>CM063501.1:11435353-11745353 GCA_032207245.1 Pardosa pseudoannulata
GTAGGGATTCTGCATTTAATGTGGATTTAAAGATATTTCTTGAACTATTGTCGCTATTTACTTCTGTTGAACTGCAAATGGTGGTAGAGGATCTTGAATTATGGTAACTATTGTAATTTTCGTTATAATGGGCTGCCTTATATATTCCTTTTGAACTATTGATTGAGATGATCTACAAAAATCAAATAAAGTATTAAGTTCAATAACTGTAACTCAACCATTCACAGTTTTTATTCCTTGTACAAGTGTTACTTGTACAACAAATACTCATTTTCGTCACGCCTGAATCAATTTTGATTATGTACTTATTTGTAAACTCTAGCGTTCACCCACACAGATCTTATGGAAGCCTTGAACAATGGCGAGTGGTAAAATTTATGTTTAGGAATAACAACTACTTGTTCACTTCTCCATTTAATCACAATGTACAAATCAAAGTAATGAAAAAATCTAGTATAACGTATTTTGACTCTATCGACATAACTGAAAAAATGATTCGCCTTAAAATGGTGGAATTTCGCATTTATTTCTTTTGTAACATTTAAGTTTGCTCTTCTTTTTTTTACTTTTTCCGCGCTATAGGTAATGAAAATATTCAATAAAACGTACAATATCCCTATCCGTCTACAAAAATAAATTCGGAAAGATATAGGCTTTTACAGATGCAGTTGAAACTACGCTTTGTAAGTCAATTAACTGTAGTTAGATTATGTACAGATATAGTAATATGTTATACACATATATATAATTAAGATAATTCTAAGTTTAAATCATTCAATCAAATTAATTTAAAGAAATTTGTTTCACTGACAACTTTAATGTTGTCTTTCCCTCTAAGCGTGAATGGGAAGAACCCAATAAGTTTCTCACACGTACTAATGAGGTTTGGTTTACTGATGGCTCCAAAACGTCATCTGAGACCGCCTCCGGTGCTTTCTGTGTTACCAGGAACATCAGGATTTCATTCTCCCTGGGTAAACTAGCTTCTGTTTTCCAGGCTGAGGTTGCTGCCATTCTTGCCTGTGCAAATAACTGCATTGCAAGAGGGGTTACCAAGAGAAGGTTAAAAATCTTCTTGGATACTCAGGCTGCACTTATGGCCTTGCACAAGTACTGCTTCTCATCCAAAGTTGTGTGGGTTTGCTACAGGACCCTTAACCAGTTGGCTGTGGTCAATAAGGTAACCCTAGTTTGGGTTCCTGGTCATTGTGGTATTTTTGGCGACGAGGTTGCCGACAATCTCGCTAAGTACGGTTCTGAGTTGCCCTTCATTGGGCCAGAACCTGTACGTGGTCTTCCTCATAATGTAGTGAGAGGGCCCGTAAGGGACCTCCTAATGGGGGAGACTTATAAGGCCTGGCTTGAGCCTGGTAATCAAAGACAGGCCAAGGAGCTTAATCGGGTTATCCCTGGATGAGGGCTAAGGAGCTACTCAGGCTCAGTAGAAAGGAGCTAAGGGTGGCCATTGGCCTGTTGACTGGCCATTGTTGCCTTAAGAGGCACCTCAACATTATTGGCATTATTGACAGCCCAGTATATAGGGGGTGCCATATGGCAGAGGAGAGTTCATCACATATCTTATGTGAATGTGACTACTACTGCGCCAAGAGATTTGAATTCCTTCGGTATCACTTCATGGAGCCGTGGGAGTTGATTAACTTCCTGGTTAAGTTGCTGTTGAAATTTATATCAGCTATTGGTCCTTCTGAGATCTAATGGTTTTGTTTCTTAATCTTGTGCTGGAGCTTCTTGCTCCAGTGAATGGGGGGGGTTCAGTACAATAGGCCTTGGGCCGCAGTGCTGGTGCCCTTGTGGGCCGCCCCAACTTAATTCTAATTCTAATCAAATTAATACAATGTGTATAATTTAACAAACACACAAAGAAATCGTATGTTTCCTTATCACATATTTCAGAGTTCTGTATTTTCATTAAACGTAAAAATCAGTGAAGCGCGGTACATGAAAAGTTTCAATTTATAAAATGTTTCACATTTTTAAATCCATCATAATTAATGGTTTGGTCTACTGTTTTTCAACAAGAGGGCTAATGAGACCGGAACTTACTGATTAAAGATAATTTCGATCGATTACTAACATCCATGCCTCAGTGGGATTCGAACCCATTAATCCAGTACCAAAGAACCACACCCTAATTAGTTGACCGTCGTTCGACTATAATTACTGGCAGTATAGTATTGACCGATGCATACGTTCGTTTATATTTTCTGCTTAATTTTTAGTCTGTGTAATTTTAGAGTCTATTAAAAGTCTTTGTAAATACAATACTATCTAAAAACGTTCACATTTCTAACTGAATTAATATTCTATCCTATTCAGTACAAAACCTTACAAAACAAGATTAATTAATTTACTTGGATATTCTGAAAAAAGAAATGTTGATTTACGACAGATATCTACTGTAAACAAAAAAGGTAAGTCTTACGAAGGAATATCTGAAAGTTTAAAGAAAGAAGAAAACTATGACTTCATATAATGTTATTTTTAAGATAACACAAACAAATGTTCACCACATGATTTCCTTTTACAACCTGCAGCTCCATTGATAGTTCAAAGGTTTCGTTTCTTAAGGTAACGATGTTGTTTGAGTAGAGTTCAAGAATAGCATCAGGAATGGATCCGTTGGTTTAGTTCCGTTATATTAGGGTTTTTCGATATAGAAATATTTTGTCATCAACCGAAAGTTTTCTTCCCTTTACTGCGTAATAAACTAAAAAATTCAAAGTATATCGTGTAACAACTTTTAGTCCTACTGTACGTATTTTCTTTAGGAACGATTTTCTTCGGTATCGGAGTTCGAAGGATTTTCACTTCTCTGGTGGAAACAATGTTTGTAGTCTTTCAGAATTGGCTTTAAGCTGTAGGTCCCAGTTTCATTAGTCCACGTGTCGCCAGTGAGTGGACCGTAAAGCTCCAAACCAAACATTTCTATTATAACAATTAATAAATTTTGGACAAATTTTAATCCCCGAACTCTGGTATATGGTGGAATTATTCAATCTTTTCACGATCACGTGCTACTTCGATTCACTCCATTATGCCTTTTTGTCACAAGTAATTCGTAAGGAAGGTTAGAGTAAAAACAAAATAATCAACCCACATACACAGACACACATATATTTATCTGTGTATATAATGTATATATACATATATATGTGTGTGTATGAATATATACCGATTGGTTATAATTAAAGTACCCCTATCTACGGGATACTATAGCACAAACAGACTTCCTGGCTCGCTGCTAAAATAGATACAAAATTATTTGCACGAGCTATGTATATAACAAGAAAGCTTTCGCCGATATTGCTACGCATTGCTATAAATGTCAAAATTGAGACGCAAAAGCCACTTACTTTATTGGTTGAGGGAATTTCTATGTTAGACAGTTCCTGTAAAAAAAAGAGAAAAATCAACAGACACGTCTGTAACCGGAAAGCTCCAAACCAAGCATTTCTATTATAACAATTAATAAATTTTGGACAAATTTTAATCCCCGATCTCTGGTATATTGTGGAATTATAGAACCTTTTCACGGTCACGTGCTACTTCTATTCACTTCCGTTATACATATTTGTCACAGGAATTTCCTAAGGAAGGTTTGCCTAAAAACAAAATAATCAACTCACATAAACACACACACACATAAATTTATGTGTGTGTGTGTGTATGAATATATACCAGTTGGTTATAATTATACTTCCCTATAAACGGGATCCTATATCATAAATAGACTTCCTGGCTCGCTACTAAAGCAGATTCAAAATGATTTTCACGAGCTATATATATAACATGTAGGCGTTCACCGATATTGCTACCAATTGCTGTACATGTCAGAATTGAAAGCCACACAAAAATCCCTTACTTCTTTTATGGCAGGAGTTTCAGGGCTTGACATATCCTGCAAAAAAGAGAAAAATCAATAGGAACGTCTGTAACCGGAAAGCTCCAAAACAAACATTTCTATTATAACAGTTAATAAATTTTGGACAAATATTAATCCCCGAACTCTGGTATATGGTGGCATTATTGAACCTTTTCAAGATCACGTGCTACTTCGATTCACTTCCATTATACATTTTTGTCACAGGAATTTCTTAAAGAAGGCTAGCCTAAAAACAAAATAATCAACCCACATAAACACACAAACATATATGTGTGTGTGTGTGTGTGTGTGTGTATGGATATATACATGTTGGTTATAATGAAACTTCCCCTAGGAACGGCATCCTTTTGCTCTAACTGGTGAACTGAACGAAACGAAGTTTTTATGTGGGCTATTTACAAGATGCACTTACGGAATTTCGAAAAAAAAATTTCCAAAATGTTCACCAGAGGGCACCTTTGTGGGGAAAACATAAAACTTAACACAATAAAGAACTAAAACGGAATACAGAAAGAGTATTAAAAATCCAGAACAAGAATTATGAGTAATAAAATACAGAACCGGGAAAAGATGTCTGTTGTAAAAGAAGAATGTCGAGATTTGAATGCTTGGGAAGAAGAGAAAGCTTTATGTAAAACAAGTTAAGTGTTCGGTCCAACTCTGCTCATGCCACACTAACCCGTAGTCAGCGTGGTCATGTGACCAATAATGTACTTGGTCAGTGGAGCTCCAGAAGGAGTATGTGTGATATTAGCCCCGCTATACTCAACCTGCGGCCCTCGGAGGGTTTTTGGTTGGCCCAATTATTAAATTAGGTAGTTACAACTTATTTGTAAACAACTTCAAATTTCGCGCCCTTCAAAGAGTTGGTAATTGAACGGGAAGTATGGGAATGTGAGCGATATCAATAATTTGCTTAAATTGGAAACGCAAACTATCTTAATCTATGGTTGCGCAAACAATACGGAATACGCGGCACGGGAATCCCCTTAAAGGTCTGGTCACGCGCAAACGCGGACGGCGGGGCGACTTGCGAAGCTAAACATTGCGTGTCATGCGTAATGAGACGTGTGTTTTACTAATTGGCAAGTCGCCCCGCCGCTCGTGTTTGCGCGTGGCCAGACCGTAAGATCCATGGACCTAAGTGCGTGTCGCTTTGATTGTCGATCAAAACTAAACTTGTTATAAATTTAATCTAAATTATTAAACTAAATTTGTGTACGTACCCGCGTCCTCTGCCAAATAATAGTTTTGCTTTGTAAATTAAGTATACCTATTATTTTCAAAATAATGTCAGGAGTGTCGTCGAAGTATAAAAGAAAAATATCAAGTGAAAATAGATTGTTTCAAGATGAGTGGGAATCTGATTATTTTGTTGTGCCAAATAAAAACAACGCAGCTACTTGTTTGATATGTCGGGAAAGTATCATATTGAAGAAATACAATATTTCTCGTCATTTCACTTCAAAACATAAAGATTTCGACGAAACGTTTCCTCCCGGATCGTCTTTGAGAAATGAGAAATTGAGTTTTTTTAAGAGATCATTGCATGAGCAACAAAATGTTATGTTCGCGGCATTATCACAAGACTCGGCGGTAACAAAAGCATCATATGAAATTTCTTACATTCTTGGTAAGCATATGAAACCATTTACCGATGCGGAAATTGTAAAGGAATGCTTTATTAGTGCTGCTAATATACTTTTTGATAAATATAGTAACAAAAAACAAATAGTATCTGATATAAAAAAAATGCAGCTTTCGGATTCAACCTGCACTAGGCGTATTGAAGACATTTCTAAATTTATTTCCGATGATATATTAAAAAACCTAAGAAGATGCAAGTTTTTCAGTTTAGCATTTGATGCCAGCACCGATATTTCAGCAACATCGCAGTGCTCGGTGTTTGCTAGATATTGTACAGAAAACAATGAAATTCATGAAAACTTTTTAAAATTACTGCCAATGAAAGGTCAAACCCGAGGCACGGATTACCTTGATACTATTTGTAATTTTTTAGAACATCATGAAATTGATGTGCAAAAAATCGTGTGTTTGTGTACAGATGGTTGTCCTTCAATGACTGGATCCGAAAATGGCTTCATTTCATTATTTAAGAAAAAATATAATTGCAGCAATTTAATAACATTCCATTGTATTATCCATCAAGAAAACTTGGCAGCCCGTGCTGTACAACCAGAAATAGAAGCTGTAATGAAAACAGTTATCAATATTGTCAATTATATACGAGCAAAAGAATGAACCACAGAAAATTTAAAACCCTTCTTGAAGAACTGGGAAGTGAGCACAGCGACGTTCTTTTGCATACTTCGGTGCGATGGCTTAGTAGAGGAAAGGTTTTGGAAAGGTTTTTTTTCATTACGCCATGAAATAATCCTATTTTTAGAGCAAAATAATAAAGGGTACCCAGAATTACAAAACGATGAATGGTAGTGTCTTTTAGGTTTTCTATGTGATATTACGGAAAAACTAAACAATGTCAATCAGAGTCTACAAGGCGAAAATAACATAGTGTCCAATATGGCAAATAAAGTGTTTGCATTTGAGGAAAAGCTAAGTATTTATTATAATGAAATACAGAACAAACAGCTGCACAATTTTCCAACTATTATAAAAACCTGAGAGGACGGTATTAACATTTCAGAAGAAAACTGCTCCATAATCTCAAATTTTATAACCACTATTAAACGAATTTCAAAAAAGGTTTCAAGATCTCAGAAAAATAAAAAATTGTTTGTTACTTGTAGAAAATCCATGGCATTTAAAGACACCAACTATTTCTGAGTTGGCTTCAGTTTTAAATTGTAATTACTCGGAGTTGTTTAATGAATTTATTGATTTTAAAAATGGCACCAACCTGGAAGTAATTTTCAAAGAAAAAAGGTAATATGTGGAATTTTGGACAATGTTCCCCAAAAATATAAAAGCGTGCAAAGATGTGCCCAAATAATGCTAACATTTTTTGGGTCAACGTATGTGTGCGAATCATCTTTTTCAAAGATGAAATACACAAAGAATGTATATAGAAATAAACTGACAGATTCCCATTTCGATGATATAATAAGAGTAGCATGCAACGACAAGCCAGATATTGATAAAGTTTTAAAAAAATGCTCTCAGTTCCAAAAGTCTCATTAGATATACATATAAGTAAGTAAGCATCTTTGTTAAAAGTTCTTTTTTACTTTAAACTAAATAATTCATTAGGTTGATATTACTTTTTCATTTATACACCTAGTTATTTTTTACTTGCGGCCCGGGCTACCGTGACTGAAACGTGTTTGTGGCCCCTATAAAAAAAAGGGTGAGTATGGCTGTGTTAGCCCAATGCTTCGATGGTTCAGTTTTGATCTAGTGCGGGTTTATAACCCCCATCTTCTACATTTTAATTCAAGCTCGGATTTATTTCCCTTTTCTTCCATGTATTGGTTGTGTCAATAAATAATTTAAAAAAAACTGGTGATTTCAAGTTTTTTTTACACACGCCAAACATTAGGGTATAATGCATTTGCAGACATTGTCATGATTAGGTAGATGTTTCTGGCTGTAGTAATGACGTTCTCTTTAGTTGAACGTGCTTTACTGGTGAAACTGTTTTACGAAAACAAGGGGAATGCTTCTGCTTCAGTTCGAGAATTTCGTCGTAGAAAGATCCTAAGGCTTGGATCAATGTCAACTGAAGGTATCCAAGCCATGATTAAGAGATTTGCAGAGACGGGGATGTTAGGAGTTCAACAGGGAAGCGGCCGTAAACGTTTCACACCGGTACTTCTTGATGCCGTCAAGACAGTTGTTGACTCACAGTCACAGACATCAGATTTTGAGGTAGTAGCATGAGTGCAGTTTCTAGACAGACCTGCTATTCTAACAGCACCTTCCGAAAAGCAATCGAAACATAATGCACTACTACCCATACAAGATCTGTGTCGGAAAGGATTATCGATAAAAATATCGATACAATTTTCATTTCGGTCGTAACCGCATTTCCTCGTATGCAAATGTATTTCAACTATGAGCCGTGGTCTAAATGGAATTTCCCGGTTAGCTCTTTGGCCCTTTCCTGTAACTCTGATTGTTTGGTACTGCTAAAATTGTTGCAAAGTCAGTCTTAAGGAAATAAGACGTAGTATGTTGAAAATGGCTTTAGTTTATCTTAATACCCTGTTTATAATTTTATCATTCGAGCTGAACGAATAAACGTTTAATCCATGAAATGAGCTGTGTTTTGGACTTTCTACGTATCTCCACACCACACGCATAACATAACACCTTGCGTTCTGCTAATAAGTTAAAATTTACCACAACTATCTGCTATACCGAGGAGCTGCTTCATAGGTACATGCTCCAAGATCTCTCATTCGCAATTAGTTTTTTCAACAGAAGGCCATACCTTTACATATTGTTGTAAGATTACAAGGTAATCAGAAATTAATCAATAAATGTTAATATTGATTCGGCATTCCGTTTTTGTCTTTTATTGTGTTACATTTTATGTTTTTCCTGAAAAGGCGTATCTGGTTGACATTTTGGAACTAAAATTTATTTTTTTCGAAATTACGTGATCGCGTATTGTGTATAGGCCACATACGAAACTTTGTGGCATTCCTTTAATCCATGTGCACTGTGCGATGCCGTTTATAGGGGAAGTTTAATTATAACCCCAGAGCTTTGACCAAAACTGAACTGAAAACCAAAAATAGGAAAAAAACTGTTATTTTGGTCGGAGTGGAGACCGGATTGAACCGAAAAATAATATCGGTTTATTTCGGTTACATATATTATGATTAAAAAATTGTCGCATTTACAGATATTGCATTTGATTCACCCGTTTGTGTTGTACAATGCCGTTCATAGGGGAGGTTTCATTATAACCCCCGGTATATATATATATATATATATATATATATATATATATATATATATATATATATATGTGCGTGCGTGCGTGTAGCGCGTTCCCCATTGACTTCCTGGCTCTCTACTAAAACATATACAAAATGTTTTGCACGAGCTATATACACTCATGTCCATAAATTAAGGATAATTCAGAATCACACAGAAATTGAGCTCTAAAATAAAAATTTCACCTGTAGAATTATCACACACACCTTGAAGAAGAATATGCAAATTACAGGAGACCACCAGATGGCGCGGATAGTACGTCACAATGACGAGAGTGTATGAAAGGGGTATATAAGGAATGGTAGCAAAGAAGTAAAATTGTTCACAAGCGCTTTAAAAGCCTTTCAGTGCAATAACCGCATAGTTATGGCACAAAGGAAGCATTTGGATGATTTTTTAAGTGGTAGAATTATCGGACGACTGGAATGTGGACGTACCCAGCTGGAAGTATCCGAGGAACTTGGAATCGCCCAGAGTGTCATCTCCAGGCTTTGGCAACGATTCAAACATGATGGTAATGTGAGTAGATGTTACAGCATAGGTCGCCCACGAGTTACTACGCCGAATGATGACTGATATTTGGCAGTTACTGCCAAAAGAAACAGACGGAGCACAGCATCAGACCTGTCTCGTCAGCTCTCTTCAGCTACCGGTACGACAGTTTCAAGGCAGACCGTGTACAGACGCTTAGGGAACATTGGTCTATATGCTCGTAAGCCTGTCAGATGTGTTCCCCTTACCACAACTCACTGTCGCCTGCGATTATGCTGGGCTAGAGAGCATGCATTGTGGACACCGCAAAAGTGGTCTTGTGTGATGTTTTCCGACAAGTCCAGGTTCAGTTTACATTCTGATTCTCGCCGAACTTTCATATGGAGAGCGCCAGGTACCCGTTACCACCAAGAGAACACCATTGAACGACACCGTTACGGTGGTGCAGGATGGCTCGTTTGGGGAGGAATTATTCTTAATTCCAGAACTGACCTGCATGTTCAGAGTGTAACGATGACAGGCCACACTTATCGGGATGTCATTCTGGAACAACATGTACGTTTGTTTCGGGGCGCCATGGGTCCTGAATTTCTGTATATGGATGACAACGCCTGACCTCATGGTGCAAACATTGTAGACGAATGCCTTCAATCGGAGGATATCACCCGTATGGATTGGCCAGCATACTCACCGGACTTGAATCCAATAGAGCATGTGTGGGACATGCTTGGCCGACGAATTGCAGCCCGTCAACCCCCTCCCAACTGTCTATCGGAACTTCGGAGGACATTGCTTGATGAGTGGTGTAATTTTCCCCAAGATCAGATTGATAATCTGATACTCAGCATGCGTAGGCGTTGTAACGCTTGTATTGCATCGTCCGGGAGACATACTCCGTATTAACCATCATACTAACCATGTTATAGTGTTTTCTGTAAATAGGTTCTTTTTTGTAATTTGCTCCAGGGAGTAAAAATCGCAATTTTTATTAATTATGTCAAACATATAGCATCTTTTTTGTTCTTTACCTTTTGTTTAATAAATAGACTTTACAAATAAGTCAAATTTGTTTTGCTTTTGTCTCTTTCATTGCCTGAACTTCATTATCCTTAATTTATGGACATGAGTGTATATAACTAGCTGCTTCGCACCCAGCCTTCGGTCTGGGTAATAAATGTTCCCAATTAAGGTTTTAGAACTACTATTATAGGTATTCATATTCATAAAAATCTTAAACCTCATACACTGCAAGATTGTTGACGAATATGAAAGTTTATTAATAATGGATAATCACAGTTATAACTAAATATATGCTCTGTGTTGCCCGTAAACCGCTGTGTTATGATGCCAAATTCCACAGCTTTCTCTATTAATTGAAGCAACAGTGTGTTATATTTGACACCGATGGATTCAGATATGTAGATATGCATAAAGTACAAACATTCTCAAAAAATTTCATTTTTTTTAAGTTATGCAATCTGGTACCATAGATTATCTGGAAGATTGTGTTATTTTAGCGATAGGTCAGTTGACACGTTCCCAACATAAGGGGACATATCTGTCCTAAAGGGGTTAAATAATGATAGATTAATTAAATAGTAAATATTTTGGGAATGTATGAAGCTTTAAATTTAAAATTTTAATCAAAATTTGTAGCCTATTTTTAAATTGTCTATTATTTTTACTTTTCAATTTTTAAAAGTATTTTGTCATTTCACTATTGCTGCTAAAATCCCAGATTAGTAGTTTCGTCAGATGGCAATATTTACAAAAGTTTACTTATTCTATTTTTAAATTTTTGGTATATATGAAAAGTATATTACCAATAAAATGCTCAAAATAGATATATTGAAACGATATACTTACTAAAATAGAACCAAAAATATTAATTTCTGCACAGTTCACAAAGGATAATTATTTCCAAAAAGTAATAACAAAATTTGCCTAAAAATTGGTAAGAATTACTTTCTTAAACAATTCCCAATAATATTTTTGAATGTTAACTGAAATTCCATGAATATAATGAATCTAATATAAAATACATATTAAAATTTAACAAAATATCCTTAAAAGTACCTAAAAAATAATATAGTTAGTAATAAACTCCCTAGTGTCCATATTCTTCTTATTTTTATCACTCTCAATCAAGCATGGAATAGATTTACTTACAAATCCCATTGGTGATGTTTTATTGTGGCGACATTTTTATCACCTTCCAAAACAATTGAGTTTGACACAACAGCGTATCCCTGCCAACTTGGCGATAAAGCTCTAAGCTTGGTAACCTAACATTTTCTCTTGATCTCGCCCTATCCAAACAATCTGTATCTATATTTTAATTTATATTATATTTGTATCCAGCTCTTCTTATGTAACCCATTTCTTATATATTAAACGAACGTATTGCTTACAATTATTACATATAATGAATCATTAAAGGTTCACTGTGACTAATTTTTAATAATTTGGAGCTGTAGGCTTTGTTAACTGTTAAGGAATTAATTACTCATAAATGTAAATGGTCGTTTTCTCAGCGGTTTTCATTAATTAAGAAAATGTACATAATTATGTTACAATGGCACAATCTACATCAATTAAAGACGCCAGATAACAAGCGATACAATATTGTGTTATGAAATAGCTTTGTATTTTTGTAAACATCGCCAATAATTTCCCCAAATATGCCAAAGGGCACCCTTTTCTTCAGTAGTACCATAAAAACAAAATTGATAAACCATCGAGAGTGCATAATTATTGAAGATACATTGAACAGATATATATATATATATATATATATATATATATATATATATATATATATATATATATATATATCGCCGAGATAAGAGAAAAAATATTTCCTTAAAAAGTATAAATGAAGTAGAAAAAAAGATTTACAATTTTCGATTAAAAAAAATAATACATTAAACAGCGTTTAATGCTAAATAAGCCTCGCTTACACACATAGGTTCTTATATTTGGTTTAACAGTTGTGTATTTTATATAGAACACCAAATATCATGCGAGAATGACATCAGCAATAAGAATCCCAACTCAACAGTGGAAATAAAGATAATTTAAAATATTAAAATTGATTAAATAATTAAAACGGTGTTTTAGTCGGTTTTTCGTTAATTTCTTTCGAACTAGTTGGAATAATGGAAAGCAAATGACCGAAATGACTTCCCTAAGCAATACCGCCAAGTCTATTTAAGAACCGATGGAATACAGATTAGCGTTTCATAATTTCATAAATAAAAATGCTACAGTTGAATTGCTGCAAAATGAAAATAAATATACCAAAGTAATTTTGATAAAACGAAATAAGTAAATAAATTTATAGGCCGAGAACAGTTATATTACCTGAAAACAAATTTTTGAGATGAAGTAAGTCAAAATTTGAAAACACATTCTAATCGTTCATCAGAAGTCGAAATAATATTTTAATTTTGTTAATATTTCATAGTTGCCATTTCTGAAATGTAAACTTATTTCTTCCCTGTACCTAAGTACATCATTTGCCTATTTTTCTCTCGTGCATAAAATTTTTAAATGAAAGTCCAGTTTCAAATAACAAAACCTAGAAACATACATTAGTTTTTGTTTAAGAAATGGCAACTGCGAAATGCAAACGAAAGTTTGATAGAATATGGCGAGCTTTTAATTACTGAAAATGAAAATCTCGCCAAGATAATAAAATAGGAAAACGGCACTTTGTAAAAATAAATGAGTTGAGCGTTTAGAAAATACGAAAATAGCCTCATATACATAAATTCCGTCTTACATTTATATATTTACACACGAATTTTAATAGCGTAGACACATTTTTATCTTACTCGGAATGCCCAATATCAAACGATAATAACGCCAAGATGAAATAACACTGTCATTTTTTAACGCCAACTCAACAATGGAAAAGCGCGTACCGAAAAAAAAATAGCATTTTAATATATAAGATGCTAGCGATTAAATCTGCATCGAATTTGTGTCATATTAAAGTGCTCAAACATTTTTTATGGCAAAATATAAGTTTAACCCTAAATTACATTACTGTATTTCTACTGTACGTTGATTAGCAACGTTAATAGATCTTGCCATATTACTTAATAGAATAGGAAGCAGAAGTTTTGATAACAACAGTGCTAATTTTGGTGATATTAATAAATATTGTCCAAAATTAAGGAAATTTATCACACCACATAGTTTTGCATTAAGGAGAAACACACATTCATATTGACAATCATATGAATATAAATATAACTGTATAAAATGATTTGCCCATGAAAGTCGCTGAAATGTGTACTTTTTGTTGTTAGAATATTGTTGATAAGCATTTAATTGTAACATAAAAATTAACTAAGAATTGTATTCAAAATTAGTTCTTATATAATAATGCTATAATTTGAGTCACATAGAAATGAAAGTTTATCACTTTATATCTAAATTTCCAGGTTGATACTATGCAGACGATGTTTAAATAATGTAAAATAAGAAATGAATAAATGAGATATTTAAAGGAATGACGTCATAATGATAAAAAATATCATTTTCACCTATTTATTGTGATAAATTGAAAATTTTAATCTCGTAATTTTAACCCAGTCAAACTGCGCTTACAACAATTGCATGGGATTAACGGGATGACGTCACATTGCTAGAAATAAGGCAATTTGTCGCAACGTCCCGAACTACTATAATGCCCTTCCCATTCATTTTCATGTTTACAACAGCCAATAGACAAACAATAAACTGGCTTCTGTTTGAAACTAAAGCCAGAAGTGTCATAATTTGAGAATTTGCCCTACTGCGTGAAATCGCCTTATACTGCTTCTTTCACTCAGTTATGATGTTATAAATTAAAAAGTTAATCGTTTGCTTTTAACCTAGGAAAATAATTCGTGGAGTAATGACATGAAACGCTCGAAAAAGTGGGTAGGAATGTATTTCGAACGTTAAAAATTTTCAAAAACCTTCCTAGGGATATACTTAATAATTTCCCAAATTTTCACGGCGATTGGATGTATGGTTTTTGAGTCTATCGAGTACAGACAGACACAAATTCATTTATACATATATAGATTATAAGCATATTAAAACAATATTCAGTTTTTATACTTCAGCTTCCATTAAACCTGAGTTGTACACCAATAAGATGTGAAAAATAAGAGTGCAAAAACTTGACAATAGTTTCGAAGAACTTCTCCTGGTTATTAAACATTCCCGACTACCCGGAAGCTGATCAACCATTGTCTGTTCTCCGAAATGATACAGGATCAAGCGTCGTTTTCACCTCATGCAAAATTTTTATATAATTTTTTTCCGAATCATGGCTGGATGTTCGTAGCCCCTCGGGATCGGTTTCAAACAGAAGATACTTGTCTCATTAGCCAATAATAACGCATCAATGCAGTAAATGGTAGCTCTCCAAAACAAACCAAAAATTTTTCCCAGGAAAATTTTCTTTATTTTCAGTACTGTTCGCAATCAACTTCGGTTATGACTAAAAACCAAACTGATCAGTCAATTTCTATTCCACGCGATTTTAATAAATATCTATGTTACACCAATACAAAAGCAAACATGCAGAAATGAGAGTGTAGAGCTTTCTCTGAAGCCAGAACTGTCATAATTTGAGAATTTGCCCGACTGCGTGAAATCGCCTTATCGATACTACGAAGACGATATTTAAATACTATAAAATAAGAAAGGAATAAATGAGATATTTAAAGGAATGACGTCATAATTACAAAAAAAAATATCGTTTTCACCTATTTACACTCATGTCCATAAATTAAGGATAATGAAGTTCAGGCAATGAAAGAGACAAAAGCAAAACAAATTTGACTTATTTGTAAAGTCTATTTATTAAACAAAAGGTAAAGAGCAAAAAAAATGCTATATGTTTGACATAATTAATAAAAATTGCGATTTTTACTCCCTGGAGCAAATTTCAAAAAAGAACCTATTTACAGAAAACAGTATAACATGGTTAGTATGATGGTTAATACGGAGTATGTCTCCCGGACGATGCAATACAAGCGTTACAACGCCTACGCATGCTGAGTATAAGATTATCAATCTGATCTTGGGGAAAGTTACACCACTCATGAAGCAATGCCCTCCGAAGTTCCGATAGACAGTTGGGAGGGGGTTGACGGGCTGCAATTCGTCGGCCAAGCATGCCCCACACATGCTCTATTGGATTCAAGTCCGGTGAGTATGCTGGCCAATCCATACGGGTGATATCCTCCGATTGAAGGCATTCGTCTACAATGTTTGCACGGTGAGGTCGGGCGTTGTCATCCATATACAGAAATTCAGGACCCATGGCGCCCCGAAACAAACGTACATGTTGTTCCAGAATGACATCCCGATAGATGTGGCCTGTCATCGTTACACTCTGAACATGCAGGTCAGTTCTGGAACCAAGAATAATTCCTCCCCAAACGAGCCATCCTGCACCACCGTAACGGTGTCGTTCAATGGTGTTCTCTTGGTGGTAACGGGTACCTGGCGCTCTCCATATGAAAGTCCGGCGAGAATCAGAATGTAAACTGAACCTTGACTTGACTCGTCTGAAAACATCACACAAGACCACTTTTGCGGTGTCCACAATGCATGCTCTCTAGCCCAGCATAATCGCAAGCGATAGTGCGTTGCGGTAAGGGGAACACATCTGACAGGCCTACGAGCATATAGACCAATGTTCCCTAAGCATCTGTACACGGTCTGCCTTGAAACTGTCGTACCGGTAGCTGAAGAGAGCTGACGAGACAGGTCTGATGTTGTGCTCCGTCTGTTTCTTTTGGCAGTAACTGCCAAATACCGGTCATCATTCGGCGTAGAAACTCGGGGGCGACCTATGCTGTAACATCTCCTCACATTACCATCATGTTTGAATCGTTGCCAAAGCCTGGAGATGACACTCTGGGCGATTCCAAGTTCCTCGGATACTTCCAGCTGGGTACGTCCACATTCCAGTCGTCCGATAATTCTACCACGTAAAAAATCATCCAAATGCTTCCTTTGTGCCATAACTATGCGATTATTGCACTGAAAGGCTTTTAAAGCGCTTGTGAACAATTTTACTTCTTTGCTACCATTCCTTATATACCCCTTTCATACACTCTCGTCATTGTGACGTACTACCCGCGCCATCTGGTGGTTTCCTGCAATTTGCATATTCTTCTTCAAGATGTGTGTGATAATTCTACAGGTGAGATTTTTATTTTAGATCTCAATTTCTGTGTGATTCTGAATTATCCTTAATTTATGGACATGAGTGTATTATGTGTTAAAGTGAAAATTTTAATATCCTGCTTTTAACCGAGGAAAACTGCGTTTAAAACAATTACATGGGATTAACGGAGTAAGATCACATTGCTAGAAATACGGCTTCTTTCATTTAGTTATGATGCTATAAATTGAAAAGTTAATCGTTTGCTTTTAACCGGGGAAAAAAATGCTTGGAATAATGACATGAAACGCTCGAAACAGGGGGAAGGAATGGAATTTGAACGTTAAAAATTTTTAAAAATCTTTCCGGGGATATACTTAATAATATCCCAAATTTTCCCGCCGATTATATGTATGGTTTTTGAATCTGTTGAGTACAGACACACCGACACAAATTCATTTTTATATATAGTACCGGGTGACCGAGCTCCGCTCGGAGAAAAATTCGGGCATTGGTAGTTTGATTCTTCCATGTAAGCAGCAGTCGCCAAATGAATCTACGTGTATTTTGTTCTTCACTCTTTCTTCTGGGAAATGCAAAGCGCCATCGTGGATGCAAGCGACGTTAAACGGACCAAGACTTTGGTATTCCACGTCGGAAGTTGCAGCATTTTTGTAGGTTGACGCAGGCCGACATTTCGCAGCTCTACGGAGTCTTTCATTACGGCGGCGTTGTTCCTCTACGCGAATGTTGCGGCCCCTCATTGTTTCGTTTTTTCTTCTGCGTCTTACATAATCGCTGTGTTTTTCTCGTTGAGATACATCAAGTTCCATCAATATATCCGAGATTCGTTCCTTGCTACGCTGCTTGACTGCTCTTGTCGGGTGCAACACAGTTATCATCGGGTCTTGGATATCCAAAGCGTGCATATTGGTCGAAGATGTGAAAGATGCGGCTTCAGATGGTCCCGGCATGTTCAATTGGTCGCTGTTCACAACGAATTTGTAAATTTGCTTCCGTTCATCCGCTTCTTGAAAATTCTTGTCCAGGAAAAGGCGTCGATGAGAGAGGTATTGTCGAGCATAAAAGACGATGTAAACTCCGCAGGAAGACGCTCATCTTGGTGGTTGTAAGCGTTGCGAGGTTTCACGATGCATCCTTTCAGCTTTTCATTCGTAACAGCGGTATTCAAAACGTGTCGCAGTATTTTTCTCAAATCAGCATCGATGGGCAGCGGGTTGTCGACTGGATCGCAGACTAATAGTTGACGTTTTCCATAGCTTGCTTCGTAAATTCCTAGCATCCAGTACTCGCCTCTATCCATTTGAGCTCTCTTGTGAATGGGAATGAGTAGCACGTCGAATCCTTGTTGAACGCCGTATAGATAGTTGGAAGCCTTGTTCTGGTCGCTGATATCGTTGAGAAGAGCCATTCCTTCATAAGCGCCATCCGCTGTTGTAACGTAGAAGCGTGCGACAAATTCAGGGTGAAGTACGGCAACTTTGACGGTCGGGTAAGCTTGTTCGGCGTAATGGAGAAGCATTCTGACAATAACGGTATCTTCTAGTTGTCCATTTGCGGGTATAATTGAGTTGATCGCTTGTTGTTCCAAAATTCCGGCTCCTTGAAGCATTTCATCTAGAGGTGCGTTCTGCATGTTGAAAATGTAGCTTGAAATCTGATGAATGTTGAAATGTCGAACTTTGTTGACGGTGATTTGAAATCGAAATCAGTTCCTTAACACGTTCGCTGCCACCGACGCACTGGCACGTCAGAGTGGCACCTCCTGGTATGCCGACGAAGCATTAACGCTGCGACGGTCTTTGATAAGTTATATGCTCTGTGTTTAGTGTGGCTTTGGAAATTGAACGGCGAGGTTTCAGCACGTTAGTGAAGCATTATTTTTTTAACTTTTTGTGGTTGGTTTTCAAAATTTTTGTTTGCATTATTTTTTTTTTACTATATCGTTTATGTGTTATATATACTTTGCTACATTAATTTAATATTTAGAGTTGATAGAAAATAAAAATGGAAACCGATATCAAGGAATAAAGACAAATCAATAAAGACTTTTATTATTATTATTAATAATTCGTCAGAACTACAGCCAATCGGTTCTTCGTGGTCGAAAACCCCCGAATACCAATTTTCACTTGGTTTGGACGCATGAGAAAAAAGTTTGCCCACACCGGGGTTCGAACCCGGCCCTATCTGTAGCGCCGAACTACGTGACCTTAGCGCGTCAAAACCGATGCCAATCGATTCCTCGTGACCAAAAACCCCAGATCCCCAAGTTTACTACAGTTTATTAATTCTGGGGCGATTTTCGACTTGACAACCATTCCTCGTATTATAGTATAGGATATAGATGTGTACGCGATCGCAGATATTGCTAAGCCTTGCTATACATGTCGGAATTGAGACGCAAAAGCCACTTTCTTCTTTGATGGCTGGAATTTCGGGATTAGACAGATCCTGTAAAAAAAAGAAAAATTAAAAGATACGTCTATAACATAAGTTTCGATTTGTTTCAGTTTCATGTTTTTTTTATGAAATACATGAACACAAAGCATGTAAAATTACTAGTAGGTGAATTAAAGAGAAAAAAAAACGTGAAAATCGAAGAAATAAAATAGCATTGTAAGAGGTGCAAAGAGTTTTACGAACTGTGCATGGCTGGTTATACAGTGATGAGTTTGATACTCTGCAGTTTTCGAAATAAATCTATTTCTGCACTTATCGGACCATGATTAGAATGCTAAAGGAGTTCTAATTTCCATTACAAAATTCTCTAAATAAATGTTCTTACCTGTTAGACGGTGAAGGACTGGGATCAAAGATGGGGGAAAAAAATCTCCTTTTCCATTTTATTTTACGACAACACAAACACACTCAAAATCAAAAGCTATGTTCTTCTGATCGCCACCGTACCACACATATCTTTCCGCTAACGCCCTCTGGTAGCAAAAAACCACACGAGTACAACCATGTGTTGTCGACTGCTTTTCCGCGTTGTTGTCAATACCGGTACTAGCGTTATTATCCGATTAAATTAATTCACTAAGCACAAATTGATAAAAAAGTTTCTGAAAAAGGTATGATGAAGTTTGCTTAACAAAATTATATCTTGGTCTGTTATAGTAAATGGAAGCTGTTGTAATAAAGGCCACTGCTACACTAGAGACAGAACGATTCACCGAAGAGAGGTAAGTCAAAGGCATTGGGCCTCAAATACATTATTATCTCTCAAAAACTATATTTTGTCAAAAGCATTGCTATTTCCGATTTTATGTATAAATCGATTCCCTGCAGCTGTAAAGTTTTTGTTCTCGTCTTTTTTACATGCCAAACTCTTTGATATTCTTTCGAGAAATCTCAGGGGGTTTGCGTAATCAGTGTTTTGTTTCATGAGTTTGCAATTCAATTTCCGAAATTTGAAAGACATTTTTATCATTTTAGTAGAAAATTATCAGTTACGTATTAGGAATTTTTTTCTTTCTCACACAGAAATATATATTTCGAATGCCACATTTTAAACTTCTGTACTTCACAACCTTGAGCTTATCGTTATAAAATCATTCATTTCTATTTCGTCTTTAATACACACACACACATATATATATATATATATATATATATATATATATATATATATATATATATATATATATATATATATATATATATATATATATATATATATATATATATATATATACATATATATATATATATATATATACATATATATATATATATATATATATACATATATATATACATACATATATATATATATATATACATATATATATATATATATATATATATATATATATATATATATATATATATATATATATATATATACATATATATATATATATATATATATATATACATATATATATATATATATATATATATATATATACATATATATATATACATATACATATATATATATATATATATATATATATATATATATATATATATATATATATATATATATATATATGGAAGCTATAAATAAATTTAGTAGATCGATTTTAGACTCAACAGTCAGAGGCCGGTGGGACGTTCTGAAATAGGGGTAGGCAAAGCCGTCAATGATACAGGCTGGACAACTGTTTACTCTGGATTAAATACTTTGTTCGAGTGAATAATTTATGTACAGCTATGTACACGTTTCAGTAGATTCTAAATCTTCTGAGATAACGTAACACAATTACAATGCTTGGGTACAGTGAAGCTAGTAATTATCGAACACTGGAACAGTTCGCTAATTAGTGCCGGTACGAAACGATGACACTATAACCTCCAGGCTGACGATCAGTACAGTCGGCTTCCACACTAATGTTCAAACACTCAGAGTGCGTATCGCTCTGGAGTTCGTTGAGAAAACTCGGGATGAAAGACGATCCAAAATGAGAGTAAGGGTCACTCTCAGCGACCTACTTCTATGCACGAAGTAAAAAAAAAAATATATATTAAGATAACGGGAATGAGATCCCAAAATTGAAAATCGATTTCTTAGCAAAGCAGAGACGCTGGAGGTCTCTAAAGCAAGGAAGCTCCGGAAATCGGAGAGACGAGTGGAGTCCTCTCGAGCTCCACAAAACAGCTCCAAAGCATCTCTCAAGAAAAAGTCCTCTTTTTGGCTCCGCCAATCTTCTTTTATACGGGTCCCGCTTCTTTTTACGTGATTCTTCCGGAACCTTCCAGACCCAGGGTGACGCAATCTTGCGGTCACTCCCCGCCTGGATCTGTTTCCAGATGTGGCCGAAGGGTCGTCTTTAAGTCAACTGACCCAAACAGCTTAAATTTCTTTTCCGGTACTAGTAACGGGGAACAGATGTAAACCATAGCATCGCTCGATTAATAATTATTACCCGAGTCTTTTCACTCAAATAGCCCTCACAAAAGCTCAGACGCGATGGCTCCAGCGTGCCGACAGGTTTCAATTACGTCCCTTTAAGCGTTGGGGTCTTCGGTTTGTCGACGGGACCTAGTACACAAACGGCTATTGTTTATAATAACACTCTTCCACCTGCCACTAACCGTAATTGTCCGCTGCGAAAGGTCACCTTCCGCTCTTCTTTCGCTAGGGTCATGTAACGGATCGTTACACCGGTAACACTCCTTAGGTTGCTTTACAAATAATCGGTCGAAAAATAAGTTAAAGACACAAATGACCAACAATCCTAATCTGTATTGGGTACGTCGAACTTCGTAACACTAATTTAAAATCGTTGTTAATTGTAGGCCGTCGAGAAATCTTCCTTCTGAATAAGTGTCGCCTTAATGGCTGGCTAACAAATGTCTAGTCAGTTACGTGTGATGGATATCTACTAAAAAGAATTTATAACTTTGTGAGAAAGCCTTTCAGTACTTAATCTTTTTTGCCAGTAATGTCTCAGAAGTTTGTATGTTAAATATCCACCGCCAACGACACCGGAAAGGATCAAAATATTTTTTAATGTCGACACTTTCTTCAAGCTTTAAGTGAATCGAACTGTAAAATGAGCGCAATTGTAATTTCTCTCCCGAATCAGTATTGTTAGTTTAACAGTGATGATTGTTTAAATGTGTTCTACATGTTCGCTTTCTTTGTTTTAGATGGCTCTTCAACAATGCAATACTTGTTCTTTTGAAACAATGATAGGAATATATATATAAAAAAAAGGGTTCCACAACGGCAGCTGGATATAAATATGATCTAAATATAGATGCAGATTATATAGACATGGTGAGAATCAGGGGAAAATGATAGGCTACCATGTTCAGAAATTCATCGCTAATTTGGCGGAGGCACATTGTTCTTCGGTTAAACCAAATCGTCAGTTTTATATGAAAAAGTGAAACAAATTACAAGTTATATAGCCGTTCGAGCTAATTTTATAAGGTTTGTGTCTATATTTCGATCCCGCCCAAAGGATTCAAAATATCGAAGGAGTATTTTAAAGCTCTAGAGATTTAATATCCTCATAAACTCGCAATTACTATAAAAGTATTTTTGACATTCTTCCACTGGGGGGTAAAAGGCAAAATCAATGTTTTAACCAGTGTTGAGGTCTCCAAGTGTACTATTCCGAAATGACTTTTAAACTTCAAAATTGGACTAAAATCGATCATTTCATTAAATTACCAAGAAAAACTGTTCAAAAAACCTTATTTTATTAAAATGCGAGAAACTCGATTTTTTGACATTCTTCGAAGGGGGATAGCAGGCAACACGGACGTTATAACCTATGTTGAGGTCTCGATGTGTGTGTTCTGTTCACAAATGGCTTTCAAATTTGAAAATTGGATTAAAATCGTTTGTTTTATTAAATTACCGAGAAAAACTGACCGGAAAACATGATTTTATTCAAACGCGAGAAAATCGATATTTTGACATTCTTCAATAGGAGTTAGCAAGCAAAATTAACGTTTTAACCTATTTTGAGATCTCGGAGTGTTCTGTTCCGAAATGACTTTTAAACTTGAAAATTGGACCAAAATTGTTCGTATTATTAAATTCCCGAAAACAATCTGTCCGACAAACACGTCTTTATTCATATGCGAGAAACTGGATTTTCTGACATTCTTCCTATCTCGGGGTAACAGACAAAATCAATGTTTTAACCTATGTTGAAGTCTCGAAGTGTTTCATTCCGAAAAGAATTTTAAACCTGAAAATTGGTCTGAAATCGTTCGTTTTTTTACCGGTTAAAAACTGTCCCAAAAACTTTTTTTTTATTAAAATGCAAGAAACTCGATTTTTTTTTTTTTCACATTGGGGACTACCGGGCAAAATCAAAGCTTTAACCTATGTTGAGGTCTCGAAATGTTTTTTCCGAAATGAGTTTTAAATTTGAAAATTTGACTAAATTCATTCATTTTATTATATGTAAAAATCTGCCCGAAAAACTTTTTTTTTTTATTAAAGGTCGAGTAACTCGATTTTTTCACATTGGGGACTACTGGTTTAACAGCTGTCTATGTTTGAATGTCTATCGTAAATGCTATCTTGTTCATTATTTTTGCCACGGAAAAATAATCTATTTCATTCCTCTGCACCGTATCCATTTCTACTTTTATAATATATACTCGGAATTACAAAATCACACACAATAGTAATTTATAAAATTGAAAATTTTCTTTTATTTCTATAAGGAAGTTGAAGGAATGAGAGCAGTTTGAAGTAATTCAAAGAAACAGTTACCGCTGTGTTCCAGAACCAAAATCCGTGTGTACAAATCCCACTGCTTACAGGGATGTTCAGAATCGACTTCAATCCTCTGTCTAAATGTGAATACCTATCCTGTTGCAATCTTGTTAGTTGTACTTCATTTCAGTATAATGCATCAGGTATAATCACCTTTATAATGAATTCCTAACATAAAACTGTTCTTGTGTTTCAGTTGGTCTGTACTCGGCGAGGATCAAATTTATTAAATTAAGTGATCTCCGGTTATGTTTGGGTGGCACTGTTATTGATACTTGAGTGTGTGTTTATATGTAAGAAAAATTCTCAGGGGTTTTCAAAACTTAAATCAAGGTTAAAAATTTCCTCCTCATTTTCCATTCCCCTTTTTAACCCCTAACCTAAATTGACCACTGGGGCTACAGGTTACGCCCTCAGAGAAGGGGCCTGGCCAATTACAAACCTACATGGCCCTAGCGGACAATTTAGGAAATTTCCAAATAAAAAGGAGATACACGCTAGCTGAGACAAATTTTTCTAGATTTTTTTTCCCACAGATGTCGATCCAGGTGTTACGTGTCTTGTACATAGAAATGTTAGCTGACCCTTCAGTTTGTCCCTATGATGAAGTGGGAACCCGTCCTTCAAAGTTATCTTAATAAAGGTCTTTAGCTGAAACGGTATCATTTTGATGGCCATGACTGCAACCCCCCATCGAGAAGTCAGTCTCATTACATATATATATATATATATATATGTATTGTGAGCATTATTGGTTTTTATGTAAACTAATTAAATATACTTTTATTTTGTTAACGTTTTTTAGAAGACACCTTCTTCCAAGATTAAGTTTTAAAAACTTTAGGCACATATTGATAGTAAATCGCAATAATTCCTTCTGGTAGAATTGTCTAAATTAAAATTAAATATTTATGACTTCAGATGACTAGGATAAGAAAATCCTCCTCGTGTGAAAAAAAAAAAATAGTTTACAAAAATGCAAAACTTTAAATATAAACCCTGAAACATATTTAGGTTCCTTGCTGAGCCCAAGCCTTTATAGCATCAATATTTTCCTTCAAAACTGCAATTTAATTTTATTAAATACAACAATCTATTTTATTCCGATTAAGTCTACACATGTGGTTCTAGACAAATTCATCTAGACAAATTCATTCTTGAATAAAACTCTAAAATAAGTAGAAATAAATTTTCCATAAATTAGACGTTAAAAAATAAGTTTATATAATTTTTATCATTAAAATACGTTATTTTGAAATTAACATAAATTCTTGATGTACCTCACACCAGGTTTAATTTAATATTTTTTTTATTAAAGTTCAGTTAATAGGTTGACGAGTTAACAGTAATTGTTCTCGATTAATCAGAAGAATTTTAAATACTAGTGTTTCTCTTAATCTAATAATCATGATAATGTAATATTAAGAATTTATTTGTTTATAATACATCTTATTTTATTAAGCTCATCCTAATGTTATAGATTTAATTTGATAAGTTGCTCTGCTCCTAAATTCTTCTTGGTGTTCATTTTTAAATCCTGTGTAGCTCCAGCCTAAGGTTTTTACTATAAAATTATAACGAATTAATTTTGTTCTGTGTAAGCTATGTATTTACTTATTCCTCATTTTAATATAATTTATTTCTATGTGATATTTACTTAAATTAATAGTCAAAATTGTGTAGGGTTTTACTTCAGTTCGTTACTTTACTTCGTGAAACATGTTAATTTCTCTCCTCTGACCTGATTATTCGCAGAACTGCTAGGATTTGCAACCCCATACATGTAACAAAACAGCACCATATACCAAGAATAGTAAATAAAGCTCTCGTTAAGAAGCCAAGTGGCTACTAAAAAGGTTAGAACTCTAGAATTCCCCGTACCAGAAAAGAAATCTATCACCTCATTAAAGTTGGTTTGGCGGAATATCTTCATAAATATACTCGTCACTAAGACAGTGACGTATCCGATATCTAGACCAATCGTTGATGAGATAAAAATAAAAAGTACACACAAGATTAACAAAGAAAAAAATTTATTATCATAACAAAACAAAAAAAATTCTCTCTTTTTACACTTATTCGTTATGAGGAATTAGTAGGTACTATTTTTGCATATTGTTCAATGGAAAGAAATTGCCCGTTTGCATGAGGGCATTACATTCTATTAAAAGAATATTCTCTATCTGATCACATCTACAAACACTGCTTGATTATTGCCAATAAAAAAATGATTCCCTGAATTTCCGGAACAGTTGACTATCACAAACACCTGTTACAAAATTACTATATGTTAATCATGGAGTCTTGTAAAAAATGGGCCCCCATGAATAGCATTTGCAAATAAATTAATACAAATATTTGACGTGCACATCGTGGAATAGATTTATACTCATTATTTTACAGTGTTTCAGAATTGTATTCTGAAAAATATTAGTGCAGTTTTCTTAATATGAATTACACGAAGCCTTTATTCTTCAATAGTTAACACTTCAGAATTAGGTGCATGGATTTCACGTCATTACAATTTGCTACAAATATTAAGCTACGGTTATTACGTGCTATTATAGAACACGGCTTGCATACACTCATGGCACTGCTATCCTTACCAAAAAAGAAAAGGAAGACATCTACTAATATAGCTGAGAGTATGAGGAATTTCCATTCACTCCTTGTGAGTATGCATATGACTGTGTAAATGATGCTTGTGGGTGAATGCTTTCCCACAGTGTTTGCACTGGAAAGGTTTCTCACCCGTATGAATTCTCAAGTGACCGATGAGACTGCTTTTGCGTGCGAGCATTTTGCCGCATTCTTTGCATCGGAATCTTTTGGGCGATCCACCCTCGCACACGTGTTGAATCAGACTAGTTCGATACTTAAACGACTTGTGACAGCACTGGCACCTGTAGTTGCCTTCTAAAGCCGCGTTTGGTTCAAAACTCTCACACAAAATGGTATCACTAAAATGATAATAGTTCAAAATACTTGCTTCGCTTGGATCGTTATCACTACTGTTAGCTGCATTCACGAAATTCAGAAGTTCGTGAGATATTCTTTCTAAAAAATACAAACACAAATTTCATATAGACCTCCATGGAGGCCACGTCTCACCACAGCCGATTGAAGCTAATCTTAGATTAAACATCTAGCATCGATTAGTTCAAAATGGCTAAGGTGAAGCCAGGCCTTACACATACTTTTCTTATATATTCTATTTAATATAGAGCTACATATCTAGTAAGAATACATAGATATTCATAAAGATAATTTAAAATATTAAATATATATGTAAATATATTTGACCCTAAAGGAGATTTTTCAAAATAATCCACCGTGCAATGTAATAAGTTCTGGAGTGTAATTTCGTAAACTACTAATCGACAATCTGAAACTACTGTGAAATCAAATTTTAAAAAATCTGCAATCAAAAGAATTTGCGTTTAAGACGCACATTTTTGGCAAAAACGAATGATGCAGGTTAAAAAAATCATTAAGTATGTTCAAATATTTTCCACATTACTTATTCGCTAGAGTAAACTATTTCTTGCTTAGTATGTGCCTAGATTCTACACAAACTACTTCTGTGAATTTAAAACATGAGCAGGGTTTGAAATGTTGTGAGTACTAAGGTCAACTTTTCTTATGCTGACAAATATTATCGGAGAACTACTGCCAAAAGCCAATTTTAAACATTCATGTCAAAGGTAGGATTTGAACTCCAAAATCTTTGGAAAGATAAGCTTCTGGTCTAAATAAGTTTACAATTCGAAGGTTGTACAAGATTTCACATGTACTGAAAACCTTATTCTTTTTAAATTAAGTATGAGTACATATATCTAGTAGCATATACAAGAAATTTCAAGCTTCATTTAAGACTTAATGTTAGTGTATGACTGCAAACATATAGAATCACATTCATAGAGAATCACATTATGAACTTTTACAATTATTGGTAAAAAAAAAAGTAATTTTTAACAGATAGTTTGACATTATGTGTAACTTCTAGTAAGCACAGTTTTTATGGACAAGCAGAGCTTATAGTCACCTAAACTAAATGAAACAAACATGTGAAGAGCATGAAACCCATTTTCAAGAGTGACACTCATGACAATCTATGTCTATTTATCTGAAATAAAACCATTATTATAAATACTGATACAAAAATTTCAAACCAACTTTACATTCTAGAATTAATTGCGAAATATGTGTGATTATATACAGCTTCACTAGAATAAAATTAAATAGGATTTTACAAAAGTTTTTACACGTTTTTACGTTATATAAAATTTAATTACTTTTTTTTTCAAATATCATTGACTATCATAGTTTGTGCATCAATTTTCTTCTACACAAAATTAAATTAAGACCCCTTATTATTAAAGCTGGTTCTGAATACCTATAAACACTTCTGTTAGTTTTGTAATCTGAACCCATGTCAACCAGAAATGAAAGACAGTGCAGTTCAATCATTATTAGATGATGTACAATATGACGCCCTTTTTTTCTTTCTTAAATATTGGTCACATATCCATAGTAGCTAGGGCTTCACAAATCTAAAAGAACTGAAAACTCTACAACACTTGTATGAGCCAATTTCACTGGTATTAGTAAAAACTGAAGAAAAAATTCATAAAACAGAATTTCTATTGCAACACTAAACTATATCCTTAAAACTAATAAGCCAGATGTTTTATTAATTTATAGCAAGGTGGACACAGTGATAAAAACAATCTTTAAAAAATTTCCTCAATCAAATACAGAAGGAGCTCACAAGATATTATACTATAATATTTTAACCATAACTAACCAACTTAATTACAATTGATTCTAAGATTAATTTCTAGCAATTCTATTTTTAAAATTACAACCTTTGGCAACATTCCTCTGTTTCATCATTATCTGTGATAATCTTTGGGGACTTCGTGAACACCAAATTTAATTTCTGCTTAGCTCAACTATTCTTGCATAACTCCTTTAAGCTACTTCATTTCCTCATTTATTAATATTAATACTCTCATTAGCTAGCTCACTGGGATCATCCGCACCATTATATAACCAAATGTAAAATATTCTGATGACAGAGTGCCAAAGACTCGTTGTCTCAACACTATATTTTCAAATTTTGCTGTTTTCTTTCATGGTCTAACTGCTTCTTGTGGATGTAATTAAGTTTGTAAAAAACAGCCATTACAAATAAATATATCAAACTAATGGCAAAATAAATTTGTAGCATGTTTTCTAAAAACATTTTTCTAATGCCAACTGATATCAAAAATTTTGTTTTCACTTCCAGTAACAGTTTTTACATTGCACATGAAGATTATAAAAACCATCTAATACATTAAAATCAATTATCTATGCTAATAGTAAATATTTAGGAGGTAATATTCTAATTGTGTACATTGAGCTTGTAAATAAAACTTAGATACTTATAAGAATTTCATGAATTATGAGTGTAAACATTTTTAGAAGCTTAATTCACGAATATTATTATAAACAAATATGACAACATTAAAGTACACAAAAATAGTTCCTTGCTCTAAATTCCCTAACTATTGATGCTACTTCACTAGTTATTGTTAATACACTTCATTCAACCATCTAATGAAACAATCCACAATAACTAAATTACAACACACAAATTCAATATTAGAAAAGATAGTAGAGACAAAATCTTTCATTTAACATAATTTTTTTTTATCCAAACAGAGATTTTTTTATCAACCCTTAAATATACTTTTGCAGTCAATTTCTTAAACAATTACTTCCTATCTGAGTATATATATTTATAGTCATTTATAGTCTTAGCATGAGCTTATTGTGATAATAAAATTAAATTATCTAAAGCAGGTTATTTTACAAAATGTTAAGATCTAAAACTAGCAAATGTACATAAATATATAAATTTAAAACAAATAATAATGATTATACCCTCATGAATAAGCTAATGGTAAAACCTATAGAATAAGATTACAATCAATACTTAAAATTATTTTAAAGAAAAGATGTTCATTTCAAAAACACAGAGTTGACTTAAAAAATAACTATGTAACTCCTAAAATTCTAAACTTCTTTAATAATTATAAATTAAAATTTTGTAACTACACTAACATACAGAGTATTTAAAGTATATCACAATACTATGGTTTGAAACTATCTTGTAACTAAAATGCTATATCAATATTTTCTTTTAATAAATAAGTATAATAAACAGTAATCCAATCATGTACACTATAAATCATAAAAAATAGAAAAAAATTATACCAAATATATATTGAATTATTTTCATAAAATCTTATTGTTTCATTCAATTATTAAAACCATAAACACATATTACAATGTGAGACACAATATAATATACATATAAACACAAATAAACGATAATTGTATTCAAAAAGTAAATACAATATAAATTCTACAAGTCACGTGATACACTCATTAAAAATTAATCTCCATTTTTATCATATTATTAATAAGGAATAGGAATGAATAGCAACCAATAGAAAAATAACAAAAATAATCCTTTAATATGAAATTAGACATTCTTCAATCCATTGAAAACATGGGAATATCAAAAAATACACAAATGTGAATATATAGTTTTAAATAAAAATTTGCTTTTAGTGGAAACTAAAAATTTTCAAAAATAACCTTTTTAAGATGATGCATCAAAAATTTTCTTTCCAAACAAAATACTTTTACAGAAAGCTCTTAAATTTCCATGATAAAAAATTAAAGGATGTATTAAATGTTACATAAAAGAATTCAAACTATAAAATTTCTAACAGATCTTAGATTGAATTTCCTTTACTAGCATGAAAAAATATATATACATAAAATGCAAGTAATATTAACTATTACATGTTCAATAAAATTGAAGGCTGGAATCTTGTGAAGATGTACCAACTGAATTTTGAAGTTCTAGGATAATTCAAACACAACATAAACAAAAATAGGCAAACACATATAGATTGTAGCATTTATGTTTCAAAACAGCTTTTTAAACTAAGTGACATAAAGACAGCTTTGGGTCATAAAGCAACTATGAGTCAGTTGCAATATTGCATGAGTGAAGTTGCAATAAAGCAATAAAGCACTGGTCTGATATATATATGTAAGGAAAATTTTCAGGGGTTTTCAAAACTTAAATCAAGGGTAAAAATTCCCACATCATTTTCCATTCCCCTTATTAACCCCTAACCTAAATTGACCAGTGGGGCTACAGGTTATACCCTCAGAGAAGGGGGCCTGGTCAATTATAAACCTACATGGCCCTAGCGGACAATTTAGGAAATTTCCAAATAAAAAGGAGATACACGCTGTCAGAGACAGATTTTTCTAGATATTTTCCCACAGATGTTGACCCAGGTGTTAAGTGTCTTGTACATAGAACTTCATGCTAGCTGACCCTTCCATTTGTCCTGTTTCTATCATGAAGTGGGAACCCGTCCTTCAAGGTTATCTTAATAAAGGTCTTTAGCTGAAACGGTATCATTTTTATGGCCATGACTGCAACCCCCAATCGAGAAGTCTGTCTCATTACATATATATATATATATATATATATAAAACAAAGCTAGATTTCTCTTCTCAAAATCATATTCTCCTTTTTCTGCATTATTAACAAAGAGATGGTTGAAAATTATCAACTTGAATTAAAAAAAATGCTTCCAATAGTCACATTAACAAAATGCCATACAAAATAACATTTTCCCCTAAACCTAAACTAATATTTTTCATTAAATCAGAAGTATAAATCTAATTTAAATGTTCAATATCAATTTATATTAAGCAATTGGAATGGAAAATATCCTGTTCCTTTGACCAACTGGGACCAAGATATAACTAGAAGGCCTATTTCTGTGACCAAGAAAATTTCAACATTCAGAATAAATAAATTACAATATACTGATATAGGTATGTGACTGGTAAAATTTTTCTTCACCAATCACACTTGGAAATACAACCCACACTTTTTAGTTACCAAGGCTGGCTAGGGCAACATAACTTTACTGCAGTCATGCTGTGGAAAACAACTCACTAGGGCACTAACACACGACAAAAGTCTTAACAAAACCCTTTATTCTCATCTTAAAGTTGGAGAATTGACGGGTACATCTTAGACAGGTGAAAGACAACTATATACGCTATTGATTTGTGAAAATATTGTCCGGAGAATTGGATAATCATGTGGCTAATTTCCCATGAGATAGAACTTTAAAATCAGTATTTCTTTTATGGCTTGTTAAAATATTTGAGGCAAAATAATTGCAAGGATCTACAGCTATTCCTGGGAGAATTGACAGTTAGGTTAGAAAAAAAGGTAGAAGGCTACATAGCAATTATTAATTCAGGCTTCAATTACAGAACTGTTAAAGGGACAGTAATTTTTTATATAACATAAAATAACAGATTTTAAAAATTAACTAAATATATTAAAAATTTGTCTTAAACATACCTTTAAAAAATTACATACAAGTTCAAATTATTCAAAAAGATGTCATCAAAACTCAAGTGCTATAATAACAACAATTTTCATAAAATTTTGTCTCTGAAGTAAAATCTATTAATGTACTATTATAAATTTTGGAAAATAAAAACTAATTTGTGAAAATTTGGGAAGTTAACTAGGCTTACTTTGGTGAAGCTGATTACCATATATTCTTTACTTGACAAGTCGTGAAGCAGTAGAGGTAATAGCAATGCTTTTTGAACTAATAAATATTTAAAGCAATATTAAAGCTATTTATATTCTATTAATTTACACATGTGTGTACAGAAATATAATTTTCTAAATTTCTTAATGCTGTATGCAGATTATTCTACAGGTTATTAATATATACTGCAAAACAATTTTGAAATCTATCTGAGGAGTGAATTAGTAATACTTCTTTATGTATGAAGAAAACCTAAGCATTTGATAATTTTGGAACATAAGCCAATGGCACAGGCAGGTTATATTACTGAACATGTACAAGGAAGGATATTTTCTACACTATATTAATCAAAAATAAACACCTGTGATTTATTAAAGAAATGCATTTATATTTATAATTACATTAAAAGTAATTGGCAAAATAAGTAAATAATATATAAATAATATCTGAAAGTTAGAGAAAAGGCATTTGGATATTTAAGTTATTGTTCAGTAACACATACTTAAGCCAAATTAAACTAGTAAATAAACAAAATGGTTCCTATAAGAAATATGTTTATAGAATTCTTTTTAGATTTGCATAAAATATTCTGTCTAAATTAATAGAAATTGCATTTACGTGTTTAGAATTTTAATTGCATTAATCAGAAAAAAATGAAACATCAGATAAACTAAAGAAATAATGATCTAAATCTATCTTTTGCCCTTTATTTGTATATGTATATTGTAAAGCAATGAAAAATTGTTTTAATAAGTTCCATACACAAAAGATTATTTATAAGAACTTTATAACACAAATATAATAAAATACAAAAAATAAATAGATGAGTACACGTGTCAATCATATCAATAATACAAGAGTAAGAATAGCAGTAGGATGCCCAATGTTAAATTTAAAATGTGTTCATAAAGAGCTATATTCTAGTATTAATTTCAAATAGGAATAAATATTTGCACTTATTTCATAGAAAGCTAAACTTATAAAAGTATGATTAAATAAACTGTAAAAAAGAATTATTATAAAACAAACAGCAGTGTTTTGTTCATAAAACTTATAAAACAGAGCTACTTTCAATTAAAAGCTTTCTAGCATAAATGAATCTTTTTATCCTATCGCACAATTTTTGAGATTTGAAAAAATAATAACTAACTTAAGTTCAGGAACTTCAGGGCCGGCTCTATGAGTTTTGTCACCCTACAGTACAATAGGCCTTAGGTAGCAGTGCTGGTGCCCTTATGGGCTGCCCCACCCTAAATCTAATCTTTGTCACCCTAACCAAATGAGACTTGTTGCCCTCTCCACCCCTGATACAAATTACTATTAAAAAAATTTCTATACAATGTAAACAATTTTTATTTTTTTGCAAACAAATTTTTTTTACTTATCTAAAAAATTTTACAACACTGATTACTTATTTTTAATACCATGAATTGCCAATATGAAACAGTTTTGTATAGACTTGTCACCCTTAATGTACCCCCTAATAGTATACCTCACCCTTAATAATAGAAATAAAAGAATAGAATCCCCACTTTTCCTATAATAGACCAGTGAAAATTCTGTCAAAGCAGGCGTGCTTACCTTTATTTCGATAGATACTTGTTCAAATATATTGTTACACAGTATAATAATCTATATATATAAAAATGAATTTGTGTGTGTCTGTCTGTCTGTCTGTATGTATGTACTCAATAGACTCAAAAACTATCCATCCAATCGCCGTGAAAATTTGGGAAATGTTTAGGTATATCCCTGGGAAGGTTTTTGTAAATTTTCAACGTTCGAAATTCATTCCTTCCCCCTTTTTCGAGCATTTCATGTCATTATTCCAAGCATTATTTTCCCCGGTTAAACGCAAACGATTAAGTTTTTAATTTATCGCATCATATCTAAGGGAAAGAAGCAATGTTTCTAGCAATGTGACGTCATCGCAAGTAATTGTTTTAAACGCAGTTTTCCACGGTTAAAAGCAGGAGATTAAAATGCTCAATTCATCACATAATAAATAGGCGAAAATGATATTTTTCTTTCATTATGACGTCATTCATTTAAATATTTCATTTATTCATTTCTTATTTTATATTATTTAAAATCATCTGCTTAGTATCTATTCGATTTGAACTGAAATTTGAGATATAAAGTGATTCACTTTCATTTCTATGTGACGCAAATTATAGCATTTTTATATGAGAACTCATTTTAAATTTAATTCTTGGTTCATTTTTATGTTACAATGAAATGCATATCAACAATATTCTAAGTACAAAAAGTACAAATTTCAGTGACTCTCATGGCCAAATAAAACCTATCATTTTATATAGTTATCTTCATATTCATATGGTTGTCGATATGAATGTGTGTTTCTGTTTCATACAAAACTATGTGGTTTGTCATAAATTTCCTTAATTTTAGAAAACATTTATTACTACCAACAAAATTAGCACTGTTGCTGTCAAAACCTGTGCTTCCTATTCTATCACGTAATATGACAAGATCTGTTAACTTTGCTAATCAACGTACAGTAGTAATACAGTAATGCAATTTAGGGTTAAGCTTATATTTTACAATAAAAAAAGTTTGAGCAAATTTAATATAAGACAAATTCGATTATAAAAACTGAATAATGTTATAATATGCTTATGATAGAAATATATAAACATGCCAATGACTCGAACTGAACTGTGACGAATTTAGAGAGTTATTCACGAAAAATAAATCTTTGTTTAAAAGTAATATATTAAGTTCACCGTAGCGAAGCACGGGCAAACTTGCTAGTTCTTAATAAATGTCTCCTATTTCACACATTTTACTTGCACTGTTTGGAATTTCAATTAAATCAAATAAAATAATTATGTTTTCCTCTTTCAAGCTATACTCCATTATATTTTGAAAGCCATTTTTATACAAATTTTTTCCTCGTAAAGAAAGTATTTTAGAAAATAAGAGATAAAATACCACTCTGAACAAGGGTCCAGTTTGTAAGCCCTAGAGCCGTCCCTGGTAACCTTAAAACAAATATTAGAAAACATTAGTAATAAATTAAGTATGAACAGTAAAAATATGGGATTTCAATTCATTCTTAAGTAAAAATGACTTGAAACAAATTTCGCACTGAAAATATTTTTCTCCCCTGTGTCTCATCAAATGAACCATAAGATTATACTTTTTGGAAAAAGGCCTGTTACATAAATCACATTTAAAAGGCTTTTCTCCTGAGTGAACCCTTAAATGATCAATCAAACTACTACGACGGGTAAATGTTTTTCCACAATCTCTACATGTAAGACTATGCTTTTTGGAACATTTATGATGCGATAAACTAGACTGAAATTTGAAAGATCTATGACAAAATGAACAAATAAAATTTTTAGGACACATCAAAGGTAATGTTCTTAGATTCAAATCTGATGACTGCTCATTCCAATTCTCTGATGATTTTATGTCTGATAATTCATCCAGGAAATTCCTATCAGTTGATGTCATACTATCTGTTGAAAAGGAAAATGAAACATAAATTATTCATCCTATCTCCATGAAAAATATGATTAAATGAATTCATTTATTTTTCAATTCATTATGAAAACATGACATATATGAGAAAATGATATAATTAATTTTGTAATATTTTGATGTTTATCTTTAATAAGTGCTTTTAATAAACAATCTAATTTAAATTTATTAAATTGTATTTAATATATATTCATTAAGTATTTTTTAAATGATACCAAACAGTATGCTTCATTAAACACTTACACAGAAAACACACATATATATGAATTTTTTATTAAAGAAAACATTATTATCATTTTGCCTTTTGAAAAGACAAAATAACTTTTTGAGTTAACTATACAAGTAAAATATCAATATTCTAATTTTTAAGAAACATTCCATCGGATTAAATATAAATATTATATTTACTCCACATCTGTTGATAAATAAAAGTAAAACAAAAATTTTCTTTCTTATTTAATAAGTCCTACCTGAGAAAAACAATTTACTGAAAGATAATAAAAAATTATTGTTGAGTAAAATTTCTCATACCTTCAGCTGCAGGTTGTTTAATAGGTTAAAATATAATTCATTAAAATATGACGATATGAAAGTAAAATTATTCAAAGCAAAAGAATTATTATTCAAGAACAAAAAAAGAAAAATTACAAAACAAATCAATTAGCTATAAATGGCAATTTGCTATAAATGGCAAATTAAGAGAATTAGTGTCATTAACATTAAGAATTACACATATCAAAAGCAAAGTTTAATTTAGTTTTTATTTTGTTTATATTATTGTTTATTTATTTCTGTAAATTCAGATGGTGTAATTGATTTTAAAACATGCTTCTAATTCACCATTTTTATGTGTGTTTTTTTGTTTGTTTTTTGTGTCTTTAAAAAATTAGATATTGTGAAATACACTATTTTTCAATGGTTACTGTCAAGGGTTTTAAATTACAAATCAATGTATAGGTTCAAATTAACTTATTTTAATACAACTTATGTATCAATCAACAGGTTTGTGTCCAAGCTCTAAATTCTCATTAAAATGAGTAACTCCTGAAAAGTAAAGAGAAAACAATTACTTAAGGAAGCGAAAAACATATATATAATTGCATTAAATTTTTTTCTTGTGAAATTGCACCGTTAATTTCAAATACAGAATGATAATACAATATTATTCTCTATAATTTGTTTTACATCATTTGGAGACGTTTTAATATTCTAAATATGTTAAACCTAATGGATATTTTAATAAATATCATATAAACTTATATGTAAGTCTTGGAAACGTTAAATAATTTGCAATTGCATTGCATGAGAGAGAAAATAAAAATAAATGCATCATGACGAAAATATGGTTATTTACAGATATTTATCGTACTACACAGTTTAGCATTCTTGCCTAATATTAAAAAAAGACAAACAATATCATGTACGATAAATTAACATATATTTTCCAAAATACATTCTTTTCACTAGTGTACATTAAAAAATGATGGTTGTTTATGCCGACAATAAAATAAAATAATCTATCGAATAACAAAACAAAACTAAAGAAAGGGCTTCTGTAATTTTATATAACAATCATTTCGTTTAATCCTTTGTTGATATTGAAACTCCGTAAAGCTATAAATCTCTCCTATAAACATTCTGTCACACAAACAATAGATTCAAAAATTTTCGGTAGATTAAACGAAACAAAACTAACCTAGCACCCCTTTGCCCAATTCCACTGACACATTTTTGAACTGCTTACAATTGAAACTAGAAAAAAATTAAAGTGATAACAAAATAGACAACACATTTTGTTTATATTCAATCTGATTTTATTTCTAACAATAAATAGTTTCAAATATAAAAATTTTAAAAAATTAAAAAAAAACTTTGGAGTGCATCCGTCAGTTACTTTTACTTTAATTCATTTAAATGGCTGCGCGCGAGTTATCTTGAAATCAGAAATAATAAATACATTAAAGAGACATTTTACTGCGCCTCTTTGTTAAATTAACCCGTAGAAATTTTGTAGAAATGATTTCATCAGAAAATCTGTTTAGATTTCATATACCATATTTTCTGGTGTACTGATACTTGGATAAAAAATTATTTTACGTATATATCAATTTCTGTATTTTGTGTAACCTTATAATTGTATGACATTTTCGTATAACAATTATTATTATTATGAAACAGTAATGTACACATAAATTCATGACAAAAAAATATTTATCCGTTGAAAGATTTCATAATAAACATTTGTTTATGTGATTTATATTAATTTCGAATTCCAGCAATCATAAAAATGTATTAAAAAATACAATCAATTTTCTTTTAAATGTAAAGTCTTTATTATGAATATTGTTTAAGTGGCTTTTTTAATATATCTCTGCAATCTGTAAAATGTTTCAATGTTGTTGAAATGTAGTACCTACAATATAAAAAGTATTTGTTGTAATAATAAATGTAGATGTTTAAAAATTATTCGGGTGTAATCGTACTGAATCTTCTACAGTATCTTTTAGTTTTGGTATTACCTTAAAGTAGCTGAATCCGAAAAACAAAATGTAAAAATAAAACTATCAATGAAATCCAACAATTAATGAAACTATTAATGAATCCCAAATAACATCTTGCAGATTAACCTAGTAGAAAATGGTAATTTTTATCTTTACAGATACTTTTCATTAGTTATTTATGAATTAAACTATAGCATGTGCATGGTTTCCGCGCACCTGGAAAATCATGGATTTAGACAATGGATTAATTTTGTCATGGAAAGTCATGATTTTTCAAGTAAAATGAGTAAAAGTCATGGCAAGTCATGGATCCGCTGAACTACCGATTAAAAAATTGCATTGAATTGTTTAATTCTATTTTTACTTATCATTTGGCTGAAGTTACTGAATTTGATATTTATGTATTATCCTATTGACCATATTGACAAGTAAAATTTGTTCACCAAGGAACTTCAAAGCAAGAAAGCTTAATGGGTGTGTAAATGTATATTATTCTGGTTTTTTCTTAAATTGTAGATTAAAATTTTATTAATATAATAATTAATATTTTTTAATAAAAATTAAGATTTTTGCACAAAATATAAGTTTATCTCTAGGGATACTGTATATAAACATTATAGAGTTATATTTGGCTATTATTCATGGTCACCTGGATAATACCAAAGTATCCTGAATTGAAATTGGAAACATTTTGATTGAAAAATTGCTATATGATTAAACTTAGGTATGTAGATACAACAATTTATTTTTATGTAAGTGAGTTTATTAACACTTATAAAGTAAGTTTATAGTTTTTTATGATAAAATTCCTAAGTTTATAGTTTTTTATGATAAAATTCCTGTAATTTCTCTAAAAGCATATATTTTATTTGTATGTACATCAGAAGTTTTATTTATATATACTTTAACGAAAGCTTTTTAAAGTCATAGAAAATGATCTGCTAAATCAGGGAAAGTCATGAAAAGTCATGGATTTGAAAATTTTTATTTTGGCAGATACCCTGCATGTAGAACAGGATGAAAGACTTTTTTTTTTTTACCATATGTTGCATAGTTTTTTATACTTTATTATTATTTTAACAAACTGAACTCAGGAATTTGTAAGTTTATTGAATTGCAGGAGAGTGAATAAACTAATGAAGTCTTTTATTTTATGACAGTTAAATTGAAAGGTAACAGACTAATAATTTTTATTTCTTGAAAGATATATATATATATATATATATATATATATATATATATATTTATATTTCCTACTGCATGATATTTTCACTTGTCTCTAAAAAGTAAGTAAGCTTTAAACACAATACTAAAAAAATTTTTCTTTTTGTATTCTTAACATTCTAATTATTCAACTGTCATATCTTTTCTTGCAATTTTTGCTCATTTTATGCTTTGAGTTTATGTGAAGGTTTTACAACCAAATTAAAAGAAGTCCATTTGTAAAAGTTTCCAGAAATTGGGTATTAAAGTGCCTGAATCCAGATTAATTCCTTAAAATTTAAATTAATTTTCGAAAATGCATAATAGCAAGTTTTTTTCTAACATATATATATTCATATAAAATACTAAATTATTAACTCTGGCAAACAAGCTCTTTTTTTAAAGTTACAATGGACTTGGTTCACTCTGGTTGTAAACTCCTTATAGTATATAATCATTTAAAATTGGATTTTTTTAAAGGTTCTAACTTCAAACTATAGTTTGAATGATTTTAATTCTATAATTTGAAACATTGTAAACATTATTATACAAAATTATAGTTTAACCTATTAACGCCCAGCGTCCTTATTTGAGGAGAGTCAAAAAATGGTTTGTAGAGTTTTTGTTTTCTTGAAATGATTCTTCCTTTTTAATGGAAATAGATATTAATCTTATGAATAATCTCCCAAGTTTCCAAATAGGATCTTATCTATAATTTTGTCATTTCGATCGCCATTTTATGATTTTCAAGCTTAGAATAGGAACGTATTATGACCAGTATTCTGAACGTATACCGGTCAAAATCACGGCGAATAGCCCTATCTGTAATAAGTCATCTCTTTTCAGTACTTTTCTCATATATGTTTGCAAATAAATCTCTTATCATGAAGTTTTCCTTTTTTTTTAAAGACATTATATTATGTTTTAAAATGACACCTCCTCACTAATGATGACTTGATGTCCTATTTAAAGGTGTTTAAATTTCATATTTTACTTCCACGTGTCTATAATAGCTTCTTTGTTAGGTATTTACTAATATATAGTCATCTGAAATATTCCGGCATTAATGGGTTAATTATATCGTTAATAGTAGTTAAGTTACAATCAAAATATCTAACAAAAAAACTCGTATTCATAAATTTTATACAGGCTTGTGACAGGATTTATACAGGCTTGTAATTCCTTCACTTTTCTCACCTTTAGTCACTTTTTTTACAATTGATCACTTTCAGTCACTTTTTTAAGAAAACAGTCACTTTTCTCATGGTGTATCACGGGGTCTGACAATGTACTGAACTGTATTTCTTTCTTAGAGCAAGCACTATGATCACTCGACACGACCGAATCGAAACATTATCTGAATTGATTGATAATGATCAGCATATTATTTCATCAGTTATGCAGAATCTGATTGTTTTGATAAATCATGGTAAGCAAAGTTGAACAGCATATGTGTTAAAGAATTTTTTAGTATTTCTAAATCTTTTATACAATTGTGATTCCTATATCTGTGATGCCATATTGATTCAGGTATTTAAGAAAATTAAAAATAATTTATCAAATATTAAAAAGCTTTTATGTACATATGCAATAAATTAAATAAGAACCAATGAGAGCATAGAACTCACCTTTGATATGTTTAAATTAGGTGACTTATGCTGATTTGTTTTACTTCAATTCATATTTGTCTTAGGCAAAATGTTTCATGCATAATACATACCTCATTTAAAATTATAAAATAGTTGCTTTTATATGTATACAAAGTTGATTACATGCCAGATATAGACATATATTGAAGGAAATTTAGTTTACTGTATTGATGTTCTTTTGTAAAATTATATTTTTAAATGAGAATTAACTTCTTTTATATTTTATTTTTTTAATAATGCTTATATTTTTATAGGTTTTTCCACAGGTGTTAAAAAAATTAATGAGAAGATACAGCAAGAAAATCAGAAACAAATTTGTTCATGAAAAATATATAAAATAAATATAAATAAGTTCTATATTTAAATAAAAAAAATATTTAAATATTTATGACTGAAACTTATTTTGTGTAATATTTTGATTGAAGAAATATTTTTAAAATGTAGACTGGATTGCTGTACTTTTCCAAGACATTTTATTTATACATAGCCATTTTTGCTGCATACTGTCCTTTCACTTACATTTTGGCATAATAGTCTAATTGTTTTCAACATTTCTCTAAAAATTTGCTATTCTTTTAGATCTAATTATTACCTTTTCTGTTGTTGAAAATGTACTGTACTGTGTATGTTATTTTACTGCATTTTTAATTTTTAATTTTGATATGTGAAATTTTTTTTATTTTATCATAAGAAATAATGATGTAAGCTGTTAACATGTGTCATCACTTCATATTTCTACATTTAATTATTTTTGATAACTGCTTTCTTGACCTTCAATTTTTTTATCTTTTTTTTTCATAATTTATGCTATTTAACTTGTTATTTGCATTTAAACTGATATTTAATCTTAATTCTTTATTACATGTGTTTAATTCAATGATTTTTTTTTGCTTTTTGTGTTTGATTCTTTGATAAAATGAAAAAAAATCCCATCAGATAATTATAAACTGTTTTATTTGCAACCAGTAACACATTATGGTATGTCAAAGAAAATTAATTTCCAGTTCTTTTACTAAGATAGAACAAGTTGTTTTAGAAAAAAAAAAATAATTTTATGAGTATGTAGATATGTTCTATGCTCTTTAGTATCTATATTTTTCTTTTAGACTTTTTCTCTAACAACTTAAAAATACATCTCTTAATAGTAAATATATGAATAAAATAGAAATTCATTAAGTTCACTATTTATGTTGATTTCTTGTGTTATAAATTCCAGTATCAACAGCAGTATTTTTATCAATATTTTTATTTTATAATTTATTTTTATTCCCTTTTCAGTTTAGCATGTACATGTGATGAAATATCTCATTGAAATGATAGCAGCAAAAATAATCTGAAGCTTTGAGAATTATTTAAGGACAGAAAATTATTTAAATTTACATCCTCTGAATCATTTTAAAATTAGTTATATATTTAAAAATATAGATCGCTACTTCTATCATGGTGCAGTATATTTATATCAATTTATTTCTATAGTAAGTTCTTTTTAATGTTTGAAAGCTCTAATGATTTTCACATTGATTGTTCTGCTTTATGAGTATAGTTATTCATTAACCTTTTTCCAGTATTAATACAGTTAGGTATGACTAAAGTTATATACATGGGTTCAATGGGGCCTTATTGTATTGCTTTTCTATAATTTATTAAAAAAAGTTCTGGTATTAAAAAAAAAACTATATGATGTGTACAGTGATTCATTATATAAAATATCTTATTTGTAACTTTTAATAATATATCATGATAGAAAGTTGTAATTTTTAAGTATTTGTGCTGTTATATGGGACTACTTCTAATTTATACCTACAAAGAAATCTAAAAATAAAATTTGAAATTTGTGGTATATTTTTGTTAAAAATTTAAAAAGTGTTCCATAAAGTTTTTCTTAATACTTTATTTAAATGCTAATTTTTTTTCAGCAAAGATGTCATTGTCAAATATCTAAAACTTTTGGACAGGATTCTTTTAAATCTGACTTCTTCAAATATGTACGTTTAAATATAGAGATATAATTGTGTAATTAAGTTTGAAATTATTTACATAAAGCTATGATTTTTTTTAAAATATCTGTTAGGCTTTAAGTTTAAAATATATATAAATAATCTATTTACTGTAACATTATACGATATATATATATATATATCATTTTTTTATTTTTATTTTTTTAATTTTAATAAAATTTATACGATAATTAGTTAGATTTTTTTAATATATAGAATGAAAAATATTAGATTTTCAGAAGTTAATAATCATTTTACAAAACTGTTTCATAAGATAATTATATTTTTATATTTTAGCTACCCATGTATTTACTGTAGTCTATTGTTAAACCCTTTAAAGGGTATTTTTACTAACTGTGATATATTAAAATGTTTTGGGGCGAGAGATTGGTTTAAGTAAAGGAATTCATTTAAACATATTAAGTAAAATTAATTTAATTTCTATGTAGTTATAGCACATGAACTCATGTTTTTATAACATATGATGTTATATGATTTTTCCAGGATTTGGATAGTTATCTCTCTAATAAGTATACTACTGTTTTTAATATTGAAAAATTCTAGTTTATTTAATTGCATATTATATTTTAATAGTTTAGAATAGTTATTTTTTATTGATGTAGTTAATTTTTATTTATTTTCTTATTTTTAAATATTGTGATTTTTTTGTATGAAGTTTATTACTTTCATGATATTTATTGTATATTTTTTTTAATTTTTATGTTCTTGTTTTTTTTTATTGTCTAATAAAATATGACTTCTGTACTTCATTAACTCTTTAATTTTATTCAAAATCGTCTTTAAGTTCTGTTATAAATATTGTGAAATGTTTTCTTTATACTTTTTCATAGTTTACTGAAAAAAAAATGTATAATGTATATATATAAACCTCATGATACTTTATACTGTATTTGTTGGTATTAACCTTTTTTGTATATTTTAATGTATAAATATTTCACTAATGACACTCGGGATAACAAAGATGCATACTGAAATTTTGATTTTGAATGATTTTTAAATAATTTCATGATTATTTGAAACATTTTATCACTTGTTTTGATACCTTTATTTTATATTATCTGAAATGTAAATAAAATTGTTTTTAACTATAATACTTGCAGTTATCCTTAGTTTAAAAAATCAGAAATTCCATTTTGTTTTGAGCACTGCATGCCTAACACATTCTAAAATCTTATATATTAACCATTCATTCCTTGAAACCTTTTCTTTTTTTATTTATTTAGTAATATATAAGTTTATATTTGGTTTTGCCCTCAGTGTTTATCAATGATTTATCATAATTTCATTTTCAAACTTTTATTTGCATTTCAGTTTATCTTACCTTTTTTTTTTTTTCAGTTTAGTATGAATTTGTATGTAACCCCTGTTTATATTTATACATTTAAATATTCTTATGAATACTTTCAAATTGTTTTTTAAAATTTAAGAGAAGAGTTAGATCATATTTATCTAAGGATTAACTAATTCAGTTACTTGAGAATTGAATTTAAATAAAAACTAATAGAAAATGAACGAATACTTTGTTTTGATTTTTTTTCCTGTCAATGGTCTCCTATCATTTTACATTTGAGATTCTTTTTCAACATTCTTTTAACTATGGTAATGACACTTCTTAATTATTTTCCAGATATTGTAAACTTTGAGAAAAACGTGCCTTCATCCAATGAATCATCATGGCAGTTCTCTCGTTTCAAATGTCAGTATTGCCCATATGGTACAAATATCACCTCCAACTTGAAATATCACATTTTAACTCATACAGGTGAGAGACCTTTTCTCTGTAAGTTATGCAATCGAGGCTTTACACATCCCTCTTCTCTGAGTCGTCACATGAGGCTGCATAAAGATGTCTTAGCCAATTCTGCAGCCGATTGAAGTGCAGCTGACAAAGATGATTAAATTTATAGTTAATGACATTTGTGAGTAGTGATCATTCCTGGTGAATGAACATATTCAGTTTTCTTTTATAAAAGTGTTTAATGAACAGCTTTGTGTTTGTTACTAGAAGTATTCTATTTGTTGAAATCAAATAAATGCATATATTGGTACCTGTGAATAGTTCTGGTATATCAGTGTAGCTTAGTTAAATTTCTTAAAGGATCATTTTTTCAATGTTCTTTTATAGTTTGTGTGAAAAATTGTACAAGAATTTGTTACTATTACAGTCTAATGATTAAAATTGTATCTAAAAGATGCATATAATTTCTAGAATTCATTTTTATTATTGCTTCAAATCAAATAACTTTTTTTCCTCTCTCCTTTATTCTTAAGAGTTTTATGCATTACTTTGTAAGTTATGAAAATAAATTTTAATTTTAAAAAAATGTTTGTTTAAAAATGAGTTTTGTTATTGTATTCATATGAAACATATCCTTAACTCAATCTTCTTTGCTATTAGAATTAAATTTGTTTCCTATCAGTGAGCATTTAATGTTAAGTTATCATAATTAAAATGAGTTTTAATGAATGCAATACTTAACCTACTTAAAATAATTTATCTTTATTTATAATTTACATAAAATAACTTGCAGTTGAAAGTGTGAAGAGTGCATAAATCTATAGCTATAAAGAATATAAATTTCCCTTTTGGAGTTGTAATGCAAAATATGAACTTAATTTTTGGCTTAACCACTCTGTATATCAAGCCAGTTTGCATAGTATTTTGTTGAAAAATTATTAGTTTATCATGTTTGTGCAGTAAAATAACTGAAATACAAAGTTAAAAATAAGGAGAAATAATTAATGATAATGTATGACATATAACTGAAACTATGCTATAATCTATATATTTAATAAAAATTATGTAAAAATACAACCACATTACTCCTACACTTTTAATATACAGCTTGTATTAGTTTTCCTTTTTATTTTACTATATAAAGTTTTAGGATTCTCCAAACTTGCTTTCTTGAGTTGGCAATGCTTTTACTTTAGCTTTTTAGAAAAGGTAGAAACTTTTGTGCCAATCAGATTAAATCTTAGCACAGAAGCCTTCTGAAATAATTATTACCTCTGTAATTTTCAGTGACTAGTGATAACAGCTTTATTTAAATTCCATTTGATTGTTATTTCAGAGGAATAAAAGTGCACCTTTTTAAAAAAAAAAGTAAGGGCTTTTGGAACTAGTTGTATTAACTAGCTGGTTTCACCATGTATTACATTCACAAATATGCATATCTCTGAAAATTAAGTGCATTTCTCTCAAGGTCCATATCTAAAATGATTCATAAGTTAAGATACTACTGATTATTAAGTCGACTATGTAAAAACATCATTAACTTTTTATAGTTTATACTTCATATCTTTTTGTATGTATTTTTACTTTTTAAGATTGTGTAATATATATATATTTATAGAAATAGAATTATTTATAATAGCTACTATGCAATGAGGGTTTTGAAAACTGAAAAAGTAGATTGCGCCAACAGAGTTTCTGTGCTTATACGAAATATTATTATAATTTTATTCCAAGAGATTGTATCATGAGCATACATATATTAAAATAAATTTAATGAAGTTTTATGAAAGTGTTTATTGGAAAGGTACTTTAGTTCATTTCTGTATATGTAATGTATTGAGGTTCAGTATACGTAATGCATTGTTAATAAATATATCATAAAATTAAACCTAAAATTACTTTTATAAGTAAGTTTTAATAGTATATCTATGCAGAATGATTCCATTTATGTAGTCCTTATATATACCTTGTCCTATTATTATACCTTGAACTGTTAAGAGTTTGTGGCAAGGGTATGTTGCCTCCTTTTATCTGTTTTAATTTATCAAGTTTTGCATAAAACTGTGGTGTAGCAAAGGTTTTTGATACTCTGTGCTGATTCTAGCCCTCCTACAAACTATATTATTATTGAGATAAAATTTCTAGAGTGAGAAAAACATTACACAGCTAAAACTTTTTTTTTCGTTAAATTTTGTTTTAATTTGTACAAACTAGAAAAGAAAATGTGACGAAAGCATGTTGTAATTTTTAATAGTAATAAATTATCATCTTAAAAGTAATATTATTACTTTAATAATTTTCATTGTTAATCAAAAATTATAATAAATATTATTCCAAAAATATCATGTCTTCACTGAAGAAAATAACTTTTTGCATTAATATTGGATAAAAAAAATCTCTAAATATTTTAGTATAAGTCTCCTTAATATTAGTTCAATGGTAGGAGTTTTGCCACCCCTACCAAAGTGCTGCCAGAGGAAGGTGCGCCCTTTACCCCCTCCCCCCTAATCACTCTACTATACACCACTGGCATAAAAAAAAACATTTTCTTTACCATAACTGTTTGTACTAATATCTAGTAATATGCCAGCCTTTTATGATAGTTTGTCTTTAAAGTATATGGCAGAAAACTGTTATTCTCTATGGGGGAGTTCTTACAATAATTCTTTTCATATGAAATATTTAACTTTTTAATTTATTTTTTCTCTTGACATTGTAGAAGTGTTTTTCTTTTTAGTTTTTTCAAAGGTTTGTTAAAATGCAAAAAATATTGAAAATGAATGTATTATGCTAGCATTTTTATGCTCTCATCTGTATTTAAAGTGAAAGTCCATCTCAGGAAGAAAATATTTGCAATCTTTGTATCATTTCAGTAATCAATATACATATTTATGTGAAATATTACTTTTAGATTATTTGTTTACCTTATAAGAACTTAAAATTAGGTCTCTTATGAAATATCTTTCCCAGTAATTTTTTTAAGATAGCATATCTTTCAATCTCTCATCTTAATTAATGGTTTTAAAGTATTAAATTTCTAAAAATTTTCTTTTTCCCAGTGAGATGATTGTAGCTTTAAACTTGATAAAATAGTAGATTAGTTTGTTTGTTTTTTTTTTTTGTTATTTTTGTCCCTTACAATATTTTTGAATGTCTGTCAATTGTTTTAATCAGAGTCAAAATTGCTAAAATTAATATTTTTGCAGTTAAACTAATATTTTGTATTCTTACAGGTAAGTAACAAGTAGTATACGTAATTCCCAAGACTTCAATATACTATATGATTCTTATCACTTAATAGTGTTAAAATAATTGAGTATTATAGCTATTTTACTATTAATAATTTAACATGCATCACCAAAGTAAGACTTATATGTTTGAACCATTTTAGTTTCCAGGGGTAAAGTATGAAGTAATTTTACAAGCACTGTATGTAAAACCCAAACAAAACAATTTTTAGTAGATTCGCATTCTACATTTAGGTTGAAAATGGAAGCACTGGAAGTGAAAAGACTTCTTTCTTTATTAGCAATACTCTAATTTTTTTCTAAAATTTTGAGAAAATTATAAAGAATTCATTTTTGATTGTTCCTTGAAGTAAAAGTATTTAAAAAACCTTGAAATAAAAATTAATTGATATAACCGTAAAGGCCCTAATACATTAGATGACGATACAAACTAATAACTGTTTTGTGCTGCAGCCGGATAAAAACCTGCATTCAACAGAGTAGTTTTCTCCCGAATGCAGCACAAAACAGTCAAGCAAAACAATTGTCAGTGTGTATCTTCATCTAGTGTTATAGAGCTGTAATAGTATAACAAATTTGTCTGAAATTTCTGATTTTTTTTTTCTCCTGAAATCTGTATTTCCAAACTTGCATACACGTGTAATCTGGTTATGTTGTGAATTATTTGAAATTATGTCAAATTTTTGCTCAACAGTAGTGTTTCAGGATTTTTTTTTTCCAGGAGAATCCCAATCATCCCTGAATTGTTTAGTTATAATTCTAAAATGATTGTTAAAATTACAAAATTATTCTGCTGTTCTATGCGTAATAGTTAAATACATAAATAAAAGAAAAATTTAAGGTTCTCTTGTATGAGTATTCAAAACAGAAATTTCTCTTTTGAGTTGTAAAATATGATATAAAAACTGTATTAATTATTTTGATTGAATTTTAACAGAAATATCTTTTTTTTTTTTACTGATATCACTGGAAATTGAAAAATGTATCTAGTACAAATGCTATATTCAGTACAAAATTTCTTGATATAAAGGCATTGAAAGTACAAAATTTATGTAAGCTGGAAGTAGTTAACTAATAAATTATTAAAGTCAGAGCTTAACAAATGTATTGACTAAAAAAACTTAGCTCAGCAATATTTGTAGATAATTAAGTATTTAGATTTTTTTTTTTTTTATTAATTTCAATTTATAAAGGAAAGAAAGACTCACTTTACTTTTTTGTTGGCATCAAATGTTTTATTGCCGTAAATAAATATTTATTTAATGCATGTATTAAACCACTTAATTGGTTGAAACCTGAATAAGAATTGTTATTTTTAGTAGGGATGAAATGGATATCCAGTAGATATCCTGAATCTTGCATGAAACCTGTGTTAAAGATCAGGATGTTGAATTAAATATTTGGAGGTAAAAATTCTTAGAAGTAAATTGCTCAGTCAAAAACTGGATTTTGAAAACTTAATTATTGATTTTTGACAATTTAAAATAAAAACAAAATTGGCTGATGGATGTTTGAAAAAAAATTAAATTTACAAATTGGTGTAGTAGTTGATTGCAAAAATTTGATCTGTTAGAGGACATATGTAAGCCTTATCTTGTAGATGATGAGGTAGGTATAAGGCCAGAAAGGTTCTCTCTCCTTATTGAGAATTTATGATTTTGGGATTTTGGAACTAAACTCAACTTTAGATGGCTAGCACACCTCTTTAATATATTTCTGTCATTAAGTCTGCTTTCTCGTGCATTTCTGTGCACCTGAAGAAAAGTATAACTCTGCCATGAATATTTAAATTCATTGTATTTTATATTCTTATGAATCTCCAAAATTTATTTAGCTCATAATAAAACTAAAATTGACTTAAAATTAACACACTATACATTTAAAAATAATTACAAACTAAATGTCATTTTGTAAAATTACTTACCAATGAAAGGTGTATTAATAAATTTTGTTTAATATAGACTTTCATCATGACAGTATTGAACAAATACAAAAAAAAAAAGAAGAGGATATTTAATTTTTCTTTCTGAGCAACATTTTTAATAAGATCAGTAAATTAAATTTTGAAATATTTGAAATATTTTTAAATAGTGTATAAAATATGCTTATTTATTTATTTATTTATTCATTTTGAAATGATTTATAAAAAAAAAATAAAATATAACAAAATTTTAGTATCCAATATCTGTCAGATATCCAGTTCAGATTTACATATTCATCAGGCAAGGAAGCTTAAAATCACTGTCTGTTTCATCCCTAATTATTACTACTTAATGTTAAATAAATTATAAAAACCTGCTGGACATGTGTTTAGAGAAGAAATAAAAATTGCCTTTTATGTTAAGTTCTTGGTTAAATCATTTATAAATAGTCAAGATTAGTTTCTATCAAAAAATGTTCTTATATGGAATGTCCACTTTTTTGTGTATTTCTTTGAATGAAAAGCAGTTGCTTCTAACCCTAATTAACAGTGAATTTTTTCATTGATTACACAAGTAAATATATTGTAACTATATTTTTAATCAAAATTTTCATTATTATTTTAGAAAATTACCAACATTTAATAGGTTTTTTTTGTAGTTTCACAAATATGAAAATTTCATGTGACTCATGGCAACGAACTTCCAGTTCTATAAGACAAGTTCCTTATTTCTGTTATACCAGTTAGGAATCATTTCTATAAATTCAATTTACTATTTTGTTAATTAAACGTTTTGTATATCTTGATTGTCTAGAAAACTTTTGATATTAATTTTAGCTGAATTATTTTATGTATATGTATATATATGTGTGTGTATATATTTAATTTATATTTTATTAATCTGAATCATGTGATTTGCTTGTGTGTGTGTTGAGCTGACATTTCATTGTCAGATTCAATTTTAAATCTATCTCCTTTGCTGTGATGAGTTCTCTGTACTAGAGTATTAATGTATGTAATATGACTGTAGTTTGTCATATGTGAGGACTAAGCAATAAATATTTGACCAGTGTATTTGTGTAAAATTTATATATGCAAATAATGTTCATCTAGTGGTGATCTCTTTGTTTGAGCCGTAAATACTTCTATAGTATTGCAGTTGATAATTGTTTTGGAAATTTGTGATTGATAACTGCGCTATTGAATAAAGAATTTTTTTATTGTTATTTCTGTCTAATCTTTGGCTCACTATTAAAAACACATTTTGTGCATTTTTTTTTTTTACAGTTCAATATTTGTTTGATTCTGAGTTTTAAAAATCCATTATCGAATATTTCTAGTAATATTTATCATTCTGTTTTTCCTTATTTGAACTTTATTTATGAATTTATATGTACTTATGAATGATTAAATTTCAACTTGAAGTGGTAAAACTACTGCTGACCAATGTGATAAATATAGATTGGGTAAGTGAAGAAGAATCTAGAGGCTAAGATCATAAATTGAAAAACAAAGGTAAAGACAAATAACTATGGAATTGCATTGTTATGGAAGACCAAGTCCAACATGTACTATAGTACCAAGAAGTGAGATAAATGATTATAAATGATTTTTTTTTCTTTTTCTATTACAGTCTAACTTCAATAACTCGACTTCCTATAAGTCGAATAATCCACTAACTCGTACTTTCAATCAAGTCCTGATTAATTTCTATACTTTTCTTTAAAAAACTGTCTTGATAACTCGAGTTGAGCATCTTCTAAGTCGAAGATTTTGTGATAGAATTTCCAGGTAAAAAACACAATTCTATTCTAAACTTCGAATGCCAGTCCACTCGTGACCTTCGAGAACCTTCGTTATCGAAGGTCAAGAGCAAGCACAGTATGCTATTCACATCTTACAACCATACCTGGAGACCTCCGAAGGTACAGACAACACCCTATTTAACTGTGTTCAAAAATTAGGTGACTTTGTGAATGCCAGCAACCTTAAAAATAACTGCTTTTTTCAAATGAGATTTACATGGTATGTATACTAATTAATATATAATGAGGCCAAATTTCTTGAGTTTTAATAAACCTTTTGAACCCATTATTCTCTTATTGTTTACATAGGCTATTAAAAAGATTGAAATGCGTACAACTATAGTATTATGGCACATATCAAACCATTTACACCATGTTGACCCATCTTAAATGCCAGTTGAGAAGAATGGTAGGTAACTTTGATAACTCGAACTTCGGATAAGTCGAATATTTTTAGGGGTCCCCTGGGACTTCGAGTTATCAAAGTTTGACTGTATTATTTTCTATACTCATAGTATCAACAGTCTTTAGTAAAAGTAGGTTAATAATTGTAATTATGGACATCCTAAAATCAATATTTTAAAATTTACTTTCAACCTCTTGATCCTTTTATTTCCTTTAATAATTACAAAATTATTACCAGATGATGATCATTTATCATTTTTTAAGTTTTTGGATGAAGATTAAGTTTGTTGACTTCAAATGTTATGGTGTTTTTAGTTATTTAATTTATTAATGTGGCATTCTTTTATTTGAAATTTGTTATTTAGGATATTTATTTTTAAAAAAAGATTTTATCCTTTTTTGCTTCCAGTGGTGATTAAATTATAGTTTAGTTTTAAATTTTTTACATAAATGTGTTAATTTCTATTATCACTCATATTTTAACACTTTTGTTTATATTAATGTGATGTTTGAAGGGCTTTATTTAATTTGCTTAATGTGTTACATAAAAATGAACTTGTGTGTGTGTGTGTATGCATGCACATTGAAACAGATTACTGTTTAAATTTTTACTAAAGTAAAAGTTACATATCATGTTGCTTAATTTGCTCCATCATGTTTAAAAATAAGAGTATGTGAGTATATTTTATTTTATATAATAATTAGTATAAGTCTATAAAAAAATTATTTATTTTTGCTGGAATTAATTTTTATGTTTATAAAATTAGTATTTCAGATATGCTACATTGTTTTTCACTTTGTTTCAGATATATCCCTTTTCAGTGCTGATAATAATGCTGTTGTTGTTGATAATCTGTGGTCCAAATTCAAGTGTCCATTATGCTCATATCAAACAAATATTGCAACCAACTTTAAATATCATGTTCTTGTTCATACAGGAGAAAAACCTCTAGTTTGTAATCAATGTGGTAAAAGGTTTCGACACCCTACGACTTTGAAAAGGCATGAAGCAACACATATTTCTTTCTCAAAACACTAGAAAACATGTTTTAGTTATATATGTGATAAATATTATTTGTTTTTTGTTTGTGATTTGATTTTTCAATTTTTTTTCTTTTATATCAAATAATTTTGCACTCTCTATCTGAAGTTTTTAATTTAAATATCAATTAATATGAAAATAATTTGTTTTCCACTGTAGTTTCATAAAGTTTGGATACTAACAAATTCTGTTGTCAATACATTATACTACAAAATTACTAAATACATGTTTTATGCATACAAAACCTCAAAAGTTTTTATTTTTCAGTCTTTGTTATATATTTGTTTGTTAGTTTTTAGTCTAGCCTCTCCTATTTTTTTGTTGTATGTTGATTTTAGGCATTTTCTTAAGAATTTATATAGTAATATGTATTTAAAATGTATATTGTGTAATTTAAATCATGGATGACCAAACTATGTTGCCTATCCTTATAAAATTTTGTAAAGCCTGTGGCCAAATTCATAAAATTTATAATGGAAACAAATATTGCTTGTTTATTGTAAAAATATTATTTGATTGTTTTACTGATTATTATTGTTTAATTTATGAAGCTAGAAATGTTTAACTGTTTTATTGTTAATTTATGATTAATAATAATAACAACTATAATAATGTGTTTTAAATTTTTACCTTTAAAAAACACATATACGTGTATGTAATACATCAAAATTACTACCCCTAAAATAGATATCTAAAACTCTTCTCTTTTCCCTTCTTATTTTGTAATACCTAATCTCCCAACTATAAATACTCAGGTAAAACTATGTTCTCAGACATCTCTAAAAGCCATCTCTTACCCATCTCTTAAAAATAAAGTTGGAATAAAGGCTAAATTTCTGTGCACTGGCCATATTTTTCAGCTTTCTTAAATTATCAAGGTTCATTCTTACCTCCTAAAAAGTGCTGATCCATCATTAATCTCATGGAAATAAAACAGATATGCCAACATTCAGGCACTTGTATCAGGAGCAGCACCATGGTTTGAAATTTTAACATGCTAATTACAGATTATACATAAGTACATGTCTTATTGGTTTTTAAATTAAATTTAAAATATTTACACAGTAGTAAATTGATATTTAAGCATTTAAAAAATTATGAGTAGCTTTTCTAACCTTAACAACTTATTTTTCAGAACAGTGGTTTTTATAGCAGCATTGACCCTGATTCATATCTTTCCATTTTTCTATCATCAGAGATTCTAGAGTTTGTCTACTTCAAATTTGACCTAAATTTGGTTTTTCCACACAGTACTGAAAACTTTTAACATGCTGTGTGAAAAGGTAATATTCAGCCTTATTTTTTGAAAAACTTTGTATTTAATTGCTGAATTGTAATCTTTTAGCTGTTCAAAAGTTTTGCTATTTTCGGGAGCAATCTGAGGAGCAACTCTGGAGAATCCAGAGTAATTGGCATGTCTGATAAAATCATGTCATTTGCTCACTGTGGAGCTGACATTTAGAAGAAATGCGTATTTTCTTGGAGTCTTCTATGCAGAGCTGTTGCACTGAAAAGACAGTTGGTGGACAGATGCATTTTGATGCTCAATCAATCTGAAGATCTATCATGCTTGACTTTGTTTCTTTTAATGGCTTCACAACTGCATTTCAACTAGGAGTGTTTTTTGTCTAGTAAGCCCAAGTAACTTAAATAATTGGAACTAATTCTTGCTTGTAATCAGTGAAAAATTTTTTTACTGGTTACATATTTATATGTGTGTATGTGTATATGTAACCAGTAAAAATGTCTTTTTTAATACTCGCACCAGAAGTAACATATGTTTTTTAATTGCCAGGGCTTCCTTGGTGATGTTAACTTTATGTAGTCATGTTAAGAAAAGAACTCATTTAGAACTCTTAAAACTAGATGAATACTTAATAAAAATCCTTTATTTTCTCTTCATACTTAGATGCACAATGCATCTTATTCAAAAGTCTCTTCATTTGTGTTACTGAGTGAATACCATTCTCAAGGACGGATAATCACATGGCTTATCTTCTCATGGGAGACAGAACTCCGGACAGTGTTTTTGATGTGACTGATAAAAAACATCATGGCCTCAAAACTGCATTTGAAAAAGTCTGTATGTAGCAGTGTTTTAATAACTGCTACATAGACTTTATGCATTTTTGGGGCCATGATATTTTAAGGCACAGCAAAAAACACTGTCCTTACCGTTATTATTAAGTCCTCTTTCATTTTGAGAACCAGGAAAAGCAGTCAGTCTCAATGAGTTGTGTCCTTAATTTAATTTAGATGGTTGAGAAAATTAAGATTTAAAAATGGAGCATAAATTGGGAGGATTTCCTAATTATATATATGCACACACTCAGTACAGTGCAGCCACCAAAGTTGGGTTAGACAGGCCTTGTTTAAGTTATTAATCAAAGGATCATTTAAAAACTTAGAACACATAATATGCTTTTAAATATACTGCTTTAGTTTTATTTTAAAATATCAGGACAGGCATAGTTGTAATCTATAATAATAATATGATATATATATATATATATATATATATGTCGATTTCTTTTTTCTAAATAAATGATTTAAACTATATAAACTTGTTGACTAGGCATTTTAGCAACATACTGTGCATAGAACATTTAAAAAATACAAACATCTCATGCTTAACCATCTTAAGTTTATATTATTCTGCATAATTCTGTGCTTTACAAATCTCGCATGTTTTTCTTGATCTAAAATACCATTATTACTTGAAGTACATGTTTTTTGGCCTTGTCTCTTTATCTGTTTACTTATTAGTCTAAATTGATAGCATTAAAATTTGTCATAACATGCAATTTTACAATATATTATACTTCATAGTGATACATTAAATGACAAAAGTATTACAACTGATGTAATATTTAAACGTAGTTATAATTTTTCACTTTAGTTTGTGTTTTACAATCATAAGATGGTGATTAGGAATGTCAGCTTGTTAAATTTTTAGTAATTTTTTCCCATACTTAGAAATAATTTAAAATTTTATTTCTTATTAAAAACCGTTTGTTTTTTATCTCAAGGTTTTGAGTTCATTATATTGAGTTTTAACTACCATAATGTCCTTCCAGCAATCATGAGTATATTGAATAAAGGTATGAATCATTACATTTAAAGGTTAGCTAGGGATTTTAAATGTTAATTTAATAAGTACTTCAGTGTTACAAACATCAGTAGTAAAACAATAGTTTGAATTAATTTATTTCTTTTTAAGATATTTAATAAAAAATATATTTTTACAAACCAAAGAATCAAAATTTGTATTATTTTGCCTAATGTGAATATTTTGTCCTTAAATTATTTTTAAATGAAGTTCAAAGTTATAAAAAGTCCTACAAAATTAGGTTTTAATGTTAACTGAGATAGTAAAATGGATTTTGTAAATTTTTCATTGGTTTTATGGAATATAGTTAGACTGTTTTAGACTGTTGTAAACAAACCAAAGATGCTGACATTACTACAAAAGATAAAATTTATTTATTTGTCTTGTATTGTACTTGTTACCATATCAAAACAAATTATGTATATATGTTTATTGTATGCTGTTGTGACAACTGAGGTTTTAAAATATTTTCTTATATTGCTTTTATATTTTTTTCCCAGTTCTATGTTTTTTTTTTTAATGTGTAAAAGGAATAAACTATTAAGTTTAGAAAATTATAATATATGCTACATACAAATACAATTTGATATTTAACTCTGAATATAGGAGGATTTTTATTTTTTAATTTAAGATTTAAATTTTAAGATTTTTATTTTAAAATTTTGTTCATTAAAATGAACAAAATTTTAAAGGATTTGCATAAATATATTAATGTTTAAAAATAATTAAAAAAAAAAAAGATAAAATGCTCTATTTACTTGCGGAATTTCAGAATTTTAACTTTTTAGAGTAATTCTGTTTTGTTTAACTTATTTCATAAAGTAAGGAGATAACCATTAAGAAATTTTCTTGGTTAATATCAAAAATTTAAAAAAATGATGCTAAGTTTTAATAATATAAATCTGGCGACATCTCTTTTACTAAGGGAAAATTTTTTAAAGTGTAAATCATAATTTATTATGTAATAGGTGTTATTGTTATTAATTTTCTTAGTCCAACTTATTTGTTAGAAATTTGAAAGATTTTTTATTATCTTGCTTTGCTGAAGACACTTGTTATAAAATTACATTCTGATTGAAATCATGTTTTTATTTTTGAAATGTACATTGAGTTAAATCATCCTTCATATCTCTTATAAATATATTTACAATTAAATCTGTCTATCTCAAGTTTTATAGAGATGGGGAAAAGTTTTGAGATAGACAGATTTTCAAGATATGGAGGTTTTTATGTGATATTTCAATACAGAACAGAGAATTTTTCAAGCTGTAACTATGTACTAAATGAATACAATAATGTAATGCAATAATCATAAGGTAAAAGATACACTTACATCCCCAGTGAAAAAGTCTCTTAATACAGTTGATCTCTATCCTTTTTTGTTTCTAAGAATGTCAATTATCCAGGGCCAGAACTAGGTCCTTTGTCACCAGTGGCAAGAAATTAGCTTGCACCCTGTACCACCAAATATTTGTAAAAAATATGTAAAGTTTTCTATAGATAACATATATTCAAAAAGAACTCACAACTGACGAAAATAAAACAACAATCTTGTACTTACAAATTTTACAAAAAGAAAAGGAATTTATAGCATTACTTTCCAAGATTTGTCTTCCTTGAATAAATCTATGATATCATCTTAGTTTAAAGTGTTTAAGGCTCTTTTTCAGTGCGCAGTATGAACATCTTCTCTAGCTGTTACTACCCACCCAAACAAGGAACATAGATATGATTTTATCAGTTTGAGCTTGTTGAAATCGCATTCATACTAAGCTGTCATTACAGACAGACATAGAAAGTTTCTGAATGCAATTACTAAATCTGCATATATATTCTCTAATTCAAAGTGGTCAATTCCTTATTAAACTTACAAGGAATACTAAGTAAACTCATATCCTTCATGTCTTTTATTATCAAAATCTGTTGAAGCTTAAAACTTTTAACTCCAGATACAAATTTATGTGATTCTAAATCAACAAAATGTTTTAAGGGCCAGATATGAACTCAAGCACCACTGTATACATGGCCATTCAAAAATTCCAGTGTCAAAGGCCGAACGATGGCCGAATGGTTAGGGTGCTGGCCTTCGGAACCGGAGTTCGTGGGTTCGAGTCCCACTGTGGCATGGATGTTCGTAGCCGTTCGGAATCGGCTTTAAGCAGTAGGTCCCGGTCTCATTAGCCCTCGTGTTGCAAAAAGTAGACCGTAGCACTCCAAAACCAAAACCAAAAATTCCAGTGTCAAAAGCAACTGAATTTAACACATTATATGTGGACTTGGTGAATGCGGTAATATGCACATAGCAGGAGAATCTGGTGAAATTTAGGTGAAAAATAGTGATGATCTATCTCCCTTTCCCACCCATAACACACACTCTGCCCAAAAGGGAGATTACTCGCTCCCACAGATAACAATTGGCACGCTAAGTGGGTAATCATCCGTTCCCGCATGTAATGTGTTCAAACTACAAATTATTAATTTGAGTAATCAAGTCGATACCCTGCAGCAGTCCTATTTTGATCTGTATTTGAGCATCCAGGAGATGTGATTCATCTTTGGCTTGTTATCCTGTCATTCTAATTCTTTTTTGTTACTATGTTTGTTAGATCTTTGGGGAAATACCTAACTCTCCAACTGTGAACCAATTAAGGAAACAAAATAGTTTATACTGGTATTTGAGAAAGTAGTCCACATATCACATGAGCTCTACGAACTATGCCAAGATTCTTTTCCTGTGATAACAGGATTATTCTACTAATTTTAGCCAGAATTGAATCCTAGAAACTCAAGTGATTTATGACTAAGTTTCTATAAATTCTAGACTTAACTTATTCAATTATGTTTCTTATATTTTGACTGCACTTTGTGATTTCTTTCAGTGTATTTATAATTGTAATAGTTGTGAGTTCATAGCTTACACAGCACTTGCTTTAGTGGACCATGTGTGCTACACATGCCTTTTAATGCTGTTTCCAACAAAAAAGTTATAAATTTGTTTCACAATACCAAAAAAAGTTATTATACATTTTCATTCAACTCAAAAATTTGAGCCTCTACAACTGCAAAACGTCCTCCAAAGACTGCTCTCTGATGTTTCCAATAATTAAGCTATCTGCTATTACTCTGGCTACAATTTCTATCGATAAGCCTCTGCCCATTTTCTCTTATGTGTTAATAAAATCAGTGAAGCTTTCTTTAATCCTACATTTCTTGGTAGAATGAATGTAGATGTATTGTACTATGGGAACTTGGTGAGACATAATGTCAATTAGAGAAATATTTTGCCTCTTTTAAATTCTACAAAACGGCAATTTCACATTTGTTGCTATTAAATTAATAAATTCTTTTTGTGTTTTGGGTGAAAAGTAATATGTACATAATTTTAAATATTCTAAAATCAAATTGTTCTTTACTAAAGAAACTTAAATGATAGGTTCAAGAATGAAACTACAAGGAAATTGTTGAGGTAACACATTAAATTTTCAAAGCATATAATGGAATAATTTTAATTCTCTATATCATTTTAATTATTAATATTTATTATTTAAATTCAGTCAAATCTTTGTATTTTATACTTGCTGTAAAAAGACTTTCAGTTTAGTTTTAATACAGTTAGTATTTATATATTCTAGTCCAATATCAATAGACGGTTGCTTTTATACTCTGGTTGAACCCATTTTAAAATTCTTCCTTAACAACAAATTGCCTCCTATGGGGATAGTTGCCCCATACCCCCTGTTGAGAAATACTATTTGTGTCATATATAGTCAATCCTGAAATTAAATATGTGCTTGCTCTTTATTTGAGTTTAAAGCAATCAAATTTCTTGTCAAAGTAAATTTTTGTTTGGGTTAAAAAAATTTTAGCTGATACTGTATACCTTTTTTTTACACATTATAAAATAAATAAAGTTTAATAAACCTAAAATGTTCTTTGCAATAAATCAAAAAGAAATGGCAAGTCCAAAATTGCATATGCAGTATCTTTTTATGAAAGTTATGAAAAATAAGTTCTTTGATATGAATTGTACATGATTTTTAGTGGTTTTTAGGGATATTCTTGCCTACTCTACTTATAATCTTTTAATTTTTTTCTAATTGTATAATGCTATCTACAAATATTCGTAAAATAGTAGAAATTCAATTTAGTATTAAATTAATTTAGAAGAGAATTTAAGAACAATCATTACAAATTAAACTAGGCATAATGTACAGCCAAAAGTATTCAAACATCAGAAAATTTTATTGAGATTTTTTTGCACATTAACCAATGAAATGCCTTTGTGCTCATCCTACACAACTATTAAAAACTGTCTACTTAAGGTTCTACCATAGTGAGATCAAGATGTGTCACGGGCAACTTCCGCGTTATTTTGACGTAAATGTGTCGCCAGAGACAGGAATTTGGTACCAGAAATTCCTTCTCTGACATCATAACTTTGCTTTTCATATACTTTGTTTATCTCATTTATATTTATTACTAAACAATATTAAAAATAATATAGAAAGATTTTATAAATAAGTAAAAAATTGAAAAAAACTGAAACGTTTTCATATAAACAGTAATTGAAGCAATAACGGAACAGCGACGTGTGGCTCATCAATCGGCGAAAATTATTCCGAGTTAGAAGAATTAGGGTGCTTCCATATTGAACGGTATACACTGATATCAGCAAGAATTTACTAAATCACTGACAGTAGAGTTTTGGTTGAGAATTTCTCCTGGTAGCTTTTTAAGAGTAATGAGCGAAAATGAGTTATTGCTGCCAATGAGGGTCTTAAGGTTACTTTTTGAGATACCGGACCCAGTGACATATGAATCATCACTTACATCATCCGTATCGCAATATAATCGTATTAACGCCTTTCTTGGTTCTCTAATAATTGATAAACTAAGACATCTGAACAAGAAAAGAGATGTCCGCTTTCAGTAGATAGCTTCTCATTCCTAGCTATGAAGTTGTAGATAGCCTGGCAAAGAGAGGCTCTGTGAAATTCGAGACAAATTACTTCTCTATTAACTTTCAAAAGATCCTCTCCATGAGGAAGAGTAGCGATGGGTTGGCTTGTATCACCCATCCGGTTTATTAGTCCTATGGTAGTAGGAAGCGCATATACGGAACTTTGGAGTTCACGTTTGACCAGTACAAAATACTGTTTCGCGGCTCATCAGTGGACACTTAAAATGCCTGACTTGATTCTGGCTCCAGTTTTTTCGAATTGCAATAAAAACAACGCAGGGTCTGCTTTCCCTAAGAATATTCTCATTTTCTTGGCTTGCATAAGAATATATTTATCTAAATCTTCTCTTGATACTTAATTTTACAAGTGTGCACCCCAGACAGTTGGCAGTCCACATGCAAATTGAAATTGGCTATTCTTTTTTAAAGCCGTATGCTTGATTATACGTTGGTTAGTAATAATTTGTCATCAAGTGCTGTACAACATCTCTCCCGCCCCGAAGAATCGGCTTTGGGTGAATGCAACAGCAACGCCTTAAGCCGTTAAAAGAGAACTTGTTGGTTTAGAAAAATAAATCCTAAATTGAATAGTTGCATTTAATAAGGAACTGATTTAAGTAGAATAATCTTCAGGTATATTTTCTCCATATTGACTATGTGTGGATTTTCATGAATATACCAATACAACAGTCCGTGCTCAAGGCCGTACCCAGAGGGGCAGTCGTATATGGGTCAGGAAATTCTACCCCTTCCAAAATTATATTATTTAAACATAAATTCTCCATTGTTAATTAGATATGATTATATAAATTGTTATGATGTATAACGATTTTTATACACAATGATATTCAGCGTGTGAAAATATTCTATCTACTATTCTAGGCAAATCTAATCGTTACATTTTAACAAAATTTAAAATTTTCGTTTTGAATCAGTCAAACCTACCCCCGAAATTATTCTTACTGTACGTAATTTCTTGTTAAAGTAATTTAAAGTAGTAATAATAAAGTTTTTTTTTTAATATCACCTTTGATACGTGTCTTGAAAATATTATCCATGTATGAAAGTATTAGTAAACCATGGATTTTGTAAAAATATGCTAGTGTTAAGGAGTATATATATTTTTATTGTCAACTGAATGATGTGTTGTCAATTTACTTCTCAGCTATAATTTTACAGTGTACAGTCTTTTTTATAAAGTATTTTTTTTCTGTTTTATACTTGAGGAAAAAATTCAAATTTCAATCATTACTAACTGTCATTGACTGTCAGACAAGGAGATTCATTTATGACTTTTAAAAACAGATTTTTTAGTGGTATGGCAACAAAAATACGAGGCGGGGTGATTGTTTACAAAAAAAAGCCGTGCAAAAAAATGTAGCTTGGCAGCGTCTGTACCTCTAAGGAGTCGCACTTAACTTGTCTGACTAACTTTTAAAACGTCACCTAAAAGCTAAAACTGTAGTTAGAATGACTTTTACTTATAAAAAATACTTTTTTATGCGCTGAAATTTAACTTTAGTTTATTATTGCGCATCCTATTTTATTTGCTCTATAAAAAACCATCTGCACTGCGGAAAGACGAACCATTACAGGATAATAGTTCTTTCAAAAAATAATTTAATGTTTCACTTATGATAGAAACAATCGTACTACACAATGATAGGTAATATTTCTTTATTTTTTAAGTTTATTCTTATTGTATTCATGGAAAATCAATCGCATGATTTTTTTTAAAAATATCTAAACCAATATTTAAAAGGAATCGTCTGCTCTTGACATGTTGGTTTCAGTTTTGCTTATAAAAACATTTAGTAAAATTTTACGTAAACAGTACCATGCCACCTATTTTAATATTTAAAAAGACTAATGACACCAATTACACTTTTATAATTGATGACATAATACGTTTATTTTTTTTGTGTGTGTAGTAGATGTACCATTGGAGCATCATTAAACAATTATTTTATTTTAATATATTTATGCTGTAGATGAGCTTTTTTTTTTTTAACTTTTCGTAATACCTGAAATGTCTTTTTTATATGTTTATTAGTATATATATATATTTTTAAAAATCTTTTTTTCTTACAAGTTTCACTTGTTAGTTTCACTTTCTTGTTAATCTGTTTGTGTTTCCTATTTATATCTTTAGAGTGAAGTGTTCTTGTTTGTTAGTTTCTTTCACATATATATTTGAATAAAATAAAATAAAATTGTATTAATGGATCACATGCTAACTTTACATTAATATTTTTACTTTGAAACTAATATTTGTATGTATCGCACAGAAAATATTTGCATATCATTTATAAGTTATAAAAATTTCTATCTTTATTGGGATGTTGTGTGTAAATTTAATATTTTGTATATTTTAAATGTACTATTAGTTTTAGAAAGTAATACTGATTTAAAAAAAAAAAAAGTTCTCCCTTCTTAAAAGACAATCAGAATTTTATAAAAATTACATGTGGCAAATTCAGGTTGCTCTGTATTCAACTGCATATGAGTCCTTTATAGTATGCCAAATAATGGCTGAATGGGTTGGGTGCTGCTCTTTGATACTAGAGTTTAAGGATACAAATTCAACAGCTGGCACAGATGTTTATAGTCATTTTGAATCCTCTTTCAGTAGGAGGTTTTAGTCTCACATACCAAAAAGCATCATAACTCTAAACCATAAAAGTAGACTGTGACTAGGGTTAGATTATTTATCGTCAAATATTGATATTCTTCAAGTATCATGATAACAGTATTTAAAATTCTCTTTTGCCAATATATTCTCCTAAACGATACTGTTTTTCCTTGGTGTGCATCATTGTTGATTGCCAAAAGATATCCTTCATAATCTGCATATATCAATACAAAGCAATATTTCTCTCAGTTATAGCATTTTTTTATGTCCATCTTGGTATTTACCTTTGTACTTGATACAAACCCAAGCCAGAAAATCTGCCTTGACAACTCCATGAAGTTCTTTGGTAGTATATTCATACAATGCAGTTGGGTAAAAACCAGAAGTTTATTTGGGTCTTGTTCCTGCATCTGCTAATGGCTTGTATTTATTAGGATATATCAAAGATATTGATATTCACTATTTTTTCTCAATAGTCTGTTATATGTGTTTATGTTGATATTTTCTGGGTAGCTTAATTACAGTAGCCAGAGTGACACATGCATTTGTTGATATATCTCAATATTTTGCTGCATGCTCATTCATATCTTATGTAAATATTAGAGGCTTATGGTGCTTTTGGTAAATATCTAGATATTGTTAGTGTTTCAAAAGTAGCAATAACTATTCAATCCCAATTTAATATAGCATCATAATATTAAATAATATCAATATTAATTTGGGATATATTGTAATATCAAATTTCTGATATCATCGAGCCTTAACTGTCACACTTCTAACCAACCACTCTTTAATTTGAAGTTTTGAAGCAGCTGTCTGCTGTGTTCATTAAAGACATAAGTATTAAAGATATTTATTTAAAATATTTTTTCTTGTTTTATAGAGGTATTTTTATGATTATTTTAGTGAATGTAATATGTGGGCCTGCAATGTAATATCAAATTTCTGATATCATCGAACCTTAACTGTCACACTTCTAACCAACCACTCTTTAATTGAAGTTTTGAAGCAGCTGTCTGCTGTGTTCATTAAAGACATAAAGTATTAAAGATATTTATTTAAAATGCTTTTTTTTATTTTATAAAGGTATTTTTATGATTATTTTAGTGAATATAATATGTAGGCCTGCAATGTAATTCCAGTTATAAATTAAATGATCTGTTATTCTCCATTCAAAAACAAAACAAAAAAAAAATACTCTTATTTTCTCAGTTATTTGTTATAATGATATAAATGCCATTCTCTGCTTATTTTTTGTGATTGGATAAAGATATTTTCATAACATAATTTGTGTGTTTGTTTTGCAAAGTAATGCAATAGTTTAATAGCCATCCAAAAACAAAAATATGTTTTTGATATTTCTTAAAACTATCTTTTACTCTAATAACAGTTGTACATCTTTCGGGCATAGTATGGACTATTCTTTTATATTTATATAATGCTAAAATTATTGAGAATATGATTCAAAGTATTTACTAACATCTGAAACTAATTTTTCATTTGGAATTTCTCAGTAGCAATTCTTTTTATTTCTGACCAGAATTTTTGAATGAGATCTGGAATTAAGACAAAAGTAATTTTTTACACTAAATTATTGTTCTTAAAGACTTAATATATGTAGAATTTCATAAAGAAATCTTATACCCATATTATGCAGATGAAGAAATGAATAAAAGGGGTAAAATACTTAGTATGGCATTACAACAATGTACACTATTGTTTTGAAAAATAACATATTAGCAATCATCCAATTTGTCTCTATTATGGAACATTTCAAAGGAGCATAAAAAAGATGTCTACATATTTTTGAGTATTGATTTTAACTCATTTTTTAAAGTACAGTTGACCAACACTTATATTGGAAATGCATACCGTACAACTGCTACAGATTTTCCATAATCATTTTGGGAACTGTGAAGTAATTACTGAATTAGGAATCAGTACTAAATAATATGGAATTTGCAATTTTCTGGGCATATTTTCCCAAATTCCACATAACATAATGCAATCTTATCTAATCCATTTATTTTGTATATAAATTTTCTTGCAATTATTTTATTATACAATATAATCTTAAATATACTGAGCAATTAAGAAATCGTTATCATGTCAATTGTTTTTATAAACTTGGCTGTAGGCAGTATGCAAGGTAGACGTCTGCCTATGACAAGTGTCTTAATTCAAGTGTATTTAATTTTACATTAATATCATAATTCTTTATAATTCCAGATTTTTTTTTCTAATTATAAAGTTTTTAAGCTTTGTGTGGGTCAGCAATTTTCAGATTTTCCTATGGCCTCAAAAATGCTAGGGCTAGTTCTGGTTTTTGTAATTATTTGTTAGAACTGTACAAATATTTTGCTTACTGTTTACAAAGTGTTTTGTTTTTCACTGTATATTGCATTCATTTCAGTGTCATTCTATAATTAAATTATATTTTCTATTTCTATTTCACACGATGCCTTCCACCTCTTAAATCAATTTTTTAGAATATAGTTTCTGGATTTTAAGCTTTAATTTAAAAAGTGTTTTGAATTTTGATAGTGGTTTGCAACAACTTAAAAACGTTTTTGTTAATGTGTATGTTCCATTTATATTATATAATAAAATATTTTTATTCATAGTTTTAAGTTAATGTCATGCAAATTATTTTAAAAACATAATGAATGTCCAAGAAAAGCAAACATTACTTTTCTTCATTTTATTTGCTGTTTCACATTACTGCAAATTAGGTATACTTGTATATTAATTATAGAAAATAAATCAATATCAATAACAACAACGAAAAAGTAGGAATAAAAGGAAAACATTGAAATTCTTATTGCAAAATACTCAAGAAGCAGCAATTATTCCTAAGCAAATGAATGATATCTTTATGGAAACAGAAAGATTCCAAAAAATTAGAATGAGGGAAAGAATGACAACTGGACTATTGAAAAAATAAGCTGTATATAGTGTAAAATGAAAACAAGCATTTATCACATTTATATATTTTTTAATCAAAAATTCAATTTGTGATAAATAATGCCATTAAATGTGCAAGAGTTTTTATTATTTTTTAAGAAATAAAATTTTATTGACTTCCTGATAAAGAAAGAGTTGAACACCACTTAAACGTTTTTCATTAATATGTTTTATCATTTATACGTTATTTTCTATTGGTCTCTTAAGATTTGTATGTTAAAATGTTCAATTTACACTACTGATCCACATACCATGTTTCATTTATGCTTCATAAAAGTTATAATTCATCGAAAACAGCTGTAAACTTCCTTTCAGTACTAATCCCGGACCATCAGCTGCCAGTGCAAATAAAAATTAGCCATCTTTTTTACAAAATTTCAATATTTTTCCTACATTGGTTGATAATTTTTTGTCACCTTTAATTTTGACCTTTCGCATCCTGTGCATCCTTCTGTGCCTCCCTAGGATCAGCCATAATTCCATTACACAAAATGCATGTTGTATCTCTCTGTTTACTCAATATGTATTTAGCTCTCACCTATCTACCTTAAATGTATTCTACTCTCAAATCATGTAATGGAATTTTCATCTTGTATCAAAGGTCAACACTAGCAGTTAAACAGTGTGTCTTCCTGTTCCCTTTTCTATGAAATAGTGTGGGAAAATGAAGTCACGTTTTATTGTTTTTCTTACACAAGGTTTTATGTGAATATTTCTTAGTGATTTTGTGTCAGAGCTTCTATGCTAATAAATTGTCTCCAAGCAAACAAAAAAGAAATTAAATTCTCTATATCTGTAAAAAACAAATGTTTTGAAAGAAATTTATACCCATGTTGCTTTATGTCAAAATTGGAAATAACGAAAAAGTTAAAAATTCCAGTTTCACCAAAATTCTATTAAAGGAAAAAACATAATGCATCAGTGTATGATTTATTGGCTTTTAAAAAAATATATGGCAAGCAGGAAGATATTGTTTTTAAATATTTTAAACAATGCTAATCAGCTAGCATTGGAGTTACTGGTCCAATGTTAAAAGAAAAAGTCAAAAAGGTCAGTTTAAAACTGCATAAGGGAATTACAAAATGTAATTTCTCTTCTGGTTGGCTGCATAGATTCAAACAACAACATGTATGCATGTATAATGTGTTAAGTAGAGAATCAAAATCAGTGCCATCAGAGAGAGTTGAAGATTGTTTAAAGAGCTGCATAATAGATTGGATAGATATGAGACCTAGAATATATATACTGTGGATGAAACTGGTCTTTTTTTTATCATACAGAACATTGGTAGCAAAAGGAGAATCTTGTTCATGGAGGAAACAAAACTAGATCCTTTAATAATTTGAAATTCATGTAAACTGTGTTGTTTTTAAAATGTTAAATCTATGCCATTGCCATATTATAAGACCAATAAAAAGGCCTGGGCGACAGAAAAAAATTCTTCCAATTGATTTTGTTAAAATACTTATCTGCCAAAATAGAAAAATTCTGCTTTTTATGCATCAGTGCAAAGCATATCCACAATTTATAGATTTTTTGCTAACTATAAATGTTTCCCCTCTGCTAATTGTATAAATCATTTGTAACTTTTGGACTCTGGCATAATAAAGAATTTTAAGTATTTATATTGCAAAATTTTAGTCAAACTTACAGTGGAAAATTTAATGTCTTGCAATATCATTATTAACTAAAAGGTAAACAGTTTGCAAGGAATAATTTTGATTGTTCCAGCATTAAACAGCAATAAAACAATGTGACTTTGAACAGCAGGAAGCAGTCAAGAATTGTTTTGCCTAAGTGAATTTTCCTTTTAATCAAGAATGTACAATTTTTCAAGAAATCAAATCAATTGTCTATGGTAATTGGGATATTATGGCATGTGAATTTACTTTTGAGGAGTATTTAAATTGTGATGCAGATTTAGTGATATCAAAACTGCTTTTAAAATGTCCTCTAATAGGGGTTATATCACCAAGGCTGGAACTGCTTTCATTGGTGCTCATGACAAAAACTGACTTGTGCCACTAACAACAAATATAATAGAGAAATTATAATAGCATGTTATCTATATATATAAAAATGAATTTGTGTCTGTCTGCCTGTCCGTCCGTCCGTCCGTCCGTCTGTCTGTCTGTACTCAATAGACTCTATAGTATCTTTATATTCATATGGTTGTTACTATTAATGTGTGTTTCTGTTTCATACAAAACCATGTGGTTTGTCATAAATTTCCTTTTGGACAACATTTATTAATACCAACAAAATTAGCACTGTTGCTGCCAAAACCTCTGCTTCCTATTCTACCACGTAATATGGCAAGATCTATTAACGTTGCTAATCAACATACTGTAGTAATACAGTAATGTAATTTAGGGTTCAACTTATATTTTACCATAAAAAAAGTTTGAGCAAATTTAATATGACACAAATTCAATTATAAAAACTAAATATTGTTATAATATGCTTATAATAGAAATATATAAATATGCCAATGACTCAAACTGAACTGTGACGAATTTAGATAGTTATGCACGAAAAAAAATCTTTGTTTAAAAGATATATATTAAGTTTATCGTAGCAAAGCACGGGCACACTTGCTAGTCTCTCTATAAAATATGTTTGGAATGCATTCACATTTCAGTTTGGAATGCATTCGGCATAATTTTTCAATTACTAAGATTAAATTGGTACTTTTACTAGATTATGCTAAGCATTTTGTAAAACCTTTTGCAGAAAGGGGGATGCAATTCTTATGATGTATGATCTAGCCATTTTTCTTTTTAATTTGATGCCTGACTTTTCTTTCTGCCTTTCAAACATATTCACAGGTGATTATTTGCAATTTTTTTCCCAGTACTGTGTATATAATTCTGCTAACACAGTGCAAGTACTGTGTCATTTACAATGCTGGAGCGTACTATCATACTTAACGAAGATATGATTTGATGATCAAATATAGTATATAAATATCTATTTTACTTATTGTTTAAAATTTGTTATATTTATTTTCTATGGTTTTTGGTAAAGTTATAAAATTTTATCTTGGAATTTAGATACTATATTCCTAAAGAAATAAATTATAAAAAGATTTTTTTATGTTTTTATAGTTTACTGTTTTTTGACATTTACTATGCTCTAATTCAAACTTTACTGTAATAGTTTTTAATATTTTTCTATTTATTTCTTATGCACCTCAAAATATTAAGAATATATGCTATTGTTAATGCAGCAGATGTATTATATTGGATTTATCTTAAAGTTTATATTATTAATTCTTATCCTTTCAACCCATTTTGGGCGAGTTTCAACCCATTTTGGGCTACAAGACTGTCTAAACTATTTTCAGAAGAGTCTACATTTTGAATTATTCCGGGCTTTAATTTTGATGTATGTATCTAATTTATTCCCAACATCATTGAAGATATATTTGGGCTTTTAAGATATATTGTGGAAGAATTATGCAGGTTAATTTTAATATGTAGGAAGGAAAATTTACAAAAGTGAAAAATAAAAGATGACTGATGTATCTGCCAATGGTAGTTTTCATACAAGCATATATTGGCCTGCTGGCTGTAAAAGGGTTAATATTAGCTTTTCAAAAAAAATTTTTTTTATAATAGTTTCAAATTAAAAGTATCTGTTATGTTCTTTAATATAAAGAATTATTATTTTACACCTATTTGACATATGTATGAATGTTTTATTTTTCACAGTTATGTAAAATTACTTTTTTTTTTTCTCTTTTCCAGAATTTATATACATTCAATATTTGGATCAAGAAGAGTTCTAAAGTTTTTATTGTGGCCAATTTGATGAATATATGTTTTCTCAACTATTTGAAAGGAGTATATGATATTTTATTTTTGGTGTTTATGAAGAACAAATATTTTTATTCATTGTTTTATTTGTGAAACATAAAAGTGTTCATATTATTTTCACTCTTACTCATTTGTACTTAAAGTTTACAATAGTTTACTTTTGTTTTATAACTATTTTAAATCTCAGTTTTTGGTTAGAATGGTTAAATAAGTATTTCACATGATTGTATTTGCAATAATATAACATTTATTTCCAATGTTAGTTGCATATTTGTTTAATTACTTTAAGAATTTTTATTTATTTTCTGATATTTAGTATTTTATTTTTTAACTCAAATTTCTAAAAGATTTTAGGTAGATGCAAAATATATCAATTATAGTATTATTTTGCATGCATATATATTTATGTGAATTTATGTGTACTTTAAAACATTAAATGTGTTAACTGTCTCTATCTATATATATATATATATACATATATATATATTAAATTCCTGTATAACAGAATTTGTTTATTAATTTTGAAGGTGTTTCATTCAATGATGAATTTTATATATTGAATTCCTTACAGTGTTCATAATTGTTCTCAGTTTTAAAAAATTTAATGTTTTCTTTGGGTTGAAAACATCCAGATTTTAAATGTTGAATTTTTTTTTATCTGGAATGGCGTTCCAGTCCATTCCTCTGGGATTATATCCACCTGGAAGGACTTTTGAACAGCAAGATCAAAAACTACCCCCAGAAAACCAATCTGGAGGTAGTACTATTGTTCCAGTGAATGGTGAAAAACCATTAATTTGTGATCAATGTGGTAAAACTTTTGCTGACAAAAATAGTTTTCATCAACATGCCCAGTTTCACTCTAAACCCTTTCCATGCAAAGTCTGCAAAAAGACTTTTAATTCCCAAGGAACACTTACTCAACACATGCGAATACATACTGGTGAAAGACCATATATTTGTCAGCATTGTGACAAAAAGTTCAACCAAGCTGCAAATTTGCAACAACATTTACGAATTCATACAGGGGAAAAGCCTTTCGTCTGTGAACATTGTAATAAATGTTTCAATCAAAAGGCTATTCTTCAACAGCATATCCGTATTCATACTGGTGAAAAACCTTATACATGCATGTATTGTGGCAAAAAGTTCTCTCAATTAACAATTCTTCAACAACATATTCGAATACATACCGGTGAGAAGCCTTACATATGTGAAGAATGTGGAAGGCGGTTTAACCAGAAAACAATATTGGATCAGCATATAAGACTACATACTGGAGAAAAGCCATTTACCTGCCCTTATTGTGGCAAGAAATTTACCCAAATGGCAATTTTGCATCAGCATGTGCGAATTCACACTGGTGAAAAGCCGTATGGCTGTGATCGCTGTGGTGAAAAGTTTTCCCAGAAAGCCATTCTAGTGCAGCATATTCGTGTTCATACGGGAGAGAAGCCATTTCCCTGTGACTTCTGTGACAAGAAGTTCAGTCAAAAAGCTATTCTCTCTCAACATATTCGTGTCCATACTGGAGAAAAGCCTTATGGATGTGATTTCTGTGGAAAACAATTTCGGCAGAAAACCATCCTCCAGCAACATGTTCGCATTCATACCGGTGAAAAGCCCTTCGTATGTGAGCTTTGTGATGAAAAATTCAGCCAAAAGGGAAATTTGCAGAAACATTTACGAGCCCACTCTGGTGAGAAACCATTCACATGTGATCATTGTGGACTGAAGTTCAATCGAAAAGTCATGTTGGATCTGCACATTCGCATGAGTGTCAAAGACCATTCGAATCCGGCTGACATGAGCAAACCTGTATGTCATTTAGGTTTGTCAAGTGATAAACAGTTCACAAAGCCTGCATATGTTTTTAATGCACCTCCTAATGACAAACCCCTGACAAAACCATGTCACTTTGAGGTGACGAGTGATAAACCAATTGCCAAGCCATGTCATTTTAATTTAGCAACTGAGAAACATGTGCCCCATGCTTCTTTAGCTGCTTGTGTCTCTAGTGCCATAGCTCAAAATGAATGGGCTTTTCCTCAGTAATTTAAAATCATGTTTTTAAGAATCTTTTTTTTTTTTTCATAGTTTTGTTTTCTCTTTAACAGATATTTAGATTAAAGTTTATACAGTAAGGAAACATTGCATTTTAAAACATTATGCATCTAACCAATGAAAGGTGGCTTCCTATTTATTTAGGAATTATGATTTTTCTAACAAATTTTCTGAAAGATTGGGAAATTGGATTTATAATACATTTTCAATTTCAACTGTGTGGATAAAATGTAATCTAAATCTATATCTTATAAATTCATGTAGGACACTTTTAAAAATTTTACTATGATGCAATTGGTATTTTTGCTTTGTTCTGTATATTAGTTTTGCTAATTTCATGTTAATGAGAGTGCTTGATCATTTGCATTTTTGTTAGTACTTTGCTTGTAATTAGATTCTGCTGCTAATATATTTTTTATCATTTTAGACAAAACCACCCTCTCTCTCTTTATATATATATATATATATATATACACACAATATATTTATATATATATATATACATACACACACATACAAGATTTGTTTTAAAATCAATATTTTTTGTTCAAAACATTGTTGATATATGTAGATGGCTTTTAATCATACATATTTTTTATTTTGTTTGTGAATGTACTTGCATATAATTTTGCTAGTTTAAAGTTCACAATCCGGAGCTCATATAGTGATATTCCTGGCAGTGTCACTTGATAAATGATTTAATTATTTTTGTTTACCTGGGAAAGATGAAAGATAAAATAAATTTGTTATAAATTTGGTTTTTCTCAATTAAAAAGAATAAAAATATTACTGGATGCTTATATTTAAGTATCCAGTAATATAATTTATATTTTAAGGATTTGTATTATTATCCTACATTAGAATTCATTTTATATAATGATTAAAATAACGTTTTTTTATATCTACATTTAATAATTTTTAGTTTTTGTCCAACAATCTGTAGTGTGTCACTCCTGATTTCTAACAAGGTATTCTAAACTCTGCAAATAATTCGACGTAGATACAGTGACTGTCGGTGTATCTATTTTTATATAAAATACAATATTTGACTTTAAATGAAATAAGTTTGAGTTTTTTATGTTAATTTATTTTTAGTTTTAAAAAGCAAAAGTTATAAAGTTGATGCATTTCATTAAGTAGCCATGTGAATTTTGTATTTTTCGAATTAAGTATAAAGTTTAATGTAGATAAATATTTTTTTAAATTTCAAATTTCCTATTAATTAAAATATTTTTAATCAAATCTATTTGTAAAAGTCTGAATAAGAAAGGAGACTTATTTAGACTGTAAAAAGTACTTTTAAATTCTTAATAATTTTAGTCTGTCAATTTTTTTTTTTTTTTTTTTGTAATTTTTGTATTCTTTTCTAAATGTTATAGGAATGCCAAATGGGCTTTGCCACATATGAAATACTCATCAGAGTCTATTTTGAAGACAGTCTTTATTAATAACTTGGATAAAATAATTCAGAAAATTCTGTACTGATTTAACCATTTCCTAAAATCTTTAAACTAGGCATTATAACAGTTAGATAGTTTTATGCATTCTTATTCGATAGAATCTGTTTGTAATCAAAGAAAAGTATGACTTCGTTCAGGAGAATTGTTACAAAGCTGCTAAATAAAATCTTAGTAACCCCCCCCAAAAAAAAAAATAAATAAATAAATAAATAAATAAATATTATTTAAATTCTATTTGTATTAATTTTTTTTAAATCTTAGTTAAATTTAGTTGTTGTGTAAAATTAACAGTCACTTAGAATTATTTTCTTAAATAGTCATTGGATTGAAAAGTTAATTTTCTATTTCATAAAATTTGGGGTCCAGGTTCATGTTTCAAACTTTGGACAATATATTACAGAGATTCTTTGATTTAGAACTGTTAAAGTAAAAAGTAAGTAACTGATAAAGTAAGTATCCAGTGCTATTTCTGAATTTTAATATATGTGCAAGTACCAATCACTAATCCTGTGCTGTACACTTAAATGGTCGAATAACTAGATTGAGCTCTTTTGCATTTTTCATAAACTGCAATGATTAAGTTTTTTAAAATTATTTTTCCTTCAAATTTGAAATTAAACTATCAGCATTTGTTAACTGTGTCAGTTAAGTTTTGGATTTTTTTCTTAGCTTGTTTGTGTTTTGTTGCATTAGATTTGAATTGTAAATTTATGTTCCTATTTCTCACTTGTTATCTCATTGCCAAAAGATATATATTATATGTTTACAATTTTTAGTTTTTTTATGTTAATGCAATTAACAATTGTATACATTTCTGTGAAGTGGGTGAAATTTTCACAGTTATACATATGATTAAAAATGGAGTATTGTAATTATTTGAATTTCTGTAATGTTGTACTTTATAAAATTGTCATATTTTCATATTTACTGTGCTAAAACATATTTGTGGTAAAAATTACTGATGAATCATATAAATATAATTAAGAATGTTAAAAACTAAAATTTCCTTGCTAATATATACTTTAATTAATTTAGTTTCATTTTCTTATATATTTTTATTCTTAAGATACCATTAATTAATATCTGAATCTACTATTATTTTTTCATTTTTATAGGTTTAAATTTTCAATATAAACTATGAAATAATTTAGCATCTATGAAAACTAAAGCTCCTATTTTTTATTGTATTAGACATTGGCTAGCTGCACAAAGTTTGACTTATCTTTTGTTTAATTCTAAATACTCTTTGATTTTGAGAAATTAAGATCTAAATGCTTTAAAAAGAAAGTGTAGCAATATTTAGATATTAAATTATTTTATTTTTGAACTGATAATTTCATTGTGAAGTCAGCATTATGGCAGTAACCTCCCCATATATATTCCAAATTCTTTATTAAATTTGTTGTTATCTTCAATAAGAATTTTTGTAAATAATAATTCCCAAAATACTAGTTTGGTTTTTGTAGTATAAATTTTATTTTTATCTTTGAAAATTTATTTGTATTTATATTATTCTAATGCACTTGCAGTATCACAAAACATTTTTTAATATATATATATATATATATATATATATAATATTGCAATCCTGTAAATGGTTTGTTAAATTATGCACTATTCAATAGACATCTCTTTATTTTAACTTTGTTTAGCGAGTTTATATGTCATTTTTGATTATGTTATATATACATATATTGCCTTAGGACTTATTCAAGCAATTATTTTGTTTTGATGCAATTCTTCTGAGTGTGAAAAGCATTACAATACAAAATATGACATTTTAGTTTGTGATATATTTATATGACTGATTTCTGCACTAAAAATAGGAACTCTTCAAAGCTTAAATATGAATTTGAAATTAATGTAAACTACTACTATCAGATATGATTATGAATTCAAATTATAGAGTGTCAATTTTTTTTATTCTTTTTTGTGCCGAAAATATTTTAACATGCTTCTCATGATGTATTTGGAAAATTATTGTTTGATGAATTTATTATTATTCTTTCTGCTATGAGAAATGATTGTTTCAATTTAAAATGTTCATGTGCAGGTTTCAATTAGGCTACATATCTTCATTTACATAATGAGTGATATAAAGTGTGCATCTCATATTTGGACCTAAGTATAGTAAGGGATTTTTTATTGTAAATAGTATTCAAATCTCATCTGTAAGGTCTTCTTTAACCAACTATGTTGAAGTGAAACTCAATATTTTTATTAAGTTTAAAAAAATAATAATAAAAATCTGGTAATGTTTAACGATAAACAAGCTATGTCAAGGTTGCTTCCGTTTCTAATAAAACATTTGAACTGCAAAGGGTTAATAAAAGTGATGATTGATAGATAATACAATTTTATTTTCCTAATTTAAAATTGAAATTAACATTCAAAACTACAAAATTAGAATTTCATTCTTTATTTTTTTATATGTTAATCTTAAATTTTTTTAAATCTCATTTATTTCAAAAGTTTTAAAAAAATAGTTTTATTTCTTTTAACTAATAATTTTTTCAAACCAAACATTTTTTTAAATAAAAAATTTTGATTTCAAGATGATGATCAATGTTTAAAAAAGGGGGTGTTTTAAAATAATTTTTAAAAGGACTACTGAAAAGAACCTAAAGTATTTTTTGAATTAAATATTTTGTTCTATCTTCAACTAGTCTAGTCTAAAATGTGGTTCCTTTCAAATTGCTAATAATATTTCAAAGAGTTCCTAATTTCTTCTAGGCTGAAATTTCTGTTTTATTTACTTATCCAAGTCATTGTTATGAGTCTAACCATTGCTAAAATACTAAAATGATTTTCGATCTCGCATTTATGCCATATATGGGGAAGAATCTGTTTATGGAGGAATATATTCATAAGTGAAAAAAGTTTGCATAAGAAATGCATTTTCCCTTCAATTGATTTTATTCTTCTAGGAATTCGCTTGTCCCACTCTTGCACCACACCACTGATATACATTGAAGTTTTATTACTCTAACATGAGTTCATTTGTCTTTTACATCAATTAAATAATCTTGTTTTAGAAAATTGTAAAAACCATTTTTTTATTTGTTTTTTTCCTCTTCTTTTTCAGTGCATATTTTCTTTTAATGCAGATTTTTTTTTCTTTGGTCTGGTATAAACTGTGATATTTCTTTTTTAATGTCATTTCTGTAGTATACAAAATAATGTTTCAAATTAAAATTGGGAGGTTCTGTGAAACCATATAGTTTACTTTTCGTAATAATAACAAATTGTTATAATTAAAATTGTTATTAATGAATATAATTCTGAGTTTAGATATGATTTATAAAAGGTTATTGTTTTTTTGTTGTGAAAAGGCAATGAAATTTGCATATTATAGATTTTATGTGTGTGTTTATCAGCTGTGTTCTGTTTAATGTTTTGTTATGGCAAAATTGGCATATACCATTTTGTTTCAAAATAACTTCTTGACTTTATATTAGGGATAATTAAACTATTAAGATTTATGTAATAGTATTTTTAACTGAGATACAAAGTCAACTTGAGACCTATTGATTTTGTGTTGTAGAAAAAGAGTTATTGAAAGGGGACAATTGATACTTTAAAAATTATGGTATTGAACTCAAGCCATAAGATGTATTATAACAAAAATGCGTTTTCTCAAAACTGTTTGAAATTAATGAAAATTTACCACATTTTATCTTATGGCTGTGTATTTTCATCAAATAGATTCAGTAGTACCTTTTTGTTTATTCATTAACACTTATCTGTGAGGAGTACCACATTGCTAAAGTACTATTTACACTGTTAATATGCTATTTGCAGACATTAGAATAAGATGAATACGTATTTTTAGTGATAAATTGGATTTGAGTATCTATTTTTTTTTAATTAACAGAATACTAAAAGAATAAATTTTTGCCTCTGATCATTATAGTCATGGTACTAGATGGCAACATCATTGCTCACACAATTTATAAAAATATTATTTCTTTCAGAATATCCAAACTTAATTCTGATGGTAAATTTTTCTTATTCAGTGACCCTGAGCTGCCTATGAATAAAATACTTAGTTGTGTTTTGCTGCTAGTCAAAGGCATCCTATTGCAGTTATTTCTTTTACAGTTTGATTTGAAAAAAAGGAATCAGAATAAGGTATGGGGTGGGATATATCTTTAAAAGAATCTTCCCTAAAAGTTTGTCCTTTTCTCTCACCTCAAGCATAACTGTAACAAATTATCTATGACAAATAATTACAAATATTTTTCAAATTTATTTAATAATCTTTATATATGCAATTATTTTTATTTTATAAGTAGATTTTTTTTCCTATTTCATGTAGGTAAAATATATTTCCATTAAAATCTAAATTTTTCCTACAGTTACTTTTATGGGTCAGTGGATCACGGGTAATTGATATCTTACTTTATAAACTTGTGAGAGTGTTTAATGTAAAAACTCTTAACATTGGAATGTATACAAATCATAAAATTCTTGAAAATTCAAATGGAGAAATATTGCTTGTTAGAACTTGTTAACTTTCTCTTTTTCTCCTTCACCTTCTGGTAATATTTCATTATTGATTCTTAGGCACAATTAAATATCAAAATGGCAACTTCTACTTCCTTTGGGAAATATAATCTGATTTCTACAACTAGACATTCTTTTCAACTTGCTCATAACTGTTTTTGACTTTTGTGCATATTAATCCTCTCTTTTTTTTTAAAGAAATAGTTGGTTATCAGTTTATTGATTTTTTTTTTTTTATCTTGTGCAGCTTAAATAAAATCCATCAGATATTTACATAGTTTTCAGTATTACATCTCTTTTGTTACTAAGACTTTTGATATATATATATAAAATGATAGACTTGTATAAAATGATGCTAACATAATTGAATTGCATGTTAAATATTTTATCTTTAAAAGATTTTTTACTATTTAGAAACTATGCAATTGACATAGGTATGCTATCTTTTATAACTGTGTGTGTATTTAAGCGAAGCAATAGCTGCAGAGTTACTATGTTCTTGTATTTATATATTGCATTGAAATGATATGGCATAGCTACATGGGAAACCGGTGTATTGCATATTCTATTACAATCGTTTCAGACCACCCAATATAGTATACATAGCATAATTCAGGGTAATAAATGCGTGTTCTGTCGCAGTCATGTTTTTATCTGGGTCTCAAATAGTACGCTTGTATGTCTGCTTTTTAGGACATATAGTTTTAGTATACACTTCTTTAGCTGTAAATGCTGTACTTGTATCATAGGCTTGTGCAACATGGGATTCAAGGGGAAAATTCTTGGCAGAGGATAGTATTTTTCTAGAAGAATTATTCATTTGCATTTTCCTTCCACATTTCTCTATTGTGTTTCAAATATGTGAGCCTTACTGCTTGGTCTATTATACAGCTGTTCGGTACCTTCTTAAAACATTTGAACAAGAGCTTGTTTTTGTAAATTCTTTGATAATAGTAGGAACTTGTTTAGTCCCCTTACTTATTTTAAAATTGTAAGTAAAAAAGAATAATTTTGTGAATTGTTATATTCAAAATTGTGTTCTAAACTATGCTGAAAAATTCATTTGTTTAGCAAGAATAAAATTCAAAAAGCCTCATAAGAGATTTGAATGGTTGATGTGGGCAGAGTGTTACATATGTGTTCCTTTGTTTAAATTTAGAAAATTTAAACAGCATTTGGAAGGTAAATTTCATCTTTATATTAACATTTTACATTGTTGTTAATGGTGTTTAAAAAAGTTGTCAGCAGTAAAAGTTACAAAAATCAAACAGAAAATAAATGCTTTGTTTTCATATTCACTTATCTAGCAAATCTTCAATATCCACTTTTCAGTCATGTGCTATCAACTGTTATCAAGAACTAAATTAAATTTGAAGCCTTAATGTGTAAGAGGTGTCACTAAATACAAAAGTTTGTTAAAAAATTGTTTTAAAATAATTTTTTATTAGTTAATTTTTGAGTCTGATATGAGATTTAAGTGAATGAGAGAGTTAAAATATGTAATTCATTTTAGGAAAATCAAAATTGCAACCTATTACAATTTAATGCATGATAAATGAGTAGGCATATGTTTTTTCTTAAATTGAGTATTAATTATTAAATTGTTCTCAGGTATCAAATATTTTTCTTGAATCATTAATTTTAAGCTTCTAAATTCTGTTTCATTTTACGACTATTTTTTATGGATGTTAAACTAATAGTTTTGTTCTTATGTACAAGTGAATGTTCTACTGTGTGTATTTATTTTTAAGAATACAATAAATAGGGATTTCTCTTATTTACTAGAATAAGAAAGTACATAAGAGATTCTGTAACTAGTATTTTCAATGTACACTTATTCTGCCTTTTACTTTTAATTTAGATCTAAAACTGATGATTTCAAATAAATATATTATTTCTTATTATGGAGAAAAGTTTTTTTTCTCTATTACAGAGATAAAAATTAAGCTTCATAGAATATGATTTATTTAAGAAATAAACAAGATATATTTTTAATATTTTATTTGCAATAAAGGTTTAATTAAATCAATTGATTTAATTAATTTTTTTATTAATTAAAACCTTAAATGAATCAATCAAAGGTTCAATTAAAATTTTGGATTGAGAGAGCAAAAGTTTTTCTTATATCTGTGACATCTTTTACTTTTGAGGCTATTTAAACTCTCAAGGTATCTGTATTTCTGCAATAAACATTATCATTTTCACTTTTAAAACTAGAATTACGGAAGGGGTCATTTTGACACCTAGCGAACTTTTATCCCTGACAGATCTTCTATTTTTTTTACAAATATCTTAATCCTTTCTTGACTTTTCCTAAATCATTGTGATTTATGAAATAGTAAAAATTTTAAGAAAATCGTATTTATATTTTAGCCCTAACAAATGATTATAGAAATACGGCAGGCTATATACTGATGTTGAAGACAAGTGTAAACTTCATAGTGACTTTTTCTCTATTTTATTAGCAGAACTGAAAGCATTCATAGCATTGTTGTACATAAGGGGGCATTAGCCGCCAAGGGCTTACGAATTCTTAGTTTGTGGTCCAAGACTTGGTGACCAAAGTTTTTTCATGAAACTATGAGTAGAGATAGGTTTCCGGAAGTTATGAAATTTCTTCCTTTTGAAAATAAACTAACAAGGGCTTCACGTTTGCAGTGTGATAAATTTACACTAATAACCAAGGTATGGAATACTTTTATAGAAAACTGTAAGCTTTGCTACAAACCAAATGAAAATATTACGTTTGATGAACAGTTATTCCCTACAAAAACAAGATACCGTTTTTTTTGCAGTATATGTCTAACAAGTTCGATACATTCGGAATAAAATTTTGTCTAGAAGTAGATGTTAGGACAAAATACTTATTAAACAGATTTCCATATTTAGGAAAAGATAAAATGAGACCAAGTGATCAAAGTTTAGGAGAGAACGTAGTAAATCGTTTAATTGATCCTACATACCTGCAAAGTCTGTATATTTTTAAAAACAAACTGTAGTTGTCATAATTTGCTTCATTTTAATTTATTTTTCACAAATATATTATATCATATAGAGAAATATGCTGATATCTTATCAAGGGGTCAAAATGACACCCGCCGTAATTCTAGGTATACAAAGACTACCGTAATTCTAGTGTTAAGAGTTAGACTTCTAAAATTAAAATATGCACTGTTTATTTTTAATGCATATGAAGAACGGGCTAAGTTCTTTACTATTGTTGTGGGTTGCATATTTCAGGAAATTGAAGGGCATCTTGCCTGATATTGAGTGAATGTATTTGTTCATATTGTTCCTCGAATTAAATTGAAATAGACCAACTACTGTACTCTTTAACAAATTTATATTCTAGAGCATTTCCATATCTAGAAATGAAGGTAAAAGAATAACTGCTGTATTAGACGGGCAGTAAAGCAGAATGGATATATTTTATAGTAAAATATGTGAATGATATTTGATATCCGGTGCTGACAGCATTTATTGTAATCATAATAATCAGTGTACAGGCCTATGTGTGATATTACGTTTTTGAATGTGTCATGTTTAGTTCTGTTTGCAGTACTAGTTTAGAATTTTTAGAGATCCATTCATTGGTTTATCAATATGTTGACAAAAAATGTTTACAGTGGATTTTGTTAAATTCATTGACAGAGCATTTGTGTTTTTAAGACTTTTTTTTATGTGTCAGATGTTATATTTTTTTCGTTGTAATGCACACTATTGAATTTAAAAGCAGTTATTATTTTTACTAGAAATTATATATGTATTTTAAAAAATGCATTTCACTCCTTTATACTTCCTGTCCATTGCAGTATTTTCTTTTGAAATAAGCTCTAAGTATTTTGCTTTAAAATGTTTTGCAGTTAAATTGTATATACATTTATATACAAATGCATATATATACATATACATGTAACGTGGCAAAATTACTCTCGCCATTGCTAATCGAATTTACCTGTATTATTTTGAATAGCCCGGGCTTGCTAGCTAATGAATAAACCTTCGTAATTTTCAGTCGTGGCTTCATTAAAAGGAAGCATCGAAGTCTAGGGAGAAACTTTATTTGAGACTAAAAATGTACGTCTTTATAAAACGAGAGCTCAGCATCAAATAAGGACAAAAACACACTTCTTTTACAAATTTCGCCCAACAGCAATTGATCATGTAGATTATTTCCTATAAGATCAACAGCTTAGTCAGCGCTATTAACATTTAGAAATGAACTTAGATCATTTAAGTCAGCTCTGTGGCCAGTAGACAGAAAATAAGCAGTTATTTCATAGTTAGGTTTGGGAGATGGGTAAAAAGAATTTAAGTTGGCAAATAGTTTTTTTTAAATAAGACATTATACGGCTGAGAAATCAGGTAGGAAAAAGGAGAATTTTAGATAGATATTTTAGGTGTTACCATTCTGGGTAATTTCAGATAATATAAAATGTCAGTGGTGCCACTTAAGAAAGAATTAATGAACTAGAGTGGTAAATCGCCTATACAAATAAATGCTGAATCAATATCCATTTCTCAGGCCATAACTTTGCTTCCTTTTTTTCCTGAGTTTTATTTAATTATCTAGCAGATTCCGGGGAAATTAAATTTTGTATTTTATTTGACATACCACGTTTTACTAAAAAAGTATTTTTTGTATTTCTTATACAGAGTTGACAATACCAACAGTTATTTGGTATTATCAGTAAGTTCTTCGTATTTTTAGGTCCCACTACAAATTTGAAATCACGCTTAAGTCAAAAAGAAAATGCAGCAATAGACAGAAGGTACTAAGGATCGGTTCACACGAGCGAAACGTTTGCGGAATGAAATTACTAGTTGTATTGGACCATTTCTTCAGAGCGGAAATTACGGGGTGGCGCAGAGTTACCACATACTTTCCGCATAAGCTAGAGCTTTTGTCGACAGTTCATTGTAAGCCTTGCTTGAAATTGAAAATTTAGCATTATTCTATGAGTCAAAGTATGTTGCTCGTTTTAATATGATTGAGATTCAAAAAATAGAAAATGTATTTCAATTTAATTAAGGTGTCTCTTTAATTTATTTAATTAGTATATCTTAGAAATATTTCAGACGCTATACCTATCTCATTTTAAGTCTTTTTCTTAAAATTTAAAAGAAAGAAGGCCATAAAGAAAACTTCTGTTATAGTAAGATAATTTAGCAAAATAACGTAATTTATTCAAGAGTTACAATATAGTGTTCCCTTAATTTTGGTTAGTTATTCTCAATTTTTAACCCTCCTTAATAAATAAATCTGGTCTATTAGGATTTATTTTGGTATTAGTATTTTGCAGTATATACACACACACACACACATATGACATCGGCGATGGTTAAATTCGTCAAATTGGTTGTCTGGTTAGTTGCTTTTTTATGTGTTTAAAGTAAAGCGTTTGATTGATTTTGTGTCCCTAAATTTTTCCAGTTTTATTTCACAATTAACCAAGAAATCAGTGCCGTACTGTAAAACCTAGTTAGAAAGGTCACCTTAATTAAATATAAAAATTTAGGTTCTAATTTATGTACGTAATTTATGCATAAGTTATTTTGCGATTAAGGCTCTCTTTACATTTGGTGTGTGTTCTTGGAAAAATATATTACTTGAAATTACAAAACTAAATAATTTTTGTAATGTTCGAGTCAAGCGAGCAACATTTTTTATTTCAGAATGAATCTCCAAAAGGCTGATTTCAAATGAATCTACTTTAAAGTTAGGAACGACGCCATTTCGCTCGCGTGAACTGACTCCTGATAGTGAGAAATCACCATTGCTGGATGTTTTATCTGATGATTTTTTATGTCTCAGCTTATGGAAAAGTGGATCGTTCACGTGTGCATCATTGTTTGTTTGTTAAAGTGGAGCTATATTTGAATGGCGTCTGCGACTTAGCTAGCTTTTATATATATTTTATTTGTTAATTTTGAGTTGGTGTTATTTTAAAGTATGAAACGCTCTAAATTGGTTCTTGTTTTTTAAGGTATTGCTGTATTGTATTTAACAGCTTTAGCTGAATAAATTGAAAGTGGTTTTAGAAAAAAATAATGGTGTATTTCTTTTCTTTCATTCAACTGTAGCGTTGTTAACCCTAATAAAGTTAGCCCCCCCCCCCATGACGAAAACTGACATTTCGAAACATGTCATTCGTTTGATCATCGTTAGATCAGATTTGATCAACATATTTCACCATTTGATTAATTAATAAAAAAAAGATATTTAAAAAAACTGTAGGGGGGGGCTAACTTTATGGATTTTTTTTTTAATTATCATATAAACATGAACGATACATCATTCGAAAGAGCATCGTTAGATCAGATTTGATCAATCCTTTTTAAAGTTTGATCAATACCGGAAGTGCCCCAAAACCATAAAGTTAGCCCCCCCCATGTCGGAATTTCGGGACAATTTTATTGTTATTCGAAAGAACATCGCTCGATCAACCATTTTTGGCGTTTGATCAATACCGGAAGTACCCCAAAACCATAAAGCTAGCCCCCCCCCCCTCATATCGAAATTTCGGAACATTTTTACTGTCGTTCGAAAGAACATCGTTAGATCAGATTTTATCAACCATTTCTGGCGTTTGATCAACATCGAAAATGCCCCAAAGGTGTCCCAAAACCATAAATACCTCCCCCCCACACACACACTTTAGTTATCCGAATAGGAATAATAGAAAATGTTTATAATATTTAAAATTACTAATTTTATAAAGTGTAAAAACTTCTGACTACACTGAAACTAAATGTTAATGCTCCATTTCTGAAATATACAATATTAAACTAATTTGAAAATGGATGACAAATCTATATTTCAAGGATAACCTGTGTTTGTATGATGGAAATAAGACAAATTTTTTGAATGGATATGTCATATTATATAATCATTGAAACATGGACGTAATTTGGGAAAGGCGAGGGGGGAGGGTAATTGCCACCCAGAATTTTTAGAGGAGGGACAAACTTATAGTTTCGCCCCTCCAGATATTTAGGGTTTAATTCGTGAATGAAATATTTTATTTTAGCATTTTAATGAATTTTGAAGTTATTCTGTTTTTATTAGTACGCTTAAGACTTATTCTAATTGCAATTATCATCCTTTCCTACGAATTTTTTTAAAGGAAGTATAGGTACTCGAACTTGTAGTTTTTCCCTCTAGATTTTTAGGATATATTAAATTTTTGATTCGACTTGTTAATGAAGTTTGAAATTGTGTTTTTACTAGTATGCTTAAGATTGATTCTAATTACGTTTATCATCCTTTCCTACGAATTTTTTAAAGCAAGTATAGGTAATTGTATTTTATTTACAAGAGAGACTTATATAGGAGAGGCATAACATAAACATACAGAAATTGGTCACCTCGAGTGACGGAAATGAAATGACCCCTAAGGAAGCTAAACGGACACAGTAGAGAAAGTGCATATTTGTAAACAAATACGAGTGCTGACGACAACTCAACTTTTCGTTGGCAAAACATTGTTTTCATTGCATCTTACGAGCTTCGATATGGATCACGCATACAACAAAACTACATTTTATTTAAGGGAAGGGGAAGGAAACATCCGAAACTTGCCAAGTATTTCAATATAGATTTTTTTTAGCACTTACAAAAGTATATATTTTAAAAAAAATTAAACACTTTACACAGTACTATTAAGTATAATCAAAGTATAACTACTTTATAACAGGCACAATAAACTATTACATAAATAACAATCTAATGAAAATGTACAAAACCTGATCATTTTAAGGACAAAAAATTATATATATATATATATATATATATATATATATATATATATATATATATATATAGGTACAGTACTTCTCACAAAAAGAAAATACATTAGAAATATGAAAAAAAAACTGAGTAATAATAAAAAAAATTCTTAGAGCATAACAATTTTATATAATCAATTACATTACAGTAAGGTTAAAGTTTTATAATCATTCTGAAAATATTTGCCGATAATTCTCGAAGAACTTGGAGACCAGTCTTTTCAAAGCTTTTATCCAAAACATTCGCAATGTAGGATCTTTAGGAAAGCAATAAAATCCAATATATTCGCCTTTTTTGAAAAGCTTAGTGCAGCCATACCCACAACAGCTTGTTACCGTTTTCAGATAATTGACAGAATTAAAACCCCAATAACAAACACAATCCGTAGGAAATTCAAATGTTTTGCCAACGAGGAAGTTGAGATGCCATTTTTGCTGCACCTGACGTCATGCGTACATTCTCTGTATGGGTTGGGGTAAACATGAAATTCAGTCATTAGTCTGTAAACGAGTTTTTTCCTTGGAAAGGGAATTGCATATCTGGTCGCATACGTATCGCACTTTAAACTCTACTATTCGTGGATTCGTTTGCATGACTGGGCTAGGTATTTTAACCAAGTCATTATATAAGCATCATATAATCTTAAACTGGAAAAGCTTAATAATTCAAAAGTTTTAATCATAAGGAATCCATACAAATCTCTCACCGTGCCTAGTTCATTATCAACCTAACGAACGATTTATATGATATAAAATTTTAAGTGACAGATTTAACTAGACGGAAGGCCAGGGAATCCAGCTAAACCATCATTTGTGTAAGTGACTGAGTAGCTGCATATCGGAACGATACTGTCAGCCCTCGTCTATCTCAGATTTCTAAATTAGATAGTATTTAAAATTGCAGTGCACAGAGTTCCGCTGGCAAATATCGTACGAATTAGTAAGTACTTTTTAACATTTTTTCTTTACTTTTAGTGTTTTACTTTTCGTGTTTCTGTATGCATAGAAAATTTTAAAGCAAGTTTAGGTACTCGAATAACTGTGTGAAAGACCTTTTCTCAGGAATAATTACATGCCGTCGAAAAAGGAATTAACAAGAATCTTAATAAGAATATTCAAGATTCTCCAACAGATTCCTTGTTTCAAAGGCGTAGTCAAGGGGAGTATTCAGGGACACCCCCCCCCTAGATTTTGTGAGTAGTGGAAAAAAACCAGGTTTTTTGGGAAGGGAATTTTGAAAATTTCCAAAACATGGGAATTTTGAAGTTATGACAATTTCTATGACACAATGGAAACTACCATTTTTTTCTGTCTTTGTTGTAGACCTCAAAAGTTGACATTTTCACAAAATTTAACTATTATATGCTATAAAAAAATTGAATAATTGGGATTAACAAACTATATTTGGCAAGGTATCATGTTTAGCATGAAAGTATGAATATATTCTTTGAGAAATATCCAATATTTTTATTATTACATAAATAATAGGCAATAATCTGTAGTGTCACAAAACCCATAAATCATTATTTTTCTTGGATAACACACACACACACACACACACATATATATATATATATATATATATATATATATATATATATATAATGTGTGTGTGTGTAGGAATTGAACGCAAAATGCAACAGTATCGTTTGATTACACCTTTAAATGATATATACATTACAAAAAAATAATAAACTGTTATTTTAAATTTAAAGATATTTAGAATATAACAATTTACATAATAAATAATGATAAAAAATAATGTATATAATTATTAGCAATTAAAATTAAAGCAACCAGTTACATATTTGATAAGACTAACAGAGTAATTAATTACATAAGTACTACTATAAAATCATTTAAATGCGCATTGCTACTATTTCTTAAATATACACCTCCGTCGAAATTCCAAAATTCTAAAAGACCGTTTTGTGGAGAGACAGATTCTATGTCAGAAAATAGCTTCAATTTTTCACGTTAGACTATGTTTTGGTACATAGCTGAATAAGCAATTGCATGATTGAAACACTTTTTTATTTTATACATCTATAAATTATTTTTATAATAGGAAAATTTTAAATTTTACATAAAAGGAAGTATTAAATAGATACCCAGAATAATTTTGGTTGGTTTGCTGATTCGTTTGGAGTGTTATATTCCAGTTCTTCTTAACACGAGTATGAAACCTGTTCCTGAGACCAGGACTTATAGCCGATTATAGCCGATTCCGAATGGCTACGGACATCCATTACAACGGTGAGACTCAAACCGACGAATTCCGGTAACAAACAGCAGCAACCAACCCATTCGACCAAAAACAACTTCGAAAACAAGTGTTCAATTAGAAAAAAGGTTAATTTGCAATCAATTAAAAGTAGTAAAAGGTGCATGCGTAATATAGTGTGTGCAAACATCATCCTGAAGTTACCTTTATGTTTTTAATCAAAATATTTTACTGAATATTAACTTTATACTATACTTAGGGGTGGAACATTAATAATCTTCTTATTCATGAAAAACTACTGTAGCACAGATAAACATCTTTATTTTTAGTAAACCTCTTAAGAGCCTTTCAACTTAAATTGAAATGAAATATCCCGATTGCATCAATATGATAAATTATTGCTCCCCTAAAATGTTACTTGCAAGAATTTTAAAAATAAAGTTTAGAAATAAATATTTTATTTATATTTTTACATATTTATTTAAGGTTTTTACGCGGTGCTTTCGTTTGGTTTGGAGGGCTACTGTATACTATTTTGTTACACAAGATATGGTGTGACCGGAACCTACTGCACTGCCTTCCAAACGGCTACATACATCCACGTCAGCAGGGAAATTTGAACCTACGATTCTACGTACCTAAGATCATCACACTACCAATTCGTCATTGTTCGGCCGTGGTGATTTAAAGATGTTTATTTAGTAATACTCTACAGTTTTAATAACTTAATAATATTAAATATTTAAAAATGAATTTACATTCTCTTATTCTTGTGATGAAGTGTTAAATATAAAAAAAATACCAGTACAGAAGCTGAAATCATTCAGATATCTAGCTGTGTGGTACAGTTAGCAGAGTATAGGGGTGGTATAGTCAGTCCTTCCAGATTTTATTACAGGTAAAAACAACAACCACCAGGACCTTCCTACATTAGGGAGTAAGAAATTGGTTTTAGGAACGCTTGCGGGTAAAAAGAGTGCTTCTTTCCGGTCCTTTATTGTGCTATTCAGATATAAAGCTGGGACGAGTGGATTAGAACAGCCAATTTTCATGCTAAACTTCCGGTAGAAAATTGCTTGGCTCACTGGCGCCATCTATTCATTAATATATTGACTAAAACTACTCAATTGGGCAAGTTTTTTTTATTATTTTATTTACATTTTTAACAATATTTTCAGTCAATTTTTTATTTTTCCTTTTTATTTTTGTTACCTGAATTATAAATTTTTTTAATTTTTATTTTTTGTTAGTCTTTGTCGTTTTAAGTTTATAAAATTATTTTTTACTAAGAAATGAGTTTGAGAAGTGCTAGTATTTCTAGTGTTTTATTTAATAAATTTATTAATTTTAATATTTATTATTATTTTCATATTTTAATATTTTATTTTATTTCTAATATTCATTTCTAATATTTTTTTTTGCATTTTTGACAATTTTTTAAAATTGATTTTATTTTTAACTGTCAATTTTTTTTTAATTTTTAAATTTTTTTTTATTATTTTAAAATAAATTTTTACCATTATAAACTTTATAAATCAAGCTGTCTATAATGACCAGTAAACAGCCTGATTTTTAAAGATAAAAACATTGTTCTGAAAAAATTTAATTCAATATAATAATTTAGAAACTTACATTTTTCTATCAAAGAATATTCATAAGTTTAAATTTTACTATTCCTGTCAAAAGTATACAGCAATATTGAATAATTATTTCACTTAGTAAAGAGTAAAAGAGAATTCTTCTTGAATATTCTTTGATAGAAAAATATAATCTTCTAAAGTACTATATTGAACGATATTTCAATGAGTAATTTTTCATGCTTAAACTAGGCTATTTACTGTCCACTACAATAAACTGAGAACAAACATTGTCTGAATAATACAATGCGATTGCATATTTTTACCAGTTATTATTAAGGATTTTAAAAAGTAAAAGATCATACAAACAAAAACAAATAAATCGTACTTGTTTGAGCTGCAGTATGTGTGATCAAAATCTGTATTAATTGGTGTAATTTTCTGTTTCATTCAGTAAGCCTTCTTTATAATAATATATTATAATTTCTTTTTGTCCTCGACACGAGCTCTCGATTACTTAAATAGGTTTTTAGTTAATAGATGGCATCAGTGAGCCAAGCAGTTTTCTACCGGAAGTGTAGCACTAAAATTGGTTGTCCCGATCCACTCGTGGTAAATGTCCCCTATGTCCGTATTGAGAGCAAATTGATTTTGGAATGAATCAGCTTTTCCGAAGGGATCAAAGTGCATCGTCATTGTGGCACCATCTGATGAGGATTGTGATTGTTGAAGCAATGACTTTTTCATTTACTGTTGAGTTTGTTTTATATTCCTGCCAATAGATGGCGCCAGTATTTATTTTATCCTTTTACTCTCATGTTCAATGTTTAGAATAAAAAAGATTTACTCTAGTTTCTGACACTGTGAATATTGGTCGATTCTCATAGTATCGTGAAAAATCTAATAGTGATAACTCGATCTGCCTCGAAGTCTATTCTGGAATTTCCAGATAGAGTTATCTTCGGCAGCAAGACCGGAGATAAAGTCTGCCCATTTTACATCACAATGATTGCGAATTTTTATCTTTACGGTAGCACTGAGAGCAAAATTCTCTTTCCGTGGATGGTGGGGTACACCTGACGTGCTGTGTTGCGTTTTTTGATCCGTTGGAAGTTTGTGAACTTTAGGTCTAGAAATTGCCTTCGAGGAATTTGAAATAGCAGGATTTACCTGAGATGTGAGTTGCAACACAGCAAAGAATGCCACGACAAGCTTATTTAAAATTCATTACGGGTAATTCGGTAGATCCAGGATTAAAGAACGGATCAGGGAAACCGGGATTCTGAGCTAACAAGCTGTTAGCTCAGTGGCTTGAACTGGTATCGTATTCATCATAAGCAGATTCCCGATTTTCACACATTATAGACAGTCGACTCGCTATGCTGAAAATTTGATCTACCGGTTTGGCGCATTGGCGTTAAAGCTGGTGTCACTATCTTTTTCGCCAATTTATGTTTCTAGCCAATGCAAATTGATATACCATATGCATGTATAGAAATAAGGCAAAAACCGTAAGCATGCTCACATAGCTGGGTACCGATTCACCATGCAGATGCTTATGTAACAAAGAAGCTAGCTAGCTAGAAGGTGAGGCAAGTCTTATCTCTGCATAAATAGGGGAAAATTTACTGCAAAAGCAGTAAATTTCCTTACGATTTTACACAGCTACTGTTTCACTTTTCAAAATTGGAAGAAAAAATAAAGACCATTAGGATTGAAACTTGAAAATACAGACCAAAATGAACTTATCTCGAAAAATGAGTTTAAAAATTACCATTTAGGTACCATTTAAAAGTACCATTTTGGTTGATTTTCAAAGGGGGGGGGGGGCGTCAAGTGACCCAGTTGATACCCTTTTGCCGACGCACATGGTAAATTACTTTTGCTAACTCTTTATAAGTAAAAATGTAAAACAAATTGTAATTTAAAAAAAAAATCCCTTAAAATATTGAGGTAGGTAACTAAAACGTTTTGAGCAAAGTCAATCAAATAAAAGTACAACAACTTGTGGTTGATGCGAAAACATCTAGATTCGAATTTCAAAGGTTAGTAACTAATGTTCTAACTAATATTCATGTTTTTGAAAGGACTCCACGTCTTGCCCTTTTTTATTTTGAGTGTCGATGCACCCTGCCGTTCTCTAATTACATTTACATCGAGCAGGGAGGATCTAAGGCCTAGACAACCTAAGCACGCGCCTAGGTCCCTTAATTTTTGGGTCAGAAAATTAGGTGTTTTATTTTTATTTAACAGAAAAACGCGATGTTTATACTTATTGCTGAAACGTATCCAAATTATGGCGAATCTTTGGTTGATCAAGTCGACAAGTGTGGACGAGAGTTATGCATCCACGCCCACGAGTGTCGATGTGTGTAAATACGATCGAGCCTCGCACTTATCAAGGCTTTACTATGCACGTCAGCAGTACCGTAGCTAGAAATGATGTTCGGAGGGGGACCAAGGGAAAAGACACTGTTCTTCATGACTTCAGTAAAATTTGTAGTTTTACTAAAGTACTGTACATTTTTTTCAGTACTGTACATTTTGTTTCAGTACTGTACATTTTATTTTCAGTACTGTACATTTTATTTTAGTAACTGTACATTTTGCTTCAGTACTGTACATTTTTGTTTCAGTACTGTACATTTTTTTCAGTACTGTACATTTTGTTTCAGTAAAACTAAAAGTTTACTTATGCATGTATACCCCTAATGAAGTACCATAACACAATGTGGTTTTAAAATGCAAAATGGTTCAAAAATGATATAATGAACAGATTTAAAGCTTAGAATGAGTATTGAAGTATCTGCACAATGCCCCTGCACAATGCATGTATACCCCTAATGAAGTACCATAACACAATGTGGTTTTAAAATGCAAAATGGTTCAAAAATGATATAATGAACAGATTTAAAGCTTAGAATGAGTATTGAAGTATCTGCACAATGAATTTAAATGTAAAATTAACATTAAAAACCGTTTTTATATTTATTCGTTTACATATCTCTTATTTAGCTCAATACCAAAATCCAGTCTAAAGTAATAAGTTGAAGCTATTTTAGAAGATAGAATCTGTCTCAAAATACTTACCATGGAACACCCAGACAGGAAGACAATTTACTATAGGTTATGGAAAATGATCTTGAGACGAATGACCATAGGGAATTGAGGTGGATGGTAGATAACAGCCTGCGACCCCGCAGGACATTTATGACCGAAGTGGTGTCTTTCTGACACTGTTGTCTATGAACAGCTAGGTAGATGACACACCCACACACGTGGTCAATTTTTTTTCCCACAAAACGGTTTTTTGGAATTTCGGGAAAGGTTTTTTTCGGGGAACCGGTCCCCTAAATCCCCTCCCTTGCCTACTGACTTGCTGAAAGTATTTTACTGAAGGTATTTCGCCTGTATACATGGGGTCATTAATTCAGGAAGATAATATTATTGCGACATTCCCTAATTTAAACATAATTCTGAAAATTTATTTCACCCTTCCAATAAGCAATGCAAGCGGTGGCAGATCATTCTCAGTAATGGCGAGAATAAAAAAAAATTTAAGATCTAGATTAGGCCAACAAAAATGAAATAGTTTATAATTACTTTATATAGAAAAAGAGTTATTAAATAACACTTTTAATTAGGACAAACTAATTGACGAGTTTTCAGAATTAAAAGTGAGAAAAAAGGGCAATATATCTAATCAATCCAATTTCTTTATTTAAGTATTGCTGTTTAAGTATTACTAAAGTATCTTAGTCGGGCCCTGAGTATAACAGATTGTACATTTAAAACTTGGAATTAGTAAAGGAAGAACGTATAGCGTGGAGGGGGGAAAGCATTATTGACGAAGATAAAATAGATGGTTTAAGTCGCCGCCAAATCGAAACGGTTCACGAGTAATAGGAACATCACACAAATGGTTCGGGCACCTCCCATTCGACTCGACGCTTCGAACCCCTCCCAAAAAATTTCGACAACACAAATCATTCATCCCGAAGGAAATAAAAAAAAAATTATATCGGAAGATAATACTCCAGGTTAAGTACGCACACCTATTATTACAGTTCGGGAGCGAAGATGGAATTATTACTTGAGGAGGCCCCGGCTGGAAATAATACTCGTTCGGATCAGTCGGAAATCGGGGCTAATAGCCTTGCATCTCCCCTCCTTTCTCAACACGCATGCACTTTACCTCGAGTGTTTCAAACAGCGTCGTGTATCTTAGAAATCTGAAGCCTAGCTTATTGGCAAAAATGAATCTACAGACGGGTCCAAATGTAAATGCATTTAATTTCCCAAAGTCATCGGATGACAGGGATTATTGGTAAACTAGCATATAGCCCGCCATATGACGGGATCAGTAAAATTTTTAACTTTCCAGAATTGTAAACTATCCTAGGAGGCAGGTAAAAAAATGATTTGTTTTTCGGCTGAGAATGATCTTGCACTAAAAAATAATCGATGATTCTATTTAAAATTATCACATATGTACCTAATCTATTATTTAAGCCAAATATAAATGAAAATTATTTAAGTCATATCTAAGTTCAGTGATAAAACGTATGAAAACAATGCAGACGATATTTAAACAATTTAAAATAAGAAACGATTAAATGAGATGGTTAAAGGAATGACGTCATAATGCTAGACAAAATGTTTTTTCACCTTTTTATTATGCGATACATTGATAAATTTAATCGCCTACTCTTAAAATGGGGCTTGATATAACGGCCTTAAACGCTCGAAAAGGGGGGAAGGGGTGGATTTCGAACATTTTAAAGACAACAGTTTTTTTTCTCTGTGATATGAAGCAAGAACTCTTCCAGAATCCAGTATGGATGCTTTATCCATTCCAGGTCCAACCGCTTTATAAATTCGAGGACAGATAACTTAGGCTATTATTATATAGGGGATTATAACGAGTAGAACAACTGCTGGTCTTAACCGCGAGAGTTCCGGTCTACCTAAAACCCCAAGGTCCAACTTATCCCGATTAATATGAATTCGTGTTGTTATTCAGACGCATTAATTATTCATTTTTAGACATTAAATTATTATGACAACTGATAAAAAATAATAAAATATTACGATATCGAAAAGTATATTTAGTTTAAAAAATATATAGACAACTTGGGTGGAATTATTTAGTTTCTTACTTGTCAAGGTTTCTTACATAGTTCAGGAGCAGTTTGGGCAATTTTTTTTTATATATATTTTGAACATTTTCCACATATCGGCATTTTACAGTTTGAACAAATACCTACAGCTTTGTTTCCACACTTGGAAGCTTAGTAATGAACCCTTTTCCGCTTATACACAGATTATTCTTCAATATTATATTTTCATAGATTTTTTATGGAAAGACATTAGGAAAAGTCTAGAAATTTATTTCAATTTCGTTAGTAACTCTTTGAGAAAATTGGTGACAAAACAGTTTTGAGGGTCATGATGAAATATCCCGCTGTTCTAGCATTAACGTTAACGTTATCCACCATAATTGTTGTGGTGTAGTACATTGCTGTTGTTATTTCAAACAGGGCTTCGAACCGGAACTGAACCGAAAACCGGAAAAAACCGTTATTTTGGTCGGAACGAAAACCGGAACTGAACCGAAAAAAATATCGGTTTATTTCGGTTCGATATATCTTTCAGTCATTTTGTTACTGTTACCAACTTATCAATATTTTCTAATTTAACGTCAACTTTATAATTACATATCCGCACTTGTATAAGATTGCAATGGTGGTTTTGGCAGCTCCAGCTACACAAGTTAGTGTTGAAAGAGCGTTTTCAGGTTTGAAATTTATTCTCCGAGACAACAGAAGTAATCTCAGTGAAACCACGTTAGAAGATATATTAATAATTAGAGGCGATTTTCATATGTTAAATAAATAATATATTTTTTACATAATTATTGCAAGGCCAAGTGCACGATGTGAGAGTCAAACGACGAATGTGGGTAATCATGAACCTAGTTGTCAAATGCGATTTTGATAATGGATAACAATGCCAATGCTCGCCGTCCTCTGCTCACCGCTCTTATCGTACCTGCTGTTTGTATCAATTCACATAGTATACCAATTAAAAAAAAGAATAAAATCTTCTAAATTTTGATAGAATTACATTTTTTGTTTATGATAGAATTATATTTTTAATACAAATAAGAATATACATAAAATGAAATTATTCATTTGGAACTGAAACGAAAACAGTTATTTTTGGCTGAGCGAAAACCGGAACTGAACCGATATTAATTTTTTAGTTGAACCGGAACGAAAACCGGAACAAAAAAATTACGGTTCGAAGACCTGATTTCAAAGTCATTTATAACTCAAAGTTGCTTTATATCGCCTTTAATTATAGTATTATACCACTGATCTATATTACAATGTTCAAATATAGAACAAATGACAGGGAAATATGCGGAAAAAAAAATATAAAAATTAAAAAGTAAAAGAAGCACTGCACTTGCCACGCCTCAAAAAAAATTGCCAATGTCCAAGAAAACGCTGCATTCTTTTCCTTCCTTCTTTCTACTCAGGCAACCCTATACTTTTTCCATTATCCTGTGCTGAAGCGTTCGTTGTTCCATTGTCCTTTGCACAATGCGTCCTTTCCCGGCTCTGCCCAGAAAGACCGGGACTCCAAGGATGGTCCTGAGTCGCCTCCTGGAGACCAATCACAATTCTCCAAAACTTGGTGAAGTTTTAGTGCAATTATTTTCACTGGCCACACCACACGACTCGCGAAAAACACTTGGTCATTCAACCCACAACGTGTGAGTGTGGAGAGCAAATCAGTTTCGCAAATCTTATGTCAAACATAGCTGTACTCTCACACATAATAATTTGCTCAATTTCAATTGTGAGGGAAGCATTTAAAGTCAGTTTTTTATATGAAGGATATAATAGTACCAACACTGCTGTAAAAACGCTGCGCTACAAAATAAAAGAATGTCGCGTATGCCACACGTAAGCTACATACCTACTTTACCTCTCAGTAAAAAGACTCGTCCTTCGTACGTCATACTAACGACACTGGTGTTAGAAAACCTACACCAGGTTAAGTAGAGCTCGTGATAATATGAGATTGGTCTATAGCTAAGGATAATATGCAGCTTCAATTTGAGCAAGGAACCACGAGAGCTGAAGGGGAGTGCCTTTTGTTTTGATGAGCTAGGGTGAAAGAACAGCTTTGTTTAATGTATTCATATCGTATCACCGTATTTACTCGATCTACACGAGTAAGTACGGTTTAGGAGGGCCTTGATATTCCATCTTTTCCGACGGGAGAAGATTTCTTTCTTTAGATATTGGAATTACGATGATATAACTGTGAGATATGCATAATATATTATAAATAATATTTATTATATACCATATAAAGATAGGTAGATACAGGTGAAGAAAATTATTGTCCTTCATAATTTTGCCAGGATGTGTAGTGCACACCCCGCACATATGAACCGCACGCCACTGCTTTTTTCCTACGTGGAAGAGGGAGAATTCTCGAAAATTAAAACAAGAACTAAGGGAAAGAAAAAAATGGATTCCTTCTGAATATATTGTGAATATTCCTTTGCCAGTTAAAATGAGGTTCGGAAACTGATAACATTAACCGATGTAACGATCCCATAAAGCGATCATTTTAACATAGAAATGAATAGAGAATTCAGGAGCAAGTGATTTCGATAACAAAACGCGATTGATAAAATTAACCGCGATTCCATTAAGCGGAGTCCACTGTATTTATATCGCATTTATTCGTAAAGTATCAAGTGTAGTATTTACTGGTTATGCACGAGTAAATATGGTGCACGAGGTGCATGAAATTTGATATTTCCCAACGCAAACAATTTTCTTTCATAAGTTGTCGAAATTTCGATGATGCTTGAAAGCTAAGAAAATCGACACACAATGTTCGAAGTTGAACATGAAGCGGGTGTGTTTCGCTGTAATAACAAGCCAGTATCGCAGCTGGGCGTGTATCTGAGTACGTGGGGAATATCGTTTAGAGACAGTACCACACCCCTGTTTGCCCAGTTGCTATTTTACCGCAAGCGACATTATGCCACCAATTTCGCGGTGCCGTAAAATTGTGGAACGAAGATTGGAATGATGATGACGGGTAGGAGCTCGAAAATAAGGGCGTAATGAAGTGAACGATTAAGGCTCATTTTAAGACCACTTTTGCCTTAGACGGCTATTTTGGCCAAAGTTATGTACTTTGGGTCGTAATAAGCTTTCATTACCTCAGAAAATATCATTATTCATTAGCGAAAGATAATAGCTGTAGCACATATATGTGTATCAATGTAACATCTGTTATGTACATACATACTATACATACTATATACATATATATATGCATATATATATATATATATATATATATATATATATATATATATATATATATATATATATATATATATATATATATATGTGGGAGATTTATTCCCACGGTGGAAAAGATGCACAAAAGCTTAACTAACACGAACTTATTTAATGAAACTATTTACAAATTATTTACAAATTATATGGTGTCTAGGGACAATTAAAATGAAACTGGACATCAGTGCCCGTCTTGGCGATCAATCGGTCATCGAGAAGTGCCGTCTGCACTCGGTACCGTCCAACTCACGTCAGGCCTCCGTCAATATCGGCGTTCCACTGGGGAGGGTTGTTGCCATACCGTAAAAGTAGAACTTCGCTTGCTCGATGCGCGCATCGAACCTGGTGTTCGATGTCAGCCAGGCTACCACACACACACACACACACACACACATATATATATATGTGTATATATATATATGTGTGTGTGTGTGTGTGTGTGTGTGTGTGTGTGATGAGATTTTTGTCCTGTTACAAATAAAAGAGAGTTCATCGTGAATTCGATACAGAGGGGAGGCCAGACCTAAAACATCGCATAATAAAGACACAAAGAAAATTTTAGGATCAAGATGAACAGAGTTTATTGAGGTAACTTCTGTCAGCAAAACATGTACATCTTGGTTCTGTAGTTGCATGGGTCAACTAATAAGAAGTTTCAACTGCCAGTCACGAGTAGAAGCCGATTGCGTAGTTTAAGCGTAACGAGTTATTTTAAAGCACGTATGCAACGGAAGCTTGGCTGTTCGAAGTCGCCAAATTAATATTAAAAACAAACATATTCACCAAGATTACTAGATAGGATAGAATCGCCAAAAAATTATTTTAAGATAGACTTAATTAAATTGGTTAATTATTTTAGGTTAAAAATATCATCTCTCACACACACACACATATGTAATAAGACTGATTTCAGGATGGGTGGTTGCAGTCATGGCCCATAAAAATGGCACCGTTTTAGCTAAAGACCTTTATTAAGATAACGTTGGAAGACGGGTTCCCACTTCATCATAGGGACAGGACAAACTGAGGGGTCAGCTAGCATGAAGTTATACGTAAAAGACCCTTAACACCTGGGTCAACATATGTGGGAAAATCTCTAGGAAAATCTGCCTCCGACAGCGTGCATCTCTTTTCCGTTTGGAAATTTCCTAAATTGTCCGCTAGGGCAATGTAGAGTTATAATTGGTCAGACCCCTTCTCTGAGGGCATAAATTGTAACCCCAGTGGTCAATTTGGGTTAGGGGTTAAAAAAGGGGAAAGCAAAAGGACGTGGGAATTTTTAGCCCTTGACATAAGATTTGAAAACCCCTGAGAATTTTCTAGGGTTGTCTTAGGGGTTTTATTCAAAATGCCTACACTAGTTTCCCGATCCAGTTTACTTTTCCTTACACACACACACACACACACACACATATATATATATATATATATATATATATATATGCGTGTGTGTATTATGTACATATGTATAGAAATGAATGCATATGTAAATTATATATATATATATATATATATATATATATATATATAAATCCCAATTTTCTAAGAGAAAAATCATACCTAAGGGGTCGGAATGTCACCTACAAGAGATTTTGTATTAAATTAGATGAATGCTCTGTACTCTTAAAGCTTCAGTTTTAATGTAAGAATAAAAAATGAAGTTTAAAAAGCCACTCAGCGGTCGTCTCCACCCATTTGAGCTAGCCAAGTCTCCGGGATATGTTTACCACCTGCAACGACGGTCACGACGCGAACCCGGCAACCCTAGACGAAACCGTATCTATCTTGCACTTCTGGCCCATCGCTTATCCTGACTGACATCTCTCGGTTACTCCCTCTGAAAAAAAGAAGAAATATCTGACAACAAATTTCGGAACTGCCTCCCCCGTCGACCGACCTTGCCGCGAGGAGGGATCTACTGCTCGTGCATCCCCCCCTCCCCACGCTCTATTATTATTATTTTTTAATTCACACGACAAGCGGGCAGTGGTTTGAGAAGTCGTGATTGCCGCATCCTGGACTGTATCGTGGCACTAGGGTCTCCTTTTTCCTTTTGTTCGGGCTCTGTTATTTACGACAATTTCGTGTAGACTTCGGATGGTTGTATTGACAGCTCTGCTACACGATTGGGAAGTTGCTTTTCATTTCCTGCGTTAATTTCTGCGAGAATTGCACTGATATTCGTAGAGGGATAGCGGTTTATTTTTAAAAACTGAAAGTTGTGTTTCCATATTCGCTTATCTGACAAATCTTCAACATCCACTTATCAGTGATGTGGTCTCCTTTTTCCTTTGGTTCCAGTCGCGGGCGCTGTTCTACATTTCTTCTTCATCCTCCCAAAGCAGTGATTCCTATAGACACTCAGGGATTCATGTTGTCGCTGAGGGTCTAGTAGTACATTAAAAATTATTTGGGATGCGGGGACAATGTTTTGGAGTCTTCTAAAGCTTCTATCTTCTTCTTCTTGGCACTACAGCCTAGAGAAAGCCAGAGCCATCCTTTTGAGTTTTTTTTCCATCGGAATCTATCAGATGCTATTTGCTTCCAGTTCCTTCCTTCCTTTCTTAGTGGTTCTGCAGTCCTGGGTGGGCCCTGACCTACTCCAGAAGTTTACTCCAGTCATCTCTGCATTTGGCAACTACTCTCCAGTTCTTAACGCCAAGAAATTTTAAGTAATTTTCAACACAGTCGATCCATCTTAATATGGATCTACCCCGAGGTCTTTTTCTCATGGGCTTTGCCAAAAAGATTTTCTTGGAATTTTTTTTCCAGTTAGTAATTTTGCTTTTAAAATTAAGTAGTTTGCTTTGGATATGCTTACTTAATGTCCAGCTTTCTTTGCCATAGAGGGCTACAGGTCGAATGTGTTATATACTGAATAATTTTAGCTCTATTGCTAATCAGTCTATAGCAATAAAAAATTGGTAGTCTTTTTTTTCTCTCTTCTCTTAAGAGATATATTTCCTTACATATCAGCCCAGTTTACATGTGCCAGTAAAGTACCCGGATAAAAGCGGGGCCACGCGAGATGAAAGACGCCAAAGTACGCAGAGAATCTTTCATTTCGCGTGGCCCCGCTAAAAGGGATTTTATTTCGATGGTAGAAAAAATCCGTTTGCATGAGCAATGATTTCACCCTTCTTTTTTCCCGGGATTGTCTTTAGAACCACTTGATCCTTCCGAAGTGCAATCCCATTATTCGAACATTGTATCTTGCTTACTCTTTGAAACAGTACGACAGCTACGTTTCTTTAAACTATTTTTATTAAAACACGTGAAAAAATTACGAGATTGTGATAAAAATTGTATATACAGTCGAACTCGTTTATAACGAGCACAAAAGGACCGTAGCTTTAATCGTTAAATCCGAGTGATCGTAATAAACGGGTCCTTAAGGCAGGCGTGAAGGAGGGGGGCTTGGGAGGTCAAATGATTGAGTTTACTTAAAATTTAATTAATACTTACTTTAATTACACTAATTAATTTAATTAAACACTTTTCTTAATTTAATGACAATTAACCCCCCCCCCCAACCAGCGAAAAATTTATAGTTGAACTACAGTCTTAAAGGAAAGAAAAATAAAGGAGAAGATTCTTACCTAAACATTTTTTTCATTAATCTACATATTTAAAATCGTAGTTTGTTAGCTTACTCTGAACTCGATCCCTGTCTCGTCCCTGTGCTTTTGTTCTTCGGAGAAGACTCATCGCCCGGTAAACATCGTCACTGACATCCCTCCCTTCAAAAAAGGTCTGCATTTTTTCAGCGAACTCCAACATCGTAGAACAAGTTGAGGGTAGTTCACTTTCTTTATATTCATCCGTGTCCTCATCGCCTTCGTCATGTTTGTAAGCTGAATTCGCTAGTACGTCAGCTACAAAATTTTCGGAGGTCAGTACATCTGAGGTCATCAGTTCGTCGTCGATGGATACATAGTTTTGAAATTCTTCTTTGGTCATTTCCAAGTTTGCAGTTTGTCTGAAATTGTCAACCTCTTCTTCCTCAGTGGATTGACCGTCTTGACAACACTCGAATCCAGCCTTATGGAAATACTTGATGATGCATGTTGATGTGGCATTTTCCCATCTATCGTTCATCAAATGTATCGCTTCCAGTACGTTGATACTGGTATTTGATGCTGTTCCACTTCTATCTCTCCGGTCCAGAATCGTCAAAATCAGTTGCTTACGGAAGTGGAACTTGAAACTTCTTATGACTCCTCGGTCCATAGGATGGATAACAGTTGTAGAATTTGGTGCCGAAAACTCAATTGCACCAGATTTGTGAACCCTCCCTATAGATATGGGAATGCTGAAAGAATTTTTCCTACAAAAGTATTAAACCGCGGAGAAGGAAAAAAAAGATAAGACAGAAAGACTAGAAAGATGAGAAAAATATTGCAAGACAGAAAAATATTGCTCGCTAAAACCAGGTCTTGCTCGTTAAAAGCGACTTCTGTTCCATAGACTTAACATTGATCCAACCAAATATTCTGGCTTCCCTCGGTAAATCCGAGTTCTCGTTAAATCCGAGCTCGTTATAAACGAGTTCGACTGTATTTTAGTCATTCCGATATTAGAAACAAACATTCACTAGAAATTTTCATAAAATGTTTATTTGCTTCGCAATGTTACGTAAATGCAGAAAATTTTGTACTTTATAAAATATATCTTTTTTTATATTAGTGTAAAAATTGTAAATGGTAATTTTTTTTTAAATTTTATAGTTAAAATTATTCTTTACATATTGAAATTATTCCTATTTTAAGTTAACATTCTTCAGAATTTTTTTGAAGCTTAGTCTGCAGTATAAAGAGATAATTACATAAAACGTACAATAAAAATTTAGCTTTTATTCGATTAAAAAAATTTATACTTATTTATTTTACTTTGCAAAAACATAACCTTGCTTAGTGGAGAATGTGAACAAAGATTTGAATACAGCTTGGATGAAATTTGAAGGTAAAAAATTTTTCATATTATAATCTATCTTTTTAATATTTTGAATTTGTTATTTTGAATATCCCCCCCTCCCCAACTCAAAACATAATCAAAAATCTGAGTTTATTATTTACTACATATCAAACATGATTTATTTTTATATATTTGTTTTACTACTTAACAGATAATAACTCAATGATTTCAAAGTAAGTTTCAAGCAAATTCATCATTTTTAGGAGGTGTTTTTCATACAATCAACCTATGACATATGTATATACATTTTAATACGCGAAATTATCTTAACTAGAACACTTTTATTAATATTAAAAATACGTCATCACTCGCTTTGTATGTGTTATGGCACAATTGTAACAAATGTTTTCCCTTACATCAACAATGTATATATACCATTTGTGATAGATTATGACTCTTGTGCAATCGAAGAAATTTGTACGAATTCCATGCACACAGTAGCAGCGAAGTCGGTCATTTTTAATTTAGCGCCACACACAACATGTGTAAACGATCATGGGAAAGGAGTGTAAACTCTACAACTACCCTGGTAGACACTTCGATTTTTTGCCTATAATTTTCCTTATAATTTTTTCAAATATCACCTTATTATTAAGTTATTTTTAATTGTAAGTACACCTACCCAACTCTTTTTTTTTACACTTTTTATGATTTTGAAATAACACGGTTTACCAATATACTTTTTTACACGAATATTTTAATGTAGCACGAATCTCCCCGCCGGATGGTTAGGGTGCTGGCCTTTGGAAGTGGAGTTCGTGGGTTCGAATCCCACTGGGGCATGGATGTTCGTAGCCGTTCGGAATCGGCTTTAAGCAGTAGGTCCTGGTCTCATTAGCCCTCGTGTTGCAAAAAGTAGACCATAGCGCTCCAAACCAAACCTAAACGAATCTCACCCCCCCCCCAAAAAAAAAAGCTTTTTTTCTAATTCTAATTTTGAATGTATTCAGATAACGGTAGATTTGTGGCCACACGTGTGTGTGTGACTCGGTGTACTTCATGGCTTGTTTGCTTTGTATTCTGAAATTACGGGGAATACCCAAATTTTATAATCACTTTTTTCCTTATTCCATTGTACTTCAACTTGAAAACAGCATTTCGTTCTTCAGTGTAATTGTATTTTGTGTTTAAATGTTCAGTTCGTACGATGCAATAAATAATTTCAATAAAATAACGTTAAAAGTTGTAGTTCACATTAAATTTTTTTTTTATTTCAATGGGAACATTTCCAGTATAATTTGTGTTAACGATTTTTTTGCTGATAAAATGGTAATAAATATTGTAGGAATTGTAGTTTACTAAGGAGTATTAATTAAACAATGCTTTATATTAACAAAAAGCTATATTCTAATAAGTGCTCAAGGGCTAGTCAAACCTACTCATACAATTTTAATTATCAGACACGCCGCACGATGGTAGAGCGCTGCTCTTCGGTATGAGTTACAAAGTTCCACAACAGATGACGCTGCAGTCTGAAAAAAATATAAACTACGATATTTTCCAGATATCCACCATGCACAGCAATAATATGGCGTAATCTCGGAACGAAATTATCCGAAACCCGTGTAAACGTCTCAGGCGGGATGGCTTCACATGCAGAACAGATGTACTGTTCCAGTTATTCAATTGTTTCTGCATAGTGGCGGTGCACCTGGTCTTTTAAGCGTCCCCACGACAAATATCGTAGTTTAGATTTTTTCCAGACTGCAGCGCCATCTGTTGAGAAATATTGTAACTCATTTTAAAGTTTGTCTGCCTGAAAATTTGCTATTGTCCCAAGCATATTGCAATAAACTATGAATTTCTATCACTCTCCGTTTAGTTTTTATTGATTTTCCAAATATACCGGTCATTTTTGAAACACCCTGTACCTTAAGTACCGGGTGGCCATAATTAAACTGACAGTGCTGACAGTGTTCTGTAGCGCGATCTATTAGAGAGAATGAAAGGTAAAATAAAAGGTAATTTACGTATTGATTTGCATTTGTTAACACTCTATTTTCTATAACACAGCGCCAAATTTTTCCATAGCGATGACTTTTGGAACTAATTTGTTTTTTTACGAGAATTCTTCGTCTCCCGTCTTGTTTAATCTTCGTACAAAATGTGGCGTCATTCTCGAAAATAAATCGCGCTATAGAACACTGTGAGCACTGTCAGTTTAATTATGGCCACCCGGTATATATGTATATGTATATATGTATGTATATATATATATTATATATGTATGTATATATATATATATATATATGTATATATGTATATATATATATATATATATATGTATATATGTATGTATATATATATCGATATATTATATATTATATATATATATGTGCATGTAGGTGTACGTGTATATATATACTAGTCGACAGTTTTCGGACAGCAAGTAGCAAGTTTCTGGGTGTTTAAGTGTTTAACTAAGCGTTCTACTTATAAAAGAAATAATTTTTTCAAGGGGAAATTTCAATATAGCCGTGATTTCCAGATGTATAGTCAGTATCTAGCTTCCAGAACGATTTTAAGTATAATCAAACGACATGAGAATTTTTTATCAAATGCTTATGCGAGAATATTCAAGATAAGAGCATTTTTGTGCCCGGAAACTTGAACCGCAAATAGATCGCGATACAGAACACTGTGAGCACTGCCCGTTTAATTATGGCCACCCGGTATATAATCTACAAAAGATTTTTAAAAATCCATATCTGAAATCTACAAAGTGCATAATAAAAAAAAAAAAAAAAAGCCAATCCCAACTTAAAAGAGGAATGAAGAAACTGCATCTGAGCAGAAGCCTGTAAAGTTGCTTTTTTAGCAAGGTTTTTTGAGATCTTGCTTGTTTACATTATCTCTACGGCGCCTTCCTTTCTTCCTTGTGTCTATACTCTTTGGCTACTGGCCTAAAGCGAAGAGATAAGAATGCCAACACTAACACAGTAAAAGATTCCGTGGATATGTTTCTCGAAAACATTTCGGATTGTATAATGAGAGGCGATGAACGTTCGGATCGGTGTAACTGTAGCCTTCCTCATTACCGAAGCATGTTCGAGGCAACAAAAAAAACAAAAATCGACTCGGAATCCGAACACACAAACTCCGTGAGAAGCCTCTCAGCAATCCACAAATTTATTCAAGAAACGGAGCAATCTGTCGCCAACCGGGCCCCATAAAAAAACCAGCCATATTTGGTGATCGAGCTTTGATTTGGCGCGTTCATCGCACGGATTTTAATTAGGGGGCACTGACATCGTGGCACGGCTGGAACGTTCAACTAGTCGTTGGTCTATGGGAAAAAAACTGGTAAACGCGAAGTTAAGTTTGAAAGGTATCTTACCTTATACCAGTGGCGGCACTGTGATGGATGGACAACGTGTAAAATTGTTTTTTACAAGAAAACAAATTGAATAAAAATGTTTTAGAAAATGGGATTTTATTTTCATTTTGGAACATTTATTTTTATAATTAGACTTTGCCAGCTAAAGTAAACTTTGTAACATACGAGTATACCTTTTGTTTAGAAAGATTTTGCTGCTAGTTTCTTTTTGTTATTTAGTTTGTTTTATTGTTTTTAATATGTAGGGGAACCAAGGTAGTTTAAACAGCAGCGATGTTATATAAACGGGGGATTGTGGATTCGGGGCCAAAGTTCCGCCGTGTTCATTAATGGTTGATCAATGAATTGCCTTTAAACAGTAGGTTTTTGGTCTTATTTGCCATTGTGTAGCAAAACAGTAGACCGTAGAGCAGGGGTGGGCAAAAGCCGGCCCGCAGGCTTACTTTATCCGGCCCGTTGAAAAATCCTGCATGCAATTTTTTTAATCTCTTATATGCTATTATGTTGAAATCAACAGTATTTGTATGCGTAGTGTACATATAAATAATGAAAAATATATAAATAATAGAGAGTATTATAATTTGAACAGCTGTAACCGTATCCCTACTTTAATGTATGCAACTTAATACTCTCATAAAGCGTGTGGTCGGCTTACTACATAGAATTGAACGGGCACTCCTCTCACTCTTCGAGGGACGACAGACCGCACATGCGTACTGTGTATTTTGATTTAGCACTAGTCGCATACTCGTCATTTCTTTCGAGACTAATGTTTGTTATTTTGCAAATATAATAATAAACTGAAAAAGTGGACCTTTGTAGGTAACATTTTAAAACATTGGTTTTATTTTATTGTAATAATTAAATTATTTATTTGTAGGCCTTCGTAAAATGAGTCTATCTAAAAAAAGAAAAGTTGACTTGGAGTAAAGAAATTTCAATGAAGCAGGGACGGTAAAATACCTTTTTACAAACATTGATAAGAAAGCAATTTGTTTAGTTTGTCACGAAACAATTGAAGGAATACAATTTAAACATATCAAATATATAATCAAACATATAAATATTAAAATAAAATCTTTCATTAACTGATTTATTTAATGACCATTATTTTAATATAATGGATCACATTTCTTTAAAAATTACGTGTCATATTTTACTGGCTACAAACTGTTTGCATATACACCTATGTAAGACAATTTATTATTACTATTATCTTTTATTAACTGTCCAATTTCTCTGAACAAATGCTTTAAAATTATACTTATAAGTGTTTTTGTCAAAAAAATTTCTTGGTCAGGAAAAAAACTTCACCCAAAACATTCGCGTGTGCACAGCGTACGCGGTATAGTCCACCGGCTCGGGAGACATTTTGAAAATTTCATTTTGGCCCTCGCTTAAAAGTATTTGCCTACCCTTGCCGTAGAGCTTCAAACCAAACAAACGAAATCGAACGCAACCTAATAAGTAGAGCAAATCCGTAAAGGGGTAACGATAGGGTAGAATTACACTTTCGAAAAAAATCAGTTGTTTTCCTACTATGAAAATTAATAGTACGGCAGCTGCTGAAGTGAGAATGTACTCCTCCCCAAGTAATAAAAATGAATTAAATAAAAAAGGATCCTATTTACAAACATGGTATAGTGCAAATTGCCAAAGCAACTGCTTAAATGGGAGTTGGCCCGAAGTTCTTCGCAACGATCGCCCCATTTTGGTACTCTTATTTTGCAAACGCTTTCACATCTGGGGATGTAACAGTTGCATGGGTTGTACTTTTAATTTTGTTTTATGATAAGCATCATGGGAATAAAATAGGATAATATAGCCGCGGTAACTCCGTCGGCAAAAGCAACGATCGCGTAACTGAAGGGTTGCGGGTTTGGGCCTCAAGCCTGTCTAAGATCCTTCATGTTCGTTAATGGCGGCTTGGTCACATAAAATAGGTTCATGGTCCCACAAAATCCCCACATTGCACCTGGGGAGATATGTCAAGTCTTAGATAGGGAGATAGGTCAATCAGGCCAAGTCTTAAGGGATTTTGCTTCTAAATTACGAGGACCCATTCTTTGAGGACAAACCAGTCTTCAGCCCTCGTGGTTTCCGCTCATAGTGAAAAATAAGAATTTGGGTATTTCTGCTCAATTCAGAGAGAAGAAACCTACGACTTTTTTCTGTTTTTATATACTACCCTTAAAAGCATTTAAAATGAACAATATGCAGAAGTGAATTTGTATACTAGATCGAGTCTTAATTAATAAACAAAAAGTAAGTTTTACTTTTGAATTACTTTACGCAGCAACTTGTCTTTACTTTTTCGACAAAATGAAACACTTTTATACAGTTTTGCTTCTTTTAGATATTCGAAATTTTTTAAATGAATGAATTTATGCGATTCTTAATTTTATAAATATATTTTTAATTATATAAAAGCGAATAGCTGCAATCCAGTAACTTTAAAAAATCCGCTTATCTGCCTCTTTTATTAAATATCGGGTAGCCATAATTAAACTGACATTGCTCACAGTGTTCTGTAGCGCGATCTGTTTGCGAGAATGACGCCACATTTTGTAGGAAGATTAAACAAGACGGAGGCGAAGGAGTCCGCGAAACAATATATTAGTTCTAAAAATCACCGCTAGGGGAATATTTGGCACTGTGTTATAGAAAATAGAGTGTTAACAAGTGCAAATTAATACGGAATAAAATTACCTTTTATTATCCACGTTTTCTGATTTAGTTCCAGTGCAATAGGGCAACACTTCTAAAAAAGCGTAAAATCTACATAAACAAAGATAAAGTCTCGTGATCTGCAATATTGTTAGGTTATATATTTGTATTTTATATTTGTCAATGCCTCGTTATTTACCCTACCTCTATGTGAAGTGGTTTATCCCTACTCGACTGGAGCGCCACACCTTGCATGGTGTACTGCGCATGACTTGTAACTCTGTAGTGTAGTATTTGGAATGTTCGTAATGTGTTGTGTATAATTGTCCGTGATCGTTTAATTAAAATGTTGTCTATTCTACTGTGCATTTCTTTCATATCACTCTGCTACTAAGCCCAATAATATCCCGTACGCTGAGCAGAAGAAGTTCTTTATTCAAATTTCACGTTACATACATTGGCACAATTAAGAAATTCATTTCGGTATTGATTTGCATTTGTTAACACTCTATTTTCTATTCAGCGACAAATATTCCCCTAGCGGCGACTTTTAGAACTAATTTGTTTTTTTGCGGAATCCTTCGTCCCCCGTCTTGTTTAATCTTCCTACAAAATGTGGCTTCATTCTCGCAAATAGATCGCGCTACAGAACACTGTGAAGCACTGTCAATTTAATTATGGCCACCAGGTATTTGCTAGACTATTGCCTTTTTTTATAGCTCAATCTTCATGCAATTTTTACATGTGATTCTTTTATTATTCTTAAATATACATTGCTGTAACTATAAAAAAAAGGGAAATTTGTGTATTGCGTGTAAAATGTGCCCACCCGTTCTACCCATTTGAGATGTCTTCTCGACCTACAGGGGCTGCTGGCCCAAAACAACCCATTCCTCGCAGTCGAAGGCGAACGACCGCTCTACTGTGGGATCGCTCCTACTCATCGGCGACCAGTTTTCGAATGGACGCCTGTCGACATCTCTTAATCACTTTGTTTATCATCAAGCACCAAACTCCGCTGAGAAGTTTAATTAGTGTTATTATATTATTAGCATACAGCCCGTCATATGACGGGATCAGTAACATTTTTAATTTTACTGATGTACCCTATGAGACTGGTAAAAAAAGAAAAAAATGGTTTGTTTTTTTGTCTGAGAATCATCTGGTACAAGCTCAATAATTTGTTTATCTTCATACTTCTCTAAAGTCGAACGATACCCGAATGGTTAGTGTGCTGGCCTTCGGAACCGGAGTTCGTGGGTTCTAGTCCCACTATGGCATAGATGTTCGTAGCCGTTCGGAATCGGCTTTAAACAGTAGGTACACAAAAATTAAAACTAAATATATTAAACAAAAGGGAAAGATATAAAAAATTTCTTACCTTTCAGCACGATGTTTGCCAGTTCAACGCACTCTTTGCGTTTCGATGCAACAATTTTAAATCTGAATCTAATTTGGAAATCTGAAATAGTCGAAGGCTGCTAGTATCTTTTCTAGTATGTGCAACTAGTCACGGTAGTTTAGTAGGACCAGTACAGTTATTATCTCGCCGAACGATGGCCGAATGGTTAGGGTGCTGGCCTTCGGAACCGGAGTTCGTGGGTTCGAATCCCACTGTGGCATGGATGTTCGTAGCCGTTCGGAATCGGCTTTAAGCAGTAGGTCCCGGTCTCATTAACCCTCATGTTGCAAAGAGTAGACCGTAGCACTCCAAAACCAAACAGTCATTATCGGTATCGATGGTACTGGCTATTGGACATCCTGGACCATCTCTAGTAGGACAGTAACTAGTTACATCTGTAAGTAGTTACGATGTAACTAGTTACGAGAGCCGTAAGTAGAGCGTGGCAAAGGTGGTATTTGCCATGGACGCATCAATCATAGGGGCGCTTCGCCGTGAGGAAAATAGGGTCCAAAAGAGGACGATTCACTTCAAATAGAAATAAGGAAAAGTTGAAAAATAATTTAATGTGCTACTAGTCACGATGGTTTAGTAGGACCGGTACAGCCATTATCTCGCCGAACGATGGCCGAATGGTTAGGGTGCTGGCCTTCGGAACCGGAGTTCGTGGGTTCGAATCCCACTGTGGCACGGATGTCGTAGCCGTTCAGAATCGTCCTTTAGCAGTAGGTCCCGGTCTCATTAGCCCTGGTGTTGCAAAAAGTAGACCGTATCGCTCCAAAACCAAACCAAGCCAAATCATACTTCTCTAAAGTCTCCCGATATTGTGAAAGCAGTTTAGAATCAAGCAATGCTGTAGGCAGGGGGAGGAATTTGGGGGATTAATCCCCTCCCCCCGAAATTTTGAAAGACCATTTTGTAGATAGACAATATCCTACATCTGTCTGTGTGTGTGCTACCTGCCTAGCTGTTGATGAACATGGACAGTTATTCTCTTGGAAAAAACATCGTTCAGACCATAAAAGTTCAGCCAGCCGGAAATATAGTGTTTTCCCTTTCATCAATTGAGCTAGCCGAACTCTGGCCGATTGGTTAGGACACTGATCGTCGGTACCGGAGTTCGTGGGTTCGAATCCCACTATGGCATGGATGTTCGTAGCCGTTCGGAATCGGCTTTAAGCGGTAGGTGCCGGTCTTATTAGCTCTCGTGTGCTAAACAGTAGACCGTATAGCTCCCCAACCAAACCAAATTCTAGCTTCAGCTCTGGAATCAAGTTGAATTCATTTAGCAAACCGTGTGGTTATGTATAATAAACAAACACACAAACGAACAAACTTCTTAATTTTCAAATAAATATAACTTAAACAATAGATATTTATGAGTCCGTGAAATAGACTCCTAGACTTTTATGAAAAGAATTTGTTGTTAATACCGGTGATAAAATTTTCATTGCAACAAAAAATAATCGATGATTCAATTTAAAATTATCACATATGAACCTAATCTATTATTTAAGACAAATATAAAAGAAAATTATTTGCGTCATATCCGAGTTCAGTGATAAAACGTATAAATATAAAGCAGACGATATTTAAGTAATTTAACTTCTTAATTTTCAAATAAATATAACTTAAACGCTAGATATTTATTAGTCTTTGTAATAAACTCAAAGACTTTTATGAAAAGAATTTGTTGCTAATACCGGTCATAAAATTTTCATTGCAACAAAAAATAATCGATGATTCGATTTAAAATTATCACATATGAACCTTATCTATTATTTAAGCCAAATATAAAAGAAAATTATTTGCGTCATATCCGAGTTCAGTGATAAAACGTATGAATATAATGCAGACGATATTTAAGTAATTTTAAAATAAATGATTATATGAGGTAGTTAAAGGAATGACGCCACAATGCTAGAAATTATTGTTATCTTTACCTATTTATTAAGTGATAAATTGATAAATTGAATCGGCTGCTCTTAACCGGGGAAAAAGAATCGAAATAATGGCATTAAACACTCGAAAGGAGGAAGGGGTGGATATCGAATGTTTTAAAAACGACAGTATTTTTTGCTGTGATATGAAGACATATACATTTATACCAATTTATTTTAGAATAAGGTTGATTGTTTAGGAGAAGATAAACTTTACTCGCTTTGAATTTTGCTAACCCTAACTTATCAAGAATTCAATATGGATGCCTCTATCCATTCTGGTTCCAACGTCTTCATAAATTCGAGATCAGACGAACAGATAACTTAGGCTATTATTATGTAGGGGATTTTATGGGGAGAGATCAGAATGTTACCTATTGCCAAATAAAATTTCAAGGAATATAAGACGCAAATTCACGCAGATAAGTTAATATAAATACAGCCCCGTTTACCAGGCCCGTAACTAGGTCCTTAAGAGGTCGTGGCAAAAAACTGGTCCGCACCACTACCACCAAATATAGTGAGAGAATAAATAAATATGTTTTTTTTTCTATATCATATATTCACAAACTCGCAAAATATTTTGTTAATTCTTATAATGTTCCTAGTTTATTAATTTTTAAATTTTTCTTCTATTTTTACCTTATCAATGCTTAAAAATATTTTTGCAACAGTGAGGGTACTATTTTGCTGATAAACTGAATACTTTATTTGAGGGTAATATTTTTTATTTGAACGTTGAATTGAAAAAAAAATTACCGAATTTCTAAATGTAAATTTAGTTTTAATAACTTTAATAAATTCAAAATTTAAAACGAATATCCGGATTTATATTAATGCATATTAGAAGCGTTTGCTAAACATTTTCTAAGAATCTTTAACAAGTTTAATCTCTAGAAGCTTAAAAAAAATCATAATATTTTTAAAACACATTGGATTTTATAATTAAAATAATTATTGTTCAACTTTTCTTTATTTCTACTCGGGGCTCATCGTCCAATTTTGGACACCATTTTCCTCACGATGCGGCGCCCCTAAGACTAATGCACCCGTAGCAAATGCCACCTTTGCCACGGCCTAGTTAAGCCCCTGCCGCTGACATTTGCCAAAAAACAACTCAAATGGTAAGCCCATGAATCGTACTACCCTTTCAAAACTTTTTTATAATTATAGGCCCCTCTATACTATGGTCCACAGCAAGCCATTACCACCATCTGGAGGGGGTATGCTTATCGAGGTCAACGATGACAGGCGATAAAATGGCCTTGGATGGCTTCGGAAGCGGTTTTTCTCCAAAGATCAAAGCCGAACGTTAGGCGAATGGTTAGGGTGCTGGCCTTCGGAACCGGAGTTCGTGGGTTCGAATCCCATTATGGCATGGATGTTCGTAGCCATTCGGAATCGGCTTTAAGCTGTAGGTCCCGGTCTCATTAGCCCTGGTGTTGCAAAAAGTAGACTGTAGCGCTCCAAAACCAAAGATCAAATGCAACCAACATTGCTACGAAAGTGCACAGTAGATTCTGTGGATGCATACTCGTTCTGCTCATTTAGTGGCCCAGTGTGGGGATGCAACACGTGAACCATCGTTCAAGGTCGCCATCAGGACCAGTACTGCAGTGGTGAACAAATGGCCGTCGTGTGGTTTCTATATAACCTGTAAAGGCCCCTCCACACTATAGTCCACTGTAAGCCATTACCACCATCTGGATGGGGGTATGGCTTATCGAGGTCAACGCTGGCAGCCGATAAAATGGCCTTGGTGGAGGATGGCTTCGGAAGCGGTTTTTCTCCAAAGATCAAGAGCAACCAGCATGTGCTACGAATGTGCAGAGTAGATTCTGTGGATGTATACTCGCTCTGCTCATTTAGTGACCCAGTTTGTAAATGCAACCCGTAAACCATCATTCAAGGTCGCCATCAGGACCAGTACTGCAGTGGTGAACAAATGGCCGTCGTGTGGTTTCTATATAACCTGTAAAGGCCCCTCCACACTATAGTCCACTGTAAGCCATTACCACCATCTGGATGGGGATATGGCTTATCGAGGTCAACGCTGGCAGCCGATAAAATGGCCTTGGTGGAGGATGGCTTCGAAAGCGGTTTTTCTCCAAAGATCAAGAGCAACCAGCATGTGCTACGAAAGTGCACAGTAGATTCTGTGGATGTATACTCGCTCTGCTCATTTAGTGGCCCAGTTTGTGAATGCAACCCTTGAACCATCGTTCAAGGTCGCCATCAGGAAGTGGTGAACAATTGGCCATAGTGGGGAGGCTACATAAGGTTGGGGATACGGTTAGGGGAGAGGGTGAGGAAAGAGTAGACGAAAGGTAACGGAATGGGTTTAGGTTGGGAGTAGGAAGAAAGTAGTTCGAAAATTCGAAATCAGAAATAAAAATCAATGTCCTCTTTTGCTCTGTTCTATTCTTATAATAGAAAAAATGAGCAAGACAGTTCAAGTTGCAATATGGTAGGATAAATATTTTTAAATTCTTGCATTCTTAAAAAATCAAAATCAATAAAAAATTCAAAATCTTTTTTTTTTCTGTTCTACTTAAATAAATAAAGCAGAAGAAAGTTTTAAATTTCTACATGGAAGAATATAGTAAAAGTATTCTGAAAGAAAGGGGTAGAGCAAGGTTGTAATCCAGACTTGGAGGTTTAAATATGTTAAAGTTCGTAAGTGTTCAAAAAGTTGAAGTCAGAAAAAATTTTCAAAAGTACTGTGTTCCTGTGTTATATTCTTAATGAATATTTTGATATTTCTAATTTATCTTTTACACACGCTCCTGTTATTGTACAGAAAACATCACATATATTACCGATTAAAAAAATTATCAATATATGATTCTGAAATTTACCAAAAGTAAGAATTGTAAAACAAAAAGGAAACGTGAACATTTTTAGAGGATTTTTGAACGCGAGAATCGAAAGAAAAATTTTCTGGCTCCACTTATTAAAATATTCTAAATTTATTCTTATTTTAAGTTTAAATCTAAGGATCCCACATGGAAGTGTGTGTGGCAAATGAAGGCTGCATTACTTTAATTAGCGATTAGAGCTAATCGAAGATTAAACTCTTTGCAATTGAACATGAGAGTTAATCTCCGTGAGACAACATTGACTTTACTATTACCTCTAATTAAGTGCGTGGTCAATCTCTGATAAGTTATTACAGTAAGTCCAGGTCTTTGTTTTATTTTCTTATAAAGTGAAAATGTATTTTTTTAAGTATTTTGCACTTTTGTTAATTTTGGTAATCTCTAATTGTAGTTGGAAAGGTAAATAGTGCAAGTTTTCAAAATAATTAATTTGTTCCCACATCTCTTGATATTTTAAATCTGTTCTCAACCTTGCTATGAAAGAAAAATGGTACAGAAAAGAGTGCTGTTAGCCGTTCTAAACAGATTTTAACAGATAAGAAGATTTAATTTGATGCTTTATTATTTAACTATATTGCGGTTTGTTGCTAGTTTATGACGTCATCTCTTTTCTGCACTCATCAGCTCGTTGAATGTCATTCAGAGCTACGGGGTTCTCGTACTTGGATACACGACGTTTCTGATGGCCATCTATCAAACGGCAACTAAGGTAAATACATATTACTTCTTTTAAAAGTTTGGGGAATTTTTACACCGGTTTCTCAAGGTAGAATCACTTAAAAAGGATGTTAACTGTAAAAATATCGAATTAAATTGGCTCATGTTATAAACATGGATACGAAATTTGAAACCTATATCTTCGATGTTTTTAAATTTATGCATATAATTTTATTTACAGAGGCTTTTTGTTAACTAATGTGCACGATAAATGGCTCTTTTCCATGTTTGTTTTCCTCCAAATTCCATGCATTCGTAAGTCTAAAGTTATTCTATTTTTTTTGTGTTGAAGATACAAGCTTTAAATTTTGTTTAACGGTTTTTTATATTATATTGGGTATCACTGTGAGGAAACAAAAATTGTCTTCATTATGTTATGCACTGAGATAAAGATTAAAAAAAAACTGCCAAAATGCTTGGCTTCACTGTATAGTTAATGTTTTTATAAAATATAAATATAGAGATATCTAAAAGTTCATTTAGAGATTTATAGGGAGCTTTAATAGATCTCAAAGAGCACTTTGAAGCAAAAATATTAATGCTTAAGATTTAAAATCTCAAGCATTAATATTTTTGCTTGATATAAAAAAAGCACTTGTTTAAGTATTAAAAAATTTGCTTGTAATTAAAAAATTTGCTTGTAATTAAAAAGTACTTGCTTGTAATTAAAAAGTACTTGCTTGTAATTAAAAAGTATTTGCTTGTAATTAAAAAGTATTTGCTTGTAATTAAAAAGTATTTGCTTGTAATTAAAAAGTATTTGCTTGTATTAAAAAGAATTTGCTTGTATTATAAAAAAAAGCACTTGTTTCAGTAGACTTTATTTTCTCGAGCTGCTTTAAATTTAATCTTAAAATACAAAACGATTCTAATATTTATTCTAATAGTTCGAATAAACTTATTTTCTTTTACAAGAGTATCGTGTCCCCTTAAAATGGAACGTGTGTTGGGTGCATAAAATTTTATGCTCGACAGTATGTTCATTATGTTTTTGTTCTAAACTAGTTTAACTGAACAATTCGCAATTCTTTTACACAAGTGTCTGTAAATGAAATGCTTGTAATGTTTTTTTTCTTGATTTACAGTCTGTCATGCTAATTTGAAAGGCTTTATTTTAATGAGCTCAATTTACAGAAACCACCATAGCTATTATGTAAGAATGTAATGTTGTCAATGTAGCATCGGTCACATATTGCATTTTTATCTTTTTTTTTTAATGCAAGTAATAACTTCTTTTCATAAAGATTAAAGTGCGGATTTTTTTCATATTTTTTTTTATAAAGGGTTTTTTTTTATATTCCATCAAAAGATTAAAGCACGGTATATTCCTTAACTTTTCCCTTAATAAAAATTTAGTTGTTTTGTATATGTGTTGGAAGCTTTTATAAATATCTCCCCCGATGCATAATGATTCTAGTTTCTTATTAATAGGCATTTCGTACTTATATGACGATGCATTTAAGATTTATTACAAAGTTAAATGTTTGTACTTTGTAGATAATTATATAATAATTTTTCATTTTGAATTTATTAACTATTTATATGGCTATAAATGCTTTTAACAAGTCTTTATTTAATTTGTGTCTATTAATAAATTTAAGAATTGCTAGCTTTATACTTGTGTTAATAGACTTGATCTGTATGAATTATTATGTATTTTAGGCATTTTTTTTATTATCATTAATCTATAAAACAGTAGCCATTCTAAATTTAAAGAGTGCTCCAGATTTTATTTTCAGCATGGAGCCAAAAGTGAACATTTAAAAACTTTAAGGTAGGAGAGCACTTTAAAACTACGATGTAGCAGATTTAACAAGGAAAGTTGGTAACGCTTTGATAAATTTTTCACTTATCGGATGGATACCTGCTGCTTAATCCTTTCGTGGGCCTTGGGAAGATTAATTCCCATCTACACGATCTTACAAAATACACCTGTGGGAAGTGCAAAACCCATTATAATATATTGACCTTGCTATTACAACGATGGGAAGGCTTCAGTTTTGTGCTGTCATCTATTGTTCGATCGATTGAACAGAATTAGCACTTCTGTTTTAAAAGTTTGAAAACGTTGTGTGCGAAATAAATAGCCCACGAAAGGGTTAAAATAAATGATTAAATGAGATAGTTAAATGAATGACTTCAAAATGTTAGAATTTTTTTTTTTTTTGCTTATTTAGCATCATAAATTAATAAATTGAATCGCCTGACGCTTAAGGCAAAATAGGGCTTGAAATAATGGCATTAAATGCTCGAAAAGGGAGGAAGGGGTGGATTTCGAACGTTTTAAAGACGACAGTAGACACAGATGACACCTCGACAGTGTTCTGCATCCTATTTCGAATTTGGAAATAAATAATTTGCACATTTCCAAAAACTTTTCTTTTTCGTTTGGCAGTTTATCTTTTTACTTTAATTTTTTTGCCCATTTTTAATTAAATGTATATGTACAAATATTAATAATCATTGGATTTCCTTAATCAACTGATTGAATCCATTGTATCATTAATTTGAAATATATTCTTATTTACTGATGATATCCGTCAGTAATAACCTATTTGCTTATTGTATCATTTTTAGAACTGATTGGCCTTCTGAATGCTTCCATCTCCTTAATATGTGTGGGCCAAGATGTTTTTAATAGAAAATTCAAATTTCAATAACGTTTTAAGGTAATGCACTCGTTGGACTAACCCAAAAGGTTTTTATATTTAGAAATTTCGTGTTATTTATCTGTCAATTTTAGCTTTAGGAGAACTAATACTAAAAAATGTTTTTATAATTCAGCTATTGTATGATTTATTTCGGTGATTTTGAAAACATTTTAAGTCCAATTATACCCAATGGAGATTTATTAGTGTATGTGTCTACTTCAAATGCACATATCTAACAAATTTCTTTTCGGTTGAATCCCTTTCAGAGCTGTTCTATAATTCGAAGGGTAAGTATCAGATATTTTAATACTGATTTCTTCCTTAAAATTTGATTGCTTTTTTATATACGTCTTATTATAAATCCAATCGAGTAAGGATCGACCATTTTTGGAATAGAGTACCAAATTCCCCTGCCTATCGATTTCAGGATTTACAAAGTCGCTGTAAATGTCCCGTCAACAGTAACGTAGTACCACCATTGAGCTAATATTTATCTATTGACGATATCGTTTGAAAACTCAGTTGTCCCATTATAGCACAGTATGAATCAAATCTATTCTATAAAATCCAGAAAAATCAGTGCACATAGTTACTATCTTTCAAATGAACCCCCTTTTTGTCAGGCCCCTCTATTTTATGTATACTTACCTCTTGTAGCCACTTACAGCCTGTCTATGAATTATGTTTTGGCACACGGCATCCTAACTTAACGGAGTTACTAAATGAACCCGCTCATCCCTCTCTTTTCTCCGTTTCACAGGTTTATTTTGGTCAATTTAACTTGTTTTTTATGAATTGTTTTAGTACTTTTTACATCTTTTAATTAAAATTTATTGTGCTTTAGCTTTTTAATGTTTCATCATTTTTACCTTTTACGTACTCATCCGGTGTAATTGAGTATATATACTGCAGATTTTTTATAACTTCATTAAATTGGTACAGTTTTACCTTTACTTGTTTTAGCTAGTTCTGTTTTTGGGTTAGGGCTCTTTTATCAGTTAGGTTTTGTTGTTTTTATAAAAACATCTTGTACTTGGCGGTTATGTCCTAAATAGGACCTTGCGCCGTAAAACTCCAACCAACCAACCAGAAAAATAAGTGAAAGAATGTTTTCTTCCTAGGATACTTATTTTATACTTTCAACCGCGCAGATTGTGTACTGGTTAGAATATTGTGCTCGGATCCAATTTCCGAGTGAGTCTTGGATGTATATTAGCTGTTCCCTCATAGGGTAAAATGTTGGACGTCCCCATAATAAAACAGTCAACAAAATCTACAAGTCTGTAAATAAAAATGGTAAAAAAGATGTAAATTGAAAATAAAATCTTGTACTTTTTTGGTAGCTACTATTTTATTATCATGTTTTGTTTTCACTGCATCTGGAAATACAGTCATATCTTAATGCCAAACACGGCTGGAAAGATGTTACTCAATTTGAATCCCCCGGCGAACGTGTGTAGCTTAAGGAATGACCCCCAAATCCAGAGGACATCGGAACCACGAACTTATGTTACTTGCCATTGATGAAACGGTAGATCTTTGACTCGAACTCTCAACCCTCTTGTTTTGAGAGTGGCACCTTTGCCGACTGAGCTGTGCTATCGATTTAACTAATAGGAAAACTAACAGACTCATTACTATATTGAGTTTCACTGTCGAACGTTAAAGGAAAGAAATTGTAAAATTAAATTTCGATGGAAGTTTGGGAGCATATCACGTCGGAAGGTTCGTTTAATGGTTTTATTTGATAAAGTAAGCTCTTCTATAGTGTGAAATAAACAGCACTGTTTAGTTACCACACTCTTTAGGAGTAATCTTTCCTACAAATTGTTTAACATAAGTCCGATAGATGGCGTTGTCATCCGATTTGTTTTTGACCGCTAGATGACTTTTAACACCAAATATATATATATATATATATATATATATATATATATATATATATATATATATATATATATATATATATATATATTATATATATATATATATATATATATATATATATATATATATATATATATATAAATATATATATATATATATATATATATATATATATATATATATATATATATATATATATATATATATATATATATATATATATATATATATATATATATATATATATATATATATATATATATATATATATATATATATATATATTATATATATATTTATATATATATATTATATATATATATAAATTTATATAAATATATAATATAAAAATATATATTTTTAATAATATATAAAATATATTATATAATATATATTTTTTTTATTATATTTTTATTTTAAATTATATAAAAAAAAAAAAAAATATATATATATATATTTTTTTATTGACACTTTTATAAATATATATTTTTTAAATATATAATATAAATATTATTTTTTATATATTTTTTTATACAAAAAAAAAAAAAAATATATAAAGATATATATATTTTATCTCTTTTTTTTTATATTATTCTTGTTATATATAAATATATAATAATATATAATATATATACCTTTTATTTTATATTAGATTTTAAAAAAAAATATATAAAGAACTGCACCTAGAAGGGAGGGCGGGTGGGAACTCTTTTCCTTCTATCTGAAAGTCTTTACAACAAAAAAATTCATAACACCGCTAGATGGCGCTGTTATGGAATTTCTTGGACCGCTAGAGGGCTTTTAACACCGAAAAAATATATAAGAAACTACATCTAGAAGGGAGGGGGTGGGAACTCTCTTTCCTTCTATTTGGAACTCTTGTTAAGACACTTCAAGCTAAATGAATATTTTCAACACCGCTAGGTGGCGCTGTTAAGTAATTTCTGGGTGACCGCTAGAGGGCTTTTAACACCGAAAAACTATAAAAGGCACTGCACCTAGAAGGGAAGGCGGGTGGGAACTCTCTTTCCTTTCATTATCTGAAAATCTTGTTACAACAAAATTAATAGTCATAACACCGATAGATGGCGCTTTTATGGAATTTGGTGACCGCTAGAGGGCTTTTAACACCGAAAAACTATAAAAGAGACTGCACCTAGAAGGGAGGGCGGGTGGGAACTCTCTTTCCTTCTATTGAACTCTTGTTTTAAGACACTTCAAGCTAAATGAATATTTTCAACACCGCTAGGTGGCGCTGTTAAGTAATTTCTGGGTGACCGCTAGAGGGCTTTTAACACCGAAAAACTATAAAAGGCACTGCACCTAGAAGGGAAGGCGGGTGGGAACTCTCTTTTCTTCCCATTATCTGAAAGTCTTGTTACAACAAAATTAATAGTCATACAACGCTAGATGGCTGTTATGGAATTTCTTGGTGACCGCTAGAGGGCTTTTGATACCAAAAATGTATAAAAGAGACTGCACCTAGAAGGGAGGGCGGGTGAACTCTCTCCTCCTTCTATTGAAATCTTGTTACAACAAAATGAATATCAACACTAGATGGCGCTGTTGGTAATTTCTTGGTGACCGCTAGAGGGCTTGTTTAACAAAAAAAACTATAAAAGTGACTGCACCTAGAAGGGAGGGGGGTGGGAAATTTCCTTCTATTAATCTTGTTTTAAGACACTTCAAGCTAAATGAATATTTTCAACACTAGATCCTGTTAAGTAATTTCTTTGTAGAGGGCTTTTAACACCAAAAAAACTATAAAAGAGACTGCACCTAGAAAACTCTCTTATCCATTACGAAATCTTGTTACAACAAAATTAATAGTCATAACACTAAGAGCACTGTTAAATTCTACTAGATTGTCAAAGATAAGTGACTACACTAGAAGGGATTATACAACTGCAATAAAATACACGGCTCTTTTACTAAATTAATAAACATACCTGTAGAGGGCACTAGAACTGTTATATGAAATACTGACCACGAAAGAAAGTTACTGTGCAAAGGAGCTTAGTGTTTTGGACTAAAAGTTTTACAATAACATTTGTAATATTCTTATTGGGACTAAAGATAGAAATCTATATAGACAATAGAATGTTCGGTATGTTTTCTCGAAAGAAATCTAATATGGCCGTCATTTCAGAAACACATGTGCAATGAAATATGTATTAAAATCTAAACATTTCTTAGAAATTGAGAATTTATTTCAAAAGTACTACAGAGTTATTTCTGAGTATAATAGCTATGAATTTAACACAGTATCAGAGATAGAAAACGTACAATCCTTGTTCTAGATTTTCAGTCAGAATATAAGACTTATAAAAGAAAGGTTAATAACACGGCACACAAACTTCATTTTACACACTATGATAAATTTTTCGCTTGAATAGAGGGTAGACTGTAGACGTAAGGTAGACTGTAACGTTCAAAATAGGTCCAGTCATTCACTGAGGAGCTCTACTAATTGGAAAAAAACCCACTTATTAATATTACGAAAAACAATAAGGAACTAAATTTCAAATAGCAAGAACCAATAGGGAAATTTGGAGCGCTACAGCCTACTGTTTAGCTACACGAGACCTATGCCCTTAGAGAGGGGGTCATTAAGAAGTGTGACATCATATTGTTTTAGAAAGTTTTTAAATTGCTAAAATTTAGGGACATTTTCTTAATCGTAGATATATTTTTAATAGTCAATGTGTTTTAAAATGTTCCGAAGTATACTCAAAACTTTATAAAATGATTTGTAATAATAAGGGGGTGAAAAAAAATCAAGTTTAAAATGGTTCTTACTTACCTCCGGAAATGATCCAACCGAAAAGAAATTCATTAGATATGTGCATTTCAAACAGACACATACACTTATGAATCTCCATTGGGTAAAATTGGGCGGGAAATAAATATTAGATTCTCAGTCTAATTTTCCCCGTGTTAGTTAATCTATTGACAAATTCATTACAAATAATTTTTACTAATTATATTATCGATTAATGGATCAACTAATCAATCTCTCTCTCTCTCTCTCTCTCTCTCTCTCTCTCTCTCTCTCTCTCTCTCTCTCACACACACACACACACACACACACACACACACACACACACACACACACACACACACACACACACACACACACACACACACACACACACACACACACACACACACACACACACACACACACACACACACACACAACACACACACACACACACACACACACACACACACACACACACACACACACACACACACACACACACACAACACACACACACACACACACACACACACACACACACACACACACACACACACACACACACACACACACACACACACACACACACACACACACACACACACACACACACACACACACACACACACACACACACACACACACACACACACACACACACACACACACACACACACACACACACACACACACACACACACACACACACACACACACACACACACACACACACACACACACACACACACACACACACACACACACACACACACACACACACACACACACACACACACACACACACACACACACACACACACACACACACACACACACACACACACACACACACACACACACACACAGCAACAATTTAATCTTCATAATACTTTTGAACAATGCAATAGAATGAATTTCAGTTACCCACTGTTAGATCAAGGCAGAAGTGGACGTTGTGATTTGTAGCGTATAAAGTGAAGAAAATTATTTGATCGAATTCTAAAATAAAGAATGTCTCTCCATCAAGTCAGCGTCTGATTTTTATCTACCAGAGGTGACACTTAAAATAAAACCTCCGACTGTTCATCAATCAACCTACATACAGCTCCCTTCCTCTACATGGAGTCCCGACTCTTCAGTATAGACCTGGCAAAGGGTTATTGGCAAATTCCATTAACAAAAAGGTCCCAACGTATAGCTGCATTTGTTACGTTGTTTGGGACGTTCAGACCGTTAAGGATGCCGTGCGGTTTAAAGAACGCTCCTTATTTCTTAAGCAAACTGATAGCTGAGGTCTTAAATGGCTGTAACGAGCATGCCATCCCCTATATCGACGATATATCTATTTTCTCCAAAACATGGGACGAACATCTGAGTCATTTAGACGATCTACTTAGTAAAAAAAAGCGCAGTTAACGATTAAGTCTTCCATGTGCCAGAACCACGTAAAATATTTAGGGCATGTGGTAGGGGAAGGATACCGAAATCCTGCGGAATTAAAAGTGCAATGTATCCGTGATTTTCCGCACCCCGAATCAAAAACTGAAATACGAACGTTTTGGTGATTAACGTGATACTACATCCATTACATCCCGCATTGTTTTTTAATTGCAGCGCCTTTAACCGATGTGTTAAAGAGAAAGGAGCGATGTGGCCAGATACAATGGAACGAACAGACCGAGACCACGTTTACTACATCAAAAGAGGCGCTCACGAAATCACCGGTGTTACGCGCCCCAAAATTTGAGTTACCCTTTATCGTCCAGTCGGATTTAGGAGTGTGTGTTGTGCTAGCGCAGCAGATTGAAAGGGAAGAAGCATCCGATTTTGTTCCTCAGTCGAAAGTTTAATGCATCAAAGCAAAACTGTTGTACTACCGAGAAGGAATACGCCGCGATTATTTTTGCCTTAAACAAATTGCATTTTTATTTGAACGGAAGCGACTTCACGATAGTGTCTGATCACAATCCCTTAGTCTGGCTTCAGAAGAACGTGAGCTCAAACAGTCGCTTGTCTAGATAGCAGCTGGTGCTACAACAATTTTGCTTCCGTGTCGTACACAAACCGGGAAAGCAAAATGCTAATGCAGATGCATTAAGCCGCTGTATCTCTTAAGTGTAGTAAAAGGTTTAACGTGTACATACTTGAATATTTTCTTTTGTGTATATAATTTAGTGTAAGAAATTAGTATATTAAGCTAGAAATGTAGTTATTTTGCATTAAATTATGTATATTAAGTATCTGAGTCACTGTTGGTTCCTTACGAGGGAGATCAGAGTTGCAGATTCTCCAAGAGAATCTGCATACCCAATACCCACTCTGTGGAAAATTTTTATGCATGGGGGGGGGGTGTAACGATCCGTTACATGACCCGAGCGAAAGAATGTGAGGTAACCTTTCGCAGCGGAGAGTTATGGTTAGCGATAAGTAGGCACGCGTGGTTCGGGCAAAGCCGTTTCTTTACCAGGTTTCCAACACAAAATAATGGGAGTCGCTTAAGTTGAAGGGAATTAAAAATTGGCAGTAAGCTGGAACCAGTGCGTCTACGCCTTTATGATGTCTTCTACTGTGAAAGGATTCGAGTAATAATTATTAATCGAGTGATGTTGTAGTGTACATTTGGGCCCCATTACCGAAAAATGAATTTAAATTGTTTTCGTCGGACTTAAAGACGACCTTTCGGCCACATCTGGAAACGGATCAGCTGATCCAGGTGGGAGTTGACCGCAAGATTGAGTCACCCTGGTTCTGGAAGGTTCCGGAAGAATCACGCTAGGGGTACCGGAACCCCTATAAAAGAAGATTGGCTAAGCCAAGAAAAGGGCTTTTTTTTTCAGAGTTGCTTGGGAGGTGTTTGTGAAACTCGAGAGGAGTCCACTCGTCTCTCCGATTGCCGGAGCTTGTTTTGCTTTAGACACCGCCAGCATCTCTGTGATTTTGCTAAGAAGTCGACTTTCGACTTTTTCGAGTCTCATTCCCGTTATCCTTAATATTTTTTTTACTTCGTGCTTATAAGTAGGTCGCTGAGAGTGACCCTTACTTTCATTTTGAATCGTCCTGCATCTTTAATTTGTTCAACTAACTCCAGCGTGATACGCACTCTGAGCGTTTGAGCCTCAGTGTGAAAGCCGACTGTACTGATCGTCAGCCCGGAGATTATAGTGTCAGCGTTTCGTACCGGCACTAATTAGAGAACTGTTCCAGTGTTCGAGAAGGACTAGCTTCACTGTACCCACGCATTATAATTGTGTTAACGTTATCTCAGCACGAGATCTAGGAAGATTATTTAGAACCTACTGAAACCTGTACATAGCTGTACATAATTATTCATTCGAATATTTAATCCGGAGAAAACGATTGTCCAGCCTGTATCATTGACGGCCTCGCCTACTCATACTTCAGGACATCACAACACACACACAAATAAATAAATAAATAAAATAAAAATAATCTGTCTTTAATCTGTTAATATACATAAAATTAAGAAAAATCTCGTTAAAAGTATTTATAATCGTAGAAATACTTTAAAAATTATCTCTATAATACAAACATAAAACCTTTAAATCACACTGTAATGCATAGGTATAGTAATTTAATACATAAATGCTGAAGTAAACTGGTTTGAAAAACAACAAAATGGAGCTGAACGCAGTTCAATTTGAAAGGGACACGACACTTGTTTATCACAAAACCACTATCACTGTAAACACTGGAATTATTTTTTACTTCAGAAGCCAATTTAAAGCAGTTTACGAGAATAAACTACAATCAAGTCATTTAACTTTTAGACTGTAAAATATTTTTATAATCGTTGCATTTCAAATCTACTTCAAATGTGTTCTATAAATGCTTTCTACGTAAATCTGTGCAGGAATTTTTAGATACCTCTAAAATTATATTTTATTAAAAATCACTGACACTGTTAAATACAATGCATTCTGACAGCTTTTTTTATATATATTTGTGTATAACAAAATAATAAGTCAACTTTTTACTTATTTAAATTCACAGTTTTATCCTATACATTACAGAAAATTGGTATACATAATTTAATGCTTGCATATATAATAGAAAATAAGACTTGGAGTTCGTAATGCATAGAATTTGAAGGTAAACAAAACGCGGGAAAAATACATTTACAGTTTTCATTTGCTAAGAAATGCTATAATACATATCATATGCACGAGTAACTTTGAAATTAGGGAAAATACAGATAGACATTTTTTAATATATGCTTGCAAATTTGAGAACATTATAACCCAATTGAAACAATTCAATATTTTTAAGGTTAAAGCCCCCTTCGATTGACTTAGACATGTTAAATTGTAAAATAGTATACGAGTTCACAAACTTTATAAAAATAATTATTTACCTTATGTGTTCGTCTCATAGTTGACCATTGGAATCGCCATTTTTCAAAGTACCCCGTAGCTATGACACTGAACGAGCTACCGACAATCGAATAAGTGCTTGCAGCAGAAAAATCATGAAGCCATGGAGTATCAAAAAACACTTACTCATTCTATCATTAGCGCCGGTCTCACCGTCGTTTAACGGTTAACCTCGATTAATCTCGGTTTAAACGGAGAATTGCGTTCTACCATTATATGTGGCCATGGATTAATAGCGGTTAGCCATTAAACGACTTTGGTGAAACCGGCTCTTAAATAATTAAACGTCAAATTTAATCGTTTTTCACCTATTAATGCAACCAAATTTATATTTTTCTGCGCCATTTTCAATTCACTGCTGAGGCGAGAACAAGACGAGTGATGTGGAAACAAGTGAGTTATTTAGATATTTCATACAAGTATATTCTCCTTTTCAACAAAATATCAATAATAACCAATATCATTAAAAGTGTAAAGAACTTTTAAAAATACCATTTTCATCTTATAAAAAAAACAAGTAAGGCCTGATCTTATCGAGATTAACTACTCATTTAATTATAGCAAATCTATATATATATATATAAATGAGTTTGTGTCTGTCTGTACTCGATAGACTCAAAAACCATACATCCAATCGCCGTGAAAATTTGGGAAATTATTAGGTATACCCCTAGGAAGGTTTTTGAACATTTTTAACGTTCGAAATCCATTCCTTTCAACTTTTTCGAGCGTTTCATGTTATTATTTTCCCCCCAACGCAAACTTTAATTTATAGCATCGTAACTAAGTGAAAGAAGCAATAAGTGAACGTCAATCAAATCCCATAAACCAGCCAAGATTAAAGAATTCCCATAAAAAACAAATAAAAATCAAACATCATCATTCCATATCTAAATTAAATTTTATATAAAAAAAAAAAATAAATTTAGATATAAAACAAACATAGTAGAAATATAGTATTATATATTATTTATATTTAAGAAAACGAGAAATAAGAATAAAAAATCTATATACTTCAAAACATATTTATTTAATGGTTTAGGAAATTTTATTTTATAACAACGAAAAATTTTGCTTTTTTTTGAGTTTCAAGTGTTTAATAATTTATTTTTTGTAAAGAAAAATTAAATTTTAATTTAAAGATGTTATAAAAAGCAATATTTTATGTGATATTGTTAATATGTAAATTATAAAGTTTTCCTCGGTTAAAAGCAGGAGATTAAAATTTTCAATTTATCGCATAATAAATAGGTGAAAATGATATTTTTTAATCATTATGACGTCATTCCTTTAACTATCTAATTTATTCATTCCTTATTTTATATTATTTAAACATCGTCTGCGTAGTATCAATTCGATTTGGCCTGGAAATTTAGATATAAAGTTATTAACTTTCATTTCTATGTGACGCAAAGTATAGTATTTTTATATAGTATTATTTTATGGCATCGTTGGGCATAGATTAACGAGAAACTAGAGAATTTAACATAGTCGTTTCTCATATACTTCCACATAAACACATATTTAATGACGTAAGGGGTTTTATGTTTCTATGTGATATTTTTTTTAAATATACTGAAAAGCCGAAATATTATGCTCCTAAAAATGATTTGCTCACTAACTTTGATGAGTGAAGTTTCAAGTGTTTAGGAAACTAAATCTGTTATATATAACAGAAAATTTATTAAGATTGTTTATGGCTGATTCTTTTTTATAAGATAATATTTTAATGAAATGTGTGTATTGATAATAGTAAAGGATGTTATAGCCCTGTAGCAAAATATAGAGCTCCAAATAGAACAAGAATCAAACATTTTTATACATGTAAAGTATAGTCGTTATATATCTAAAATAAAATTTGTACATATGGGCTCAAATATATTTATAACATGTTATTATAGACAGGGTGTTTCAAAAATGGCCTGTATATTTGAAAAATCCATTAAAACTAAATGGGCAGTGAAAGAAATACACAGTTTGTTGCAATCTGCTTGGGACAACAGTAAATTTTCAGGCACACAAACTTTCGAAAATAGTTACAATTTTCATCAACAGATGGCGCTGCAGGTGGTTTAAAAGATATAGAAGAAAATGCAGTCTCAGTTCGCGAATCTGTAAGTCGTCTTTCTGCTGCAAGCGTATGCTGTTCACAGATTGCAAATTTGCTATAAAAAAATGTTTTATTCCTTAGAACTGAAGATTGCCTGACCTGAGACTTTTACACGGATTTCTGATAATTTCGTTCTGAGACAATTTCGTTCTGTAGATTTTTTTTTCAGTTTGCAGCACCATCTGTTGTGAAGTAATGTAACTAATTTTAAAAGTTTGTCTGCCTGAAAATTTACTGTTGTCCCAAGTATATTGCAATAAACGGTGTTTTTCTATCGATGCCCGTTTAGTTTTTATTGATTTTTCAAATATACCGGTCATTTTTAAACACCATGTATATATATATATATTTATATATATAACATATAGTGGTATCTATATCTAGTATCAAATATTTGCAACCATCACTTTCAAAGTATTTGGATTACAGAAAGAAACATTTTATTTTAGATTCAATAATTTCATTAAACAAAATGTGTCACAGAAAAATTAATGCGTCACTGGAAAAATTAAGAAATTTACATATTTTTTAAAGGATCTCACTAATTCTAAATTCATTAGTTTTTAAAAACTTTTAATGACCATTTGAATCCAATTTTTTTCACTTTTCGCCAAAAGTATAAATTTTGTACGCATATAGAGATACACAAAAATTAAAACTAAATATATTAAACAAAAGGAAAATGTATTAAAAATTTCTTACCATTTCGCACGATGTTTGCCAATTCAATTGCACTCTTTTCGTTTCGATGTAACAGTTTTAAATGTGTATCTAATTTGGAAATCTGTAATAGTCGAAGGCTGCTAGTATCTTTTTAATGTGCTACTAGTCACGATGGTTTAGTAGGACCAGTACAGTTATTATCTCGCCGAACGATGGCCGAATGGTTAATGTGCTGGCCTTCGGAACCGGAGTTCGTGGGTTCTAGTCCCACTGTGGCACGGATGTTCGTAGCCGTTTGGAATCGGCTTTAAGCAGTAGGTCCCGGTCTCATTAACCCTCATGTTGCAAAGAGTAGACCGTAGCACTCCAAAACCAAACAGTCATTATCGGTATCGATGGTACTGGCTATTGGACATCCTGGACCATCTCTAGTAGGACAGTAACTAGGGCGTGGCAAAGGTGGTATTTGCCATGGGCGCATCAGTCATAGGGGCGCTTCGCCATGAGGAAAATAGGGTCCAAAAGAGGACGATTCACCTCAAATAGAAATAAGGAAAAGTTGAAAAATACCTTTTTCTATTATAAAATCCAACGTGTTTAAAAATTATTTTTATGGAATTTCTTATTTATTCAAAATGCTTCTAGAGATTAAACTTGTTATAGATTCTTACAAAATGTTTACCAAACATTCCTAATAGGTCTTACTATAATTCCAGGTATTCGTTTTAAATTCTGAATTTATTAAAGTTATTAAAACTAAATTTGAATTTACAAATTTACCAATTTTTTTATGAAAATTCACCGTCCAAATGAAAAATAATCTCTTCAAATACACTATTTAGTTTATCAGGAAAATAATACTCCAAATATATTTAAAAATATTTAAGTATTAATACGGAAAAATAGAAATTTTTTTTTAATTTAATGTGCTGGGAACTGTGCATATTCTTTCGATCCGGTTGTTCAGTGGTGTTTTCATGTGGGTCTCGTGGTTGTTTACACCTTAATTATACAATGATCAACCAACGGGTAGTTTTGCTGCCTTTATTTACACGCGCTATTTACATGCTTTGGTACAGGGGGAGAGCTTATCGCCCATCCTTTCGCTAAGAAGGTTACATTCGATCTCTCCGTCCAAGCGGGGTTACAAATATACTCAGTAGCGCCATCTAGTATTGTACCAGAGGGCTATGAATTTCCTACAAGAACATTTTAAGAATTAACAAAATATTTTGTCAATTCATTCTGAATAAATATATATATATATATATATATATATATATATATATATATATATATATATATATATATATATATATATATATATGTATATATATATATATGTATATATATATATATATATATATATATATATATGTATATATATATATATATATATATATATATATATATATGTATATATATATGTATATATATATATATATATATATATATATATATATATATGTATATATATGTATATATATGTATATATATGTATATATATGTATATATATATGTATATATATATATATATATATATATATATATATATATATATATTTATATATATATATATATATATATATGTATATATATATATATATATATATATATATATTATATATATATATATATATATATATGTATATATATATATATATATATATATATATATATATGTATATATATATATATATATATATATATATATATATATATATATATATATATATATATATATATATATATATATATATATATATATATATATATATATATATATATATATATAAACATGTTTATGTATTTTCTCACTATATTTGGTGGCAGGGGCGCAGACCAATTTTTCGCCACAGGCGCTAAAGGTCAAGTTAAGACCCTGTCTGTCACATAAAATTTTATAATATAAATCGTTCATTAGGCCGCTAATGAACTACAGTTTAAGGTACGCTTGAAGATTTGTATGAATTCTCTATGCTTAAGATTTTTTAATCTTTAAAAAATCAAAATCTTTTAATCTTAAAACATCTCCCCTGTTTAAGATTATAAGACGCCTATTTAATGACTTAGTTTAAATACCTAGTCTAGTCCAAGAATAATAGAGTTTTAGGTTATGACACTTTTTCAAACCAGATATACAATTTTTCAATATACCAGATAACATATAAACATGGTGTTTAATGTTTTCCCTTTCGAAAATCGCCGAAGGGGCCGAACGCCATCGCCGAAAAGGTCAAGTTAGTGGGTCTGCCAACGGGAAATATTAAATCGTTCCATTAGGCCGTTATGAATCCAGTTCCGGATGAATTCTCTATGTTTCCAGTAAATTCAGCTTTAATCTCGATTATCCCACGTGAAGTAGACCGTAGCGCATCACAATGAAAAAACCCGTAATCGCAATTTTCCCAACAAACGGAAAGTTTAATGTTTTCCCTTTCGAAAATCGCCGAACGATGGCCGAATTGTTAAGGTGCTGGCCATCGGAACAGGAGTTCGTGGGTTCGAATCCCACTGGGGCACGGATGTTCGTAGCCGTTCGGAATCGACTTTAAACAGTAGGTTCCAGTCTCATTATCCCACGTGTTGCAACAAGTAGACCGTAGCGCTCCCAACCAAACCAAAACCTTTCGAAAATCCGGCAATTCGTACATTTCCTCCGGAAGCCAGGAAAATGGTTAAAATTCAGGGGTTGATGGAATGAACCTGGAAAGTTGACAGGAATGGAAGTATAATTTCATTTCTACTGGTGATCATATTTTAACAGTTTACTCAATGCAACAAAAACTAGCTCTATTCCCCTACGGGTTTCAAGAATTCAGGTTGATGAATTTCATCTTTTTTTCATTTTATGAATATTTTCTGTTATTTTTAAAAGTGCATTTCTTGAAATGATAAAACTAAATCAGTTTATCAAAAATAGAGAGCTAGTGTAAAACTAAAAGCCAGTGATTAAAAAAAATATCTAAAAGTAAAGCAATTTTTGTTGTTTCATGAATCGAAAAAAGTTTGTCATAATAAAGGTTTTAGGTCTCGTAAGGTACTATGTCCTGTTAAACAATCAAAATGAAGTCAACTTTTGCAGCAGTTCGCAATAAAAGGTTACTAGACCCTTTAATTAATGTTTCTGTAAACTAGTAAAAAAGGGGACTAACTTTTTCCAAAAGGAGGACATAATATTAATAAAGGAGGACATAAGAACATTAAAGAAACAAATATTGCAAATAAAAAAATCGTTTTTTTGCAACAATAACTAAAGAGAAAACATTATAATACTGCAAACGTATTAAGATTAATTGTTTAAATATTAAAATTTTTTGATTGAATGGATATTTTTTATTAACGTCTCATTTTCTAAGAAGATATTTGATTATCCATGCAAGAACTGTTTTCTATATCATAGCAAGTAATGCAGATAGAGCAGTGGTGGGCAAAAGCCGACCCTTTTGCTTACTTTATCCGGCCCGTTGAAAAATACTGCATGCAATTTTTTTAAATCTCTTATATGCGATTTTGTTGAACAGTATTTGTATGCGTAGTGTACATATAAATAATGAAAAATATATAAATAATAGAAAGTATTATAGTTTGAACAGCTGTAACCATATTCCTACTTTAATGTATGCAACATACATACTCTCATAAAGCGTGGGGTCGGCTTACTACATAGAACTGAACGTGCACTCCTCTCACTCTTCGAGGGACGACAGACCGCAGCACGCGTGCTGTTTATTTTGATTTAGCCCTAGTCGCATACTCGTCATTTCTTTCGAGACTCATGTTTGTTATTTTGTAAATATAATGATAAATTGAAAAAGTGGACATTTTGCAGGTAAAATTTTAAAACATTGGTTTTATTTTATTGTAATAAGTAAATTATTTATTTGTAGGCCTTTGTAAAATGAGTCAATCTAAAAAAAGAAAAGTTGATTTGGAGTGAAGAAATTTCAGTGAAGCATGGACGGTAAAATACCTTTTTACAAACATTGATAAGAAAGCGATTTGTTTAGTTTGCCAGGAAACAATTGCTGTTTTCAAGGAATACAATTTAAACAGGCATTTTAAATCAAAAATATAAAATCATAATTATAAAAATGTAATAACTAAGATCAAAATAATGAAATTTGTATCGTTAAGATATAAATAAATATCGAAATAAAATCTTTCATTAACTGATTTATTGAATGATCATTAATTTAATATAATGGATCCTATTTCTTTAAAAATGGCGTGACATATTTTACTGGCCACAAATGGTTCGCATATACACCTAAGTAAGACAAATAATTATTACTATTATCTTTTAACTGTCAAAATTTCTCTGTCCAATTGCTTTAAAATGACACAGTGTTTTTGTCAAAAAAATTTCTTGGGCAGGGCAAAAAACCTCCACGCAAAACATTTCTCCGGCCCCGGAGACATTTTGAAAATTTAATTTTGGCCCGAGCTTAAAAGTATTTGCTCACCCCTGAGCTAGAGGATCAACATTCAGTTTTGATTTTGGAGAAATATCGTTGATTGTAGTCTCAATTCACTGCCTAAGTAAAATAACTGGTTTTTAAATCAATGTGGGAAACTAGTTATTAAATATGTAAAGATTTACAAATCAGCTTTCAAATATTGAAAAGAAGAACCTCTATTATTATTACACTTCAAAAAAAAAGGACATCTAGGATGACACTTTTTAAGGAAGGACTATCCCCTCTATAATAATAGCCTAATTTATCTGTCCGTCTGTCCTCGAATTTATGAAGCGGTTGGACCTTGAATGGATACAGGCATCCATATTGGATTCTTGATGACTTAGGGTTAGCAGCATTCGAAATCCACCTCTTCCCTCCTTTTCTAGTGTTACATGCCATTATTTCAAGCCCTATTTTCCCCGGTTAAGGTTTGGTTTGGTTTGGAGTGCTACGGTCTACTTTTTGCAACACGAGGGCTAATGAGACCGGGACCTACAGCTTAAAGCAGATTCCGAACGGCTACGAACATCCATGCCACTGTGGAATCTGAACCCACGAACTCCGGTACCGAAGGCTAGCACCCTAACCAATCGGCCATCGTTCGGCTTCCCCGGTTAAGAGCAGAAGATTAAATTTATCAATATATCACATAATAAATGAGTAAAAAAACATTTTTTTCTAGCATTATGACGCCATTCCTTTAACCATTACATTTAATTATTTTTTATTGTAAATTATTTAAATATCGTCTGGATTATTTTCATACGTCACTGGACTTATATATTACGTAAATAATTTTCTCTTATATTTGGCTTAAATAATAGATGAGGTACATATGTGATAATTTTAAATCGAATCATCGATTATTTTTGTTGCAATGAAAATTTTATGACCGTATTAACAACAAATTCTTTTCATAAAAGTCTAGGGGTGCTACCATATTACAGTCGACATATGTCACTGGTGACTTCTGCGTCATAATGATGTCAGAGAGGGAAATTTATGGTTCTAAATTTTCATCTCTGGCGTCATTATGACGTAGAAGTCACCAGTGACATATGTCGACTGTAATATGGTAGCAGCCTAGGAGTCTATTTCACGGACTCATAAATATCTAGTGTTGAAGTTATATTTATTTGAAAATTAAGAAGTTAAATTACTTAAATATCGTCTGCATTATTTTTATACGTTTTATGACTGAACTCGGAAATTACGCAAACAATTTTATTTTATATTTGTCTTAAATAATAGATTAGGTTCATATGTGATAATTTTAAATTCAATCATCGATTATTTTTTGTTGCAATAAAAATTTTATCACCGGTATTGACAACAAATTCTTTTCTTAAAAGTTTAGGAGTCTATTTCACGAACTCATAAATATCTAGCGTTGAAGTTGTATGTCTTTGAAAATTAAGACGTTTGGTCGTTTGTGTGTTTAGTTTTTATACACAACCACATCGGTTTGACTAAATGAATTCAACGTGAATCTAAACTGCATTCACATTATCGGGAGACTTTAGAGGAGTATGAAGATAAACAAATTATTGAGCGTGTACCAGATAATTCTCAGCCAAACAACAAACCATTTTTTTACCTGCCTCATAGGGTACTTTACAATTCTGGAAAATTAAAAATTTTAGTGATCCCGGCATATGACGGGTTATATACTAGTCATCTTATAGTAAAGAAGACGTGAAGGGACGTATTGCACAATCATCGCGAGCGAGGAAGAAGCGATCTGAAGAACCACCAGCAGGATTTTTCGCGAAGAGCCTGAAGCCAAAGGGAAAGAAAGAAAAAAGAAACTGGTAACCCCGCGGAGCATCCAATCAGCGAACAGGTATCCGAAGACGCGGGCAAAGCAGTGCACCAGCAACAAGTTATCAAATTTGTTTTGTGGTATGCGTGATTCAGAGGAGAGGGACGCGGATATCGGTGTGCGTGTGCGATATTCGATTGTGATACGTTGTTCCGTTGTGCCAGATCGTCTTCTCCAAGCAGCTCTGTTTCTCTTCGCTGGAATAATAAACATGTGTTTTGCGCAGATTCCTCCATTCGATCTCTAAATGGTGAACAGATGGAACTGTACGCTACTGGAAGGGAGCATCGGCCAATATGTTCGGCAAATTTAATATGCTTCGTGGCGGTCCTTTTAACCTGCGTGCAATCGGCTCCCAACAAATTGCAGAGGTCCATCAGCGACGAGTGCGACTGGTTTGGAAGGTAGGATCACTACTAGTTTTTTTTTTACCTTTTTGTTCAGTGTGAATTATTTTTTTTATAAAATGATCCGTAATTATTAGCAGGGTTGGCATAATTTAAATCAGTTGATTTTTTTGAAAAAATCATTAATTTAAATAATTTTCACTGAAATACCAATAAGTAAATAAGTGTAAACAGATAGTATGTTTTCCAAGAATTTACTGGTTGTTATCAGAAAGTATGTAGTAGGGGTACGTACAATGACTAGTTATGACTTTTTTTTTTAAATTTTATAAAACAAAATAAAAATATCTTTTTGTTAGTGCTGACGCCTTTGCTTATTTTGTGTTACGTACCAAGTTGATCTTATTGCACGTTTTTAATTTGTTATTAGTTTTTGTGCCTTTTGCATACTCTGGGCTTCATGTTGCACTTTTTGCTATGTATTTGTGAAATTTCTTACCCACCAGTCATAATTAAGGTTTCAATCTAATTATTTTTTTTAATTAGACAACGTATTGGTTATTCATATTTTACACCTTCTTGCTTCTTTTCGAGTCGGGGTGTATTAAATTACTGTTTGGTTACGTGCATTCATGCCCTGAATTTATGTTTGGATCTTTTTTACTTTCGGAAGTTAAAAGTGAAGAATTCCCACTTCGCTAGTTACTCCGTAAAACCCAATTACCTAGACCTTGACCTTAGAATTGAGTAGTAATCATTTATAAAATCAGAGTAGTAATTCCTAATATTGAATTGCCGAATCACCCATTATAATAATTATCAAATTTTTTTAAAAATATTGTGTTTTATTGCTATGTTTCGCCTATTTATTACAAATAAAAATTATACAAATACTACACATATTGGCACAGAAAATTATTTTAATTTTCTTTAATTTTGGAATTTGGATAAAATTCCATTTGCCATCCCTGCCCTAGACGTGTAAAAAAAAAGATAGTTTTTTCGTAATATTTACTTTTCTTAGCTTGAATTACTTTTGTCTAGGCCGGTGACCCTGGTGCAAGCCATTTTTTGTTCCTCTGTACAACCTGCAATCTTAAAACAATCCTTGAATATTAGCAAAATTCAGTTAAGCCAAATCAGGGTTGGCATGATTTAAATCAGTTGATTTAAATCAGTTGATTAAAAAAAAAACAATTTTAAATCATTTTTTTCACTTCTTTTAAAACCTATATTCCAAAGACAGGAAAATTGGGAATCAGTCAGCATTGAAATACCAATAAGTGTAAACAGATAGTATGTTTCCCAAGAATTTACGTTTTGTTATCAGAAAGTATGTAGTAAGGGTAGGTAGTATGACTAGTTATGACTAATGGAATTCATTTTATGTAATGGGAGGTAAAGACAGTATTACAGAACTTGAAATCCAGTTTGTCTACCAAATAACAACAGCCGTGGCATCATCTGCTTGAATAGAAAGACAGTTTTCTTCTTTTGGTATGGTTCATTCTAGCCTTCGTAACAAATTAGGAGCGGATACGGCATCGAAACTAGTGTTTTTATTGAAACAGTTAAATCCATAATTCGTTGCCTAAAAAAATATTGAAATTGTGATTTTTTGTTTTTTTAATAAATAGTTTGCATTAAATGAATATTTAATTTGTTCTGTAAATTTACATCTTATTTAGTTTGCACCATCCAATTACAAAATAATGAAATATATTTAGATTAAAATTTATGTATTTAATTTTAGGTAATAAGTGTGTAGAATATACTAGATAGATAAGTTGTTACTTAAAACAAACAATTCCATGTATATTGCAAAAAAATATAAATACATAATAATTAAAAATTAGAATTCAGGAAAAAAAATCAAATAAATCTTATTTAAATCGAAAAAATCTGATTTATTTTTATTTATTTTTTTTAAATCATGATTTTTTTTCCAACCCTGAGGCAAATAGTTATTTTAGTATTATCAGCTTTCAATATTGCATTTAAGCGTTATACTTTAAAATTACTAGAACTTGTTAATTGTAACGTTCCAGCGATTGCACTGTTGATTTTTCTTCCCCTTGAAATTTCTAAGCATCTTTACTTCAATCGTGTGCAAGTCAGGGTTGGAAAAAAAATCACGATTAAAAAAAAATAAATAAATAAATCAGATTTATTTGATTTAAATCAGATTTTTTTTATTTAAATCGGATTTATTTGATTTTTTTCTGAATACTAATTTTAATTGTTGTTTTTATGTTTTTTTGCAATATACATAGAATAGTTTGTTATAAGAAGTCACATCTTATCTATCTAGTATACTCTACACACTGATTACCTAAAATTAAATATATAAATTTTAATCTAAATACATTCCATTATTTTGTAATTGGATAGTGCAAACTCAATAAGATGTAAATTTAAAGAACAAATTAAATATTCTTTTAATGCAAACTATTTATTTAAAAAACAAATCGCAATTATTTCAATATTTTTTAAGCACCGAATGATGGATTTAATTGTTTCAATAAAAACACTAGCTTCGATGCTTTATCCACTCCTAATTGGTTACGAAGGCTAGAAGGAACAATACCAAAAGAAGAAAACTGTCTTTCCCCTAAATTCTTGGAAACAACCCCTAAATTCTTGGAAAGCCCATGCTATCTATTTGCACTTATTTACTTATTGGCAAGGTTGGAAAAAAATCATGATTTTTTTTAAATAAAAAAATCATATTTATTTGATTTAAATCAGATTTATTTTATTTATTTATTTTTTTTTTTTGTAAATTCTAATTTTAATTATTGTTGTGTTTTTATATTTTTTGCAATATACATGGAATAGTTTGTTATAAGTAACAACTTATCTATCTAGTATATTCTACACGCTGATTACCTAAAATTAAATACATAAATTTTAATCTAAATATATTTCATTATTTTGTAATTTGATGGTGCACACTAAATAAGATATAAATTTAAAGAACAAATTAAATATTCAAATATTCATTTAATGCAAACTACTTATTAAAAATCAAAAAATCACAATTATTTCAATATTTTTTAGGCAATGAATTATGGATTTAACTGTTTCAATAAAAACACTAGTTTCGATGCCGTATCCACTCCTAATTGGTTACGAAGGCTAGAATGAACCATACCAAAAGAAGAAAACTGTCTTTCTATTCTAGCAGATGATGCCACGGCTGTTGTTATTGGGTAGACAAACTGAATTTCAAGTTCTGTAATACTCTACCTCCCATTACATAAAATGAATTCCACCAGTCATAATCCATCATTGTACTAACCCTACTACGTACTTTCTGATAACAACCCCTAAATTCTTGGAAAGCACATGCTATCTATTTGCTGGTATTACTATGCTGACTGATATCCAGTTCTTTTGTCTTTGGAACATATGTTTTAAAAGAAGTAAAAGAAAATGATTTACAGGGTTTCCACGGTCCTTAAAAGTCCTTAATTTTAGCTTTCATTTTTAAGGGCCCTTAAAACTACTTACTTTTCGTCAAAGGTCCTTAAAAACTCCTTTTTTTTTAAATTGGAATGCGATCCATTTCTCCATCGATGAGATCCACAGTCTCATGTGATTTCCTATCAGTTTTCTTATTTGACAAATATATAATCTTTTGTATACTTAAAAGGTTTAAAGTATAAAGTCAGCTACCCTTTCCTAATAGTTAACAGTCATGCAGATTTTAAGTAAACGAAGCATGGACGATGGGGTTTGTAGATATTTCAGTTACTTCTGGAAGTTTAATTTTCCTTGCATTCGATGTAATATAAAAGTCTAAAACTTTCTTCTTTCCCAGGCAGCGCCGGATATAATCAGCTAGTATATAAACTCTTATATAAATATATATATATATATATATATATATATATATATATATATATATATATCAGTCATTTTTAAATCCTCAGAAAGTACTGTTTATAATGTTGTTTTTATTCACAATTTATTTTTAGTTTGATCACTCAAAAAACTTTAGATGTACATTTTTCAAAATTAGGTTTTGTCAATTAGATTTATCTTACATTAATTTTTAGGCATTTTTAAAATCTTAATTCTGAAATATTGTAGGGCATTTATTGAACATGCCTTGTCTGGTTCATTATCATTAAAATAAGTTCCTCGGGAAATTGGGTTTATGACGTTATGTAATGTATTTCAAGTAGGTCGTTATAAAAAGTTACTTTGGTCCTTAGAAAGTCCTTAAAAAGACCTTAATTTTTGTTCTGGAAAAAGAGTGGGAACCCTGATTTAAATCAATGATTTTTTCAAAAAAATCAACGGATTTAAATCATGCCAACCCTGGTGCAAGTTTCTACATTTTGTGACGTTAACGCATATTCAGCACCCGTGTGCCTTTTCTGTTCTCGTCTCACAATAAAATCCCGCCGAAAACCTTGTTTACTTCCAATTCCTCCAGATTTACGTCCTGGCATTTCCGGTGGCTTTATTTGTGCATCTGGGAGGGAGGGAATAATCTTAACCCACCCCAATCTAATCCCCGGAAGAATTTTTAGATGTTTTTCTGAGAATATTTTTATTTTGATCCATTTTGTTTTTTGCATATTCAGACTTGCGTCTGAGATGTTTTGGGACGGTTGAGTTGTTTGCTTGCATTTAGGAGACGACATGAACTTGTATTATTGGGGTTATATTTTGTTCCCTTTTTAATATTGCTCACTAGTCTGTATATCACATATACAAAAATGCTAATCAAATCTGTGAAAATTTTGTAATTTATGTGTAGAAAATTTTACAATTACCAATGTTATTTTTGTTATAAACTCATGCAGCTGTGTGTCGCTTGTATTCGCTATTTAATTATTAAAGACAGAAAAAAGTAAATATTAACAGCAAACACATTTTCATAGCATTAAATCAAAGGCTTCTCAAAGCAACAAAATTTACTGTAAAGCTAATATTAGAGGTCATAAAATTTTATTTTTTATTCCTTGCCCCCAATATTCACACAACACACACACACACACACACACAAGAAAAAATAAAAAACAGTTTAGTGTGTTTAGAAAAAAAAGACCGGTGAATTAAAAATTGCTGTCATCACTTTTGTAACTATTAGTTATGAGATATTTCGGGTAAGTACAAAGGTATTTTCTAGCAAAATTTTTATAAATGTTGTGATATTAGAAATATATATATATATATATATATATATATATATATATATATATATATGTATATATATGTATATATATATATATATATATATATATGTATGTATATATATGTATATATATAGTATATGTGTATATATGTGTATATATATATGTTTATATATATATATGTATATGTAAATATATATATATATATATATATATGTATGTATATATATATATATATATATGTATATATATATATATATATGTACATATATATATATATGTGTATATATGTATGTATATGTATGTATGTATATATATGTATATATTTGTATATATGTATGTGTATATATATATATATATATATAATTACATTCATACATATGAATTACAGAGTTTCACTATTGTTCTTAGATGTGATATTATAAATATATGTACATAACATAGATAGATATGCATATATATAATTTCATTCATACATATCAATTACAAAGTATCATTCTTGTTCTTTAGGTGTTCGCTAAAATACGTAAAAAAAAGACTGTTTTAGAATGCTTTACATTGTAGTTCCAAAGGGCGCATGGTACTAATGACATTTTGACGGTGCTATAAATGCGCCACTACGTATTTCTACGGAGCTATCGAGTATAGAGCGAATAATTACTTGGGCCATTACTGGCTATCGTCCACTGGCGTCTTCAGCCATTTCCCACGCTTCTCGTCCACCTTTTGGCCTATCACTCCACAAAGCATGTTCTGGAAGCAGCTCATTTTTCAAGTTGCATTTAGAAGGAAGGGAAACACCCCGCGGCCGCGAGCTGTCGAAACGGCATCGCGAACTAATTAGAGTAGCCCCGCAGATTTTGGGTTGAAGCTTTTTGTAGACGCACCATTTTTTATTACCCCCCTCCTCTTGCTAGCCGGAGGCCTTGGTTCGGTCTTTCTTTTTTTCGACTTGGGTGGCGGGAGGCGTGAAAAATCGGAAATTTTCTGGGGGTGGAAAAGCATTTATTATTTTGTTTATCTCGTCGAAAAGCAGCTATTTGTTCGGCAAACGACAAAATGGCTATTGTAACCATTTTCTAAGCATGCATTCTACGTTCCTCCGATTTCCACCGAACCTTGTAATTATACACATAAATACTTCTGCTTTCCGAAGCAAACTTCCAGTTTTTAAAACAAATAAGCATGGCTTCTTTCGAGTTATTAGTGAGAGGATTATCAAATATCTATAATAAATTAAAGTAGTATGGCATGAAACATTAGTTTGCTAAAATTAGCCGTTTGAGAAGTTAAGAATTTTCGTTGACATATGCTAACAGTGCGGAATAAATTGCATAGTTATTGTTTTTTTATATAATAGTAACGTTTATAATTAATTATTATACAAAACTAGTTTTTACTAACATAAATATTCTTTTATTCTTACTTATAACTAGGGTTGGCACGTTTTTACCAACGGTGGAAAAAACCGTCCTGGCAAAAATACATTTTTGCCACTTTTTGCCAAGTGGCAAAAATGGATATGTTTTATTTACGGGGATGTAGCTATGTTAACTTTTACTAATTTTAACTCTAATTTCAAAATATATAATATAATGTTTTTTTTTTAAACATAGAATATTCAATGCGTTATTGAAACAGTAATCTAAATCTAAAGTTATACTACCTAGAGATACAAAAAAAAAAAAGATAAAATGAAGATTGATTTTGCAAGTTTTTATGTGCAATGTTGTTTTTAATGTAATTATTAGCTTATTTCCCCTACAAACTGTAGGTTTAAACGTTTTTAGTACTTATATAATATATATATATATATATCTTATATGTATATATACACATTACAATTAAAGACAACATTACTATATTAAATTGATAAATAAAGAAAACATTTTTTATCCCATGCCTCCATCATATAAATTTATTTACAAAAATAGAATATTGTATTTTCATTGCTAACATCAATGAAAATTATTTTAAATTGTTTAAATTGTCAAATTAATACTAATGAAATACCTAATTAATATTCTGATTTAAGTCTCAATTGTATTATGTACAAAATTATTTATTATTTTGTTATTTATTAAATTCTTAATTATTTTGTACATTTTTAAAATCCAGCCAATTTTTCTAGATTTTGCCATTTTTGCCGGTTTTTACCAGGTTTTTTTACAGTTTTTGCTACTGTCCTGGCAAAAATACCATTTTGCCAGACAAAATGACCAACCCTACTTATAACAAAAGGGTTTTCTGCACAAAATCCATGAATTCCTTTTTACAAACATCTAGTGCCAATAAAGTTACATCGCTAATTCAATTACAAGGATTTTAAGAAGAGAATAACTCCTTGATATCCTGAAATAGTTTACTACGTTCAGCGAAGTCCTTGAAAGAATTAATATCTTGTTTGGCAGAAGAGATTTCAGGGTGTTCAGTGCGATTCGTCTTTCCAGTTGATTCCGAAGAGCAATTAAATCGTTTAATTTTCTCTTTTGAAGTTGGCAACTATAATAAGGGTTTTCTGCACAAAATCCATGAATTCCTTTTTACAAACATCTAGTGCCAATAAAGTTACATCGCTAATTCAATTACAAGGATTTTAAGAAGAGAATAACTCCTTGATATCCTGAAATAGTTTACTACGTTCAGCGAAGTCCTTGAAAGAATATCTTGTTTGGCAGGAGAGATTTCAGGGTGTTCAGTGTGATTCGTCTTTCCAGTTGATTCCGAGGAGCAATTAAATCGCTTAATTTTCTCTTTTGGAATTTGGCAACTATAAAAAGGGTTTTCTGCACAAAATCCATGAATTCCTTTTTACAAACATCTAGTGCCAATTAAGTTACATCGCTAATTCTATTACAAGGATTTTAAGAAGAGAATAACTCCTTGATATCCTGAAATAGTTTACTACGTTCAGCGAAGTCCTTGAAAGAATTAATATCTTGTTTGGCAGAAGAGATTTCAGGGTGTTCAGTGCGATTCGTCTTTCCAGTTGATTCCGAAGAGCAATTAAATCGTTTAATTTTCTCTTTTGAAGTTGGCAACTATAAAAAGGGTTTTCTGCACAAAATCCATGAATTCCTTTTTTATATGTAGTGCAAATTAAGTTACATCGCTAATTCTATTACTATGTTTTTTTTTTTACATGTTTTGAAAATGGGATAAATTCCTAAATTTAATCGCCTGCTCTTAAAATGGGGCTTGATATAACAGCCTAAAACACTCGAAAGGTGAGGGGAAGGGTGGATTTCAAACGTTTTAAAAACTACAGTAATTTTCGTTGTGATAGGAAGCATATATATACCAATTTATTTTAGAATAGGATCAATAGTTTAGAAGATAAGCTTTACTCGTTTTGAAATTTGCTAACCCTAACTCACCAAGTATCCAATATGGATGCCTTTATCCATTCCAGGTCCAATCGCTTCATAAATTTAAGGACAGCAGGCAGATAACTTAGGCTATTATTATATAGGGGATTAACAGCATTCGTTTGAGCGTGTCTCAGCCACAAAAATTTGGTGTGTAACTCTATTGAAGAAAATTACTTAAACGTTTTGCCTCTTATAAATGAGTACTTCTACCCTATTTAAATTATTAGATTTTTATAAAGGGGCCGTTGAACACACTTCGGTTTCGCAGGGGGGCGGCACCTTAGAAAAGTTTGAGAATCACTGCACTAGACAAAATTAAAAGAAAAAAATCAGTGTTTCCGTGAAAGCACTTATTCTTTCTTCCAAGGTTTTGTAATTTTTAAGTTTGTTTAAAAAGTTAACAAGGATTTTAAGAAGAAAATTAAAGCTGTCAATATTTAATAACTCCTTGATATCCTTAAATAGTTTACTACGTTCAGCGAAGTCCTTGAGAAAATTAATATCTTGTTTGGCAGAAAGGATTTCAGGGTTTTCAGTGCGATTCGTCTTTCCAGTTGATTTCCAGGAGCAATTAAATCGTTTAATTTTACAGAGAGGATTTTGCTTGCTTTACCTTGAGCTTTAATATTCCTTTACTAAATCAATAATTATACAAAAAAAAAAAAAAAGTTTCTTGCTATCTTTAAACTTTTTTCTCCATGTCTTGATTTTATCTTTTTCAATTAGCTGCATCCGTTTTATGCTATTGCATAGGTACCAATGCTTCCGATATACTTGAAAATTCCGATTTATGGGAAAACTAATTCTTCCGATTTGCAGCGATATAGTCTAAAATCCCTAAAAGTTCCCTATATGTATGTATATGTATATATATATATATGTATATATATGTATATATATGTATATATATATATATATGTATATATATATATGTATATATATATATATATATATATATATATATATATATATATATATATATATATATATATATATATATATATATATATATAATTACAATCATACATACAGGCTTGCAATTCCGTCACTTTTCTCACCTTTAGTCACTTTTTTTACAATTGATCACTTTTAGTCACTTTTTTAAGTAAACAGTCACTTTTTTCATGGTGTATCACAGCAAAAGTCTGTTGTTGAAAAAAGAAAATCTGAATCAATAACAAAATATTTTAATAAAAGACCAAAAATGTGATGCTCTAATCTTATTTTTCTTATTAAAATGTAGTTAGTCATATGGTTTCCAGAATTGGGTGATTTTAAAAAGTCGTAAAGAAGTTCCTGAAATGTACATTTAATACATTAAAGTAGAAGCACACATTTCTCTTTTTCTTCACAATTTTTGTTTAGATGCTCTAATCTAGCTATGTACATATTTCAAAACATCATTAATATATGCAGAAAATTGTGATTATACAATTAATGTATTGTATGTGTTCAAATCTAATTTATAGATGTTCTTGAATAAAAAGCAATGTTGAGTTGTGTTAAACAAAATTTAAATTTTTTTTTTTTTTTTTTTTTGTATTTGACGCTAAAATTATGTCTTGCATGAATCATTTGATTTAGAGTTAAAATAAATAGAAAAATCTTAATAATAGCATATGTAATCAAGAGGAGAGAAAAAAATCGCTTTTTTATGTTTAGTCACTTTTTAGTCACTTATTCTGTATTATTTGTCACTTTTCTCACCTTTTTGAAAGTACCTCAGCAGTTGCAAGCCTGTACATATGAATTACAGAGTTTCACTATTGTTCTTAGATGTGATATTATAAATATATGTACATAATATAGATAGATATGCATGTATATATTTTCATTCATACATATCAATTACAAAGTATCACTCTTGTTCTTAAGGTGTTCGCTAAAATACGTAAAAGTTCCCTACAAATCCCGTTCTTCCTTTGTTCTTTCTATGAATAATTCTGTATTCAACGAGAAGTAAAACGAGAATGATGAGAGTATTCAGCCAAATTAAAAAAAAATCAGATCTAATTTCGGACAATCTGTCCAATAAAATATTAGAACAGTTATTAATTGTAAATTGCAGTAAAAGTTTAAAATGATTTGAAATGAGTTTGACAAACGTTTTTTGAAAATAGCAAAATCTTGTACACAACATTTGAAATTTATTATCAATTAAAATCCCTGCTTAAAATTTACTAATAATACTTTAAATCGCTAAATCATTAAATTGTAGCAAAACAATAGACCTTAGCGCTCCCAAGCCAAACTAAATCTCTAACCCTGAGATTCTCTATCAGTGAGCATAAAATTGACGACGGGCGCGAAATTAACAATGGTAAAATGAGCTCGTCATTGGTTTTTCATTCCATACCGCACAATGACGAGCTACACTCGTCATGCGACTAAAGTTAATGTTAAATATGATAATTAATTTAGTTTATAATTTCTAGTATACTGAATTTAGCAAGACTTTAGTTACTTGTGGAAATACCAGGTCACTATTACTTATTGTTTATTTAGAATTTCTCGGTACAAGTCACTGCCAAATTGATGAGTCAGAATAAAAGAAAACCTACTAAGAAATGCCGTGTGTGTTACAAGAATCAAATTAGAAGTGAGACTCACTAGCGGTGTAAACAATTCAGTATTCCTTTGCACTTTGTTTTGAAAAGTACCACTATCTTGAAGACAATTATCTGTATACCTTATTAATGTTTTGCTTCGATATTTTCTTAATTATACCTTTTCTGATATTATTTAACACTATGTAAAAAGTGGATTTGAATTAGGAATATGTAAGAATTGTAAAATGAAACAAGTTTTTTAAATAAAAAATAAATGGTAACTTCACGCACAGTTTTTCATTAAATCGTATCGGAGGGGTTAAACAAAAGGTAAGGATAGATAAAAATGGATTGGTGGAGTTAGGGTTAGAGACACAACTTTTAAGTGGCCGGAGACTTCCTTTCACACCAGAGACTCGATCAGGAATGAAAGTTTTGTTAGATCAGCAGCCTATGAAAGTTTTGAGGGCAGTTCTGATTCAGTGGGGAAGAGATTTAGTCTTTCTGACAATTTTATAAGTTTAGAAGAAATATTTTAAATACTTTGACATTTAATTTTTTTTTAAATTTTTGAAACAGAAAAAGCTTAAGTTCTTGGGCTAAAACGGCCTTAAGTCTTTTTTTATTAGCGATATCAGTGTTGTCATAGTTCGCCAAAGCAGCTGTCAGCAAACTTTCGAACTTCGAGAACCACTGCATATATAATTTTTATTTGGCGTAACACTAATTATAGAAATTTAAAATAAAAAAGGCAGTAGAATAATAATCAGACACTTTATTTTGTTAACGAAAGCTCACAATCAGGAAAAGAAGAAAATAATTGTCGAGATTTTAAGCGCATTATGAATTTGTAATGAAGAAAAACGAGCATCATTTTTAATTGCATCATTTTTATAACTCTTATAAGCGGTAGATATTACATAATTAAGACTATACATTTTAGAGCATTCGAAAGAATTCTCTCCAGTCCATGCCGTGTTTCTTGGACCTTTTAAAACTTTTTTCGTATTTACGAAGTCGAATGCACCTTCAATATGCTTTTCTGGAGTTTCGTATGAATGAGTAATAGTGGGGCTTTTACTGGTCAATCTTTTCGATTGTCCACTCTGGAAAGTTCCCCGTTGAGAGGTATAGGCGACCATTTAATGCAACTTGAGCAGTACTTTCCACCATTTATCTTTCCATTGTACCACGGTGGGGTAAAAAATGGAGCTCTTATGGCCTGTGGTCATTCGCTTTGTGGCTGACAGTCCTTATTTGGCGCGCATTTTCCCTGCTTCTAGAGAAGGGGGAGCAGAGGGGATCCGGTCTTCCCCCGAGGGGGACGACCCCTGATGCTACATTCCTTGAAAAAAGCGTCGAAAGAACCACTTCCGTTTCAGAAGTTCCTTATTGAGAAGACAGAAAACAGAGCAGTACCAGCTAATGATTTTCAGGATTTACACGATTTTCTCTCTCTCTCTTTTAACCTATTAAATATGAGATTAAACAAAAGAACAGACTGATCTGATCTCCAAAACCGCAAACGAATTTTATGTTTTAAGAAAATGCCATGGTGTCCTCGTGCATTTACATCCACCGCGAAATTTATTTAAAACATTATTTGTGCTGTTTGTGCATACTGATACGATATAAGCAGGATTTTCAAAATTTCTTATACATTAGTAGATTCAATTTCAAATCAACTTAAATAGTTTTTACTGTTGTTACGTTTTTCAATCTTATATTTCACTATTTCTTAATTTATATATATTTTCCATAATTATTATATTACTTTTTTGTACACCATTACAATCGTTTTACATAATTTTGTTGTTTACTTTTAAAATTTTCAATCTAAAGTTTATTTTTATTTATTTATATTATATGCAGTCTTAATTTAAATACATTAATCAATTTTTCACTCTTATTATTTTACAGTAGCCACTTAAGCAAAAGCATTTGCGTAATAAGCATAGTTCCTTCCTTTTTTACATTATAATATTTACTAATAATGTAAAATACAGAACTCGTGACTGTAATAAGTTCATATTCGAAATACAGAACGAGGCATTAACGTCGCCTAGACTATATTATTGGATTAGGTTTAATTAAAGGATATAAAAAAACTCTTGTGTAGCTCTTGGTCTTTTCAAAATTTCTCAGGTGTTCTCCGAATGTTCTTGTCTTTCATTTTTTTTTAAACGTAAAAATGTTTATATATAACATAATTCGAAAAAATTAAAACTATATACTACTTTTTCTATTTGATTTTACATATTTACGATACTATTATAAATTTATCCACTAAAAAATATATTTTTTGTTTACAAAAATCTTATGGTTGTTATATTTATATATTTCTATTTCTATATTTGTTTATATATTTCAATACAAAATACGAAAAGTTGGTTAAAAAATTAAATAATTTCCGATTTATTGAGATTTAACTGAATAACTAAATTTAGGTTCAAAACGCCCGCTCCCGGTACAATTTCGCTGCGAAATGTACCCGCACACGATGTGTTAACAAACCTGAATGGCTTCGGCCGGGGCAGAGTTCAACTCCCTTAAGTGCTTAACAAAAAGTTTACTTATAGAATGATATATGATCTTTTTTAAAAGTGAAACAGCATGTACGGTTTATCAAACCATACATGTATCCGCTGCAGTTATAAGTCATAAAATTAAAGGATTCGCCTCGGATAGCTTTGTTGGGTACAGATTAAGCAAATGCATTATCTATACGAGAGATGTTCATACGACAATAGGAGCATTTAAGTTGCTTCTATTAACTTGTCGTTGTTAAGTTTCTAACGTTTATTCGTCGTTTGCATTTTTTTTTTTTTTTTTACTGTTTTTAGAACATACGAAATAAAATCAACTGTTTCTATTTGAATGATGGTCAATAGACAAAGCGAAATGAGGCGATACCAAGAACAGAAGTTTTGAAAATATAAACAAAATATAAATCTTCTATTTTTTTTTTATGGCTTAGCTGCATTTTATTTTCGACATTTTCAAAAATATACGGTAAGTCGAGAAAAGCACATTATGTTTTTAAAACCTTTATGAACCCTTTAATTTTTTGGATAAAATCGATTCTGTTGACATATTTAAAAAAAATTTTCAAAAAAGTTTTTTTTTCTTTAACCACATACATACTGTTAATGTAAGCCCAATTTTACCCAATCCAGCGTTTATTCGTCGTTTTCAATTTCGTTATACGTTAAACCAGTGGCGTACCCAGAATTTTTTCAAGTGTGTATGTGTGTGTGGGGAGGGGTTCATAATTTCTACTAAAATTTTTATTTTTGACATTTTGTCTGAGCTCAAGGGGTGGGGGTTAAACCCCTAACCCCCCATTGCGTACGGCCCTGCTTTAAACCTGATTTTAAGAACAAACAAAATATAGAATCAACAGTTTGTATTTGAATGATAAATAGTTAAATAGAGAATATCCTATCTTTGGAAATAAAGCGATTCCACAAAGATAGGAACTTCATAAAAGTTTTGAGAATATAAATAAAAGTATAAAACTTTATATATTTTAAAATGTATTTTTTATGGCTTAGCTGCATTTTATTTTCAACATTTTCAAAGAAATACATGAAGTTGTGAAATGCACATTTTTAAAAATATAAAAATAACGAAAGTACAATTTCATGACCGTGACTTACATATTTATATTTATGAATCCTTTTATTTTTTTGGATAAAATCGATTCTGTTGACATATTTCAAAACAAATTCAAAAGTTTGTTTTTTCTTTAACCACATACAAAATATAAAATCAACAGTTTGTATTCGAATGATAGATAGTTAAAATAGATAAAACGAAATAAAGCGATTCCAAAGATAGAAATTCTGTAAAAGTTTTGAAAATATAAATAAAATTGTAAAACTTTTATGTATTTTAAGATGTATTTTTTATGGCTTAGTTGAATTTTATTTTTAACATTTTCAAAGAAATACATGAAGTTATGAAATGCACATTTTTAAAAATATAAAAATAAACTAAAGTACAATTTCATGATCGTGACTTACATATTTATATTTTTTAAAACCTTTATGAACCCTTTAATTTTTTGGATCGAATCGATTCTGTTGACATATTTCAAAACAAATTCCAATTTTTTTTTTCTTAACCACATACATACTGTTCGATGTAAGCACAATTTTGCCTAATCGAAAAAAAAAATGTGTGTGACTTATGTTCCAAAGTTCTAATTCGTAATCTGGCACGTATTATCCTTCTGTGCTTTTTTTTTCTTTCTTTTTTCTCTCCGTATCTCCGTTATCTGTCTGTAAAATCACAGCTGCCTGCTCCGCACACATTGCTGCAGTGCGACTCCGACAATGGCCGGGGATCACAATAAATGAGTAGTCTGGTGCTCTATTCATGGAGTACCACTTGAAAGTGGACTAGGCCACCTGGTTCCTACCTGACGTCGCTTCCCTCAATAAGAGTTGGATTGGGGCAGTTTTTTTTTTAATTTTTTTATACACATATAGATATTTTAAAAGCAATAATCTCTTAAGGTGAGCGAAAGCTCTGCTTATTTTTTTTTGAGGGGGGATATTTTACTTTATATAAAACTTGTACTGAAGTAAATGAACTGATGGATTATAAGGTAGGATAAGAAAAGTATTTGCATAATATCCGAGTTCATTATAAAACGTATAAATATAATGCAGAAATTGATTCTTCAAAATTTTTTCTTATTAGTGCCCCCTTTCCCCCCCCCACACACGCACTCCCAAATTCTTCTTTAGATAGAAATGGGAAAATCCTGAAGACTTATGACTGTTAAAAGTTGTTATTTGTGGTAGAATATTTAGATCTAGGGGAAGTGTAAACTGCTGTAATTGTTGTGCCCATGTTTTGAAAAGTGATAGATACACGGAACGATTGCGTGTTCAGATTATCTCATATTTAATACACGTTGTCGATTTGTACAAACTACAAGCATGAGGGCTACACTGTTGGACCATTAAACAAAGACTGCATAATAAAGTTCACGAAAAGAGCTTTAAAGTTAGTGTTTTTAAAATAATGTTTACTTTTATTATAATTTGAAATTATATTTATGAAAATAAAATAAGTCCAATACAGTCTTTTCATTTCTTTCAAACAGTAATAAGCTAATATTTTTTTTTTAACCCAATGCTTTAGATTTAAATGACCCAGCCCGTATTTTAATTCTTAATATCCGAAATTCTACCGATTCAATAGGCAAGAGATTTAAATCTCACATTCGAGACTTCTTATGACGATCTCATAGAGTTATTTCCAAATAAAAATCTGGAAATACCAAACAGGTACAGAACTTTTAGAAATACATTAGAACCTCGATTATCCAAAGTAATTGAGACCAAACCTCCTTCGGATAATCGAGAATTCATCAATAATCATTAGTTTAATATGTAGTATCGTCATTGGTGAAATAACATTCGATTGTTCTGGGTCTCGTCAGTATGACCTTTCAAATTTCATACCGAGAATTGTGCTTGCGAGCAGGAATTCTGAAAAAAGAACATTGATCAACATTACTAAATATTAAAAAATGATATTCAGGGATATCTTGTTTTCGGGAAACGGGGTCAATTTGATGTAAGAAGATATAATGTCGATATACTTTGCTACCTGGGATCCATAGCAGTGGTAGGATTTATCGTTGTCTTTTCATTTTCCCCGTGTGTAATTATCGAATTTCTCTCTCCCTATAGTGGCCTGGACGACGTGGAAGGCGTGCAGCCGGTGTACTTGCGTTGCCGCGAAGGCGTGGTGGAATGGCAGTATCCCCGCGGTGCCCTCAGGATTATCTTGCGGATGGGGCAGTCCAACAAGGATTTCAGGTGCTGCCTCAAAGTGCGGTCCTCTTCCGCTGGGGCAACCCTCTACCGCGAGGAACCGCAGCGGCTCAAATACCTGCCGAGCGGAGGCGGCCAACAGATCTGCTTCGAGTCCGCAGGCGGACAAGTGGCTCTCTTCCTCGAAGCCAAGGGGCCCCACACCACCCTCAAGAAGGACACTTTTCGAATCATCTACGACTTAGAGCCGATCAAAGAGAAAGGATATTCAGGTGAGATCATTCTTTTCCATACTTTGGACATAAGCATGGAGTAGTGTCATGGGACCAAAGAGCAGCAGCTCTGTATCAACGGCAGTCACTTATTAATCGCTTTTACTTAACTTCATTTGAATGTTAGTTGATTTCCTGAAATCAATTCTAACTACCTTCCTGACGAGCTAGAGATCTGAAATTTTGCACATAGCTTCAATTTTGGTGACAATGTAATAAAAAATAAAATTGAAGGAAAAAAAAAACATTTTTATAAATGCAAAAACCTGTTTAGCGTACTTGGAACTGCAATTGTGGAGATTTTACACTAGTATCGCCATCTATTTGCGAGCGGCATAACTAAAAACCTTTAAAAAAAATTTACTTTTTAGTGTATTGTTTTAATCGCTTTTCTTGTTACATAAAAACGATATCTAAAAAAATACTTTCCGCAGTTCCAGGAAATGAATAAATTCTTTAATCGAGGAAAAATAAAAATTCTGGTTTAGATGCTTCTATTCCAATGTAATTGAATCCATTTTACTGTGATAGTCAGGTCGGTTCCCTGTTTCGGCCCCTTTTAACGATAGTGGTTTGGATAATGCTCCCTAAACTCCTGCATAATGGAAGGCGGAGAGCGATGTTCGAACTCTGGGGTTGTTTCCCGCTTCTTTGGACCTGCGGGGTACAACCCTGGCCGCTCTCCGCCGGACGACATGGAGGGTTTTCACAAAATGTTGTAGGTAACATTAGTTCTCTTTCAGGGGAGTTAAGAAAACAGCTTTTAAAGAGAAACGCACCTTTTATAGAGGACCTTTTATTAACGGAGTACCTAGTGAAGTGGAAAATCTTCACTTTAACTTCCGAGCAAAAAAGATTAAAACATAATTTGGAGCATCAATGCACGGTAACTAAACAAAAATTTAGTACACACCTAGTGTCTTCAAAAGAAGCGAGGAGGTAAATTCGTTCTCATAAAAAGTTATAAGTAACCAACGCGTGGTCTAATTAGATGGTTAATTAGACTGGAACCTTGACTATGATCAGCGGGCAATACAGAATTCAAATTTACATAATATAAAAAGTGCGGCATGAAGCTCAAAAGGTGTGCAAAAAAGCAAAAGCAAAAAATTTAAATTCAAGAACACGATACAATACAGTAAACTTGGTACACAAACAAAAAATAGCAATAGCGACAAAACTAACAAAGAGATTATTTTTTTTACTTGGTTTTTTATATTACTCATAATTGTTACATGTGCATTGCCAATTAAGCGATTTTGTTTATGTTTATCACATTGAAAATAACGCTCGGACAGTGGGTTGCAAATATTCGTTATTAGATTTTACTATGCTTCCGTTTTCACGTAGATTCATGTTAACAAAAATACTAGCAAAATTAGTCAAATTTTAAATTTCTTCTTTTTGGCCCCCAAGTTTGTAAAAATAAAGTAGCATAGTCTCAACGCCGTACAGTAATATTTATTATACGGAGAAACGACTCGTTAGGCGGAAATAACATCGGAATTAAAGCATTTAGAGGCAATCTTTTACATTATACGGACAATTCAAATGTAAGTTAAGTATTACATTTTAAGCATATCATAAATTGTCTCCAGCCACGCATTGGACACGCATGGATATCAACGTTGAAAATTTTAGAAACGATAGATTTTCAAGTCACCAGATCGTGTGAAATTTACAACAGAAAATGTGAAATTGAACAGAAAAATAAAAAGGAACTCGTCATTTAGAGCTAAAATCAAAATAAGCCAAACTATCGTAGCTTGTTTGTTCTAATTTACGAGACGAACCAAATCGAGAACGCATTAGCATTTCATTCTACCGTTTGAGAATAAGGTGAAATACGTACGTTTAACGTCGTCCCCGAGTAAAAACAGGCTATTCACCTTTGGAAACTCTTCCTTGTGGCAATCTGGATTTTCAAGATAGGCTGCTGCAAAAACTAACAATATGGCTTCTGCACCAGATATATTAACTCAATTATCGAATAAAAAGCCAAATTTTAAAAAGATCATCTTAGCAGTCTGTTAAAGTTTTTTCTTTCATTTTTTGTTTATTCTGATATTTTTGTTTTTAAAATCTGACCGATTTCTTTTTGTAAAGATTCTTATTAATTTTTTTTGTATAATTCAATAAAGTATTGAAACAATATTTGTCTTTATTAAATATTGCATTAAAATTATGAAAATAAAAGAATATAATATTTCAAAAACTGTAGAGAGTTTTGTGAACTTTAAGAAAAAGTGTTCGGAGGTCAAAAGAAGTCTAAAACTCTGAACCAAGATAGTATAAAAAGATATTATAAAAGACTTTTTTACTCTTGTTTTTTTTCCCCATAACGCGAAATTCTTAATTTGCTTTGTATGCCTTAGTCACTAGACAAACCACGGCCATAAATAAAAATCCATAAATATGCCACTCGTGATAACTGTTTTCAGTCAAACTTCAACATAAACTTATTTCAATAAAAATTTTTATTAAACAGCCATGAAATGTGTTAAATGAAATTTAATTCTGTATTCTTTCGTGCATTGTTGTTATACCGGCGATAAAATTTTCATTGCAACAAAAATAATCGATGTTTGACCTTTTCTCCTTTTCAGAATGTCGGCCGTGCACTAAAAGAGAATTACTGTATTTGTTTTGTACCAGCGATTTCGGTAAGTAATAATTAGTTTTTTACGTCCTTACATACGGGACCCATTAATCACATAATGTATCACTTGTTCTTCCCCCAACGTTCCCAAGGAGTATCATAAACCGCCCGCATTCCGAGAACGACCTTGAATTTTGGTGAAGGGCTCTCTGTCTGCACACTAACCTTGGATGAAATATTAAGAACAGCTGCGGTTTCAGTTTAAAGCTTAGATTTTAAGATTTCTGGATGCTACGGTAGGAGATGGAAAGAATAAATGTCATTAATAATAATTTTAAATGCAGATTACGGTACCAAATTTAAGTTACTTTGCCGAATACGTCGCTTATTGTGAAATCGGTATTAATAGTACAATATGTGTAATTCATACCAATATCACTATACATATGCAATAAAAATTCATTAACTAAACATGATCTGTAACAATCGCATAGAAGCAGAGCGTACTGAAAATTGTGTTTAATAATTAAAATTTTAATTCTTCTAAATATATTCCAGAAAACACTTAAAGTAATATAAGTATACTATCTTTGGCGTTTATCTTCTTTATAGAATTTTGTTTTAAGCTTAGACACGAGTTCATTAAAATGTTATAAATATTCCACTATCCATATTCCTTTGAGTTCTGAAAACCTGTTATGATGTTGAACGAAATGACTCAGAAATAACTTTATAAATATTCCTGATGAATTAGGCAGACGTTTATCAATAAACAATTAAAGAAAATACTTTCTTTTTATTATTGAACTCGCTCACCTCTTTTATAGTCCAAACCGTTCAGTATCACGATTTAATACCTGGATAAATTTATGTAGAGGAGAGCAAGCACAATATTGTAGTTTTACCTGTTTACTAATTTCAATACACTGGACTATTTCAAGCTATTTTCTTTTTAAGAAATATTAATAACGTTGCCACACTATAGTGAAAATTTCTCACCTACATCCAATTACTATAAAAGCTGTTATTGATATTTCATAAACAAAGGCAGATGGATAAAAATAAAAATATTTACCAGTCAAAATGATTGTTCTTAAGTAGTAAGCATTTTCCTTTATGGAAAAAAAAAGGAAAAATATCAGTTTTTTTTTTGTCTCAATAACAAGTTGAATATCTTCCTGTTATGTGTTTGTTCACTTATCACTACAGTTAAGATATTCTGAAAATATGGCTATTTTTAAAGCTAAAATAACAGCAATAATAATAAGTCAGTGAATATTTGTAAATTTATGCTATTTTATATTAATTTCCCAAAATGGATTGCAGAAAGCCTTTACAATCAAATTTGTATATTACAATTAGTTGCACTGTTGATCTACATAATTCATTGAATGACATGATTCATATATTTGGTGTTTTGAATCCCCATACTTTATCAATACATCTCATAAATTACTGTTACCTTAGTGAAAATATTTGGCAACTATATTCTATTCTCACGTGCCTTTTTTATATTCTTCAGTACATTGTATCAGTCTAGGTCTAGGGACTTAGTTTCTGTAATATTTTTTCACAAACAGTGGTGTCGACTTACAAGACTAAAACGTATGAAAATAATGCAGACGATATTTAAATATTTTAAAATAACAAAATGATTAAATGAGGTCGTTAAAGGAATGACGTCATAATGCTTGAAAAAATGTTATTTTTGCTTATTTATTATGCGATAAATTGATAAATTTAATCGCCTGCTCTTAAGCGGGAAAAATAGGGCTGGAAGTAATAGCACTAAATATTCGAAAGGGGGGAAGGGGGGATTTCGAATGTTTTACAGATCACAGTATTTTTTGCTGCGATATGAAGCCTATTTATACCAATTTTTCACAGAGTGACTTGAATTCATTCTGTGATGAAGCTTGTAACTCATATACCAGATAAGTTTCCCATTGAAATTACTTAATAGATAATTTATGCCATAGACCTCCTTTTCCCAAGAAAAAAAAATTACAATTTCTCTCTACATGTATTTAACCCTTAATTTGGCTAAGTCCGCTACACTGGATATGTATATTTATAATTACTATATAACATAATTGTCAGTGTTCGCCACAGCAGACATTAATTTATTTTGAATTTGGATCTATAGGTTATGTCTATACAGACATGGGAAAATAACAGAAATGGTTCCAACGTCTTCATAAATTCGAGGTCAGACGGACAGATAACTTCAAATTAAGGGATAAAGAAATATATTTTTATACATAATATTATATAGCCAGATTACAATAGAATGTATAGCAATTCTTTTAATAAAATTGTTGAGCATAATTTTAATAAAAATTATGCTCAACATTATCTCTGAGATCAAACAACTTGAAAATGCTGATAGATGTGGATTTTATGGGGAGAGATCAGAATCTTACTTATTGCCACATAAAATTATTCAAAACAAGCTAAAATTTTCTGTTGCATATTTTTAAAATAAGAAAAATGTAGTAAGAATAAATGTTGTATACAAATATAATAAAACCTAAAAGAGAATATAAAGAAATAATCTGATTTTATAAGATGTATTTAAGCTACATTATTAAAAAAACTAAATTCACGCAGATAATTTAATATAAATACAGCCCCGTTTACCAGGCCATATTTATAACTACTATATAACATAACTGTCAGTGTTTGCCATAGCAGACATTATCTCAAAAATGGAAAATTATATATTTTTTTGTTTATTTTACAGAGATCCTAATGTCTATACAGACATGGGAAAATAACAGAAATTAAAAAATATTTGAAAAAACATCTTGTCAAATTAAGGGTTAATCTCCCTCATATCTCAAAGCAATAAAAGAACTGAAAAATGATTCATAAATAAAAAAAAAACTCATGTAGACTCATTTGTAAATCAAGGTACCACTCTATTTTGCTTTTAGTAAATATTGGTTATGTGCTTAATTTTAAAGCTTTTTTTTTTAAATGATAGTAATAATAATTTAAAATTTTGATGGGACAAAGTTAATTTTTTACCAATAACTTTTACATTGTATACACTGTATAATTTAAAATGTTTATCTCTTTCAGTGGTGCGTGGTTTCATTAGTTCTCTCTATCAGAATGAAAAAAATCATCAGACAGAATTGACAATTCATAGCTCAGAAATTTTGAGAGACATTGAGCCCAAAGTGTTCAACCACACAGAAATAAGTGATAACAATCAATACAACATTGGAACTGTTAACAGACCATTACACTGTGGAACGAAAGTTGGAAGTGGTGAATTTCTTTTCATCGGAAGATGGAGGCTAGGAATGCCAGTTCTGAGCTGTGCTCCACGATGGACAATGTGGGAAAAAATTAAACAAGAAGCCGTAGAATCAGAAAGCTATGATTGTATGCTGGAATAACATCATCGGAGGTAGATTTTAAGTAAGAATCTATCAATAAAATGCCAAAGAATTTCTGAATTTATATATGCCATATATTCAACTCAAGGAATAACTGTGCCAAATTAAGTTTGCAAATTGAAATTTACCACTGCCACATTAGATTATTGGTTATGCATTGGCTCATTACTATTTGAAGGGAGATAAAATTTCATCCCTTTGTAATATTTGGAATACAATTACTCTGTCTTTCAAATTTTAAGTACATATCTGAAGTACTAATTCTCATTTTCTAAAAGACGAATATAAATTGCAGTATTTTCTAGTCTCTAATCAAGTTTTCTAGTGTTTCTCAATTTGAGTGTCTTAAATAATCTTTGGAAAAGAATTCCTTTATCCACAATTTTTAAGAACTGAAAAAAGATTTGTTACATATTCATAAAATGGTCATGCCGACTCTGTAAACAGTGTTAATTTAAAATATAGTCAATAGTTTGTTATTGAAACTAGTTTTTCAACAAGGTTTTAAAATAAAATCTCTGTAATGAAACATTTTTTTTTTAAAATATTGTATCCGTCCATTGCTGCATCCATCTCTCCTGCTTCACCAGATTTACAGAGTCTGTATGCAAATATGCATAACCAGATATTTTAGGCCAATATTTGAGTACAAACATGCTTATACTCTGCCAAATATATTTGTAAATTTTGTAAATAACAGTTTTTGTAAATTATTTTTATGTAAATAATTTGTAAAAAGGATTCAGATTTGAATGCAATAAAATTTTACTTTTTTTTATATATCATATATTCACAATAAACTCGCAAAATATTTTGTTGTTATTTAGTTTTAATAACTTTAATAAATTAACATAATTTATTCCAAACTGGGAACTGACAAAAGCTTAGATTCAAAGTATTGAATATAAGCTTAAGTCTTTTGGTATTGAAGTCTATAGATTCAAATCTCACTTTTGGCTCAGATTTTCCGACCGATTCAGAATTGGCTTTAGACAGTGATCCAAAGGCATTCCAAATTTAGCAGTTAGTTGAACACCGAAAATAGTTTAGAGTGCATCTCAAAAATGCTAAAAAAAATTACATAAAAATTTGTTAAGCTACAGATTTTTTTGTAATATTCAAGAAATTTAATGTATTAAACTTACACAGACAAAGCCATTTTTAAACCAGAATGTAAAATATTTTGTGTAACCTTAATTATAAGCCCAATGACATGATCAAAATAAGAAAAAAAATCCAATAAAATTATTTCATTTAAAAAAAAAAAAAAAAAAAAAAACGGATTTTAGTACCTTAAAAATCAAACAAGCTGGCATATCTTAATAGTTTCATTAATTGAACTGGATGCCTAGACCTATGTTTTTCTGTTATAAATTCATTAAACTGACATTCTGCTTTATTCAGGGTATCTGCCAAAGTAAAAATTTTCAAATCCATGACTTTTCATGACTTTCCCTGATTTAGCAGATCATTTTCCATGACTTTAAAACGCTTTTGTTAAAGTATATATGAATAAAACTTCTGATGTACATACAAATAAAATATATGCTTTTAGAGAAATTACAGGAATTTTATCATAAAAAACTATAAACTTACTTTATAAGTGTTAATAAACTCACATACATAAAAATAAATTGTTGTATCTACATACCTAAGTTTAATCATATAGCAATTTTTCAATCAAAATGTTTCCAATTTGAATTCAGGGTACTTTGGTATTATCCAGGTGACCATGAATAATAGCCAAATATAACCCTATAATGTTTATATACAATATCCCTAGAGATAAACTTATATTTTGTGCAAAAATCTTAACTAATTATTATTATATTAATAAAATTTTAATCTACAATTTAAGAAAAAACCAGAATAATACACATTTACCCACCCATTAAGCTTTCTTGCTTTGAGTTTCTTCTTTATTTCTACTCGGGGCTCATCGTCCAATTAAATACCAAACTCAGTAACTTCAGCCAAATGACAAGTAAAAATAGAATTAAACAATTCAATGCATTTTTTTAATCGGTAGTTTAGCGGATCCCTCACGATGCGGCGCCCCTAAGACTAATGCACCCGTAGCAAATGCCATAAATCCATGATTTTTCCTGACTTTCCAGGTGCGCGGAAACCATGTTTATGCCAAAAAACAGCTCAAATGGTAAGCCCATGAATCGTACTACCCTTTCAAAACCTTTTTTTTTTTTAATTAAAGGCCCCTCTATACTATGGTCCACAGCAAGCCATTACCACCATCTGGAGGGGGTATGCTTATCGAGGTCAACGATGACAGGCGATAAAATGGCCTTGGATGGCTTCGGAAGCGGTTTTTCTCCAAAGATCAAAGCCGAACGTTAGGCGAATGGTTAGGGTGCTGGCCTTCGGAACCGGAGTTCGTGGGTTCGAATCCCATTATGGCATGGATGTTCGTAGCCATTCGGAATCGGCTTTAAGCTGTAGGTCCCGGTCTCATTAGCCCTGGTGTTGCAAAAAGTAGACTGTAGCACTCCAAAACCAAAGATCAAATGCAACCAACATTGCTACGAAAGTGCACAGTAGATTCTGTGGATGCATACTCGTTCTGCTCATTTAGTGGCCCAGTGTGTGAATACAACCCGTAAACCCTCGTTCAAGGTGGCCATCAGGACCAATACTGGAGTGGCGAACAATTGGCCGTAATGTGGAGGCTACATAAACTGCAAAGGCCCTCCACATCATGGTCCACAACAAGCCATTACCACCATCTGGATGGGGGTATGGCTTATCGAGGTCAACGCTGGCAGCCGATAAAATGGCCTTGGTGGAGGATGGCTTCGGAAGCGGTTTTTCTCCAAATATCAAATGCAACCAGCTTTCAAGTTCTTGAAACAACAACAACCAATAAATAAATAAAAAAAAAAAATAAAAATAATTTTTCTAACTAAAATCCTGAATGCTATTATAATTTACAGGGACAGGATGCAACCCGTAAACCATCATTCAAGGTCGCCATCAGGGTTATGTTATATTGTAACACTGTTTGGACAGGGAGGGTAGTGAATTGTGTCCTTAGTTTACATTGTGTAACATTGAAATAAACTGAACTTGGCCGTCGTGTGGTTTATATATAACCTGTAAAGGCCCCTCCACACTAACTTGTTTTCTCCCACTTTTGAAAAAAGTAAGTAAAATATATTAATAGACTAAACAATCTCATAAATACCAAATATTTTCCAAAATTCAATGCACTTTTTATTAAAATTTATATTTTCATTTAAAGACATAATTTCAATAGGCTAATAGTGATTTGAAAATAACAATCTTCTTACTTAACCGGATCAAATATAAAGGATGGTAGTAGAATCCAAAAGAGGTATGAATCACAATTTTATTTTATTTTTTATAAACTATTAATAGCTTTATTTTTTTCCAGTTTATAAAAGAAAACTAAATCAAATAAAACATTCCTTATTTACAATGTATTTATATCAATAACAAAGCGTAACTTAAGTAGAACTTTATACAAAAAAAAAGGTTATACCATATATTACATCTAGAACAAAAACACATACACAAGAATTACATATCACAATAGTTCCTTTTCTAAGGCCTTTTGAGATAGAGAAGTAACTTGATTATCTAATACTTTAAAGCATGCTAAAATCAGCAAAGTTTGCAATTATTAAAGCATTTTTGAACCTAGTAACAAGATTTAATCAGTTTGGGATTAAATAACATTTGTATATTTTGTTTTCAAAAATAAAGATCATGCAAAGAACAATAATTTCTCAAGGTTTCATGGATAATTAAAAGTATTTATGCATAACTAAGAAAGCACAATCATTTAGTGGCCCAGTTTGTGGATGCAACCCTTGAACCATCGTTCAAGGTCGCCATCAGGAAGTGGTGAACAATTGGCCATAGTGTGGAGGCTGTAATATATATATTAGAAATGATTTAACAACTGTACTATTCATTCTGATGTCTGTAGTTGCTGAGTTAGCGTACTCAACATGTGCTGCTGTTTATAATAAATACTTCCCTTTTGAATATGACCCAGTAGTTGAGTTTACGATTAATACTGAAGTATTAAGCAAGAACAAAGGTTCTTTGATTTGATAATCACGCCAGATCTCACAGACGCTATATAACCTGCAAAAGCCCCTCCACATAATTTAAAAATTGATTCAAAGTGATTTATTTGTAACCAATTTACTTAAATTGTTTTTACAAATATTATATTTTAAAGTCATATCAGAAAATAATTTATTTAAGGTATACTTGAAACAGTATGGCTAAACTTTAAGAGAAACAGTATCCAGAATAAAGATTAGAAAAGATATAAAGAATATATGAGACGGAATCTGAAATTATTGTAGAAAGAAAAAAATTCTAAATATAGCAACGCTGGCAGACGATATAAAATGGCCTTGGTGGAGGATGGCTTCGGAAGCGGTTTTGAATGCATTTATCAATTCTTAACCACATCCACAAATACTTGTAAAGAGTAAAGAAATACTTGAACTCCTATAAAATAGAATATGATTAAGTTCAATGAGCATAGGTTAGGGGAAGGAGTGAGGAAAGAGTAGACGAAAGGCAATGGAACAGATTTAGGTTGGGGGTAGGAAGATTGTGGTTCCAAAATTCGAAATCAGAAAAAAAGAAATCACTGTCCTCTTTTGCTCTGTTCTATTCTTATAATAGAAAAAAATGAGCAGGACAGTTCAGGTTGCAATATGTTTGGGATTTAGTAACAAGATCAAATTATTTTTTGATAGGGGTAGGGCAAGGTTGTAATCCAGACTCAGAAATTAAAAAAAATTTTTCAATATATGATTCTGAAATTTAATAAAAACGTGAACATTTTTAGAGGATTTTTGAACGCGAGAATCGAAAGAAAAATTTTTAATCTAATCTAAAAGTTTAAATCTAAGGATCCCACATGGAAGTGTGTGTGGCAAACTTTCTTATAAAGTGAAAATGTATTTTTTTAAGTATTTTATGTAGCATTTGTAATTAAAATTTAAACTTTTATTTAATAATCTATATTTGTTAATAGATTTACAACTGTAACAACAGAATGGTTCTCGTACTTGGATACACGACGTTTCTGATGGCCATCGATAGTTAATTTAAAATAAGTTAAACACATTTTAATGTGCACGATAAATGGCTTTTTTTCCATGTTTGTTTTCCTCCAAATAAACATGAATTTAAGTTGTATTCAAAAGTGGGTTTCTTTCCATAAATGTGAATTATTCTTAATGGCTTCATAATTCTTATGAAAACAATGATACTTAATAAACTTATATTTTACTTTCAAGTATACCTTTAGTGCGACCCTGATAATCCAAAGCAATAATACCTGTAACAGTTACAAGCAAAATATTTACAAATCTTTGTTTAAAAGTTTTTTATATTATATTGGGTATCACTGTGAATATACAAAAATTGTCTTCATTATGTTATGCACTGATATAAAGACAAAAAAAAAAAACCCTGTCAAAATGCTTGGTTTCACTGTATAATTTAATGTTTTTATAAAATATAAATGTAGAGATATCTAAAAATTTATTTACAGAGTTTATAGGGAGCTTTAATAGGTCTCAAAGAGGATTTTAAAATCAATAATATTAATGTTTAAGATAATTAAAATATTTGCTCAAGCATTTAATATTTTTGCTTGATATAAAAAAAGCATTTGTTTGTATTATAAAAAAGCACTTGTTTCAGTAGACTTTATTTTCTCGAGCGTCTTTAAATTTAATCCTAAAATACAAAATGATTCAAATATTTACTGTAATAATTCGAATAAATTTTTCTTTTACGAGAGTATCATGTCCCTTAAAATTGAACGTGTGTTGGGTGCATAAAATTTTATGCTCGACATCATGTTCATTATGTTTGTTTCCAAACTAGTTTAACTGAACAATTCACAATTCTTTTACACCAGTGTCTATAAATGAAATGTTTGTAATGTTTTTTTTCTTGATTTACAGTCTGTCATGCTAATTTGAAAAGGCTTTATTTTAATGAGCTCAATTTACAGAAATCATTATAGCTATCATGTAACAGCATTGTGAAACTTTCCATTATTAAATGCCAAGGACTAACTGCAGTATTTATTTTAGTTATTTATTGATAATCAAGTTTCTACTCTATATACCAAAGCATTTGAAATAAGTTATATCACCACAGGTTAAATATACCATAGGGGATGGTAAAATATTTGTATTTAATACAATGGCAGCCATTCAGATAAGAAGGGTTGTAGCACATCCATGTAAAAGAAACAAACTTAACATACATAGTACATATGTCATCATATGAGGTCAAACTCAAATGTTTTACAAAATAGAAGTAAAAATAAAAATGTTGAAAAACTGTACAAATAAAAAAAAAATGACTAAATGACAATGGGGTTACTGAAGCAAATATTTTATGAACAATGAAATGCAACATGAATTTTTTTTCTCCAAAAAATGTAAATGGCATTTTTTAAAAAAGAGTCAATTCTTGTTCAACAATTATAAATTCTTTTAGAGGATAAAAATTCTTCATATTTTCTGGTTGAATAAAATTATAATGTATTATCTGTAGAAAAATCTATGTATCAGTGCACATAGTTACTATCTTTCAAATGATTTTTGTCAGGCCCGCTAACTATTTTACATATACTTACCTCTTGTAGCTACTTACTACTATGCCTTATGTTTTGGCACACGGCATCCTAAACTTAATGAACCCCCGCATCCTCTTTTCTCCGTTTCACAGGCTTATTCAATATTACTTTATAACAGCTAAATTATGAAATTATAAAAGAAAAAATATACCTTTTACGTACTCATCCGGTGTAATTGAGTATATATACTGCAGACTTTTTTATAACTTTATTAATTTGGTACAGTTTTACCTTTACTTGTTTTAGCTAGTTCTGTTTTTGGGTTAGGGCTCTTTTATCAGTTATTGTAAATCTACAGTACTTGCAGACAATCAACATTGGTTGCATGAAACCAAAATAATTTTCAATTCATTTATTTAATTTCTTAGTGCTACATTCAATTTTATCTATAATTTCCATTGAAGAATCAAAAAGAATATTGAAATATAATAACATTTTATAGCTATATATTGATACTTATTTAAAACGAGGGCTCCGAATTTATGTCCTAAATAGGACCTTGCGCCGTAAAACTCCAACCAACCAACCAGAAAAATCAGTGAAAGAATGTTCCCCTTGCTCGGATACTTATTTTATACTTTCAACCTCGCAGATTGTGTAGTGGTTAGCATATTGCGCTCGGATGTATATTAGCTGTTCCCTCATGGGGAAAAATGTTGGATGTTCCCATAATAAAACAGTCAACAAAATCTACAAGTCTGTAAATAAAAATGGTAGAAAAACTGTAAATTTTACACCCAAATCCAAATAACCAGACACTAATTTAAATAATTTTTCCCAAACAAATACTTCTTTTTCTAATTTTGAAACAAGAACACAGTTTAATTAGCTGTATTCTGAAAATCTCAATTAAAAATGGGAAAAGAATGGTAAGCATTGACAAAGGTTTAAAAACAGCAAAATTAATGGTAAATAATATTTCTATTCTAAAGGAAAAAGTAGGAAAAATTCAAATACTATAACAACTTCCAAATTACCCTTAGTTGGGTTTTATATAAATGATAGAAAACAGATGAGTTGTAAAACATACATATCTGAAATAACTGCAAGTTTGCATGAGGTAAATTTTAAGAGTATTTAAATTAATTACATATGATCAAAAATATCCCCAAACCCTTATGACACTTGTTAAATCATACCCTTGATTTTACAAAAAATAAAATTTTGTACTTTTTTGGTAGCTACTATTTTATTATCATGTTTTGTTTTCACTGCATCTGGATATCAAATCAGAAGTATGATGAATAAAAATATTTCAATTTTGCAATAATACTCAATTTGCATCCCCCGGCGAACGTGTGTAGCTTAAGGAATGACCCCCAAATCCAGAGGACATCGGAACCACGAACTTATGTTACTTGCCATTGATGAAACGGTAGATCTTTGTGCATTTCTGCATATTTTTATGAGAGTGGCACCTTTGCCACTGAGCTCTGCAATATCGATTTAACTGATAAAACTAACAGACTCATTACCATATTGAGTTTCACTGTCGAACGTTAAGGGAAAGAAATTGTAAAATTAAATTTAATTTGAGTGTTAATTTCAAAACTTATGATAAAGTACGCTCTTCTATAGTGTGAAATAAACCGCACTGTTTAGTTACCACATTCTTTAGGAGTAATCTTTCCTACAAATTGTTTAAGTCCTGTTTTCTGAAAACAAAGTTAAAAAGGGAAGAAAAAAATAATTTTTTTAAATTTAAAAATTCAAGATGGCGTTGTCATCCGATTTGTTTTTGACTGCTAGATGACTTTTAACAAAGAAAAAAATATATATATAAAAAGAATTCCCTTCCTCATTGTAACTTCATTTATAGATTTTGGATCAATCTTTTAAGGCACTTCAGCTAAATGAATCTTTTCCTCCTATTGTGGAAAGTCCATATAAAAACAAACATCCTTAACACCACTAGGTGGCGCTGTTAATAAAAGGGAGGGCGGGAGTGGGAACTCATTTCCCTCTACTTGGAACTAGCTTGCTTTAAGACACTTCAAGCTAAATGGAATATTTTCAACACCGCATCAAATTTGTGATTAGAATATGAACACTTGACTGGACAATCTGCAAAATTAATTTATCTTTATCATTGAAAATTCCAATTAGAAGGGAGGGCGGGTGGGAACTCTCTTTCCCTTCCCATTATATAAATGGGAGAAAAACATTAAAAAAAATTGCATACTTAACTAGTTTCAGAAGCTGTATGTATATATTTATAAAATTTCAAAATAAATGAGTCAGAAATATTTTCTGAAGAAATAATCATAAAATATATACCAAAGTATTAGTTTTTCATTCTAAGTGTTTATACGTTATTTAGAAATTTTTATATTCTCATAAACAGAAATATTTAAAAAGATTGTAAAGACATTAAACTCAACAAGCATTTAAAAAACAAGTGCAACATGTAAAAATGAAAAGGCTGAAATGTTGCATTACATAAAATGTTAATATAACGGATGATTCCCATGTACGAAGGTAAAATTCAAAAATTTAATAGTCATAACATCGCTAGATGGCGCTTTTGTGGAATTTAGTGACCGCTCAAATTGGGATTTTCAAAACTTTTGTTATGGATAAAGCAATATTAATGCACAATAAAATAGTAAGATTTGTAAAAGATATATGTGTGTAAAAACTTATTTTCAAGCCCACTAATCTAAAAAGCCAAACCAAATAGGCAAGCAAAGCACTGTAAATATTTACAATTTTTTATAATGAGAGGTATTCTTTCCTTCTTATCTGGAAAGTCTTGTTACAACTTCAAAAATAAATAGTCATAACACCGCTAGATGGCGCTGTTAAGTAATTTCTTGGTGACCGCTAAGTTAAGAAAATATTACTCCAAAAACTTATTTAAAAAAAATATAAATACGTTTAATAAGAAAAACATACACAGTTTCAAAATATGACAACTTCAGATCAGCTCTCTAAAATCTAGTACTTAATACTTTCGTCTAGTTAAACAACAAAGCTAAATGGATATTTTCAACCCCGCTAGATGGTTAACAATTTTTCCAAAATTAATATCAGGCATAAGAAACACCGCTAAATGACGCTTTTATGGGGTTGATTAAATAGCTAAGATATATAATTTTGACATTTTTGTCAATTTTTGAAATGAATAGAAAAAAAAAATCACAAATTGAAAACAGCAAAGTTTCTGCAGTTTATCACAAAAAAGACATGAAACTCTACAACCCTACAGAATTTAATTTCCCTCATTATACCTATTGACCATGGATAAAGAAAAATTAAAATAACGTTTTTAAAGGGTTTGAATAGAGGGTAGACTGTAGACGTAAGGTAGACTGTAGGATATGGAACATGATGCAAGTATTAATGGACCTTTTCAATAAGCTTCACACTAACTCAGCTCTCAATGCCTTTGGTAAGTGATGTTTCTAAAGTGATTGTAAATTCTGACAGAGATTCCAAGATTTGTACCAAAAATGTGACGAGGTTGGGATCACGCAGGAATGACTGTTCTTCATACATACTCGAAGTGACAGATGTGGATGCTATGTGCAGAAGCATTCGATGAAGTAAATGATCCCTGTGCAAACAAAACATTTAAAAATTACTCTCACAGATAACAGTTCACCAAACAAAGATATTTAAACCTGCTTATCTTTTACTATTATCCTTAAATGATAGAAATAAAATACATCATATAATCATTCTCTTTTATATCAAAGTTTAGAAGACTCAACAAAGCTATTATATACCATGATGACAATTTTTAAAGCAGTTACTCTTACTGAAGAGAGCTCAGTCATAAACCTTAGCAATGGAATTCATTTTAATCGTTATTCTGTAACTTCATGTTACTATTTAATGAATTTAGATTTTATGAATAACATATTTACAGAAATCCTCATAGGATAGGGGGAGGTTACAACATCCACATCCTCCCCCTCCACTTTGCTACTGAAATTTGAGCATGGTTCAATTATGAACTTATTTAGATTTTAAAGGAGAAAAATTCTTAAGCTTTTATTGTCATAAACAGTGAGTGATAGTAAGGACAAAAAATCTATACAATTAATGAGCATTACCTTTCATATTAAAGTCATTATACATAAACTTAAATTTTTAGTTGACCATATACAGGTGATAAAAAGTTAATTTAGCTCTAAACGTTTATCCACTCACATAACATATTTATAAACTTAAGCAGAATTCCCTAGAGCAGTAACTTACATAAATCTGAATTGGTATAGCAAAGAAAAGTTTCTACATTACTGAACTAAAACTTGTTGCATCTTGATTAATTTCTATCTCACGAAACTCACCATGAAATGCTTTTGCACGCACAAAGTACATCCGTATGCAATTTATTTATATAACAAACAAAACAAAAACCCCAAACAAATTAAACATAATTACATATTTTATTGGTTTGTAAATTAAACCAAAATAAACACACAATAGTCAATTATAAAGAATAAATTAAAATTTATATATTCAATAATGTGTAATTAGCTTTTTTAACTTTAACAACTTCTTTTTCAGTAACTTTTTTCTTGTAAGCACATTGACCCTGATTAAAATATTTACATTTTTCTCTCATCAGGGATTCTAGAGTTTGTCTACTCATATTTGACCTAAATTCAGTTTGGTTTTACCGCACAGTACTGAAAACTCTAACATACAATATTACTGTGTGAAAAGAGTAATATTCAGCATTATTTTTTGCAAGTCTTTGTACTTGATTGCTGAATTGAAATCTTTCAGTTGTTCAAAATTTTTCTTATTTTCCGGAGCAATCTGATGAGTTTCCAGAATTATCAAATTCACTCATTTCTCCAGAGCAACTCTGGAGTAGTTGGCATGTCCGTTAATGTGAGCTTATTACCATAAATTTAAAAACACGCTGTTCTTATTTCTTAAGAATTAATGCAACTGGGACCTATGTTTAAAGCCAATTTCCAATGGATACAAATATTTATACCATTAGCAGGATTTAAACTTGTGAACTAAAGCACCATAAGCAGTACCCACAGGCAACTTTCTCTTGAAAATGAGATTACCTGCTCCTTACTCTTAGGATACATTTAGGACAATAACAAGTAAGCATAGAAAATCACAGGTTTGGTCATTCTCAAGCAAAAGTAAATATCTTGCCACCTATCATCAAAACCTGTTACTACTGACAGTCACATGAGAGATGTAAAATTAGAATTAGAATTAGAGTGTGGCGGCCCACAAGGGCACCAGCACTGCGGCCCAAGGCCTATTGTACTGAACCCCCCCCCCCATTCACTGGAGCAAGGAGTTCCAGCACAAGGTTAAGAAATATTAACCATTAGATCTCAGAGAGACCAATAGCTGAGATAAATCTCAGCAGTAATTTAACCGGGAAGTTAATCAACTCCCACGGCTCGATGAAGTGATACCCAAGGAATTCAAATCTCTTGGTGCAGTATTAGTCACATTCACAAAAAACATGTGATGAACTCTCCTCTGCCATATGGCATCCCCTACATACCGGGCTATCCATAATGCCAATAATGTTGAGGTGACTCTTTAAGGCAACAATGGCCAGTCAACAGATCAATGGCCACCCTTAGCTCTTTTCTACTGAGCTTAAGTAGCTCATTAGCCCTCATCCATGGATGAGATATGTAACTTGATAGATTTAACTCTCCCAACTGAGTTATTTGGAAATGCAAATATATTCCTACCTTGCAGCAAAACAGATGAAGAGTTGAAACTTGCCATCTTTCCCCACCGAACAAGACGCATTATCAATCTTATCAACGAGATTGCAATAGGAGCGCATCACCACCACATGTTCCAATGATTCTCTTGGCACTGGACTGTTGAGACCACCATCTTCATGTAACATGTTTTCAAAATGAGTTTTCACTTTCACTAGAGAAAAAAAATAAAAATGTCATAGCAACATTATTATAAAGCACAGAAACAAATTGATCCAACATTTACTTTTTTAATTGTGTTTCATCCAGAGTTGGTAAAAATCTTGGTTAAAAGAATATCAATTAGATATTTCAGATAATTTTATTTTTAAAAATTACTTACAAATTAAACGTTGCAAATGAAATTTTTAAAGTTATAAATTTACTACGATTATTGATTAAATTCTCAATATCCTATTTATTTTCTTTTATTAAAATGTGTGCAATATTATTTACATATAACTAATTACATAAGAAATGTATGAACTATAATTTTCTTATCTCTCCTCAACAAATTCTTGTAACCTGTTTACACTTTTCATTATTCATCAATATAAAAACTATTTATTTATAAAATCCATTTTTAAAGCACTAAAATTTAAATAAATACAAAATCATATGTAAGTGAAAATATATTAATCAATTTAAGAAAACAATGGAAAATATCATTCCCTTTAATATTTAGATGTATTTTCAAAGAATAAATAAAATCAAGTACCACTACAAATGAATGAAAAAGTAACAACTGCAGTTTCAAAAATCCTAATTGACCCTTATTTAGTATTAAAAATCTTATTTAGTTGCTTGACTAAACTCAATCGAAGATGGAAGTTACTCATCAAGTTGATATAAATCAATTAAACCCTCATTTCACTGATTTTTTATTAATTTATCTAATAAAAATTGGATTTATTTCAACAATAGAAAGAGAAAAAATCTAATGTGGACACTACATGACTTCCTTGTATGTCTCTTATATCCTGCATATTTTTTACTTTGTATTCTGCATTATCAGAACTATTATTTGCACATTCTTTTGAACATTTAAAAAAAGTTTTGTTTCTCAATTAACCACATTGTGAGTAGAGCTCATGTACAGTTATCTGGCAAAGGTCTGAAGTGTTAATATTTGTTATACTGAGACATCTCATTATATATAAATACTTCATTCTAAACGGAAATATTTCATGATTACAATACTTCCGTTGTACCAGGCAGTAAAAATCTAAAATTATTCTCCACCATTAGTACATTTTGTTTTTGCTTTCTAAAACAGAGATGTTAAAGAATTATTTTAACTGTTTTGACATTGTTACATTTACATATGAATCAGTTAATATTTTTGAGTTGCAGATTGATAGCGATAATGGTCATTATGCTAAAATTTTTTGTTATATAGAACGCATATTGCAATCAAAAAGGAAGGTGCACAGACAGACATTCCAACAGTCTTAAATACAAAATTTCAACATTCTATGAGTAAACATACTTTAGTTAGGCCACAAAGAATTAACATGTTACACTAAATTTTATTTTTTTTCAATATAAAGAGTTCAAATTGCAATCAAAAGAGGAAGAACACTAGAAGTTATATTAGTCATAAACACAAGATGTCAACCTTCTATAGCTAATAGTTTTCTAGTTATGTTTGTTCACACGGTTATAACATGTTATATGGAAATTTTTCATTATACAGAGTGCAAATGGCAATCAAAAGGGAAGATACAGAACCAAATATTATAACAGTCCTAAATAGAAAATTTCAGCATTCAACAGCTAATCATTTTGAGCTATGCTTGCTCTCCATTACATTACATTGAAATTTTTTGCTATACAGAGCTCAGATTGCAATCAAAAGAGAAGCACAGCTTGTTGTTATAATAGTCTTAAATAAAATTTTTCGACTTTCTAAGGCAAATCTTTTTAAGATATACATATGTACAAATACATATGAAAGTGGTCCAAACTAATCCATGAATGGTTAAAATGGATATTTAATGCTTCAAAATTAAGCTTCTTTTTATTTTTATGTACATGGAGACAACACTGAAAATGTCAAAACTGATACAAGCACGGTTTAAATGTATATTTCCATTGAAATTTTAATATTGATATTTTTTGTGGTTACAATACTTCCTTTTTTTTTGTATAACTCAAACTTACAATACTTGGATATTGAAATCATTATAGCGAAAAAATTCAATAAACAGACTTACCAAAGAAATCCCATAAGTAAACATGACGAAAAAAGCGTGTTGCTTTGAATCCATATAAGAACACCTGTTCTAAACAATATACAAGTCCCATCTCTCCACAAAGTAAAATTGTTAAGCTACCTCGCTGTCAAAATAAAAGAATAGTTTAAATATTAAGTAATATCTTCATTCAATACTTTAAAAGTATTTCATGGGAAGCAATGCAAAGTGAATATTTTAAAATATTAGGATAGTTGAAGGTAAAACTTTATATAAAAATTTATAGGAATAGAAAACATAAAAAATAATAATGTAATTATAACATTCATTTTAGCTTAATCAGAAACTAAATGGAATGGTCTTTATTATTGAAAAAAATCAAATATATTTCTAATGAACAAATACATATCTATCTAATAACAAACTTTACTGCAAACATGCATTACTTAGCATCTAAATAATTATTTGGATTTTTATTCATAAATAAATTGAAAGAAATGACTATCAACTCTTTTACATTGGTGCATAAATTTTTATTTTTCTATTAATTTCTCAGGACTATCACCTGCTATGTTAACAAACATGACACTTTCTTTTAAAGTATAAGCAAAAAGGAATTGTCTCTTAAAAATATAACTTAAGCAAGTCTCCACCATAAACAAAAGATACATTTATGATCAGTACGTAAATATACTAATTCACTTTGACAACATACTTAGGCAGAATTATAACTAAAAATTAATATCTTTGGAAAATGCTTATGATAATTCTACTACTTTCTGCTCTTAAAAAATTGCTTTCTATAATAATTCAAATGCTTTCTAAACTGAATTTCATTTTTTAAATATAACTTTAACAAAAGACATTACTCATAATAATACATATCAACTTTGGTTTGGGTTTTGTTTAGAGCACTACAGTAAACTATTCTGAAAATATGGGGGCTTAATTAGACTGGGACCTACTGCTTCAAGCTGATTTTGAATAACTACAAACATTCACAACAACAGCAAAATTCAAACCCTTGAACTCCATTGCCAAAAGGCAGTACACCCTATGTATTTGGTCATATTAACTTTTTTTAAAATGACAGATAATTTATAGACTACAGTTAAAATGAGTTACAACAGAAAAACAAACAGTAATTTCTATCTGCTTCTTCAGATGCACTATCATTAAGTTTATCAGCAAAAGTACTTAGTCAAAAAAACATTTTACAGGATTAAAATTTTAAATACTCATAATGGTCATTAATCACTATAAAATAGTAAATCATTGTCCTCATTATGAAACATTCTCATATCAGAAATAAAAGTATTTTTTACACACATACACAAATGTCCAACATTAGTTATTATCAACTTGAGGTGAGAAAACCTTAATAATAAATCCCCAAAAAATGACTATAAGTATAGTCTATTTGAATCTCTAAAATAAGTTTGGCACAGATGTTAGATACACATAAGTTTGGCCATTGAGTATGAAAAAAAAAATCCCCATAGAATGAACAGGTAACATACCTATTTCCATTAACTTTTTTATTACAGTAAAATAATTAATAATTTTCTATTTTCAAAGACAAAGATAATGAATTTTATGAGTAATAAATGTATGAATCAAATCTTACTTCTTTTTCTGACTTGTAATAATATTTTACAATATTATTAACAGCATCGCCTAACATCTGTTGAATTTCAGGTACAGTAAGCTCTGTAAATAATTTTGCAATTAATGAAATATACAGAGAAATGCTGAAAAGCAAAATTAGAGTTAATGTGAATATTAAAAGAACACTCACTTGGTCTGCGTGGCACACTGGGAGATCTGCATCTAGGCGGAGTGCGGCAAGTTTCCATTAGTTCTAAAAATTATACATTGTGATAAAATTAATTATTTAGACTTAATTATTTAAAAATAATCAATTGAAACAACTATGGAAATGTCAATCATTTTGATCAAAATAAACTAAAAATATTTTCTAAATTGGATACTACAATTTAATATACTTTCAAAACAATTTCAAATAAACCAATCTCAAATTAATAAAATACTATAATAAACCTTCATTGATTACAAATTACAAGAATATAAATGACAGTTAAAGATTTTTAATGTAATAATATATTGAAAGTATATATAATATTATTAGAAATATACACAGTATTGACCAAATTTAAAGTTATTAACTATCAATCGCTTGTTTTGATACAAATTCTAACATTATAACTGTTTATCTTTCCTTCCCTTTTCAAAAATTATTTAAATTTAATGTTAAAGTACACCAGTAACATAAGTCAGGTATCATTATCACATTAAAAAAATTTAAGACAAAAGAAATTATGCTAACATTTCAACAATAAAAATATATTAAAATTTATTATCAAGGTGACAACTGTATCCACAATACACAAGAAAATAAGAAATTTATATAATTAACATTATTTTCTGAAATATAATATTCTGGATACTTACCATCAGTATCATAGTCCCTGGGAACCATTTCCCCAACGAGTAAACGCTCTGTACTACCATCATCTACCCCTTTACCTAACCATCGACCACATGGAAATCTAAAATTATAAATTATTATTGTTTAATGGTAATAAAATATTAGTAACATCTGTAATAATAATAAAAAAACATGACTGCTTAAATTCTTGTCCCTGAGAAATAAACATTTCAACCCTTCATTTATTTTTATAAATACCAGGTTAACTACCTTCACTATAGGTGTAACCCTAGATTTTTTCTCCTCTTTAGAAGATAGGCATTTAAATCTCAATTTCCATTCCTACCTCAAACCTACAAGACCACACATGATCAGTCTATAACAAAATTACTCCACAGTTCAGATATTTTGTTTAAAATGGAAAAGAAACGGACAAATTTTCAAATAGCTGCATTTAGACACACATAACTTAGAATAAAGAGCTGGTAATGTGTTTTTCACTTCCTTTTTTATCCTTCACTTTCAAGTTAGAGATACAATAAGATAACAGCTATTTAAATGACCTTTGCAATTCTAAAGAAACTTTTGTATGTTTCAAATTATTCCCATATTGAAGTGATTTGGATTGCTATGAATACCATATCTAATCAGGATAAACCAGCTTTCTGCATATGTCCAAAAATGTTGATTACTTCTTAAAGAAGTTGATTTCTCAAAAAGAATTATTCCTTGTTGGGTATCATCTTATAACAGCATCTCTGATAATGATATGATATACGAGCCAAATGATGACCGATTGGTTAGGATGCTGGCCTTCAGTACCGGAGTTCGTGGGTTCGAATCCCACAGTGGCATGGTTGTTTGTAGCCATTCAGAATCAGCATTAAGCTGTAGGTCCCAGTCTCATTAGCCCTTGTGTTACAAAAAGTAGACTGTAGCACTCCAAACCAAACCAGATAATGATATGGTCATTACTCTGACAAGAGTATCAAAATATTTCAATTCATTACACATCAAATGCTTTTAGAGTTTGTGAGATCATAAATAAGTTCTTTGTTAGTAACCAGAAGAAAAAAATAAAGCTTTGAATTTAAAGCTCAGTAATTTGCCAGATTGTCCCTGAAATGTAGCATGCTTAAACAAGATTAAAACTGTCAAGCTTCTTTTTTTTTTTTTTTTTTTTTTAATTATTGACTGTGATATTTTTTATCTCTCTGTCAATGAACTACTGGCAGACTCAATAAAATTCTGTAGACAATAAATATTTTATGGTTAAGGTAATATAAAACTTAAGAAATATACTTTTATGTGGGATGCTTTGTAATTTTAACTATCTGAAATAATTTTCCTCTTTGTTTATCAAGCTTAAAATATACTATCTTGAAGCTAAAATCTTGAAGTTATACTTGAAGCTAAAATTCTGTACATTACTGTTTAACCTATAGAGGCATAGCTTGTTAACACAAGCAAACTCATTTATAACATTTGTATATTGATATAACCCATAACTTTATTTAAATGGCACTAAAAATAAAGCAACATGCACACTACAATAGCAATATTTTGAGGTGGTCAGAAAAAATACTACTATATAATTTATCTGTTAAAAGGTGGAACACTTTTAACACCATCACGCTTTAAAGAATTATTTGTTATAGATTCAATAATTCCCATCATCAAAGTTCAGTTTGGAAAGGAAACATACACATAACAACAAAACCTTTAAAAAATGTTTTATATGGGTTTTGTCAAAAACAGCCAATAAATCACTAATGAATAATATTAATGATAAAGAATTAAGAACTACATTTAACATTCACTTTAAGAACAACACTTGAGGGTGGGGGTGCATGTTTCCAAGAGCTTGACACTGCAACTAGAGTTCCAGATATCCAAGAATCATATTTGTGATAATATTTAAATATTTGTAAATTGAAGCTTGGGGAGAGAGCTACATGAAAGAACTAAAAGATTGATGCTGAACTCTACCCTGGTTATTTCTCAACAAGGATTTTTCAACTAGTCAAACTTACTTGTATGTGTGACCTGAGATTTCGTTCCTCACTAGAACATGTTCCACCATCCACTTAGGAGAGATTCCTGTATTATCATGCCCTATCCTCAGAGTTGTTAAAATGCCTAAATTTTTATGCTAAAACAAACAAACAAACAAATATATATAAAAGTTTAGAAGGAGTTACTGCACAAAGTGCACCAAAAGAAATAATATTTTAAAGTTTAATAGAGTCAACAGTAACAATCTAAGTGATAAGAGGTTTGAAAAATTTCTACATGAAGGTATTTGATGTTTATTCTAAAGATAAGTTTTTAAAGAAGAAATTCAATAGCTACTAAATAATATTATCAATAAACCTACAATACAAAAAGTAAGAATGCATTAAAGTGAAAATTGCTTTTCTAAAAGCTAATAAATATATTCTAATGTAATGCTATCAAACTTAAGTTGAGAGAGTATAATTTTTACCTGAAAAACTATTTCTAAAGTTTGTCTGGGCAGTGTAAGAAGTTTGGTCTCTCCTAAAGTACCAGCTACAATAATCCAAGCATTGGCAGATGTGGTAGAAGCACTTAATTTACGGCTCGGAAAAACAACAACACGATATGGCATAACTAATTTAAAACAAAAGAGAGGTATAATACATAAAAGTAAAAAGTTACCATATGCACATTATTCCCCTTAGAATGTCATTAATATACTATTCTAAATACATTTAAAAATGTTTCTTTATATAATATTATTCAAATAAACACAGATAAAAGCACAACTTACTGGTTGAAGTGAAAGTGTTTGTAAAGCAAAAATAGTCAACAGCATTTAATGTTAATAGATGATATAGGAATTGTTCCTTTTCTTCTTCACACCTTAAAAATGCATATCTCTTATATGAACTCCTGAAAAAGAAATTTCAAAAAAATAAGGAAAATATACACCATATAGATGTATAAATTAGTTACTCAGAGTAACCTTTAAACAAATGATAAGTACCTCAGTAATTCTTGGTTAGACAAAAGTTTCTGTAGATGCTTATGTAACAATTTCTTCTCAAGTGCTAGTCTCACCCATGCTCTGGCATATCCAATATCTGTTTTAATTTCAGTCATAGCTTGAACATTTCTAAAGTACACAATAATCAATAATAAAAATTTATTAAAATAGAAAAAATGTCTACTATTATGCTACAACATAATTCATGGGAAACAAATATTTCAACATTGTACTTTATCGGTTAAATACTAGAAAAATGTCCTTTATGATTTTCACAATTTATCATAAGCCCAAACTGAAAAAAAAAAAAAAAAGATTTGAAATTTCAGGTTGAATGTATTCCAGTTAAAACTTAACACAATTTTCATTATATACAGTTTAATAACATATTTAATAAATCTGTACTTATAAAACTCAAAACCATTTACTGATCAATGAATCTCAAATAAGTTAAGGCCTAGAAAGCTACTATTTTGCACAGTGATTGGTTTTGTAAACCATATGTTTAATAAGAAAAAATTTTTCATTTTTCAAATTATAAACAAGTTAAATGAGGATTGAAGGGAGTAAAATCTGGCTTCTGAAATTTCCACCATTTTAACAAAGAGAGTCATCAAAGATTTCATTTAATGCCTGTTGATATGTTGAGAAATATTTATCTGTATGTGTATAATAGAAAAGAAACTAACTGATACATCAACTCACATTAAAAATCATTTAGGCTCAGAGCATGAAATTCAGAATGTGTATTTTTACTCCAATACATGAATGTATTAAGATTTTTAAAAAAAATTTTATTTATGAAGTGTTGAAAAAGGGTTATAGAGTCAAAACATTAGTTCTTGATTTTTCTTTCTTTTTAAAAATATGCTACACTAGCAGTTAAAAGAATTTTAAAAATAAAACAACTCAGTTTCACAAAAGGAATAATATTTTTACTTTTAACTTTCATCACAAACTCAACACTGTATTTTGTGATTTATCTTTCTACTTAAATAAACAAAAAGTAACTACATAAATAATATATACAAATAAAAACAAAAAGATCAAAGCCCAATTTCATCAAAGATAATCAGAGTTTTGTTAGATCTGCATAGTAAATAAATGCTGATTAGCTAGCTCTATTTGACTTTCGTGAGACTGGTCTTACAGGTATGGTAAAATAACACTTTATCTTCCAAACAATGTCTATGTTACCATAAATGACAGAAGAAATTTTTATTTCTCAAAAATAGCAACATTTATGTTAAAATGATAGAAATATGCCAAAAATAAAAAAATTGAATAATTAAATCTTGCCAATAAGCTCTAAAAGTTGTATTATCTTTACGCACATTTAAAACAAGACCTCATGAATTAAGTTACTTAAAAGATATAAATTATTTTAGCATGTAATTAAATGAAAGGAAAATTATCAAATGGTGTCACACTATAGTCACCAAACCCAATTTAGAGTAAAATAATATGCATCCTACCTCCACCATAAAATCATATGACCTGCCAGAATGCATAGCAAATAAACATACAAAGGATGTTATATATGTAGTTAATAGCTGCTTCTTCACAACCAGACTTCAATTTGGGTAATTAAGCTTCCCAAATGAAGGTTATAATCATAAAAAAATTACCTTTAAGATTATATTATATACCAAAAATATAATTAATTTTGAAAACAAAACAACTCATTTTATTTATTTAATATCTTCATAAACTTTAGAATTATAAACTAAATCAAAAAACTCTATTTGGCAATTAATTTTTGCATTCAACTAACATAAATGTAACTACATTTTTGGTGAAATTGTTTAAAGAGAACCAAGGTACTTATCAGAAAATAAAAATATTAATCACATAATAAATAAAACATTAAATATTTCTAATCTAGCATCAACAACTTTGTTAACTACGGCAACAGAAATATGTTCTGATGTAAAAAGATTGGCAAAATGAAATTTAAAAAAAAAAAAAAATAAAATAAAAAAAAAAAAAAAAAAATTCATAACTAAAAATTCTTGGTGTAAGAATGTCAAAACAGACATCATTTTGCATGCTTTTTAACCTCTGAACAATTCAACCTACCAGGGCTGATTTGAATCACTGTGCAAAATTTTATTAAGACTGATCCAATCATTTAGGAATAAATGGTAAACATACACAGGATTATATACACAGGATTATATATATATACACACAGAGACCGACTAATTGTTTAGGCTGAAAATGAATTTAGTGGCGATGCCAAGTTTCCATACTCTTTACTGGAAATTATTCAATTGCATTTATGAACTTCCCACAAACCTGAATTCTAAATTTAACTATGCCTTAGTAAATATACTGACATGTAATTATAATTTCAGACAGAAATTACCTAGAAAAATGTTAGCTAAAAATTCACAAAGTCTTATTATTTGATTTAATGAAATGCATTTTCTGTGCATACTATTAATTCTTATACTTATTGCATTAATTTTTGTGAGGAATAAAATGATACTGAATTCAAACAAACTGCTTTTATCAAGTTCCTAATGTTTTAAAATTAGCAATACTAATATATACGTTTATCAGTATACATCAGAATTTGACACAGTTTCTACACATTATCAAACTTGGCTTCAAGATCCCTATAACTGATAAGAACCCATTTTACAATGGTGTATTTTAGCAATTACCCCTATTTTTGAATCAGAAACTAAAAGCAGCTTCAGTATTTTCTTTTTCTGAATAGTATATTAATGAAGTACTTTATTATTTTAAAACAATTAGGAGAACAGGTTACTCTACTACAAGAGTAATAATATATATATGCATTATTTAAAGCAAAATTAAACCTTTATTCATTTAATATACATTTTATAATATATTTTTAAAATAGGCCAAGAACATTGCATAATTTTTGTTTTATTTTGGAGATTGCTTGTAAATATCACCCAGACATCACCAAGTCTACTAATCTGCGAGCCTACTAAAACTAATAAAGTAATCTAAAGTAAATATATAAAAACAAATAATTATAAATAATTTAAATCTGTAATGTTTAAAAAACAACTGAGTTGTTGAAAAATTATTCTTCCCATAGGTTTGTAATAACATGAAAAATCCATCTTGAATAATACACTGTTTTTAAAATTAATATTGGCACAAAGTATTGAAAAAGCCATATAGTTAGTTCTCATATTTTGGCTGAAGTTTCATCGTGTGCTAGAAAAGTATTACTTAAAAATAGCACAAGGATAAAAGTTTCAATGCAAAAATTTTGTCCTTTCAATCTTCCATTTCCCCATTTCAAAACTTGAATGAAAGATTTTTTTTAAAAAATTCTTTTGCATTAATTACCTAAATTGCAACAGAAACCAATAGTCCAAATTTTACATTTCTATAATAAGTAGTTTTGTTTTGTGTTGATATTGAACTGAAATAAACTGCATCAAAAACAACAATGCTACCCAACAGATTTTGAGCATATGATGAACAAATTATTGATAAGAACAAACTATGAAATTGTCAGTAAAAATCAAGTGGTATTAGAGTCTGACACAAACATAAATTATCTCCTGTTTATACACATAAGTACTTAAACACCCCAAAATGTAAATATCAATTTTGAAAAGTTATTCCTCAAAAAATATCAAAATTATTTACTTTATGTCATATACAAGAGATATAGGGATTGATTTAAGGGTTGGCATATCAGGAGTTTTTGCTTTTTTTCGATCTTTATTACTCTCTTTTCGATGGGGACTCGGGTCACCTTCTAGAGTGAGATTCGATATATCTGCGAAATGAAAGAAAAGAAAAAAAAGAATTACAGAACATTTGAAAGATATTAAGTATGTTTTACAATAAAATGAATATAGATTCAATTGGTAAAACAGAAAAAGGGGTTTGATTATTTTTATTATTATTTGCTATTCATACAAATGCATTATAATTTTTCAAAAAAAAAATCATGAAATGGGGAACATATCAACATTTAAAACAGTAAATGTCAAAAATATATTATATTGAACAAAGTAACAATATAGAACATCATATACAAGAGTAAAGATTAATAAAAAACAATGTGAATTAACAAAATAGAACAAAAGCAAGCAAAATACAACAACCCAAAAAGATTTAACATTAAAAATATTTTGAAACAAAATTATGTACATAAGTCTCATGCATGAAACAATAAAAAGGAAATATCTTAACATAAATTTTAGGATATACCTTCAATCCATAAACTTAGTGTACACATTAACTATTAGATATCTAACCAAAGAGTATTAACTATATAATTATATAACATTTTAGACTTTACAACATTAATACATTAATCAAGCAAGAATACTGGGGGATTATACAATTGCCAAATAAAACTCACAGATCTCAAGCAACATTCTAAATATTTGCAAAAAGAAAAAAATTGCACTTAGAATATTTAATCAAAGGAATCAGTAAAAGCTATGCTGCAAAAATTTAAAAGTTATTAAATCCCAAATGATTAACAGCAAAATTAACATCAAGCAAAGAGCACACAATATTTTTTTAAAAAATGAATCAAAACTTTCTGCATCTAACATACAAGAGACATAATGGTTTATATGGTTTGGTTTGGAATGCTACGGTGTACAACTGTTTTGCTCATGAGGGCTAATGAGACCAGGATCTACTGCTTAAAACTGATTCTGAATCGCTACGAACATCCATGCCAGCAGCAGGATTTAAACCCACAAACACTGGTACTGAAGAGCAGCACTCTAACATTTGCCCATCATTTGGCAAAAGACATAATGGGCATTTATATTTTAACCTACCAAACAAAATAGACAAAACAGTAATTTTTAAATTTTAAATTTATGTTCCCATTTAAAACTACATCTGCAACCTTTGCTGTCAGATTTACTACATTTAAAAACTTTAATAGAAATTTACAAAATATATTACATTAATTAATTGTGATATATGATTTTATCTTATGAAAATATTTAATTTCAGTTAATATGAAAATTGTTAATAAACAATATAAAGGCTTTAAAAATCGGTACTTTTATTATAGTTTGTATTATGCAATATTAGGTGTGGTATTATACAGAATAAAAACAATGAATTGCAACTGAGGGAAAAATTTAACAGTTGATACTCATATGTATGTAAAATGTACAGCCACAAAATTACTTTAAAATTGCATGCACATATAAATAAATAGATAAAACTCCCAAGAGCTTAATTTCATCAAAAAGGTAAAAGGATGTAGACAGCTGTATAACTTACCAAAATTTGTAAGTTGACTAACAAGAGTGCTTATTGCACCAGTTTTGACTAGAAGTAAGCCTATGTTCCAGAAAGGTTCAGAACGAGCTACACAATGAACATAAAATAAACGAACAAAACAAAAATAAAACACTAACACCAAAATAAATTAAGGAACACAAATTCAAATCAAAAGGAAAATACTGTGGCAAGCAATTACAAATGCAAGCATAAAACATGCTGCCAGGCAAAACAGATTTCTAAAACATTTACAGGCTAATTTTTCTGACAAACTGGAAGGGATGAATAATTTTCGAACAATAAAATCGAAAATAATATTAATAAGTATTCTTATAAAGTAATGAGAAATTTTCAAGCAAAATGTGACACATACATTTAAAAAAGAAATACATATGCTTCATCATTTCACGAAAGAGAAAACTACAAAGAGAAATCAGGAATACACTAACATTTAAAATAGAAGGAAAAAACTGCCTTTGAACAACAAGTTTCTAAAAGGTTCAGCAAAATTGTACATCTTTAAAAAATTTGCATATTCTTTTCATAGTTTTTTCAGAGCTAAATTTTTTGTTTCAAACAACAAATCAAATTCATTTATTGAAATAATATATATAAAATGCTACTTGATATTAATTTATAAATATCCTAAATTAAAGGATAAGGACTTTTTAAGATCATTTGTGAATTCTTTAAAATATAAATAAAATAAAAATGTCTATTTTACATAAAACAAGTTTAAATTTTATGCGACAGATAATTAAAAAAAACTTCATCAACGTATAAAGCTTTCAAAGGCAGTTTTGATATGAAAAGAGAAAAAGAGTGAAATGAGTCTGGAAAATAAAATTAGTAAGACAAGTAATAAGGGTTAATAAAAAACAAAGGGAAAGTTTTATTTCACCTACAATCAATCCTTTTCCTTAGAACACACCACGCCAAGGCTAAGGAAATAAGAATAAAGTATGCAGAAGAGTAATGAGAGACTAGTAAAATACAGCTCAGCAACATAGTAGAAAACATTAGTCATTTTAATTGAGGTTAGTACAAAATCCAAAACACTTCAAAAAAGATATCAAAACACATACAATACATTTAAAACATTAGAATTTCTTATAATATAATATATAGATAATTTATGTTTTTCAAAGTATCTTAATTAAATCTGCATACAAATACTATACAAAACAAAATAATTCATATCAATTTTTAAAACTGTATCACAAGATTTTTATAAAATAAATGCTTATTGGGATTAAGACATTCTTCATAGCTAAAAATGACACTGAGTTACTTTATGTTTGATGTTTAAAACTAATAGACTTGTTATTTGGGCTAATGTACCTCTTAAGTTTTATATGCTTTGACTGAGAGAACAAACAAATATTTTAAATTTTGATTTTGAGTTCTTGTTCAGAGCCCTTAAGTTAAGGGGCCCTCTTGACCTATGGACTAAGTGGGCCCTATATTGCTATTAGTGTTTCCAACAGTAAAAATAAAGGACTGATGTAAATATTATCATGTTATGACAGATAAAATTTTAGCATTTTAATTTTTTATTGTTTAATTACTAGTTTGATAGAAGCTTTATTCCTATATCTACTTAAATCAGAGATTTAAAATTTGTATATTTGATAGAATTTGCAAAAATAGTACCAAAGGCGGGAAAAAAAAAAACTCATCTAGAAATATTTTTAAAAATATTTCCTTAAAAATGAGTAAGCTATTATAATTTACATTTTGGTTATCAATTTATTCAACTCATATAAGCAGAAATATATATATATATATATATATATATATATATATATATATATATATATATATATAAAGGTTTTTAGTAGCATATTAAAAAAAAATCTTTCTGAAAAGAACATTTTTAAGGGTTTTTTCTGTCTTGGCCCCCATAAAAAATAGATCTGTTTCCATATACTTATCAAGAAAAATTATCACCATACATTTTATCCTTGAAAAGCTATGCAGTACTATTAAAAAACTAATAATAAAACTTTTAATGCACAATTTTATTACAAAATCCTCAAAATATTTTTTGCTGTCTATAGCTGCTTGCATGGCAAAAGATGAAAAAATGCTGGTTTTTCATATATGATCATAATCTAAAGAGCATTTATAGCATAAAATGCAAACCCCAAGCAAATAAAACACAAATAGTGAGAAAAATAAGTACACAGTTGTTTTGCTGCTTTGATCACACACCATTCTCTAAGCAAAATAACTTAGTAGCTTGTAAAAACACAGAGCTAAACTACTAAGTTCTCTTTCATTGAAAATTCAGCTCATTTGAAGCAGTGGAACAGCTGAGTACATTTTTATACTATTTGTGACATATTTATGTTGCTTTGCATTTTATACTATATTGCAGCTCAAAGGTTTTACCTTCTTGTAAAAAGTACTTACTTACAGGAAATTAAACAAAATGATTTTTTAAATTGAATCATAATTTAGTTTAAATTATACTATTAATATCCATTTTCTGACAAATCAATCTGCCTGAAAAATCAATCATCTAAATTTTGAAAAATGAGTACAAAATCTAGGAGATTTGGACAGAGACAGAGTCTAAAATTATTAGTACACAGTAGAAGAAAAATAAAAATGTAATATTTTCAAATACACAAATGATTGATTATTTTTTAAATTTATATAAGTCATTGAAGACAAATCATAATGCTACAATATCCATTAAATGATAAAGATTTCAAACATGAACAGACAAAATATCTGAAAAAAAAAAAAAATGACGGGAATGGATTTTAAACATGCATTGGTATTCCACTTGAGTACAATAAAATAACTGCACAAAACTAAGTAATGAAATACTGTCAGCAATAAAACTGAAAAAGTCAAATTTTGAGAAGGGTATAAGGCAAATGCTGATCTCCATATATCATTAATGTAAACACATCAAATATCATTCAGACTAAGTAGCAACTGTATAAGTTAAAAAATCCTTTAAGATTGCTTATCTTCTAATGCTCTGCATTTGCATACATTGCTCTTTTTTTAAGTAACAATATAAACATTAATCAAAACATAACTAAAATAAATAGGAATAGTTTGCTTGGAGTAAAAAGTTTATGTAAAACATAATACTATTCCCTAACTCATTTATTTTGTATAACAGGATAGGTAACTTCTTGATTTTACCTATAAAGGTAGTATATTTAATAAGACTGAATGAATACTGAATAACCCAAGACAGCTGAACTGTTTTAACAAATAATCCACAATTAGCATTTACAAAAAGATTGAATGCCTTAAATGAAAATATTTTGCATTTCAATAAAGATTGATATTTTCAGTATAGCTAATATAAAAAGGGAGGGTGAGGCAAAAGAAATGGAGCTGAAATCAATAATACATTTAAAGTAATTTATGCAAACATAGTAACATATAAATTTGAATAAAATAAAATAAATTTTCATTGATACAAACTATTCTTTAAAAATTTTAATAACCCTTAAATATAGAAATGATATCTTCAGTATAACATTATAATATGGATAAACTAAATTTCAAGAATTTTCTTTTATGTTAATGTCATAAAATAGCATTGTTATTCCTAAAAAAAAAGTTATCCTCGTGTAACCTTTATTTTTATTTGTACTATATCAATGCAGAATTCTAATAAATCTTATAATATTCTTATAAAGTTCTAAAAACATTGTAATAAAACATCTTAAATTTCTTTAATTCTTTTAGCAACAAGAAAAAAAAATCCTAAAATAATTATGACTAAAATTTTCTAATATAAAAAATAAAATGTTTTTATTATTTTCAGGTGTTTTTTTGTACTTTTACTACTTAAATTTTATGTATATGTAACTATAAAAAAAATATACTTTGTAATAATAAAAGCTTTGAGATAGAATTGCCATAAAAAATACTACTGCAGGTACATAGAATTCCACCACAAGCAAAATTGAAGCTATTATAAAAAAAAAATTTACAGCCTGTGGAACCTATCATTTAAAAGTAAGATAGGATTATGCATTAGTTAACAATTCCACTTTGGAAATATATACTTACCGGGAGTTAAAAAATTTGGATCTATTGGTTTACCAGATGACTTGCATTCTTCCACTTCAAGATAGCTTACTAAATGGGACCATAATGCAGATTTACCCTACAAATAATGCAAAACAGAAAAAAAAATCACTAGTTATACTGTTTGCTATTATTTTGATGGGTTTAATGTGCTAAAATAATTTAACTTAATTATCTGACAGTGTTTAATGTTTTTTAAGGTAATATATCTTTTCCTGAATTTTTATTAGTTTAGCTACCTAAATTTATCTACTTTTATCTGCCATATTTCTTTCTAAATTCAATTTTGAAATTTTCTTCTGTAACAATCTATTCGGTTGTTAGAGGTAATGGCACAATGTTAGCAAAATTAAAAGTATTTAAAATTTTATTCATGTTACATGTTTAGATTTTCTATTTTTATAAGTCTAGGTTCTCTTTAAAATGCAGATAATTTTTCATTAACCAAATGCAAGCATAAATTGTCAAGTATTGCAAATTTATTTCTTTAATTTATATTTTTTAAATTTATGAAAAAAAAAGTTATATTTGTTTTTTTTTAAAAAAACTGTTTATATTGCTGGTAATATAAATCAAAAAAGCTAATTTAAAATTTGATATAAATCGAACTTTCATTTAGAAAACTTAATTGCTCAGCCTGAGATCTGTCTGAGAATGAAGCAGCTAATATACCCATAATTCACACTGTAAATTTAAAAAGAACCTGAGACTTACCTGCTTTGATTGAAGTCCATGGGCCCACACTCTTTCTAACAGATCACATAAACTAGCAATCAAAGTATTTTCTTCAACACCTGTTATACTGATTTCATTGTGACCTAATTCAACAGCTTCTTGGCCCATTTTTTCAACCAACATACGTTTCGTCTAAAGAAAGAAATATAATACATAACATTTTTTTTCCAAAACATGAGTTTATGAAAAATTCAATTTAAATACATAATACTGCCAATTTGATACTATGATTCTCCCTTTCTCTACGCATAAACAAAATAACTTTTTTTAGCTTTGTGTATATATTACTGAGAAAAACTAGAATCATAGCGCACTTAGGTTAACTACCTATATGTTTTACCGACAGGAAATTAAAAAAAAAAATAAACCACTTTTTTATTCAAATTTGATTTATGTTTTTCTAAGAAATAAGGCAAGATTTGAAAGAATTCAATTTAGCAGCTAATGGAAGTCAAATACAATTTTTGCAAGGATTATATGAAAAACAATTTCTCAAAGATGGTATTAATAAAAGAAAAAGAGTTTTGCAGATACAGTGGCGTAGCATAGTTTTCTGTCACCCAGGGCAGAAGCCAAATATGTTGGCCCTTCCCCCATAACACAATGCTATTTTAAAGATAAAATTTTCTAAAATGAAAAAAATATTCAGTTGCAGAAAGTTTCTCTCTAAAATTTAAAACAAGGAAACAAAATTCAATTGAAAAAAATTGCCATGAATTTTATTATAAATAAATTATGACCTAAAAATAGTTCTACTACTTAAAATTATTGTAAATAAAAACTTAATGCAATTATTAAAAAACTACTTGTATATATGTATATAAAAGTTAATGTTAAATCCTCCTTAATGTTAAATCAAAAATAAGAATTTTGCCATTCTACAAAAGTGATTCCAGAGTAAGGGCTACCCTTGTCTTTCTATGTTATGTTACTGTCAAAATAAATCAATAAAGCAAGATAATTTAAGAGGTTGGTACAAAATATTGAGTAAAAAAAATCAGTATAATCTCTCATTTAGGATTGCAAACAAAAATTTTTTTACTTATATATACATTTAAAATTTGTATTTCCAAAAAGAATACTATAGAAAAATCACTAAATATTTACATTTTTTATACCTAAGAACCTAAAAAATATTTTTTAAGAGCTTGCATAATTTTTTATAAACCCTTATTAATAATACCACAAATTCATATTTTTAAAACATTCCTACTAAAATTAGGTTTAGTTTTTGCATAATAATTACCTATGTAATTGCTACTTTCTTTCTATAGTAAATTTAAACCCTGAAAGCATTTCAATATCATATCTTACCCTCATTTTACATTCTTTTAAAAGAGCAACAACAAATTTCCAGTACGTTTGGGATATAGATGCTGGAGAGACATCATAATGCTTTTGATTACGAATGGTCTTTGTTCTTGCCTCCTGAATAAATTTCTAGTATAAGAGAGAGAGAAAAAAAAAAGATAATTCAAACAAGGAACACACTCTTAAGTTTCTGCAGGTAAGATTGAAATGAGTAAAGTGAGGTCTGAATTTTCACTCTTAAACATTAGATGAATACCCTTTAATTATATAATATTGTTAAAAAATGAAAAACAAACTTTACACTGATATGAAAAAAATAATGTAAATTTTTACACTAACAATAGACTCAATATTGTTAACTAAACATTTATATATTATATAATTACATTATTGCTAAGTACATTCAATAAATATACATACACTGAGCAGATAGGACTTTTTTTAAACATGCATTGTAACATTAAAGCAAGGATTGCATCAGCAATTTAAAAATGATAAAGAGACTAAACTGAAAGAGATATTTATCTAAAATATATTACTAGCACAATTTGTCTATAATCTAAAATAAAGAAAAGCAAAGACTGAGAATCATACAGGTACAGCACAAAACAATACAGACGTATAAATTTATTGATCTATGAATTTTATTACCATAATTATTCTAATTTGGTTAAATGGCTGAATGCTAGTTTTAGAAAGAACATTTCTGTACACATTTTTGTGATAGCTAAATTTCCAAGTGTTTTATATATATATACACACACACAAACACACACATATATAGGTATATATACGTACCCAAAGAAAATATTCTTTATTTCTTTTTAAATATTCTTACATGGGAGAAATAGCTCATATTATTTAAATTGCCTGGCAAAAAGAACTAATTGAAATACAGCCATGAAGCCATCAAAGAAAAAAAAAGGGGAAATGATGTGAAATTTCCCATTTATTGAAGATTGAAACACACCGGCCTTACCGACCACCTGTAAAGTGCAACAACTCTGTATAGAATACTTGAAGATTACACAACTTTCACGAATGTCATCTCCGAAGTAAGTGAATTACATTTTGTTCTCATGAGACGTTCAACAATTTTAGGATGACAAGAATAAACCTTAATCATTTAAGATAGCTGAAAAATATGGCCAGGGGACGGTTCTCATGAGAATTAATCTAGATCAGCACTTTAGTGAGGCATGAGTGAACCTTGAACATTTTAGAAAGCTTGAAAACACATATGAAACAATACTATTTCCTTGGGATAGCTGAATATCTCACTGAAAACTGTAGCCAGTGGACAGAAATTAACATTTATTCCAGCATAACTTTTTAAAGACAGGAAAAACAAATAAGTCTGTGAACACTCCTTTATTTGACATTTTAATAATAATTTTGATATATTACCCCCCCACACACACACACACACATTTATAAAACAACAAATTGAGCTGGATTACTATTGTAGTGTTTAATGAGTTTAACCAATATATATTTATAAAATAACCAGAGCAAGGAATACTTCGGAAATGTAGGATAAAATATTATGTACAAGAATATGATACATCGAAGAAGAGCAATTGATATTTTTAAGCAATGATGAACCATGATCAAATAGGTAGTGTTTTTGTACCAGAATTTGTTGAATCAAAATTCAACATACAGCATCAGGTTTAAACAGTAGACTCATATCTAACTATCTCCTATGAAATAAAAGTATGACTAATAATGCTAAAAAAATAATCCAAAACAAACAAATCATTTTGTTTTATAAGTGGAACTAGGGGCTAGTTGTAACAACTTTTGGAAAAATATTTTTTAAATGTATTTATGATTTCTTGACTATAACTGCTTCTTTTATAAAAACAAAGAAAGATAACTATTGATTTATCATGTCCTAAAACAGAACCATTTTGTTGTTTTATTAAAATAGAATAGAATTAGATAATTTATATTACTTTGTATAAAGACAGTAATAGAGATCAAGTGGTTTGTATTAAAACAGAGACAGTTTTAGCCAATTGATAGAAACATGTCATCATCAGGATTAAGGTTAATAAAAACAAATGACAGAATGTGTGTTTTGAGTTTAAAAAGTTAGAATTACATAACAGAGTTAAAATTCTTTCTGAATAAACCTACTGAACAACCTTCCTTTTTAAACATAACCTTCAGCTTCAAGCTCACCAAGGCTACAATGCACTAACTATTACAACATATAACCACCTTTATATATAACAAGTTAAAATTATATATAAAAAATAAGTTTAACTTGCTTCACTTCACTTCATTCTTCAGCCCATTCACTTCAATTTACTCTACTTTTACAATATTACATAAAGAATATTTAACAATGTTGGCATGAATTGGTTAATTTGATTAATTATAACATGAATAGCCTTCAACATTGGTCATTAACTAATCTGTAACTCTCCAACACGCCACAAATTGCATTAGGCTACTGCTATGTTATATTTATGTTTATAAACCTATATGTGGTATAAATGTATGCATATAATAAGCAGTTTGTAAAAGTATGTACAGTATATATGCATCTGTATATATATTATGTATGCATTATGTATGTGCCTCTGTGTAAGTATCAAAACTCTGTAATGAATTTTAGAAAATGATTCATTATTGGTAGTATTACACTGCAAAAATTATGAAATTCATAAATTTCAAGACTGATCTGTAAATCTGTAATTTCCTCATACTTTTTTCAAAAGGGCTATAGAAAATGCATAGCAATCAGAGGTTTACATTGCTACATTGATTTATTTTAAAAAATTATGATTAGTGAAAATAGTCAAACATTTTAAATGGTAGTATGTAAACAAAATAAATGGGTAAAAAAATTTTTAAATATAGAATAACTTACCTTTAATCAAATTTTGAAACTTTTTTTTAAACAATTAACTAGTTAAGACAAATCCTGTGCACACAACCCGTCACAATCAATTTCACTAGAGCATTGACTGTGTTTACAATACAAGATCTGTCCTAAGAATCATGTTTACTGGGCATAAGAGTAAAATTTTAAAAATCACTGCATTATGTGCACATGACTACTACCCCTGTTATAACTAGCATAGATATCTCTTACACCTTTGGCTTGCATGCTCCACGTGCATTGTGTAAGTTATGAAGAATAACAAAAATAACACTCCAGATCTGTGATTTGATAATAAATCCTTGTAATCCCACCACCAAAAATGTATTAATCCAATAACAATATTGATGTACTTTAAGTTTCATAATAACAATATTAAAATTCTGCTCTGTTGATATATCAACCATCAGCTATAGTATTTTTCCTCTGTGTGCAATATCGTAGATCGTCAAATCATCCTGAATATTCTGCATAATTCAATATATAGTAATAATTTTTTCAAGTTATTACTTTTGTTTTATAATTTTACCCACATACTTGATACAAACACAAGCCAGAAAATTTGCTCTTAGAGATTATCACATCTCCACCCAAGTCTTCAATAATATATATATATATATATATATATCCCAATAACATTCTGATAATAAAGCACTCAGATCAAGGCAAGAAATTCCACTGTTCACAATAGGTGCAGATAGACTACTTTTTGGGGAGAGGAGGGGGAGCACCTGCTACTGACTTATTGGAATATATCAAGGATACTGATATTTGATCACAACAGTTAGTGATATGTGCACATGTTGATATAGCTTATTGCTTGCTCATTCATATCTTCTAATAATATTGGAGGAATATGGTATTTTGGGTGAATATCAGGATAGATATTGCTGAGATTCATGTTTATTACTCAAATTATGTTTAAAAAAAAAAAAAAAAAAAAAACTAAAAGCAATGTTTGGCAGTTGATGAAATTGGCAAATAATCAGTGAAAATATATTGATTTGCAATTTAGATCTGTGTGCAGTTTTTTCAAAGACTACATCTAATTTATGGAGCTATTTGAAATATAAAAGTGCTTTACGATATCAGAATCTAAATTGCAGATAAAGACTGTTTTTTTTATTTTTAAAAATTAAGATATAATATTTTAAGTTACTTAATTATTTCTTTTTAATAATTTAAGTAATTTATTAATTTCAAAAATTGTTTTACTGAATTCAAATTTTATTTTTATCAATAATAATAATAATAATAATAATAAAAGATATTTGCATCAAATTTAGGAAAGCAAATTTTTCAGACGGAATATTTGTTGTGTTTTGAGAGTCTGTGAAAAAGAAAAGTAAACAAAAAAATTATCAAAATATATTCTATTTCTATTGAAAATCAAATTGAGACATACAATTATTTTGTTTCTTCCAGATAATATAACACTAGAATTACAAAAATATATAAATATATAAAAATAAAGTGTTGCTAAATGTTTTCATTTGCGGTCTTTCTGTTTAAGAGCACAAGAAGCCTTTATAAATATTTCAACTATAGTGAGCACAAAAGTTAAAACTGTTCTTTTCATTAATCATGGTTCCCACTCTTTTGCTTCTGAAAATTTCAAGCACTTTTCAATGACTTTTCCAAAACCTGATATTTTTTTCAAGCACCTTTTTGATACACTGTTCATAACTGAAAAAAATTAAAATAACTTCCCAAAACAGTAGAACTATATATATAATGTGTTCACTCTTTTCCCAGAAAAAAAAAATCAGGTTTTTGAAATGGTGTAAAAAAAGGAAGGGCTATAAGCACACGAATACTGGTTTAAAAATATACAGTTTCTTTTTAAAGCATTCTAAACTTTTTATTTTTATATATATTTGACATAACTAACTAAACAGAAATAAGCAATCAAAGAAAATAAGTCAAACTTTGCTTCGCTACTCAGGCATCCAGACACAAAATGGGGGGAAAAAAAAAACACTAATGTAGCCTAAACACTATGGCCAACTGTTCACCACTTCCTGATGATGACCTTGAACGATGGTTCACTGGTTGCATCCACACGCTGGGCCACTCAATGAGCTAAGCGCATTGATTCGTCCATAGGGTCTACTGCTCACTTTAGTTGCACATCTGGCTGCCTTTGATCTTTGGAAAAAAAACTGCTACCGAAGCCATCGTCTGCCGCCATCGGCCACGATAAGACAAAGCCCCTCCAGACGGTGGTAATGGCTTGCAGTCGACCATAGTTGGAGGGGCCTTTAAAAAATCATTTTCAAAGACCTTATCTTTCTTTCATTGAATGAAAAGCAAGAATTTCTAATTCAGGATAACATTGAACCCTGAGCTTGTCTCCCCCTCCCTCCAAGCCGGCGACAGTAGCTAATGCAGTTTACAGTACATGAAAGATGAGTCCCGTGACACGGCCACAATTGCTGATAACGATCCTTCTCAATTTTCTGGTGCAGACATGAATTAACATTTTTCAGGGACTTGAAAAAGAAAAATCAAGCACCAGACCTTAAATTCAATGACCTCAAAGAAAATTCAAAAACTTTTAAGGCCTTAAAAAACAAAAAGAAAACTTAAGCACTTTTCAATGACTTTTCATGACTGTGGGAACCCTGTTAATGAATACTACTGATTTTTAGAATACCTGAGTCATATTTTTAGTTTATAACTTATCAGTTCTGCGTACTGAAAGTTGTAGGTCATATTATGCTTCTGCCTGCCAGATATTTCAACAATGAAATTGTTTTGATTTGTATTCTATGTGAAATCGTTTTGATTTGTATTATACTATGGTCTACTATTTTTGCTCTAAAAACACTATTGACTGACACATACTACTTTAAGTTGATTTTGAACAGCTATGAACATCCATACCAAAAGCTAAATTCAAACTCACAGAACCCATTCCTGAAGGTCAGTTTACCAATGAAAGGAGTTTAATTTCAATCCGGGAGAAATATAATTTGGCATAAATAGGCAATGTAAATTAGCAGTAATGATTTCTAATTTGAATACACAATTCTGTTTAGTATCTGAACTATATACTTTTCTTTTAAGTGTTAAAATTAATTACTCCTAAAAAGTTGTTTTTACCTTTAAGAAATGCTAATTCTTAGAATAAAATTGTAATTTTACAAATTTTAATTACCAAGAAAAAAAAAGTTTTGGAATGAAGGAAATTTAAGGCTATTTAAAAATAGTAATACCTGAAATAGTAATATACCTTACTACTTTAAAATACTATCAAGACATATCAATGACATCAATATCAATTTTGGGATATATTGTGATATTAAATTTCTGAAACTGCCCAGTCCTAATATCCAATAATAAATCTAATAAATAAAAAATTGTTATGCTTTCATTTATATGATTGATTAGCTGTTCAGTGAATAATTTATACCTTGAAAATTTTGATTTGGGTTAATATAAGGAGTTAGACAGGGTTTAATATCAGATTCGTGATGAATCAGTAACTGCTAGATATTATTTTAACTTCTTCAAATGGTTCAATAATAAAAATTAGATTTATGTTTACTTTTATATGATTGGTTAACTGTTTTGTAAATAACTTAAACTGAAAATTTCAACTTTTGTTAATATAGGGGATTAGACAGGGTTTAAACTAGGGGGGGGAGTAATGAACAGGAAAATGCAAGAAATGCTTTATACAGATACACCTTTTTAAATATGTCAAATCTGATAGAAAATTTCTCAAATGAAGACACATTTTACACTCATCAAATCATGACAGGGAATTTTTTAGTATATACTGATTATTTAATATGCAAGCATTCAATTTTTAGTAAAAAAAAAAAGAAAGAAAATTATTAGCATGCAATTAAAATGATTATTAGATATAAATTAGATTCAGGACAGGACAATACTCACTTTCCACAGAACAGCATGTTTTTCAGCAAGATGAAACTAGCAGATAAAATACAACAATTACGTTCCCAACATGCATAGTTAATCACAGTACATGCAGGTATTAAAAGAAATTAAGAAAATATAGTTAGTTACAATTTTAGATTTAGTATAACAGCACATGCAGAAAAAGGTATGATATGGTTAATAATTTTGTTAATCCAAGCCTATACACTAAAAAACATAAAAAGTCATGCATTAAAGTTTTAAAATTACACAGAAAATAAACATTTTAAATAACAATGGAAAATGAAGTGTTTTCATGACCCTATAAAAAGAAACTTATCAGACATTAAGCTGGGAGCTTGTCTATTCTTAGACAAAGTATACATAAATATGCATTCTAAGAGTTAAAATAATCATCTCCCAACTAGATTGCTAATAAGTACATGCAATTACAAGTAAATATATGAAATAAAATTAGAAAAAAAAATATTTATTAGAAACAAGTAAAATTGTAATATTAACATCTTTTCACACACAAAAAAGTTATAAAAGAATGAGTTTTTTTCTCACATACAGAAGGAAACTCTCTTATTAGGCTTAAATGTAGCTTTAAGTTTTACACTTTTTTTTTTATACTCTGTTCATTCACCTATAAAATTGTTTCACTAAAAAAGCGAGCATAATAAGACAATTTTAAAAACATGACATATAAATGAAATGGATAAAGGTTATGAAAATGGAGTATCAGGAACAATTTCTTAAAAATCTGCTTCAAAAATATGTTACAAAAGAGAAAAAAATGCATTTTTTTCTTCCTTACTTCTCTTTGACTAGAATTAATTTGCAAATGTTCAGCATGTTGATGTCTGCGATCTCGGCGTTTGCAGTGTGCATTAGCACTTCTCCTTCTTGATCTAGGAGGGGATAAAAATTATAAGAAAAGATCTTTTACATCTTTGCCAGTACGCTAACAACCCAATTTGTATCTACCTGTTTCCAACTGGATCATCACTGAGAAGATCTCCATCCAGTAATGGGAAATTGCCTGGAATATACCTTTTTCTTCCAGACATTTCAGGATCCCCATCCATTGCTTTCGGAGGAGGAGCAATTATGTCAACATCACTCGTTCGCTTAGCAATGTGTGTTTCTTGAAAAATAAAAATAAAAAATCATTGTAAATTATACTTTACAAATAAAATGATGATTATCGACACTATAACTACTTTTTTTTTATAGAAAATATACATGAAAAAAAATTTAAAGCTGCTAGCATCAATAACTCCCAAACACTGGACAGCTGCAACTTTTAGTACAGACCAATGGTGCCTGTAGTTGTACTTCCCACTGCTACACACACAGAAAAAAAAATAACACCATATATTTCCTAATATATGCCTATCCATGTATATGTGAAGAATTCACTTTTCAAAAACTCACAGTAACATGACTTGTGCCATTAGACAAGAAAGAATCCTCAAGTTACTTCCTAAGATACATAGCAAACTTTGAACAAAAACTCTTTTAAAAAGAAAAAAGAACTCATTAAAGGGAAACAAATCTTACTTAACTGCATAACATCAATAGCTCAGAAAAAGGTCAAAACACATTGTGACTTATCAACGCCATGTCATAACCAAGACAAAGTTGGTATAAACAAATACGTTAGTACAAATAAATTTGTTTACATTTGAAATAAATATAGGTAAAAGAAATTTAAATAAAAATTAAGTATATAAATTTTGTTAAATAATTTTTAGTTAAATATATGAGAGTTCACAAATTGAATGCAATTATTTTGGGATCTAACCTATTTGGATGGAGTTGCAATGAAGCAACAAAACAATATGACTGAAAGTCTTTAAACTATTTATTGTTTTAATTAATTAAATCAAAAGAACAAAGAGCTTGAGAAACAAATCTAACACTCACATCTATATGCAAGAAAGTCACTTGGTTGATGTTGTGACAGTCAGTAAACTACTTATTGAGAAATATTATCTGCTACAAAACATTCAATTAGTGCTGAGCAATGCATTAATATCAGAACTGAGTATTTACTAGTTCAATATAATAAATAGACACAGAGAGTAATGGCTATGATAACCCGCAAACAGTTGCAAACCCTGATGGGTGTAATATATTATTGATGTCACATTTGAGAATCCCTGCAATTTTGATCATCATTAGGAGGGAGGATGCCTTGTGTTCTCTCTCTCACCTGCCAACCTCCTGGCAAAAGGACATCCAGATCTACAGATTTGCTTGCACATTACTCTGGTTAATTCAGGGAAATGTTTAGTACAGATGCCATACTCAAACTCAAAACCACAGGGTTCTAGCCCTGCATGCTGATCAGACAGCATGGGGTGTTTAGTACATGACAGCTGTGCTAAACATCTCCCAGTATATCCAGAGAATGTGCAAGCTAAATCTGTGAATCTGGATATCTTCTCACTAGGGGGTCAGCAAGTGGGAGAAAGACACAATAGAGCAATGGTTAGTAATAACAGGAAAACATGAAAAAACAAACCTGAATGAACAAGGAAGACATTTTAGAAACATTCCATTAAATTACAAGCCTTGTTAAACCTCTACATTTGTACAACATAAACTGCAAAGAAAATCTATGGTTCTCAAAGACTGCAAGGTGTCATTTAATTTCTCATGTTTCATGAAAACTAATAGAATCATCTCATAAGTGTCTAGTAAAAGACTATATTACAGCCCTTGTTAATTCAATAACCATGCTTTTGATAAGGAGAGCCTTTAGAAAAATATTTATAATTCTTCAAAATGAGTTTTTGACTTCACAAAATGGAAAAAAAATTGTTGTGAAATGCATACTCATTTGCTTCAGAATTTTAGCTTTGAAAAATGAATGTAGAAAAAAGATTTTTCATTGAATAAGAGAATTTAAATAGATATATTTAAATAGTCCTACCAGTATCTTGATATGTAATGCACCTTTCATAAGCCGGACATCTTTCATAGTTTGGTACCCGAACAGTTCCATCACCACAATGATCTCCATTTAATAATCTAATTCTAGTATCAAATATCTACAGAAAAAAAAACTTATGTAATAAAAGATATATAATAAGCTCTTACACAAATGAAACTGCACCCAAGCAGTTGAGAAATAATAATAATAAAAAAAAAACTTTTTTAAATACATTTAGATCTGTAATCATCTGCATCATTACTTTGAAAATATAATAAAAAATGTACTCATACATTAAATGGCATTTCCTCATGACAACTATAAATCTATTAAGTACTCATAAAATAAGTAACAAGGAGTTAAGGATATAAATGAGCAAAATGAACAAAATATAGACTTAAAATAGTTTAAATTCTCCAGTCTTACTTTATACTAAACTATTTATCCAACAATTATAAAATCACTTTAACATACACTAAAATATGACTTAAAATAAACTTATTAATTAAATGTTTGCCTATTTCTAGAAATTAGTACATAGACCTTATTATAGCTTTTACTTTTTTTTTATAAAAAGAAGAAAATATGATTTTAAGAAACCTTACAATAATGTAAGACATTCTAAAATGATTTTAATGACAGTACTTACTTTTAAATACGGGTCTGGCTCTTCCCACAAAGAAACTATTTTATTATCAATTAATGTAGCAAACATTTGTGTTTCAATGAATCGAGATAAAAAAGGAAGATGTGGTTCTGGCTGATCAGATAAAAATGCTGTTTTATCAAAATTTTGCATTGTTTCTCTTGTGCTGAGCCATTGTTCCATATCATGCTAAGAGAGAGAATATTAATTAAGAAACTGTCTTATATTGTGTCAAAATAACTCATATTTTAAGCAGAATACAGAAATATAAAACAATTTACTACTGTTATAAATAGAAAAACATATGTCACTCCTTTTATCTTCTATTAAACAACTTTTCATTACACTCATCACTACATAAAACAGGAAAATAAAACATATATAACATTGGAATTGTCTATGAATCTGCCATTATATAAGCAGGCTATACAAAATTTAATTATAATTTACAGCATTTATTCAAAATCTGTAAAATTCTATTTTTAAAGTTTCTTTTTATACTAGAATCAATAAATACATGATTCAATGAATAAAATAACTTACTTGATTAGGCTGAATTACAAAGCTTTCATATGATCTAAACATATGAATAAAACGATTTAAAAATATTTCTCGGACAGCATTATTCAACTTTAACATATCAACATATTGACGGAATTCCTCTTTATTACGACTTCTTGTAGATCCCTCATTATCAATTTTCTTTGGCTTTTCAAGATCTCCCAAAGAGGTTATAACACCTATAAATCAAACACAATCTTTAAAAGAATACACTATTTAATACTAAAATAGCAAGCATTTCTAAAGTCCTTCAGAGAATAAAATTTTAAACTGAGATTAAACAAACTGAAACATTACGAACAAGTGTTTTTCTTATTTCTTTTACTACAGTCAAATCTTAAAAACATAATTTCTTGAATCCAGCAATAATATTCCAACTTATTGAGAACATATAAAAAATATTTCAAAGAATTGAAAAACAAATAATCAATCAATAATTAACAAATAATCAGAAATATGAATTTACCAAATAAATGTTAAACATTCAATTACAATTTACTACAAGTGGTAATATGAAATAAATGTTTATGAAATTAATGGTTGGTTGGTTGGTTAGAATTTAGTGGCGCTAATTCCTGAAAGGACAAACTGTATCAAACAAGATGAAAATAAAAAACAAAGTAATAGATAAAAAAAGAAAATAAACACAGGAGAAAGGAATTTTGAGGATGAAATAGACGAAACAATAAATTAAACTTTAAAAGCACATAAAAATCAAATGGAGATAATAAATTATTACATTATAAGAAAATTAAAAAACAAAAATGAAAATTGAGAAATTGAAAATCAAACAATTCTTAAATTCAAAATTCAAAATTGAAATAAAGATTAGCATACAAAAAATCACAGAATTCAGATTTCATAATAAAAACCTGTACAGCGAAGAAAGGGAAACAAGCCTGGATGTGTCGTTTCACTGATAATTGTGTCAAGATTCGACAATAAATTTTTAAAGAATTTTATATACATTGATTTGAGACAACAACACTATGAAAGCATTATGAAGCAAATGCTTATCATTTACATAAATAAAATTTAGTACTTAATGTTATATAAATACTATATGGATGAGTTATTTATGTAAAATGTAAATGTATAATGTGTTAGAAAATTTGAACATGATAGAATTTATCATAAATTGGTTTGTCTAGACTGGAGTGATAGTCAAATTTTTATAAAATGATTAACTAAGACCAGGATTCACTGCTTAAAGATAATTCAGAATGGCTACATACACCCATGCCAGCACTAGATTTGAACTCTCTAGTATTAAATAGTATCTGTTCTACTTGGCCATTACCTGGCTAACTTTAAAAATAAAATGTATTGTATTCAGAATGTATTGTAACAGGTGGGAATAGGAATAACAAAATAAGACTAATATTAGTGTACTAGCATATAGCCCGTCATATGATGGGATCAGTCAAATTTTTAGTTTTCTAGAATTGTAAAGTACCCTATGAGGCAGGTAAAAAAATGGTTCGTTTTTTGTCTGAGAATTAACTATCAACAAAATTAATCGATTAAAAGTATCACATATGTACCTAATCTATTATTTACCCCAAATATAAAATAAAATTATTTACGTAATATCTAAATTTAGTGATAAAACGTATGAAATAATGCAAACAATATTTAAATAATCTAAAATGATTAAATGATATGGTTAAAGGAATGACGTCATAATGCTAGAAAAAAAATGCTATTTTAACCTATTTATTATGTGATAAATTGTTAAATTTAATCGCCTGCTCTTGAAATGGGGCTTGATATTAAGGCATTAAATGCTCGAAAAAGGAGACAGGGTGGATTTTGAACGTTTTAAATATGACAGTATTTTTCGCTGTGATACCAAGCTTATTCATACCAATTTATTTTAGAATATATTTTTTGGTTTAGGAAAAGATAAACATTACTCGCTTTGAATTTTGCTAACCCTAACTCATCAAAAATCCAATATGGATGCTCTATCCATTCCAAATTCAACCGCTTCATAAATTCGAGGCCAGACGGACAGATAACTTAGGATATTATTATATGACGAAAAGAAAGTTTAAGGATACAAAACATGAAATGCTTATGTGGCCAGGGACATCCGTAGAACAATAGGTGAATTTAATAAAATAAAAATCATAAACAGTTGAAAAAATAGTAATATTTTATTTTAAAAATAATAAAACAACTTTAGGAATAAGAATTTAAAAGAAAAAGCAGAAAATCTTAAATTAATTAGACATTTAGAAAAACTTCGCTGCGTCGGGGACAGAACCGTCAACTCGAGAAATATGACGATCAAATGGGCAGTCACTCTACTGAACATACCACGTCTACACACGGTCAAGGAACTAATCAGAGTATATCAGTGTCGAGTAAAAACAGTCCAGTTTAAATATTACTCTCCGCCCTTGCCATCCTATCAAGAATGAGTTTAGTATAGAATAAGAGGGAGAATAAGGCTTGAAAAAATAGCATTAAACACTCATAAAGGGGGTGGATTTTGAACTCGGTCTGAATTTTGCTAACCCTAACTCAAAAAATCCAATATGGATGCATGTAGCCATTCCAGGTACAATCGCTTCATAAATTTGCGAACAGACAACTTAGGCTATTATTATATAGGGGATTCAAATATAATGAAAGCTTAATATTTACTATGAAAGGTTAGGTTTAATTATGTTTCTTTTGTCAAAATGGTGTTCAGTGTCAATGTGATGAGGGACATAATGCATATGAACAAAAATAAACCTATGTAATGCTAACTTACTATGAAGTTTCAACCAATTTTTAAATGAATAAAAATCTAACTTCCTGTAGTATCAATATTATAAAAAATTGCTTATTTTTGATACCAAGGCATGAATTTACAGAAATGAACTTCATTTATTACACCATTAAAAAAAATATTATCTTTATAACCATAAACAAAGTCATTACATATTTATTTGTTAAAAGTAATTTAAATTTTCAATAAACATTTTTCTTTCACTTCAGATTAACAATCTATTAATGTTGGTATAATTGATTTCCAATTCTGCAGTTTCTAGTAATTTCTATAAAAGACCAATACTCTATATTCTACGAACCTGTCCTTTTGGCAAGTGCTGCAACCTTTTGTAGAGCTTCACTCTGCTGTAGAATATGACTATGAGTACTAGCAAGACTACTGTAGGAGCTTCTAGCACTACTGTCAGTGCTACTAACTCCTGAATCACCACTGTCAAAAGTCCAGGATAATTTTCTCAAATGATTTCTTGAATTTCGCTCATTTGAATTTCTATCAAGTCCTTTTTCACTTGACGACACTCCAAATGTTTTCATTGTATCAACTAGCTCAGTTATTAATTCATTGCGGCACGGAAATTTTGGAATGTCTTCTGGGACTTCAACTATTTGATTGTCAATATCAACACAACACAAGTTAGCCTGACAACAAAAACAAAAATTGTGTTATCAATGTTATTGATATGAACAACAGTTAATTATATAAGTAGACAGAAGCTGTTAAATAAAGCAATTTTAATCCACAATCAAACACATCATTAAGAACATAAATTTGTAAAACTTAATGCAAAATCCCTTTCAACAAAATCATTCTTCCTTCATATGACAATTTTAACATATCTCTAAATACTAACATCAAACTGTTATTGCTTACAAAATTAAAGCTCTTTTATAAATAGAAAACTAATGCATTTTCAGTCAATCCAACTGCAAACCTCTTCAAAAATTAAAAAATGCTATAATAATAGATTTTTTAGAATCGCTGCAACATATAAAGAGATCAATACATGCTAGGCTCTATTTCTTCATAAATGTAAAACACACACATTGTTTGACAAAAGGAATCTTTCTTTTTGCAATATGGGCAAAAGATATAGTTTGAACAATTTACCTTAATTTTTTTTAAATATTTTTAAAGTAAATAAAATTTTAGAGAAAAAGCTAACAGAAAAGAGACTTTTACAATCTTTTAAAATTGGAGGAAATATTTTACCTTTAAGTTATCTCTCACTTATATAATATTTTAAAACTTGAATATCTTTTTACATTTTTCAAGATAGAAATCTTGACAAAATAATGACTTTGATAAGAATGAACTCTTTTGGCATTTTGAAAAGTGGCAACACACAATAAAGAAAAAGAAAATTCAAATCAAAAGGATAACAAAAATTTTATCTAACAGCAGCCATAACAGAAATTATATGTATATAAATTGTGTTGTAAGTCCCATTTATAAAGATTTATCCTCACACATAAAATAAATCAGTTTTTAAGATGACTTACTAAAAAAGTATATCATTAAAATAAAAACAAGCCTTTATAAAGCTTCTAAAATTCAAAATTTTGAGATTTAAATTGCTTTATAGCCTACCTCTCCTGGAATGGATAATTGAGCACGTTCTTCAATACCACAACACAAGCCCATAATATAAGGGACGGGTGCATCTAGAAAATGATGCAATGAAGCCGGCAGGATCGGAACATATACATGTTGCCAAGTAAATGGGAAGAGCAACATAGTTATGCATTCAGCGACAACCATCAATTTATCATAATCTAAAAGAGAACACAAATTAATTGACTTACTAACAAGTGCTTAAAAATAAATATAATTAAGATTTGCTTTTAAAAAATTTTTCTATAAAAAAATCCAAGTTTCTTTAAGAAGACAAAAATGTTTTCAACCAATATTGTTGATGCAATCTAACATTATATACTTGTAAACCAACATAATTTTTTGCATATATTAAGTTCATGTTTTTTTACTTTTTTGCCTTTATATAAGTAAAAAATATAATTTTAAGTATATGCTAACACAATTTTTCCTTCTGGATGTATATCTTAATTTCACCACTCTTCTAATTACAGTAGAGCCGAACGATGGCCGAATGGTTATGGCATTGACCTTCGACACCGGAGTTCGTGGGTTCGAATCCCACTGAAGCATGGATGTTCGTAGTCGTTCGGAATTGGCTTTAAGCAGTAGGTAACTGTCTCATTATACCTCGTGTTGCAAAAAAGTAGACCGTAGTGCTTCCAACCAACCTAACCAACCTAATTACAGTAGTATAAATCCCATGTCTCTTTTCCACATGAAATGAGTATACAATAGTTGTAATTTCTCATCCAAACAGTCTTAATTGACATATATGTATGGATGACTCAAATCAAAGGGTTGAAACTTTGTTTAGTTTGAGATGAAAAAACATCTAACCTAATGAAAATTACTTTACTTTAAAAATAGAAAATGACCTTACTTAAAAAAAAAAAAAACCTGAAATGAACTGCAAAAATGGCTTTCTTTGAATTTTAGTTACTACATGGAACCTGAAATTGTAATTAAATCTATCCTTAAGAAAGGGAAAAAATAAAATTCCCAAAAATTGTGCAATTATTGCAAATTTTCTGACCTTTGCAGAATTTTGAAAAGTACCTTAATACATCTCCAAAATTTTCAAGAATAATAAACAACCCTGATAATTCCCTGATTTTCCATTTTTCTCTGACGTGTGGCCACCCTGTTACAGAATTATGTGAGCAAAATAAAATTCAGACATTTATATATTATATATAGTTAGAAAAAAAAAAAAATTTTTTTACACTGAAACTGTAAAAGCTTTCTAATAATACTAAGTAATGAAATAAAATAATGTTTTATAAAATATTTTCAGTATACCAGAATATGATGAAATGACCTCTTAAGGAACTAAAATGGGAGAATTTTATGCTATTTTGTTATAAATACTTTTCTTAATAAATAAGTAACTGCAAGTAGTAAAATTTTGATCAATTTGGTTTTAAGTCAGTAATACTATGAACTAACACTTACCTGCAGAGAAAAGCAAAACTTGGTTCTCTAAAAGGACACTTGTATATAATAATATTACATTATCTACACCTAGTGTTGAAAATAACACTTGATAGGAATACTCGAAAAAAGGAAGTTCACACTGACCTGCAATGAATAGGAAAAAGAGTTAAAAGTTGCTTATAAATGTATTTAGCTAACATGAATTCAGCCTTATGTTGCTTTAAAACATATATAAATATCAAAGAGATAAGCAAATTTTGAGGATAATTAATTCCTATTGTGAGAGTGCAGCTATGTTTGACATAAGGTTTGCGAAACTGATTTGCTCGCCGCACTCACACGTTGTGGGTTGAATGTCCAAGTTTTTTTCGCGACTTCAGGAAGCGTGTGGTGTGGCCAGTGAAAACGATTGCACTTAAACTTCACGAAGTTTTGGAGAGTTGTGATTGGTCTTCAAGAGGCGATTCAGGACCATCCTTGCAAACCCGAAAAAAACTTAGAATGCCCAAGTTTTTTTCTCACACATATCACTTTAAATGCAACACTTTTGTGCTTGCAATTGTTTGGAAATTCAGAATATGAAATATGAATACCAAGATTGGTCACCAACCAATCTGAAGCATTTAATAATGATACATCTCATACACTATCACAATGAATATAGTAACAACAATAGAGCATTAAAATTATCATTATCTTAAATTAAAACTTGGGAGTGAAAATATTATTCTTATCATAGGAATGAAACCACATTAACACATTTTAATAACTTGCAAACCACAAACAAAAACTAAATTTTTCAAATAACCAAGATTCAGAAAACACTATCCTAAAAACATTAATTGAGAAGCATGAAATGAGTCTTGGGGAATAGAAAATAATAATTATGTTACAGAGTAATAGTGAAATGATTGGAATATAAATTGAAAAAAAAGTAACACTTTTACAAACACTTAGTAGGCAAATATATCTATGCATACAGTTAACAATACATAGAAACAATTGCAAAACAATTGCCTGATTATAACTTATTATTACTTAAGAGTAAATTGTGAAACAATATATACACAAAATACACAGGCCAGAAAAATAAACAGTATGCATTTGTGTTACACTGTTACATGTATTTTGGAAAAATATGGCCTAAAAACTTTATTTTAGCCCAGGTGCATAATTCACTAATTTGCATTTTTCAGGATAACTGAAAATCCATAACAATTGGAGAGTTTGATTATATACTATCCTTTTGTTCTCATATAGATTCTTTTAAATATGAATTTATTAGATTTGTAATTTGCTGTTTTATCAGGTTACCAAACATTAATTCCCACTGGTTTTGAATATTTCCAACATTTCCCACAAGTGATTCCTTTATTAGATTTCTGATATATTCTCTTTGACTTTATGTTTGTATCTTTTATTTTGTTTGCATTTTATTGTTGTAGATTTTGTGCGAGTGAATGTTACTTACTATAATGACTTTATATCATAGAGTATAGTTAAATAAAAAAAATGATGCAACAAAAAATTTATGGGTTGCAAAACTAAAACTGATGGACAAAAAGACATTTGTAAATGTCTAATAAACAATGTGAAAGAGATCATGTCACAATCAATAACAGGATAAAAAATGGTATATTTTCCAAGAACAAATAAATAAAGCAGCATAGATGAAGCAACATACAAAAACTTGCATGCAAAATTATTTCAGAATCAGTTTTACAAAAGTCCAAAAGAATTTAAAATCCATTTAATTCAAATGAAATTTCAGAAAATGAATTTTGAAGCAAAATTTAAGGATCAGATACAAGAACAAGCATTATGGTTTATTTTGAATGTTCTGTAATATATATTTAAATAAGAAAAATGTAAATTACACAAAAATATAAATAAACTGTATGTACATACCAGGTCTTTGGCACAAAACTTGCTGTCCAAAACAAGTAAACTTTAAGCTTCTACTAGGGGGTGGTAATGGCACCTCAAATAATATGTTATACACATATGATTCTAATCTGGAATTAGTTTTGAATAATACAATAAGAAAAAATAATTTATAATCAATATTAAATACACACAGAACTATAAAGATAAAGTTTTGTTTCTAGATGAAAACTACAATTTTTTTGTAAACACACACACACACACACACACACATATATATATATATATATATATATAAATATAGAAACCAACCAACCATACCAACATCATTTCTTATTTTGTATGGTATTATAAGCCTCAAAATACAAATTAAAATGAAACTAAATTCAGTTCAACTACAGTCCAAACAACATAAATAAATACTCATAATTAAATATATAAAAATACATTACTTCTTATTTCAATTTTTATTTCTGTTTCTGATATGCAGTCTTAACAGAAAATTAAGTAACATATTTAAAGTATCTTTTTATCTAAAAATGCCTTTAGTTCAGCTGTCCAAGGAAACAAATACATATATCCAAACTATTTTTGATCTGATGATCAAAGTTTTTCAAGAGTTGCTATGCAATTTTCCACCCAAAAACACCAAATTTTCTCTGTTTATCAGGTAGAACAAAAGGTACATATAATCACACACTTTTAGAATTTTAAGTAGCTAGCAGTGTTGAATTCACTCTTTTTTTTTCTTGGGAAGAAATTTTATAGTTGTTTTCAGTATCATCTAATATGTTAATAAATCAGAGAAAAATATAAAATTTTGAATTATATAAAATTTTTACTTATATAAATATAAAATTATAATATTATAAAATATTAAATTTTATACTTTAAATGTATCACTAAAACACTGAGTTCTTAGAAATTTTTATTAATATAGTTCGCAATAATGGCATATTTTTTTCTTATTTCTAACTTTTTCAATTTTTTCCATTTTGCAAAGTAAATTTATAAATATCTCAGTTTTCCCCAATGATTTGATAATTTTTCAAACTCCCTGAGGTTTCCAGGCTTTTGAAGTCCCTTGGTAATCCTGTGTTTGGTGCTTCATAAAAAAAATCTTTATTTCCCTATAAACAGATTTCTACCTAAATTTTAAACTGATTAGTATATTAAAAGGTATATAAGAAGGCAAAGATTTGGAAACTCTATAACAAAATTTGTTTAGAAAAATAAACTCCCTCTTTTTGCCAAGCCAAGGGTAGTTATGGTTATAAAATTACAGGTACAGGACAAAATAATAGGAACAACTGTGTGCGGCAATGTAGTCTTGCAATTTTGGATAACTATTCTCTTCAATATCCCGCCTATCATGGTCCTTCAACTTTTACTCACTGTTGGCTTTGTGGAATATACCTTACCCAGGTTTGTGTAGGCTCTCATAAACCTTGACACAGTGGCACTTGAAACACCCACAAGGTTGGCTGTTCTGGACAGCGATACTCCAGCAAGGCGAGCTCTAATTATCATGCCTCTTTTCCCATTGGAGAAGTTAGACATAATCACACTTTGCTGGAAACAGAATTTTCTCATGCAACTCTCATAGTGCACTGATACTTGACTGATACCTTCCGTTTCACCGCCACTAGGTGGCATACTGTTGTAAAACGAAGCAGTCGTTTATTGGATGGTTGAAGGATGATTCTTTTTTAAGAGGTTGTTCCTATTAATTTTTCCTATACCTGTATAATTTAATAGAAGTTTCAAAGGCAATATAAATAAACACTGTAAAGTGCAGGCACCTATTTTCCTACTTAATAAGAGTCAATTAGGCATCTTGGTACAACACCATAACTAATTTTTTAACTCCTTGCATTTAATATTTTAATAAAGGGTTACTAAAAATTATACATCTAAATGACTATAAATCTAAAGAAATCAATACCTCATAGGAGGTGGCTCTCTTGATGTTACAAGATTATGAAGACCTTCAAGAAACTTTCGGCAAGCTACAACCACAGGCAGTTGAGAAATTAGACAGATGCATTTGGTGACAAACAAAGTATCCCTTGTTAGATCATATAATGCACCTGAATGATTATGTGACTGGCGACCACTGAGCTTGAAGGAGCGAGGGAGTGAACGAGTGCTACCCACATCAGATATGTGATGCATGCCGGGAACTTTGCTGCTACTTAACTCTGTCAGATGCATGGCCTGTAGCATTGAAAAAAGAAAACATTTTACAATTTAAATAACCAATTAAACTTCAAAGAAACTGCCATGGTTAAGTCTTATTAAAAAAGTTATATATATAACTTATATGTGAAATTTATACAAAATAGGAACACCTGTGTGCAGTAGTGTAGTCTTGCAATCTTGGAAATGACTATCCTTTTCAATATCCAATCTATCACAGTCCTTCAACTTTCACTCACTGTTGTGCTTTGCAGAAGATACCTTATCCAGGTTTGTGTAGGCTCTCATAAACCTTGACACACTCATTCATGTCACATGTAACCAGTGAAAATATTCTTCACTAATTATGCAAGAAATTAACCTCTATTATTTAATTTACCCAGGCTTGCTGGGTAAAATAAACTCCTACTCAAAATGCAGTCATGAAGTCATCAAAGAAAACAATACAAATAGGTACTCATAATTAAATGTGTGATTTCTAACTGTGAAACTTCACTTTTATTGAAGATTAAACGCATCTGTCTACTGACCATCTAAACAGTACAAAAACTCTGCATAGAATGCTCCAAATTAATATACATATTTATCACCAATGTTGATCTCCCAGCAAGTAAGTCGTGTGATTTCGTTCCCATCAGGCTTATGATGGTTAGGCAATTTTTGTGAGACAAGAGTAAACCTTGATTATTTAAGCTAGTTTGAAAATCACACAAGCAGCAATTTAATTATTGCATAAGTAATATTATTTTCCTGAGTCAGCTGGAAAATGTGGCCAGTGGTCAGAAAATTAGCACTTATTCTAGCACTAATTTAAGAGATGGGTAAAAAGAAATTAAGTCAGAGGGAACTCTTTTATCTGACATTTTGTAGCTACAAAATTAAGTATTTTATTTTAGGGATTATAATTTTGATATATTACATATTTCTATGTATTATATTTATAAATTGTATCAGTAGTAAATAAGAAAAAAATTAACATTTAAAAAAGTACACTAACATTCAAACTATTTTACTTAGAAAATTATTAATTTAAAACCCTATCAAACGTTCGTAACACAAAATCTGCTACAGTATTTAATAAAACTAACTTTTTAAATTCAAAGATTTAATCATACACTAAAATTCTTGAATCTATTATTTTTAAATAGGACATTTACATTGTAGAGATATTAATGTTACAAATTTTCTATAAAAAAACACGAGTGAAAAATCCAAGAATGCAGTTACTTCACAATATATCTAAACAGTGCTGTACAATACATGATTTTCACAAATTTAACTAATCAGAGAAAAGTGAATCTCTTAGAATAAAATGCTTGATTACTTATTATATAAATAGGTTTACTTTCACAAAACTTGGTATAGCTTTGATGAATGAATATATAATGTATTGATAAATGCATTTAAAGCTCACTTATTAAGTAGTACTATTAATAGCACTATAATAATAGAACAAGTGGAAATAATCATAACTTAGATGATAATAAAAAATACTCAAAACTAGATAAAGAATTTGTATGACTTCTAAATAAATATATATAACCATAAAAGAAATTTTTTCCTACCTCATATACATTTATTAGGATTACAAAAGTAGTACATCATAGTGAAAAGTAATTAAAAATTTACTTAAGAATTTTAACATATAAACCAATATATAAAATTAAACATTTAATATACTTCAATAAATTTATGAATCATTAATTATCTAAAACTCACAAATATTATAGATATAAAAGAAGTTAAACTTATACCTGTAAGGTATGCATGGCATCACAAATCTTTCGATCACTGACTTCTTCATAAAACGTATAACATTGACCATAAGTTCGAGTGCCATCTTCTCTTGTAATGATAAATGAATGAAAGTAAGGATTACGTTTGTGCTTTTGTGTTCGAAAGGTTAATCCTTTTGGCAAGCACAGCTGGAAAAAATTATAGAATTAAACTAATTCCATATTTATTTGATAAATTTCATTAAATTAACATTAAAATTATAAAAACTATTAAGGTCATATCCATGTAACAAACTCATTTTAAAAACAACAGAATCAATAATATAATAAACCATGCAGAATTTGGCAGATGTTAGATCACTTAAAAACAATTAAGAAATAGCTGAATCACTGTGCATAATCAATTGAACAAATGCTATTAAAACTTACATTCAAATTTACTTTTAAATGTGAAAAGAATATCAGAAGAATGAAAAGAATACAGGATAACAAAGCGTTTATTTAGAAAATACAATGATATACAACTCTTCAAAATCCTATAAATTATAAATGTATATTTTTGGAATAAAAAGTTTTTTTTATTATTAACCGTATGTCCTAGATAAATAATAATAATAAAACAGGAATAAATTTAATATCACAAAGAGCTCAACATGATAATGGAAAAGTACACTACAATGGAATTAAAAATAAAACCATCACAACAAACTCAGGTGGTTCTAATACATCTCAAATGGATGTTATATACAATTAAAAAAAGCACGAAAAAATGACAGAAAAACTAACCAAACATAAGACATTATTTTTTTGTTATTTACTTACCATACCAACTGCGCTTTTGTCAAAAGGATTCCATGGCACATTTTCTGGATAATGAGCTAGAACTTTTGACCGATAGGGTCTGTCTAATGGTGTGCAATGCAAACTTTCTCCTAAAATGTGTAAAAGAAAATCATTAAAGGGTCTAGAATGATTTTATGTGGTCTGTTTGTGTAAACAATCACTCTTTTTTTATAAAGGAAACGTGATGAACCTCAATACAAAGTTTATTTAAAAGTCCGAGCAATAAAAAATTAGCGAAGATTAAAACTGCCAAACAGTTAAAAGAGATAAGCACAGCTGATCTTAACTGATAGTATGATTGATTTTTTTATGCAATTTTAATAAAAGCTCATATCAGTATAAAATATTTATCAAATTCGATATCAAAACAAAAGTAGGTTACCTGCAAGCTGATCTGGCTCTAGACCAGAGCTTAAATCCAGTCCACATATTACAAAATAATCAGCTAATCTTTTTTCTGTTACTGAAGATAAAGAATTCGACATATTTAATCAAATTCAATCAATAAAACTCATTCTGCTAACGTGAGGGTGACAAAAAGCACACCAAACCCGCCATCTTGTTTACAGTCAAAAAGTTTCAATGCGCATGTCAATCACCCCGGTGATTCCAGCTGTTTAACGATCTGCGTCAAATTTACGCTGCGTCGTAGAGAATTTCAGGAATCTCAAGGATTTTTCACAGTTACAATAGGTTAAGTCTCAGAATAACATTTAAAGAATTGTGTCTGATCAAACAAGTTAAACAACATTGTATCAGCGAAGTTTTTATTTTTTTTAGTATCACCAAACAAATTGGCAAGCATAGGAGAGAATCCTCCAAATCTGAAAGCAAAACCAAAAGCATTCATCTTTCATTCTAAGATATTGAAATGCATGCATGGATATCTTCGTAAGCAAGGTGAATCAAAAAAGCTCTTTAATCCCCTATAGTATTCATAATGTTTCGTTCAATACTCGTCTTGTTCGCTAATGGTGTAAAGTAAATTTATCCTAGAAGTGCATAGGAATACCCTTAATTCATATAGCATCAGTAGAACTGTAGACTCGTAGAAAACAAAAGCAATTGTTATTGAAATTTGCAATCAATTTCCGTGTTTTTCAATGAAGAATATGTCGCCCTAGGTAGAAAATTTTCAGTAATTTTTATTCACCACTGCAACTGTGGCAGGGGTAAGTTGGTGCATAGCACGAGCGATCGAATTTAAGGACGGCGAAATGATTATCAACCAACGTAGAACCATGCATATTGTTTATAAAATAGAGTGGAAATTTCAGTTTGCACTTAGGTGGACGATGGTCTAGGTTCGGTGTTCTCGTTCACAATGTTGTTGACCCACAAAAATATTAATGAAATTATGTACTTTCCAAAGATTTTCATATATTTAAAAATTTTAGCTGTTGCCTACCAACGGAAAAGTTTGATTCCAATATATCGCCAGAATTTTGCCAGGAGGAAGACTATTAGAACTTAGTTGTATTTTGAGTAGTAATAAAAGATTGAATTAAATGAAATATTCCGTGTCACCTCATACTTTTTTCTTACCTCCTCTCCAAGAATCTTCTTTTGAATTGTTTAACATACATATTGACATATCAAATGTTAGTAATATTTAAATCAACATCCATTCCATCTAAATATTATTATTTCCAATGTGGAAGAATTTGTTTTTATAGCATTTACCAATACCATGCCGCAAATATTTTTTGGTCATATTATAATGGAAGCACCATGTAGGTGGCAACATTACTCCCTCAAAAAACAGAAAGTGGCTCCTCGTAATTTAGAAACAGGAACCAAGCAAAAAAAACCCAAGGCTTGGCCAGTCACCTTCAGAGTTATAGTTTAAAATCGTACCAAATACTATGAAGGGAGTATCCAATTTCTTTGCTTAAACGAGCTATATATTTGCTTTGCTCGTAGGATCTACCTCTTCCTTTAAAATATATGTCGCTCTCTACTGGTCCTCACAACCGTGGGTATAACTTTCTAATTTGTGTGTGTGAAAATGAATGAGACGTGCATTACTGGAGAAGGGAATCTCTCCACGGGAAATAATTTTCTTTTATTTGATACTTGGAAGTAGAATTGACACAATTCATTAGATAGTGTTTAAAAATGTGCTTTAAAATAATATGTTTTATGGCTTTATGACAAAATTTACTTTATGAATTATTTAAATTTAAACGGCTTTTTCTCGTTAACTTAAATTTTTTCATTTTCTCATGTGAAAATATATTTTTCTGTTGAGGTAACAGAGGGATCGCTTGGAAAATTAAAACTATTTTACGCTTTATTTTTGTCATGTCACATAAAAGGTAACAGATTTGACACAAAATGGGAGACAAAATACTTTTATTGCTTTGCTTAAGAATAAAAAAATAATAATTACTATAATTTATTTTTATCACTAATATAACCCACAAACAGTTCAAATTTGAAAAATGAAACACTTTCATTTAAAATAATTAATTAAAAGAAATAAAAGAATTGAATTTAAAAAAAAACTTGAAAGGCAAGGTCGCACACAGAAACTAATTTTGGAATGGGTCCGACTTATTCGAGATGAAAATCTAAAATTTTGTTACAATTTAATGATTGAACTTGCTTACGAGAACATTCATTGTCCGTACTTATAATAAATGTGGAATTATACAACCGTTATTAAAATAAATAAAGCATATAACATAGTTTATTCTAACATTTTAAGAAATTCTATATGATGGTAAAGTTTTAACAAAGTTATGGTTTTAACAACGTATTAATTCATATATCAAAATCAAAACAGTTTCAAAGGAATAAATTTTAAAAATTCTAACGAAAAGACGAAATTTAGTTTTTAAATATTACCGTTATAGAATAAATGACTTCCAAATATTCTTTAGACATCATATATAATAACTAGAAAAATACATTGAGTAAATGAATAAAAAAATATCTCAAGACCTCATTATTAACCCAATTGTAATACAATGTATGAAAATTGTCACGAAAATTACGATTAAATGTGAATTATTTACAAAATTAAGACCATCAATTACTACAATGATAGGGAATAAAATATCGAATTTTTTGTAGAGAAATAATTTTAAAAAATCAGGAATAAATATTTATTAAAGCAAACGCTGACATTTCAATTCGACTGAAACGAAATACAAAACTGTAGTAGACTAAGTGTTTTTCCTGAATAGTTACATACATTGAAAAACATACAACAGTAAAAATGAAAGAAACACGTACACAATAAAAAAGAAAGAAAAAAATGACAATTCGAACCAATATCGTATCTCACAAATTTTGACTAAGTATTTTTAGGCAAAAAAAAAGTAAGCAAAAAATTATCAGATAGATTTTTGAATCTTAAAAAGTTTGTACAAGATCAAAAGTTTTGGTTTTTATTTATCTTTCTTGAGTTTTTCTTCTTCTACAGAAAATGAATGTTGAATATTTCTCATTATAGATACTGGAATGCGTGGCAGCCATGTTGAAAGCCACTGGTTATCGAATAAAAGATTTTGCAACATTCTTCCAAATGGCATTAAAAGTCGATTATTAGATTTGACATACAGAGTTTCATCTTCAAATACAAATGGTTTGAACCAGTCCCATAAACGATCTGGAGGTTGAGTATACCTCAAGAACAAAAACCCCAGAGCTCTAATATATAGAGAATCTTCGTGTAAAATCAATCTTACCACTTGTTTATGCGTTAGCTTTAAGATATATAGTTTGTAAAGCAGGCAAAATGCAGTGGATGGAATTCCACTTCCTCCTACACCACGGTACACTTTGAATGATTTATTCATCGTGTCACTTCCTTTTTCCCAAGGTTCCAAATGATCCACCTTGTAATAAATTTCATCAACTACCTCAGAAAAGTTGTTTAATTCCACTAATTGCTTTCTAAAGTATAGAGAAGACTGAATATTAGTCAACAGTAACTGATTTAAATTCATAGTGCTGGAATTTCCATGGAATTTCAGAGATGGATAACTTCGATGAACATTCATTCTAACAATCCACAAATGTTAAGAGGTATAAACCAGTATAAGAAAAATTTAGACACTTAACTTATCACAAGAAAAAATGCATGATGGTCATTTAACTTCGAATATTATCAGCCACTGAAAACCAAAGCAATTTAAAATAACCAATTTGAACACGTAACCTATTAGCATATATAAATGCTTATTTTTCGTTTAAAGCTGAAATAAATGTTGCCACTAAGCGTTTCTTTAGTTTAAAGATAATAACTGTTGCCACAGAAGAAACTCTTATCGAACGGAGAGGAAATTCTCTCTCAAACAATTAGCGAACAATGTCGCAAACGACTTAGGTTACAAGTAAAAAAAAATGTAACTCAGGTCTTTAATTTCATTTTTACAAAATGTCAATTTTTTTAAATGGCATTTCTTCATCTACAATTTCATGAATTTTATTTTATTACATTGTACAAAACTGATATTGGCAATACTTTCGGTTCTTTTCCGTTAGCGGAATGTGAATAAGGCAATTTGTCGCAACGTCACAAACTACTATAATGCCCTTCCCATTCATTTTCATGTTTACAACAGCCAATAGACAAACGATAAACTGCCCTTCCGTTTGAAACTAAAGCCAGAATCGTCATAATTTGAGAATTTGCCCTACTGCGTGAAATCGCCTTATTGTCGCAAATATCAGGATGCTTGTTCCTATGAATAAATATATTGTTAAAAAAAGTACTAAAGATTCTATTACGAAAAGAAACACAAAATTAAATTTACAGAGCACGTATAAAATTGTAAATTATATATATTATAAGTTCATATTCATTCTAAATTATAGAAGAAATAGAAATCCAAAATTATGAGTCACAACGTTTCACGTGATTTGTTAAAGATTGTAAAATAATTAATTTCAGAATTGTAACTTAACAACTACTACAGGCATAATTTATACTTATACATTTAAGTTTTCCATTTTTTATAAAAAGAATGGCAACGTCTCTAAAAGTTTTGATTTTGACGATTCTATAATGCTAAATTTAAGCTATATTGAAATGAATAAATATTATTTTATGTTCTAATATTATCGTTTTCACTCATCTGGAGAGCTTATAGTTCATTTGTGTAATTTTAAAAGGCGTCCGCAAATTTCCAGTGCTGCTACTGTTACATGATTTTAGTAAAAGTTAACTATGCTTTCAAGAAATAAGGTTTGAAATTAATTGTATGCCTTTGGTCTGGCACTTTCCAAATGGAAAAGTACCATAGTTTAAATTTTACTAAATAATTTCTAACTTTTTAAGTAAACTAATAGACTAAGGATAGTAAGAAGCTAATTTAAATATTACTTTGAAGCAAAGGTTTATTTTAAGACATTTTTATTGAATACTTTGAAATAATATATCCCACTCTTTTCACTAACATTCAAAGAATTAGTATAGAATCTTTTATCTTGTCATGTTAATTCAAGAGGAAGTGCTATCTCGGCTTCCTCATCCTTCTTTATCGCGTTTGCTCATCCTCAATATTCCTAAATACGAAACAAAGTAAAATTCAGGAGAATTTACCTTTCAGACACATAAAATCGCACTCCAATTGATTTTTTTTAAATAAGTAAGATGAATAAGCTTTGAAATGGCTAAAGTTTTATTTTATTCATTAAGTTTATTTATTTTTTACAGATTGCCCATACAAATATATAAAGAGGTAATTTATATATTGTTTCATAATCTTTAAAAAATTTAATGCTAGTGGAATCGGAAAGTAAAGATCGTTTAAAATGCCACTTTTGTAATGATGTATTACTTGTTAATTGATCAAACGAAAGTTGGGTTTTATTTTTAAAATATGATTTTGTCGTATCATTAATTTTTTACTGTTGTAAATAAATATATCTTGTTTTGTCTTTTAAGTTTCGAAAGTAAATATATGCATCCCAGCGAGAACCTACGAGCTTAAAGCATACCTGCCTTAGTTAAGTAGGCGAGCAGGTCACACACTAGCATAGCAGAGCAGTAGTGCTATTACACTGGCTATCTTTGATGTTTGGAGAAAAACCGTTTCTAAAGTCATCCTCTGCCAAGGCCATTTTATCGTCTGTCACCAACACCTGTACCGTCGACCACAATAAGCCATAGTGGTAATGGCTTGCAGTGGACCATAGTGTGGACACAGTATACCATAGTGTAAGACTGTATTTTTGTTCTATTCTCTAACTGCAATTTCAGACCTTCTGACTCCGATGTGTGTTAAGCCCAATTATTCTAGTGTATTATAACTGTTGAATGACTATTTCATTTTATATTATTTTTTAAATAATTATTTTTTGTATTAAATCAACCTGCGTTCAAACTAAATTTCATTAAAATCTGTGCAGTAATTTTGTAGACAATTGACCAATCTGTTAATTCTCTTACTTTTGAACACAGAAGGGAGTTGAAGTTGTTTTGAAGGGAGTGCAACTAGATGTTATAAGAGTCCTAGATATAAAATTTCAACGTTATATGGCTAATCTTTTTTTAGTTATTCAAGATGCATAGAAGGCAGTTTCACGCAGCAGGGCACATCTCAACTCATGATGATTCTGGCTTTCGTTTCAAACGGAAGGGCAGCATATTGGTTGCCTATTAGCTATCATAAACATGAAAATGAATGGGAAGGGCATTAATATAGTTCGTGACGTTTCTCGAAATAATTTTCTCGACGAAACTGGTCAAGATGAATTCAGGGATATCAAAATGGAAGTACGTACAGACGTAAGTAGTTATAGCCGAAAGAGACTGAGGTATGGTCCAAATTGATATTGCCCGTTGAAATCTGAAAATCCATACTTTCGCGATTCCAATATTTTCTTTACTTTGTACAAGGAAGCAAAAAAATATTTTTACGCTAAACATTTTGAAATCATTGATACGATGCCAAAAACATTCAGCTGCAGATTAAGATTTTTTTAAAGATTTTTTTAGGGATGTGCAACAAGAAATAGGCTTTAGTGAAGTTACTCAGTTGGAAAACTGCACTTTATGATGCGTATGTCTAGCTTGATTTTTGAAGGCGGAAATTTCCATTTGGATGAAAGTTTTTAAAAATACATTTAAGGGGACACATTACCTTTAAACAACTTTAAACGGTAGATGTTTTGTTATTATTCATCATATATATTTTCTAATTAATATCATAAATACATGGGATTTTCAGCATTTCTTCTTTAGTTTTATTTGATCAGTTTTGCTGAGTTTACTTTGTTTCTGAAAAATAAGAACTTTTTTTATAAAGGGAAAAATGAGAACTTGTTTTAAAAAATTAAAAAAATTTTTTTAATACACTGTGCGCAGACTTGCAACAATACAAAGTGAATTTCATTAATAATTTTTGCTTTTTTGTAACACTAATCATTAATCATTAACAATAACAAACAATTATTATGTATAATCCTCCACCAATTTAAATTTTTAAAACATATTAGAAATGTTACACCAATAGACTGAATTTTTAAGAAAACAAAAAAAAAAAAAAAAAAAAAAAAAAAACTTAAAAATTCCATTTGAAATTCTATAAATACTAAATGAAATAAACAAGAACGAAAAAAGTAGGCAGAGTTTCATCGTAGGTGTATAACATACTGTGAAAATTTGAAATCAATATGTGCAACAGTTTTTTTATTTAAAGTGCACGCAAGTTGAAAAATATCATTTTCGGTAAAATGCACTTAAACGCTGTTCAATGCAAAGATTGTATAACCGCAGGTTCTAATTTCAATGGGGTTTGTTTTAAACGATTTTGAAATGTCCAGCAATTTTTAAAATATAAAAACCAAAAAATCCAATTTTCGAAGGTTTAAAGGTGACGTATCCTTTGAAAAGGCCAAGTCCTGGACTACATCCTTATGTTTATGTGCTTCCTTATGTGTGACTCGTAATATCAGATAGCTATTTAAAAACTCAATTGACTGATAATCTGGTTGAAGTGAAACGTGGCTTGATTTGGTTTGGAGTGCTATGGTCTACTTTTTGCAACACGAGGGCTAATGAGACCGGGAACTACAGTTTAGAGCCGATTCCGAGCGGCTATGAACAGTCTTGCCACTGTGGGATTCGAAACCACGAACTCCGGTACCGAAGGCCAGCACCCTAACCAATCGGCCAACGTTCGGCAAGTGAAATGTGGAGTATTTGCACTTAGTGGAATTAATGGACATTTTCATACATAATTTATACAAGATTTTTTTTCCCTCTCACATTCCATTTTTCTTTTCTAGCTTGCTTACATTTTGTGTACCGAGGTAAATATTATTTGCTCTGGTTGGAGCTGTACATTAATTTTTTTTTATGAGTAATGAAACTGGTGATTTCGAACGGTTACAAATCTTCTAGACTGTGTCAGTATATATACGTGTCTATATATGTTATGCATCAAACAGTTAAATAATATTAAATGCATTTTGAATTTAAAACAGACTATTTTCAATATTTTTGACCATAAATTTATTGTTAAAAGCCGTACTTCAGCATTTTTTTATGTATCAGTATACATTAGCGTTTCTACAGCATATATATATATATATATATATATATATATATATATATATATATATATATATATATATATATATATATATACATACAGCGGTGTACGCAAGGGGGGCAGGAGCTTATACCCTCCCTTGAGCCCAGACAAAATGGCAAAAATAAAAATTTTAGAAGAAATTATGCGGCTGTTATTTTTTAGAATTATGACCCCCTCCCCCCTTGAAAAAATTCTGCGTACGCCACTGTATTTATATATGAGGGCTGAACGATATTAGCAATTTATTATCGCGATATATCCCCAAATTGATATCGATATCATTGATGAATCACTATAAAACTTTAAATAAGGTATATTTCTATTTTTAATTTAACAGTTTCAGATATTATTATTTTTGAATAACCTTAGCTTTCTATCATTCCAAATTTTTTTTTTCTTGGTAATTAAAATTTGATCCTAAAAATTAAAATTTCTGAAAGGTAAAAACAACATTTTAGGAGTAATTCATTTTAACACTTAAAAGAAAAAAAAATATATATGTTATTCATAAGTAATGTATTAAAATACTAAACAGAATTGTTTATTTAAATTGGAAACCGTTACTGATAATTTAGATTGTTTATTTATACCATATTATATTTCTCGCAAATTGAAATTAAAATCCTTTCACTGGTAAACTGATTTTCGAATTTCGCTCCCGGCATGGATGATCGTAGCCGTTCGGATTTAGCTCTAAATAGTAGCTGTCGGTCAATAATGTAACACAAATAGTAAATCTAGAACAAAAATAGTAGATCGTTGCGACCCAAACTAAAACGATTTCATTGATCAAATATCCGGCATGAGGAAGCATAAATATGATCTATAACTTTCAGCGCGCAGAACTTATAAACTAAAATGGTGACTCAGGTATTCTAAAAATCAGTCGTACGCATTAATGAACAGATCAGTTTTAACTTGAGTGATCACTATACTCGAAATATTTATAAAAGCTATTGTTCTCTTAAACAGAAAAGACTAGCAATACTTCGCTACTTTATATTTTTTTTATTTATTTTTGAATTATATTCTCTGCATATTGTCTGGGAGAAACGAAACTATTCTATGTTTAAAACATTTGAATTTCTATAGAAAAGGATTTATTTTAATAATTTTTTTTAAAACTTTTCTTTTTCATGGCCACTTTCTTTCTCCGAACACACTAAATATTCCGAACTAATAAATCGAAAACCGGAACTGAACCGATGTATTAATTTTAGTTGAACCGGAACCGAAACTGGAATTAAAAAAATTACGGTTCGAAGTCCTGGACAATTACTCCCAGTTATTAGAATCACTGTGGAGTGACATTCATCCCATTTTTAACTACAGTGGAATGAAATGATGAAGTAAGTTGAACATACCGAGAGAGCGTGCCCGCTGCAAGAATCAGTATGAAAGGTTATCTTTTCAACTATCGAACAGTACCTATTTTAACTTTGACCAGGACTTAGATCCATGCCCTGTTCTGGGTTTCTCTATAGTACTAGCTTACACTATATTTTAAATAAGCTAGGTAATTGTTTCCAGTGCTTAAATAATAATAATAAAACTGATTATTCGTAAACAGAAGTGATCTTTGTAAGCCAAAAATTGTTTGAGGTAATCAATAACACGTGCTGTCGCAAATAGAACCAATAGTCAAAGGATGCACTACTGTTGCATATGAAAATAAATATAGAAAGTCTAACAATAAGAATTTATGTGATAAAGACCGTATGATTTATTTTAATTCAGGTCAGTATTAAAACCATGATTAAAAATATTTGCAGTGAAAAAATTAAATTAATGCCGTCGGTACACCATTGCCATCGTCTTATTCCATATCTTTCAGAACATCTGTCAGAAGCAGGAACAAAATGCAGGTTAGCATTTACGAAATATTTAATCTGCAAAACGACTAGACCTGTTTGTTTATTCAAATTCTTTTGTAATAACTTCTTACACATGAAAAACAAAACTCTCAGTATGGGGTCAGTCGGCCGAGGAACCGAGCATACTTTGAAGCACGCATAAAGTAGTCTGTGGGAACACGGATCACGTGTCTTTGGGAAAACGATAGTTTCTGCTTATAGCTTTCCTTTAAATGCAGAAAACGATATCGAGTAAGACAGTCCATTCAATTTCTAATTTTAAATTGATTCATTTTGTTTTTCCCCCTCCAGACATTTTTATATTATTATAATTTTATGGCTATATCGAAAAATGGCGTATAAATTAAATGTTCCTTTAGATCGTTAATCTTATGAAGTTTTGAGCAACTTTACCATTTAATTAAATCCTATTGTGAACTACAAAAAAACAAACCAGGACAGAAATAGAACTCTTCTGCATTTACAAACATATATTTCTAGCGAATACGAAATTAAATTTAATGAAACAGTATATAAAAGAAATTGTGAAATTGAATTGAGGATAAAAGATTTGAAGTGCCGTTAATAATAAATTAAAAATGTAAAACCAGATTTTTCATCCGACATAACTTCAATGAGAAGGGCGACACTCTTTAGATCATCAACAAGTTTTTTTTCTTACTTTATTATCGTTATTATTATTTTATATTGTGACAGTAGGTATTTGCATCCATTTTAATACGATTGTTCAAATGTTCATCAGTTAATTTGTTTCTGTTGTTGTATTTATTTATTTCTTACTTTTTTATGTAAATTTCATACAGGAAAAAGATTCACAGGTATGTAGTTGAAAATTAGCCAATCTGATCTACCTAAAATTTCCCACGATCAACGATTTGGAGACGACTGCTTTATATTATCTTGCTCATGAAATAAAATTAAGATTTGATAAAAATTTTCCGTTTCATCCACTTCTACATAATCAGAATATTGCACATCAAATTGACCCGGATTAAAATGCATTTCCAAAACGTCCTGCAAAGTCATTTGGGTTGAAGAGGCCTGTTCTAGTAGAATGACTTCGTAGAATTTCGAAGGTAATAGCTTCAATCTTTCGGCCGTTTAACAGAACAAATCTTTAACCATTGCCAGAGCCACGAAAAGCCGATCACATTGTTCTTTTCCGCAGAATTACAGTTTTGTTTTGAATCCATTTTTCGCTCCGTCGACCACCAGATTTAGATAAGAAAAGCTAGTAATGGGAGAATAATCAGAAAATTCTCTTTCATTATAAACTGTGTCACCCCGAAACATGGTTGATTTGAATACACTGATTTTTAAAGTGTATACCACTTCATAAGTAATCCACTACTTTAGCGATAAATGACTAATGTAGCATTTCCTTCACAGAAAGGCACTAAATTTAAAAATTATTTCTTTAAAAATTTTTACATATAGAAAGTTTTTGTGTTATAATCTTATAATAAGTACGAAAACCACAAAAATGACTTTAATACTATTTTTGTAATTAATTGTAATAAAATTAAGGTGTGTGATTAACATAACATTTTTTCAACTTCATGATAGGCCACCTTATTGTCAAAATTATTTCTCTGAAACTGATAGTCTAACAAACTTACAGCCGAATCGTAGGGCACTGCCTTTCGGTACCGCAGTTGTCAGGTTAGAATCCCGCTGCTGGCATGGATATTCGTATCTTTTTGGATTGGCTTTTAAGCAGTAGTCCTGGTCTTATTATCCCTTGTGCAGCAAAACAGTAGACAGTAGGGGTCCAAACTAAACTTACATTTGTGCCTTTTTAAACATTAGAATTTGAATATTAATTCTGAATATGCAGTACATGCCAATTTGATCTCACATAGTAATTAAAGCAAAATATTGATTAAAACTAGTGAGACGAAAATACTCATATAATAAAGTAATTTATTGATGATTTAATTTTTAAATTCCTTTGTATATTATTGTTATATTATCTCTTTTATTAACATTTATGTTAAATTGGCCAATTCCCATTTAGCTATGCAGGGTCATACGAAACAAATTTCTCGGCAATGCGAATATGTTCAGGCTTTTTAACTCTATGTGGATGGCAAATATATATATTTTTATTTTCAAGAACTATTAAGTTTTATAGGTTTGTATCTATCAACTATCAATTCTTTTAACAGTAATTTTTATTGCGAGGGTGGCATTTTACATTTTAGTTCACGGTGACAAAATGGCTGATGTTTGCATTTAAGGTAAATTTCCAATTTAATAAGATGGTGGGGATATTTATTTTTGACATCAATCATTGAACTGAAAAATATATACGTATTGCTTCAAATAATAAGAATAAATAAAGTAAGAGTTTACGAAATTTTTAAATTAAGAATTAATATTAAAAGTAGTCAGTCATTTTCCACTGAATCTCAAAAGTCGATTTTGCTTTACGGGTGTGAAGTATGAATTAATCAGCTGATAGAGACTTCAAACATTTTACAATGGCTTTTTTCCTTCAGGCAACGCTATTGCAAATGTTTGCATATTTTGAAGTCTTCTTCAGTTGGACAGATACTTCACGAGCCCGGATAGCTCAGTCGGTAGAGCGTTAGGCTTTTAACCTAACGGTCCAGGGTTCGAGTCCCTGTTCGGGCGTTTGTTTTTTCCCTGGTGCCGAGTCATAACACAGTTTAATTATGAAAAAACATGGCTTGTCTAAAGTTACCGTACACTATTTTTACACTAGGAAAGACAGATAATGAAAAGTTAGAATTATTCTCTTATGATTATCTTATTTGCGTTATTCAGAAATTCTATTTATCAAATGTATTGGAGATTGATTTGAAATTTAATGTAAATTTTTCTATATTACTATATAGAAAAAAAAAGTTCACCTTGAGAAAAAGAGATCAATATTCGTTTCTGACTTTAGGGAAAAGAGACCTTACGTAAATATAATTTTCTTCATAGATCATATTAAATAATTCTTTTTCTGCGAAGAAAATTGAATTTTAATGAAAATAAAATATAAATTATGAATAACCACTGGATATTGAACTATTTTACTAAGGTAATTCTGTAGAATATTAACTGGCATGCAAATTGCATTTGGGATAAATAATGAATTTATTTATCATAAATTTGTATTTGACATTAAAACTAGCATTCACAAAATCCAGGCATTTATAATTATATATTTTATATAATTTATACACTAAAATTATAGTCTTTATAAAAAATCCTCTTGATTTTGATTGATATATTAATTTTAGTTATAACGCATGCTATTAATTTAAAAATTTTTGTTTACTATATTCTTCTGAAAAACTTTTAATCAAAACAGGAAATGTTACATGTATTCTTACACATTCGAAAGATTTATGCCAAAAATTATCTTTTGTTTTTTTTAAATTTTATTTGCTATTTTTTTTCTTTATTAGAATTATAGCTGGTCGTATTTACACTAATAATAGGTTTATTAAAAGGAAAATCGATGAAAGATTAATGAAACTAAAATTTATGTTTTCTAGTTACAAATTATGCTAAAAGATGGCAGTATAATCGACAGCTCATTTTGATAAGTAAAATCATATTTTACTGTAATTAATTCGAGTGATATTCCACGTATAAGAATCAACTATTTTAACTCACGATAAATGGGTTTGTTATAAATTTTCTGGAAAGTAGAAATCACAGTTAGTAACTGATGTAAAAATTATAAGAGGAAATCAAGTTTCCGCAGAATTTGAGAAAGAAAATTTTAAAAGTATATTTGGAATAATTTATCTATGTAAAGAGAATTGCTATAAAAACATTCATAATTATGATTGTTTTTGTTATATTAAGTTTTCAAAACTCACATTTACCCCAGAATTCTAAAATAAATTACTATGTTATTATTTAAGCACTAAATTAATCTTTGGCAATATCGCTGTAAGCCTCGGTAGCGCAGTAGGCAGCGCGTCAGTCTCATAATCACTCAATCTGAGTAATCTGAAGGTCGTGAGTTCGATCCTCACCCGGGGCAGGTTTCTTTTTCGATCTCGCGTTCTGAATGATGCTACGAAAATATACTCATTATGAAACGTAGTAATTTATTTGTTTTTGTTCTTAGATCTTTCTTTTTTCTTTCTCCCTCACCCCCTCCTAAAAGAACTATGGCAATCAAGTGATCGAAGCTTTTAAGAAACAATGATGCAACGTGATTTAATAATGGGATGATTGAAAATTAACCCCCTCCCCTTACCCAGGCAAAAATTCCAGTTGCGCCGGTAGTAATAATTATAGATATCGTGATTATATCTGTCGATTTACCTGCAGAAAAAATTACATTTATGGGTGATTTTCGACAATTCTTAAAATACCAATCCAGACGACAAAAATATAAATAATAGCAGGCACTCGAAAATTTAAGACTGTTTATAGGATTGTCATCTACCTTTTCTATAAAGTAAAAATCGTTCCTACATCTTAAAAATTCTACAAACTTTTTTTTTTTTTCCCTCTATAGAGGTAAGCTGGACATTAAGGCTTTAGGTGAAGTATTACTCACTTTCATGATGTTAAATATTTATAAAATATAATTCAATGTATTTAAATTTTTAATGCAATAGAACTCAAATAGAAAAAAAAATACACATGAATAGGTTGCAATAACTATATTGAGGTAAGCATTTAAATTTAGAATTCGTAAACTTTCTCAAAAAGTAAATTACGATTTTTTTTAAAAATTTCAATGAATTGATTGCAAGTAGTTTTTTTTTCAGGGGGTGGAGGAAAAAAGAAAAATCAAAATAGAAGGAAAATGAATCCAATATAATGTTTACGAAATGAATATATTTTCATTCAAAATTAATTCATGGAACACGAAAGATCTAAAAAAGATTCTGCCCCGGGTGAGGATCGAACTCACGACCTTCAGATGACTCAGTGAGAGTGATTATGAGACTGACGCGCTGCCTACTGCGCTACCGAGGCTTGCACGAAGGGGACCAAGGTAAAAAATGCATCGGTCGACTGATTGTCTGAACAGTGCAACTTCTCTGAATCGAATATAAAAAATTATACACTTTGTCGGCTATGTCGGCTCCAGAGCGAGAATGACGTAGTTGTATTCCCACGAGACTAAAGATTGATCAGCCATTTTATGGGAGATAAGAGCGAACCATACGAGCAGCAATTTAATTATTGGAGAAGCGAAGACATTTTTAATGGGACAATGTAAAAAAGCAAAATGCAAAAGGAATTAATTTCTCAGTAAGTGAAAGTAAAAGAGAACATTTGCCTAGTTTAAAGTCCAATTCACAAATTACCCACTTAGAAATTGAAACAAATAAAACTTACAACTGTGAAAAAATTAGCAGTTTTAGTTTTTTAGGAGTGAAAATAAACAAAACCTTCGCAATGCACAAAACAATCATACTTGAAAATAGATGTTTTTATGGATTGAATAAATTCTTAAAATCTGACTTTCTTAACACAAAACATACCATAACAGGACAAATGACCGATAATGTATGTGTAAAAAATGCGATAAGTAATGAATTAAAAATTCTTAATCTTCGTGTTTGCAATACATAAAAAGTGACAAAGTACAATTTTGTTTAATTATAATAAAGTTTATTTGTTTATTTCCTTCCCAATATCAATATTTCATAATGCTGGAAAACCCTTTCCAAATTTCAGGGTGTTCTTAGCATATATGTAATATGTGCCTTATGCAGGGCCTGATTATCGCACGGGCACTTGGTGCACGTGCCCTGGGCACGAAAATTGAGTCGAGTGCTTAAAACACATATTAAGTGGGTGAAAATTGCAATCTTAAGCTACCATCGTTAAGTTTTAATAAATTATTGTACGAGGTAATTGTGTTTGTCATGAACTATATTGTTTCCTATTTACTTTAATTTTACTGTTATTTACCTGATAATTAATTCCCTCGACAAACCTGGTGCTCTTTTTATCCTATGGGTTACTGCATATTTATAAGAAAGATTATTAGCAACGTACCACTATAAACCATTAAATAAATCATCTCATCCATTTAAATTATTTTTAATTGTATTAATATTTATTTTCTGCACCACAGAGCTTGTGAGTGTGACAAGGTAAAAATAAAAAAAAGTGGGTCCCTCTAGGTCTTTAAAAGTTCTTCATTTTTAGCATGGCTAAACAGAGATAATAATGATTACGTAAAATGAAAATTGGGTGTTTTTGATTTTGAATATTACTTTAATGCTAATTTCTTAAATCCGTTTGCTAATTCAATGTTATAATTTTTATATGACTGTAATTAGGATAATAACTTGTCGCTATAAATTTGCAATGGGGGTGGAGGGCACAAAAATTGGATTGTGCCCTGGGCACAAAAGTATCTTAGTCGGGCCCTGGCCTTATGTGTATAGTCACCCTCCACCTGGAAGGTATAATGCAAAAATTTACAATGATAGGGAAATGTCCGTGTTGTGCACAAACCCCTTTTAGAAATTTAAGGCTTTATCCGAAAAGAAGAAAAATGCACCTTATGTGTAGGTCAGCGCCACACCTGGTAGATATAAAGCGAAAATTTACAAAGATAAGAATTGATCATGTTTCGCACATTCTTGTAACCAGATGGCAAAACGAGGGTTTCAGAAAAAGCACCTTTATATTAAATAGAACTCTGGAACTCACTATTTTGGGGCACCTAGGGCCGTAGGCCCTTTATCCCCGATAATACATAAATTCGCAAGTGGCATTTTTATCCTTAACATTGGCTGACAGATGGTATTATAAGAAGGAAGAAGCGAGAGGGGGAAAGAGGACAGTGAAAACACTAATAAAATAAAATAAAATACAGTTAGATATGTATAGAGATATTTACAATGATCAAATAGTTAATGAGGGCGAATACCCTCGTGTAGTACCGTAGTAGCCCTAGGGCACCTATGATGCTCCAGAGGGTCGTAATCCGGAATATTATATAGTTCTTCATTTTGAATATGATTAATTCTTTTATGGTTAGTTTTTTTTTTTATGAATTCCCTTATGGATTCTATGTTTAAGTTGGAGTGAATGATGTTACGCAGATAGTCCGAAATATTATATAGTTCTTCATTTTGTATATGATTAATTCTTTTATGGCTAGTTTTTTTTTTTTATGAATTCCCTTATGGATTCTATGTTTAAGTTGGAGTGAATGATGTCGTTACGCAGATAGTGATTTGCACGAACTGAATAGTTTGTATATTTTTACTATATTTTTTTAAACACAAGTATATTGTAAATAATTTTTTTTTTCAAATCTATATTTACTGTAAATGCAATTGTTCTGAGTCGTTTATTTCTGGGATAGAACCTGGTATGACCTTATGGTCTAAAGTTAATTTTAAGTATGTATACACACATATACTATATATACAATTGTTCTGAGTCGTTTATTTCTGGGATAGAACCTGGTATGACCTTATGGTCTAAAATTAATTTTAAATATGTATACACACATATACATATATACAAACTTTTAAAATAATATATATATATATAAAATATTATATTTATAAATATATATATAAATATAAAGATATTATAAAATTTATAAAATAATTTAAAATATTTGAAAATATATGTTTGTTTATAAATATTTTTTTTATATATATAATATTTAATTCATTTTATACATTTTTTGTTATATTATATTATTAAAAAAAATATTTTATATTATACATATAAATATTTAAATATAATAATATTATATGTATATATGTATAAATATTTAAATATATAGATATTTTTTATAGTTGTATATTAAATACATTAATGTATTTATGTTATATTTTCTTTTTTTATATTATTTTTTTATATATATATGTATATTTTTTTTATGTTTTATGTATATATATATTTATATTTTATTGTTTATATATATATTGTAAATTTTTTATATTTTTTTTATTTATATTTTTTTTTTCATTTTTTTTTTTTTTTTATGTTTAAAATTTTTTATATATGATTTTTTACATAAAAAAAATATTCACAAATCATTAAAAAAATATATATATATATATATATGTGTGTATATATATATATATACAAGGCCGTAGGAAAGGGGGGATTTAGGGGGCCGGTCCCTCCCCGAAATTCTAAAAGACCGTTTTGTAGAAAGAAAATGGACCGTGTCTGTGGATGTGCCCACTGCCTAGCTGTGTATAAACAACAGTGTGCTTATAACAGTGTGTTTAGTGACGTTGCGTTAAACAGTAGGTGCAACTTGTATTTGACAAAAGCAAATTGACTAGCACTCTTAACAACTCAACAAAATATTGATGCACTGTCGGAAGAAATTGGGAAAATTCTTTGCACATCTTCAAGGCTAGCATATTTTATAATATACAGGTAAAACAATTTTAACATATTCATTTTCTTTCAAAATAATTCTTTTTCTTTGGTTATACTTCCGTTTTTTTTTAAAAATTAGAATTTAATACCATATATAGTTTATATCTTTTCAATGTAAATTTTACTATTAAATTCATTGTGTAGTTACTTCTAGGCTTTATATTTGTTCATTATATCATTTTTTAGTTATTTTGATATTTTAAAACATTTTATTATGGTACTCATTAGGGATGTACATACGTAAGAAAACCCGTAGTTTTATTGAAGCGTCATTCACAAAAAAAATCCTTGGTCCCCCTCTGAATATAATTTTTGGCTACGGCCCTGTATATATAGTATATGTGTGTGTGTGTGTGTAACGTCATCGCTTCTTATTCGATATAGCCCGAGATGTAGGTAACAGTTTAGCAGAATGTCCAGGCTTTTCCTTTCTATTCACCAGTAGTTTTTTCATCCTTAAAACATGTTGATCCTACAAATATATTCAACGAACTGAAGCATGAATTTTTTATCAACTGTAATTATTCTATGTTTGTATCTGACTGTTTCTGAAAAAAAAAAAAAAAAAAAAAGTACAGAAAATTGTAAATTTAAGGTGGAAGAGATAGGACTTCCCGGTCCCCTAGTTAGAAGACTACCGAAATAAACTAAACCACGAAATATCAGTAGTGCTGCCATCTAGTGTTCAATCGGAATACTAAATACACACGACCGACTTATTTTCAATATACTTTCGATTAGAGGCATAAGATGGAGCTGGTTTAAGTCCCTCTCTTTCCCCCTGGAATTCTGGAGTTTACCGTATCACATTTTAACGTTGAAATAAGAGTATATATTTCGCACACACACACAGCATATATATATATATATATATATACTGCATACTTAATAAAAATTTAATTTCTAAATAAAAATTTCAATTTTTAAAAATTTTTATCCTTTTTTTTTAAATTGTAATATTTTTGCTCCAAGTTTCCAAGCTCCAAGCTCCAAGTTTAGTTTTATGAATTTACAGAAGCCTATTATACATGATTGCCTATGGCATTTTGGATACTTATAATATTAAATATTATATAGTATTTCCAATGAATTAATAATTTTAAATATTGATATTACATTTTATATATATATTTTTTTTACAAAATTTTACTTTTCTGAGAAGGAAGAGCCGTCTTTAATGGAACAATATAACTAAAGCATCAAGGAACCATTTGTAATTATATACTAGGGGTGGCCAAGCTCCTTGATAGTCCGAGTCATTTTTCAAAATTTGAAATTTTTCGCGAGCTTTAATAAAATACGTATTTAAAAAGTATGCAAAAAAGGTATTAAAAGTTTTTTTTATGGAAATTATATTTATTGAATGCCATTTGGAAGTTCTTCGTCCTTTAATTTTTCAAGGAATTTTTTTAATTGATGATTTTTTGCATTGGTGCAAGTGTAATTTACAATGCGCTCCACTGTTTTCAGAACATAATGGATATTTTAAATATTTTGTAACGAGATGTTCTCGGTGAATTATGCAGTGAATCGGTATGAATTCTGGAGTTTGAGAATCATCTCTTAAAAGGACAATAAGACCGATTTTTTTTTTACCCAGCATTGCCGGAGCTCTATCAGTTGTAATATTTTTTAAAAATATAATAACATAATTTTTTTAAAATATAATAATGAAAAGGGAACTCGGGTAGATTTATCGAGAGCCACAAATAATTCTTAAAGAGCCGCATGTGGCTCGCGAACCCCAGGTTGGCCAACCCTGGTATATTGCTACTGATATCGTACAGAGAAGTCTGAAGCGAGAAGTAAACGCCTACGTAAAGAATTAGAGACTGCCGTACATTCCTTAGATCAGTAATAGTAAACTTCTTTCTGACTTTTAAGGAGTAAAGACTTGTTTTTGAGAAGTAAGTCAAATTTTGTTCATTATTCTTGGTAAATTTAAGGCCGTGGGTCACTTAGAAATGAGGAAGTTATGGTAAAAAGGTTCCAAACAATTTGAAACAATCGATAAATTGTTAACAGATTATATTATCCACCAAGGATACCGATTGGTTCAATGTTACAAGAGGGTATTTTCTCATTATACGATGCAAGCAATAGGCTTCCTAAGATCGTCGTGACTCATAATTGGTTGGTTTGGAGCGCTACATTCTACTATTTTGCTACACGAGTGATCATGAGGTCGGGACCTACTGCTTAAGTTCAATTCCGAATGGCTACAAACATTCATCATGGCTATTCGAACCCATGAACTCGGGTATCAGAGAGCAGCTCCCTACCCATTCGGCTGTCGTGATTCATACACAGGTGCTGCGATATGGTTTTGTTTCGAGTGCTTCGGTCTACCCTTTCGCAACACGAGGGTTAAGGAGACGGGAACAAATGCTTAAGGTCTATTCCGAAAGGCTACGAACAACTATGCCAGCTGTGGGATTCGAACTCATGAATTCCGGTATCAGAGAGCAGCGTCGTAAGTCATACAGAGGTGCAGTGATATACGACAGTTCGGGACTGTGCGATCTGCTTCTTTGCTGCATGATAATGAGACCGAGACCTACTGCTTAAAGCCGAATCAGGACACCTACAAACGTTCATTCCAACAGCAAGATTCAAACCCCTGTACCGTGACCCCCCACGAGACTGTGAAATGATTAAAAAAAAAAAAAAAATTAGCTGTCAGAAATATTTTTTAAATTTGACAGTGAACATTAATATTTTTCCTTTTATTTTTTTTCTATTGCTGTTCTGTTGTTTAACATATAAAAAATAACTTTATAAAATAAAACCCAGAGCAGGGTCATTTGCAAATCTTTTCGTAGGCAGTGTCTGAACCGTGGATTATAACTTCATCACCACTGCCCTAAATCCCACGGCCCTAACAAGGATTTAGTTTCTGGAAGAGGGGTGGGTGGAGGACTCAGCCAATTATATATTTCCTTATTTTATTACTAAAAATTATAAAATTTGAAATAAAATTATAAAAAATTAACATTTATTTAATATTCATTGTAGTATTAAAATATATAAAGATTAATGTCATATATATCTAAAAAGTCCAATTTTTCGTAATATTCTTTAGTCAACGTATAAAACAATTTGGAGCAAAAATAGTGAAATTAACCTATTAATATCTAGTGTCACTTTTTAGAGACAGTTAAAAAATAGTTTGTAGATATTGGTTAATTGGTTGGTATGGAGTGCTAAAAGAAGTTTTTTTTTGTTACACGAGAGCTAAAAAGAATTATTAATTTTTCTGACAACGAGTTTTCCTTTACAGAGAACCAAATGATAACCAAATAAGGAGGGCGCTGCTTTTCGGTAACGGAGTTCGTGTGTTTTTATCCCACAACTGGCATGGATGTTGGTAACAGTTTGGAATGAGCTTTAGTCAATAGGTCTCGGTTTCATTCGCCTTCGTGTAACAAAATAATAGACTAGTGCTGGGCAAACTTATTAGCCGAAGAGCCAAATATGAACATTACAACAATTAAAAAAAAAGGGAGCCAAATCTGCTTGTTTAGTAAAATTATTATTAATATAATTACGTAATAAAAATATTCCAAATATATTTTTTAAAGCCACCAGTACAAATTTATTATCGTTATTAAATTGATGAAAATTAAAACAAAAAAAAATCTTTCTAAAAAATACAGTTTTATTAATATATGTAACTGCACTAAGAAGAAAAAAATAATTTTTCCATCATCGAAATAACAAAACTTTTAAAATGACTAAAAATAGAAGAAAACTTCCAACATTTGGACAAATAGAAGTTATCGAAAAAGGGATTACAAATTTCGTACCGGAACCACAAACATATATAACAGGTGTAATAATATTGTATAAAAATACCTGTAAGATGTGCTGCTAGGTTGAAAAATACAACAACTTTATAATAAGACAGGACAAAATTTTAATTACCTATCTATCTTTTAACTTAAAAAATAATACATGTTCTCGATTTATAGAAGAATTTTTATTTATCAAAATAAGATGTGATTTTTTTTCTTACCAAGTTTTTTTAAAATGAAAATATATTGCGCCTTCCGTGGGTATTTGAGCCAGAGCCGCACTTAAGGAGCCAAAGAGCCACATGCGGCTCCGGAGCCGCACTTTGCTAACCCCTGTAATAGACCATAGCGTTCCAATCAGCGAACCTTTTCAGGGAAGATAGAGAGCAATCTTATAAATCATCTATCGAAAATTCGAGTATATATTATGATTTATAATTTTGGTTTTGGATTCGAAATATTACGATTGTAACGTATCCGGTCCCTGTTTTAGGTGACACAAGGAAGAATCAGGTGTGTCTTGATTAATGAATTTATTTACACTTCTGCTATATACATCATTTCACAACTACACGAAAAAAAATTCCGATCACAGGTAAGTGACTAGTACACGTAGGCCTGAGTAGAGACGGGTACCTAAATTAAATTCAGTCTCTGCCGAAATATGGGTGATTCGACGGAAGAAACAATTCGATAGCTCTCGCGAATGTTCACTGAAGTACTGGTAGAATATCAAAGCACAGTTAGAGTTCCGAGGGAAAAATGCAAACAATCCTGAAGAGGATTATATTAGAAAAGGAAGCCCCATGCATAGGGTATCGTTTCAATCTCAGCAAGTGATACATCCCAAGACGGGATTTCGCTAAATAAAACTCTCCGATGGAGAGACTGGTCGAGGCGACCTCCGAGTTAGCCGATACGGGCTACTCTTTAAAGAAAAGATCACAAGGTGGGATTATAGTAAAAAAAACTCTCGGTAGAGAGACTGGTCAAGGAGACTTCTGAATTAGATGGTTGCTAGCTAACTAACTTCTCTAAAAAACAAATCTTATCTCGTCTCTGCCTCACCCTCAATTTCATTATTGGATCACCTAGCGATGACCTCACCTTCGAACAACTGGATTGGTCCGGGTTAAACAATCATCGGCCGCAAACCCAGGGGTTCCTGGAATTCTTAGCGGCTACATCCAAGTCGCGGCAAATCCTTTGTCGTTCCAATGATCCTATTTTTGGCTGTCAGTGAAGGTGCCGGGTTGTCTGGTTTATTGTTCCTCTACTATAGGGTACAACAGTGTAGATATCGTGATGCCGGGGAAAAACAATCCTTTTGTATCCACACAATCGAAGTCCGCCTGTCACAGCAAAGTTCTTTGATGTCGACACACCACTAAATCAAGCCGTTACACGATTTTTCGAGCGTTGTCTATAACTTTACTTTTCCACCAGGTACATCGACTGAAATCATGACGATCTATCTTTAAACTTCACTTTGTTTACACGTGATACAAAACTAACGTCGTATACCGAAATTTTCCATTTCTTTTGTACCAATTTACTGTTAGATATTTGCAGCGATAAAAGTTTTAATTATTAATAATAAAGCGATTTTTTTTTTAGTATTTGTTCCAATATTTACCTGATTTTATGTTTTTTAAAACTTTATGTTTCTTAAAGTTTTAAAAAATTTAAAACGTTAATGTCAACCTGCATTTTTACGTCAATGCCATTTTTAAAATGGCATCTCCTAATGTATAAGTTGACAGCTCATCACTGATTCGACGTACTTTTACTCTTAAAATTGTTTAAATTGCATATTCATTTTACTTTTTTGTAGTCCATAGTAAGAGAGATCATTTCAAGTCACAAATATGAGTCTAACCATCACTCGATTTATGGAATTTCCATCCTCAACTGTAAATCCCAACTGTAAATCTTGTTTCTCTGTATATTAATGTATACAAATGAAAAATTTGATGAATGCAAATACTTTGGAACAAGGATAGATGACAAAAACAAGCTCAGAACAGATATTGGCAACAGAATAAAGATATCCAACAAATGTTTCTTTAGACTGAGAAAATAATTAAGCTCAAACTTAATCAGTGGATAAACTTAATTTCGAATCTCTAAAACTCTCATTTTGCTCATCCTGCTCTACTCGATCGAAACTTTTCTGAGAATGTTGGAGAGAAAGATTCTCAGAGCAATACAAGAGAACTGTATTCGACTTCAAATTATACCAACTTTAAAGTCCGCCACAGATAATTCAGGTCATCCGAAGTAACAGGGTTAGTTGGGCCCTGTTTAGAGAAGCTCAGAAAACAGTGCTCATAAAATATTTAAAAAATCCTGATGAGAAGATCGGCGGTTAAAGTATCCGTCTACGTTGAAAACATTGTTTTTTCCAAAAATTATAATTTTTTATAATTTTTTTATTTCTCTGTTGTAAAATTTCAACTTTTAGGCTTCTAAATCTGTTTTTGTTTTGTCTCTACGGCATTTTAAAGAAAAGTTACAGCTGTTTAAACATCAGCGACAGCTGTCAAAACAAAAAGAAGTAGCGACTTCGGAACCGGAAATTGTGAATTTAAAGCCTTTTAAAAAGAGCATTTTTTGGACAAAACTTTTTAAATTTTCATGAAGATTAGTTTAAACACTTTTCTAGTATTTTTAATAATTAGCAACTTGGCAATTAGAAAGTTTTGAAGCAAGAAAGTGTGGGGAATTTTAAACATGTATTTTATTTTTTTAATAGTTAAAGTTGCTTTTATAAACTTCAAATATGTTTTTCTCAGAACGGTATTTTTAATAAAATGTTGGAACTTGAAATGTGATTTCTCAAAAAGTTCTTGAAATATATTGTTGAAAATTATAATGAAGGCTTTTGATAGTATTTACTATTAAATGACCTAAAAGCTTTAAATTTGGATAATTTTTAATGATGTTACACGCATAGTTAGATATAAAGGTAATGAAAAATCGTTAAAAATTCAATGTGTATGATTTTGAAGGACCAAATTTTTTTTACGAAATGTAAATTAAGCAAAGATTTTAGGTGATTCAGTAGTCCAGTGTATAGGAAATGTCTTGCATCAAAAAGTATTGAAATAATTTAATTTATTAAAAAATTAGACCTTTTAAAAAAACCCAATTTTTTTCATTTATTAGAAATTTTATAAAAACTTCTTCAGGAATAAATTTTTTAAGTGCAATTCTCTATGATAATATAAAAAATAAATCTAAAAATGTAAAAACATGAACTAGTTTCTACGTTTAAAGAAAAAAGTTCTTCCAACGTAGACGGGCACCTTAAAACAAACAATCCCCTATATAATAATAGCTTAAGTTATCTATCCGTCTGTCCTCGAATTTATGAAGCGGTTGAACCTGGAATGGATAGAGGCATCCATATTGGTTCTTGATGAGTTAGGGTTAGCAAAATTCAAAGAAAGTAAAGTTTATCTTATCCTAAACTATCGACCCTACTCTAAAATAAATTTGTATAAATATGCTTCATATCACAGCAAAAAGTACTGTCGTCTTTAGAACGTTCGAAATCCACCCCTTTCCCCCTTTTCGAGCGTTTAATGCCATTGTTTTAAGCCCTATTTTCCCCGGTTAAAAGTATCCGATTAAATTTATCAATTTATTACATAATAAATAGGTAAAAATAACATTTTTTTCTAGCATTATGAAGTCATTCCTTTAACCATCTCATTGAATCATTTCTTATTTTAAATTTAAATATCGTCTGCATTATTTTCATACGTTTTATCACAGAATTTAGATATCACGTGAATAATTTTCTTTTATATTTAGCTCAAATAATATATTAGGTACATATGGGATAATTTTAAATTTAATCATCGATTATTTTTGTTGTAATGAAACTTTTAACACCGGTTTTAACAACAAAGTCTAGAAGTCTATTTCGTGGACTAATAAATATCTAGCGTTTAAGTTATATATGTTTGAAAATTAAGAAGTTTGTTCGTTTGTATGTTTGATTTTTATACATATAACCACACGGTTTGACTAAATGAATTCAACGTGATTCTAAACTGCATTGACATTATCGGGAGACTTTAGAGGAGTATGAAGATAAAAATAAATTATTGAGTGTATACCAGATAATTCTCAACCCAAAAAACAAACCTTTTTTTTTTTTTTCTACTATACTCATAGGGTACTTTACAATTCTGGAAAATTAAAAATTTTACTGACCCCGTCATATGACGGGCTATATGCTAGTAACTCGAGAATTAGACAAAGAAGTAAATCGAAGGTGGGAAAGAATAAAATTCGTACGTTCATCACTACAACATGGCTTGCTCTTCTTTTGTGCGGTCGACAGGTTTGGAGGTGAAAAATAAAGAAATACACAACAGTAGAAAGAGAAGTGGAAGTCCGGTTTTGAATGCGGCGTCCTTGGGTTACGTGCTGCAAAATCGGAACGGTTGGCACAGTTGCCCTTTCGTTCTTACACATTTTTTTGGTATTTGTTTGAAATGTGTTCTTGTCGAGTGAGTAGAGATGAATTGCGTGAAAGATCCATTTTCCCCCGAGGCTGTTGTGTGAACGCCTCAAATGTAACGAAGGGATTCTCTAGACGGAGAATGGGAAGACTGAACGTTAGAACGCCGGCCGGTGTCATTTCGAATGGAAATTCTTTTTTATAATATGCATATACCGGTGGCGTGAGGTCCATATGGGCAGGGTGTGCACTGCACACCCTGGCAAAATTATGAGGGACAATAATTTTCTCTCTACCTATGCCTACCTTTCTTTATATGGTATATAATAAATATTATTTATAATATATTCAAATATTATGTAGATTTGCTTGCTTGTATTTCCGCAGTGCGTGCGGTACTGGGTGCTGCACCACGTAGAGCGCAAACGAACATAGGAAGTTCTGATGTGTACGCACTGTGCACTAAATTGAAAATCACGCTTTATATGTATGCGCTACTGGAGAAGAACAGCATACTATGGCACTGAGGCAAGTGCAGCTATTTTTCCTGCACTTGGCATTCAGAATCATCCGAAGGTACGGTTTATTAAGCGTTGTATTAGAACGGGGACTTTTTTTTTTTTTTTTTTTTTGGTTTTATAACTGATTAACTGGTCATATGATTTTGCAGACGATTAATGTTTAAATTTATATATTGTAAGATTTTGTTTTTATGGAGATATAAGTATTTCATCAATATAATGTGAAATGTTTTAGTGTGGTAAATTAATTTCGGTGATTTAAATTATTGAAATAATTAGCTGAAAAATAATGTCTTGTTTTAAAGAAACGAATTTTAACAGAACAGTACAAATTTTACCATTCATTGTGTCTTGACAGTATATAAGTTATATTATAAACACATATCCCTGGATTTGTTTTAAAAAACTGTCAAGATCTTTTTCCAGAATATATGATTTTCAAATGTCAAAAAAATTAATAAATATAATTTAATCCACAGACCGAACGAGAAACAGTTCGTTTGTGCCAGCGTGCAGCTAAATCCTCTGCACGTGGAATAGACGTTCGGTTTGTGGCAACCGCACTACGTTTGCTGAACATATAAGTTTTTCGTGGAAGCCCGAAGCGTTGTTTTTTCGACGCCGATATGACGCCATACAGCAAAAGACATGATTTTTCCTTCAGTGCTAGTAGAATCCTCATAAGTTTAGCTGTTTTTACAGTTACAACTCCACTACTCGTAGGTAAATATTTTATTTATTGTAAGCTTTAAATTTACATACATAATAATTAACCCGTTTCAGAATGGAGAACTCAGATGTCTCAATAATTAAAGATTTATTGGAAAATCCATGTTCTCTGCATACCCTGCATGAAAACCTACTGCACGCCACTGGCATATACGTATGTGCGATCCAGGCTTTAACATTTTGGGCATCCCGGACTAAATATTCTTCGGTGCTCTGTATTTCTTATTGTTAACTAGCATTAATGAACTGCTGTATTGCCTTGTAAGTGGGAAAGTGCTCTAATTGTAGAGTTTACCCTCCTTTCCCATGATCCTATGCATATGTTGTAGCCCCGTTTACATGTGCCAGTCAAGTACCCTTCATTTTACCCGGGTAAAAAGTTGGATTCTTTCTACACCTTAATTTTTTTCCCTAGCTAGGGATAATTCTTCAAAGGGTAGTGTGATTCACGGATCTACCCTGGATTTACGCAGCTTTTTGGCACATATAAATAGTGCTTTTATGGTTTTGGGATTCTACTTCCAAAAACAGATATCAAATTGTAAGAGAAAATATCTCTTACCTGAATTTTCCAGGTTCATAACGGGATTTCTATCTTGCCGTGGTGCCTCCAAAAAATTCGTCTCTAATCAGGCCTTTGAAATCAATACTTGAGAATGTCTTTTCAATATTTATTCTTTAAGACAACACATTTCCATAGAAAATAAGTAAAAATAAAAGAACAGATGTCGCCAACTTTCGGGCGAACTAAGCACATTTTCATAGGCTACATATGCATCACAAGATGCCTTTAAAAACACTGCCATCAAAAGCTTACAGAATGCGCGCGCACAAAAGGAGGTACATCACTCCGATAAGTCAGGATTTCCAACACATGGAATGGCACGACTGCAACCTGCTATCTTCATTAGTCTAGCTGTCTGGGCTTCTTCTTGCCCAGCAAGACCAGGCAAGGAAATACTATAGGGCTTATTTCTGTAGAACAATATTTATTAATCCAAGTAAATCAAGTAACTCAAGTAGTATTCCAAGCAATAATATTTGAGAACTATTTCGGCGCTATGATGAAAAATATTTCAATTCCAAGTAATCTTCTATAGGGAAGAGCTTTATTACAGTAATTTTAAAATTATAAACATTATTTACATTAGTAGTAATACATAGTTTTTCAATTTTAACTTCTGTGGTGCTTTTACCACGGCCAAGAACATTTTCGTAAAACAAGACAACTTTTTCATTTCATAGATGCATCGCAAAAAACGAAAGTACTAAAAAAAAAAAATATGGCGCTTTGCGCTGAAAGTTTTTGGTTACAGTGAAAATTATTTATATATATAATTATATAATATATTAAGTTATATAATATACAAAGTTATATATATATTATTCTACTCGTATATTTAGTTGTCCTCTAGTGGTGTGAAGACTCCCCTTTTGTCGCGAGCACACGCCAAAGCAGCTGATCGGATCCCACCTGTTTAACAGGACAATAGCGTGGCGTCGCAGAGTCTGGGATCTTGATAATCGAATTGAATAGACGATTACGTCCCCTGATGGATCACGTTAATGAATCCTTGGGAATTCCGGAAAGGGACAGCCAGCGAATGAGAATTCAGCTAAAAAATCTAACTGTAACTTTAGCTGAAGTTCTCAACTAACTGTGATCTTAACTGACCAAAAATGAGCTGGCGGGACCATAACTGACCAGGTATAAAAAGCCTACAATGCGGCTGATGGCTTTTCGTCATTTTTTTACGTAGGTGTGTTGACCTCGTGGAGGCTTTCACGTTTTGTTACCGGAGCCAGTTTTCCAGTTCGGGAGATTCGTAAAGTCCGCTCACATAGAGAGCGGCAGAGTGTCGGATACCGAACGGGGGATAAATTGGGTTTGATTGCACCCTGAAAAGCCTCCCCACTTGTAAGAGATTATACTTGTAACAGATTATCAAAATCCTTGGGAATTCCGGAAAGGGACAGCCAGCGAATGAGAATTCAGCTAAAAAATCTAACTGTAACTTTAGCTGAAGTTCTCAACTAACTGTGATCTTAACTGACCAAAAATGAGCTGGCGGGACCATAACTGACCCCCAGGTATAAAAAGCCTACAATTTTGCGGCTGATGGCTTTTCGTCATTTTTTTACGTAGGTGTGTTGACCTCGTGGAGGCTTTCACGTTTTGTTACCGGAGCCAGTTTTCCAGTTCGGGAGATTCGTAAAGTCCGCTCACATAGAGAGCGGCAGAGTCTCGGATACCGAACGGGGGATAAATTGGGTTTGATTGCACCCTGAAAAGCCTCCCCACTTGTACGAGATTATCAAATCTCTTTTTCTTTCGACTGTGATCGTCGTGAGGAAGTTAGGCAACCGTCCTCTGCAGTTCTACATGATTTGGGAATTAGAATCCCCTTATAAATAGCCGTAGTTAATCAAGAATAAAAGTAATTTTCAATTTTATCTTCACTGTGATTCGTTACAGTGGCTTGTGTATTGTGTAGAATAAAAACTATGTGTTTAAAAAAATCACTCTTGTAGATTTTACTTTAAAAAAAAAAAGAAAAGAAAGAACTGGACAATCCTCTCAGTTGTTATGCCACTGAAGAATAAAAGTAAGAAGTTCGAAAGGCGACCTAAACCGCTAAATAACTTTCTTCCAATCTTAGTTCACGATGAACCACAGTAATAGCGTTTCATCCCTAAAAGGCAAACATCTCGACTTCGAACAGTTGAATGGAATTATTTTAACTTGAAGTTGTTATGACTCGCCGAAAATCTAAAGCTATTGTTTTAGCATTACTCTAGAAAGTGTTATTGACTAATAATAATATTTTTTAGCAAACGTTGCCGAACGATGGCCGAATGGTTAGGGGGCTGGCCTTCGGAACCGGAGTTCGTGGGTTCGAATCCCAATATGGCATGGATGTTCGTAGCCGTTCGGAATCGGCTTTAAGCAGTAGGTCCCGGTCTCATTAGCCCTCGTGTTGCAAAAAGTAGACCGTAGTACTCCAAAACCAAACCAAACCATGGCAAACGTTGGTCGTAGATACATACTTCCAATTACAAAAATATTTCGAATAAGATAATTATTCATCTAATGATATGTTTAATTTTGAAGATTCAATTTTGCGAAAATCGCAAAATCTAAATTTTAATACTTTTTTTTTGTTTCGTGTGTGTGTGTGTGTGTGTGTGTGTGTGTGCTCCTATCATTACGTTTTACAAAAATTGAAACTGGTTTTAAGAACCATCGCACAGAAAGTTCCACTTCTCTGTTTCAAAAATCGACCGAGATATTTATATTTATAATTTAAAAATTATTTTCTTCTGCTTTCAGGGATCGATTAATAGACTTTTTGCAATAATTCGAAGTTGAAATCAGGTAGCCACGTCCCATTTACGGCGAAAGGAGGGGAGGATTCTCTGATTATAAAAGGGAGGGGTTGCATGCATTGTAAAGTGGGAATACGTTGTATTTGTAAATTGAGCTTTTTGTTTCTTCTCCTTGCAGGATGTTGCAACTTGATTTCAACCTTGATTTTACTGCAATAAATCTTCTAACCTACCTAAAATGAAGCGGAAAGGTAAGATCATGTAGGAAGTCATTCTTCCCAAGGCACACAACAAAAAAGTTGCGCTGGAAGTATATGTCTCCGACCAACGGTTGCGGAGAGAAAAGTCTGTCAAGGATTTTACAATGTACCTAGTACCTCTGAGGAGTCCGTAATAGCCTATATATGAGGGAGTCCTCAGGAGTCAATCGGGAATGAATAGGAAAAGGCGAAAAAGTTTAATCCCAACGCTTTGTAATGCAGCCATGAACGAGAAGCATCCAGAAGAAACTTTCTCTCCGGAAGTCATCCGGCACCTCGATTGCGGAAGCGCACTTCCGCAACCAAGTTTGGCGATTATTCCTATTAACAGTGATATTGGACCACAGAGGAATGTACGACTCGAACAGATCGTTTTATTTCCGCGGCATCTTTACAAAGCTGTAAAATCGATGTAAAACGTGATTCCATTCGGGAATTCTTTCGAAAAAGAGATCTTCAGAGAAATTGCAAATAGTATATCAACCGCGATTGCAGGGAGGTAAGATCAATCGATAACAGGAATATACATATATATATATATATATATATATATATATATATATGTGTGTGTGTGTGTGTGTGTGTGTGTCTAAAGTAGTATTTAGCCAAATTCAGTTCAGGTTACAAAGTTCAAACATGGTATAGTAGCTGTACAAGCCTTTTCAAAGGATTTCCTGAAGGATCTAACAGTATAGGATTTAGGCTTACCATATCTGCCATGGAGTACTTCTGTGTAGACACACGATCACTAAAGAGCCATTGCCATACATAAATTACCCATTTCATACGAGTGTTAATGAGTGCCGCCCAGATTATAGAGCGGTTGTGTGCACACCAGATGAGTTTGGGTTCAGATCCCGAGTAAGGTTTGGATGCATTTGTGTGTTGTCCCCTCATAGGGACCGATGCTCTACATACACTCAAGAGCCAAAACATTATGACCACCTGTCAATAATGAGTTGGCCCACCTTTGGAGCGCAACACAGCTTCCACCCGCCTTGGCATGGATGGTTACGCAAATCCGAGATATTGCGAATCGGTGGTCTTTGAATTCTGAGCTGCGCGTCACCAACTTTATCTTTATAAAGGTCTTTAGCTAAAACGGTATCATTTTTATGGCTATGACTGCAATTACCCATCGAGAAGTCCGTCTTATTACATATATATATATTTGTGTGTGTGTGTGTGTATATATATATATATATATATATATAGCTGTGAGTCCAAAGTAATATTCAGTCAACTTCAGTTCAGGTTACAAAGTTCAAACATGCTATAGTAGCCGTACAAGCCTTTTCAAATGATTTCCTGAAGGATCTAACAGTATGGGATTTAGGCTTACCCTCTCTGCCATGGGGTATTTCTGTGTAGACACACGATCACTAAACAATCATTACCATGCATAAATTACCCATTTCATACGAGTGTTAATGAGTTCCGCCCAGATTATAGAGCGGTTGTGTGCCCATCAGATGAGCTTGGGTTCAAATCCTGGGTAAAGTCTTGGATGCATTTGTGTGTTGTCACCTTATAACAACCGATGCTCTACATATATGGTGCTCCTATAATCAAAAGGGAAACAAATCAAAGAACTATAAGGTAAAATGTTAATAAAGCCAATGGCCCCCCTATTGTAAAAAAAGACAAGTGCTGAGGAAAGCGATAAAATAACAACAATATACAAAAAATATAAATAATTATTAATAAATTACTTCATCATATGAGGGTGTTCTTCATTTGTATAATTGCCTGTTGCATTGGTCAAGTTAAGTTAATTACACGAATTTTAGTTTACATTTTGTCTTAGTTATTATTTGAAAAGAAATCGGCATCTGCTACATAATCTTCCAGTAACTAATCTTCAAATTATTATGGAATGCCTTTCTCCCAATATTTTTTAACAGTTACAACTATGGTGAAAATGTAACGCATGATAGAAAACAATTTTATTTATGTTGTATAACATCTCGAGCTAAAGTAGTTTGGGATGGATATTTATTTCTCCAGGAAATTTAGAAATAAAAAATCAAAGCAAGGATCTGAGTCAATATGAAAAGAAATTCTAACGTACATTTAACCGAAAGTGGAACGGTATAAAAGGAAAAAAAAGTTTAAAGCAAACGAAATTATCCCTACATAAAATCAGATATGCAAAAAGCAAAAATATGGAAATATATGGTCCCATATTCCACATCCCGAAGTTTTGATTTGAATCTATTAATGAGTGGGATGTTTTTGGTCACTTTTTTACCGTTATTTTGAATCAAAGAAATGTTTTTTTAATCAGAACCAACATAATTTTCGTCTGTCTCCAAATATCTGACTATCTCACGGCATGTGTTAAATATGTTAATCCTCGGCTTAAGCTCTCTTTGTGTCGTTTGTTCTGTCTGCGCGCAGCGAAGTATCGAGCAGAAGTGTGTCACTATCGTCAAAATCCATTTTATATCACTTTCCCTATCGTTTATTTATTTTTGTTTCGGTATATGCTTCGCTGATGTCTCAGAATTCGCGATGTAGCGAGCATTTTTTTCAGTTTTACGTTATGAAAATGATAGAATCGCGGAAGAACTCTTAATGGCAAGTACGTATTTTGTGGTACGCGATCGTTTAAAGATACGAACAAGTGCAGGATAAAACCGTAAAGAATAAGAACAGCTAAGCTTAAATTCCCGGACAGCTAGAAAAAGCACAGTAAAAAAATAGCATTTCCTTCCCAGACAACGAAACTAAATATGCATTGTCATATAAATCGTGTATAAAATGCACTATATTGCCAATGGTGACCGGTCACTCGAAATTTTTGACATTTTGCTGAGTATCTAGAAAAATACAAGAGGAATTATCATGAAACCTCAAGCGTGTAAACAGGATGGTAGACGTCATATATTTTAGCAAAAAAATTTTCTCGAAACCTCATAGGGAACAGTCAACAAATTGAAGAAAAACGAATATGTTTTGTATAACTCTGTAAAAAGGAATGTATGCAAAACTTTGAAACTTTAGTACAAGATTAGGTTTTGGTTTGGTTTGGTTTTGGAGCACTACAGTCTACTTTTTGCAACATCAGGGCTAATGAGATCGGGACCTACTGCTTAAAGTCGATTCCGAACGGCTACGTACATCCATGCCATAATGGGATGTACAGTATTAGGATGCTTCTTTTAATAATCTGTGTTCATTGTTATGAGGATAGCACTTATACTCGTGGAGAAATTAAGGATTTTATAAAAACATTCTCAAATTTCTCCAAGTGTTTTGCTTATAATTTGCAGAGTTCTCAAAATTAATTAATGTTATTTTCAGGACACATGACAAATGACATTATACACAATACCTGCAGTCTAAATTAAAAAACAATAAATATTGAATGAAAAATGAGCAGGTGTATTAAATAATGTTTCACTGCGCATGGGCGAATGCAATCAAAATATAACGTGCATGATATATTAGCTAAATGTATAGAGCCACTTTTGTGAAAGTCCCTGAAACACAGCTTGAAAATTCTGAAAGTGATCGTCGATAGAATAAGCTCGAAATCCGTTGATCCCAAAACGAAGCAAAAAGATGAGGGGCTGTATCCAAGTATAGTATTTTGTATAAATACAAAATATACATACGGTATATTGCGAACTGCAGTATCAGTGTTTCTTCTGCAGCCAGAACAAACATTCGCTTTTATGACAACCTCAACTTTAAAATATCATGCAGTGAAATAAATATTACATATTTATTTTTTTCTCACCTCTGAGATTTTTAATAATATGAAATTTTGGATACAGCCCCTCCTCTCAACCGTTGGTTTACAGACCTGTTTCATCTTTGCATGTGTGGAAAGAATGCTCGTCTATTTAGGAAATGAGGAATTTTCCCGTTTTCTAATTTTAATTTTAAACAATAGAAGACAAAAAAGAAAGCAGGACAGTACCTATTTTTCTTTCATTTGGGGGCTTAATGAGTGATTTCTAATGGGTTTTATAGAGGACTCTTTAAAGTCAATGTATTATAAATATTTTCTTCAGAGATGTATACTTTCTAAAGTGATATCCCTGTGTGAATTCACTGTGATATCTTTTGATTAAATTGGTGACTAATTTGAAAAAAGTATAATATTTTTAAAATACTTAATAATGATATTACTTTAAAAATTAAATTTAATTTCAGAAACTTTATACATTTTTTTAATTTAACATTAATATTAAAGGCAATAAAATTATATTGCTATTTAAAATGTATAAATAATCAAGCAAAGGCTTTTAAAGATTTTACATTTCTTTCCATCAAATTTAAAATATCTTAGAATTGGTTTGGTTTTGGAGCGCTACGGTATACTTTTTGTAACACGAGGGCTAATGAGACCGGGACCTCCCACAATAAATACCTCTTCTAATTTTTATTTTAATATTACATTCATCTCTATTTATAAAAAGCGATGCTACTACAAATGTGTGTGTATATGATATATGTATATTTATTTGACTTGTCTGTGTCTACAAGCAGAAGAGCTGGAATTAGCATGAATAAAATATAATACATGTTAAGTAAATTTGGATAAATATATAGGTTTTACATACCTTTGGATTTTAATTCGAACGTATTTCAGCTCCCATAAAATCCCGGTTTTTCCCCAAGAACGAAAACATTGACATCATGTCAATTTTGGGAGGTTGTCCAACTGCCCTTTGGTAAATCCAGGTAGAAGAGACATTTATAACAAATTGAGATAATTAAGCTATCGAGATCGATAAAATAAACCTTCAGGTTTAAATAAAAATTAAGATAGATAGAAAATTCCCAGAACTTTCAAAAGCAAAATCGGAAAATAGTGCGCGCTTAGAAGCAATAAGAAAATATTGGATAACGTGAACGATGACGTCACAACCAATCACGGAGCGTTTTGATGTCACGTGATTTTCGCTTAACTTAAAAATTAATTTTTAAAATGATGGACCCAGTTTTTTTTACATTTTCGAGAACATTTTTGGAATTTACGAGTCTGGAATTATCAGAAAAATATTAAGTTGTTCGAATCCCCTACATGTGCAAATTCCTCATTGCGAAATCCGTTGCTCTAAAAATCTGTATGATTCGTTTGCAGTATATATTTTAGCGATGTAAACTTACTCTCTGGTACAGTTCAACCAATTGACCATGGTTGAATTCTGACAAAACGCCTTCATAAATGAGGAAAAAAAAGTGAGACGGTGTGCATTTGAACGAGACTTCACGGGCGGACAGTCTCGGATTACGCGCAACATTAGCCCTATTATCAGACAAAGCGTTTAGGCGTGCAAACGAGGCTCGAATACACTGTCACTGCTCTCTTTTTAACAAGCAGAAAGGGGCGAATTCTAATTATCTTCAGATAACCCACCATGTTCATGCTGTCTCACCCATGAATGGTCCATTTAATAGATCAGACCATAATTAAAAAAATCTGCTTCACCGCCTTATATGTTCATTCTGTACCACATTCTTTAAATTTGTCTTTTTCAAATGTCAGTACTGTTCAACCGGTAAATAACTGAATGAGTATCATAGAAAACGTGTACAACTTTTTCATATGTCTTAACATTAGCAGAGTGGCGTCTTGAAGTTCCTGTGTCTTTGGTTGCACATAGGTGTGACGGCAACTCAAAGATCACAAACACAGCTTTGGTATGAGAAAAACAATTATTTAATATACAGATTAAAGTTAAAGAAAGTTTTTTGTAGAGACAAAGGGAATACAGACGGGCTCAAATTTGCAAAAGGTGTTAAAAGACTCCTGGTGAGTCTAAAAATATCAGAGGGAGTCAGGTCTCCAAAAAACAAGTTGATATACACCCACAAAAAGTCAGTCACCACTCCCTAGTTGATCAGTCTGTCAAAGTAACGCCTTCGCTAATTTCGGATTTGCTACTAGCCGGCGCCTGACTGTCTAATTACACCCATGTATGCCACCTTCAATTATTAAGCGAGGCCTATCAAGGGCGGGACTGGAACAATTTTTTTTTCTAGTAGTGTAATTTTCCTAATAACTCACAATTTATTCTTATCCTATCAGGTTCAGTGTTCTTTTTGCGTTGAAAACTGATGGCCGCGACGTCACAGCACATAATAATTTAAAAAGTTGATTATCACAGAGGGGCAGTTGCGGAATTTTATTTTTAAAAGAATTGATTGTTTCTAATTTGTTTATATTATTAATATTTTTCTTGTATGGTCGAAAACTTTGTTATTTATAGAGATAGATTGGAGTCATGCACCTTGGTATTATAGGTTTGATTGATCGATTTGAATTGTAAAAATTAATAGAAATATTTAATATTTAAGAATATAATATAAATGAAAATTTACTTAAAAACAAAATTTCTACCTTCCCCATCTTTGTCTCCCCCGTTTCCTAACAGTTTTACCACTGAGTTCCGTTTTTGAAAGAAATGAGGCGTAGCCGCGCGAAGCTAATCACAAACGTTCTTGTTTAAATCAGAAAATTTTTCAATAAATCGCGTCACGGAGAATAAATGGCGTCCGAAAAACAAAGGAATGACCACGATGCTAATGAGATAATTAGATGTGGAGGTCGCAATGGACGTCATTAAATTCGATCGATCGCCCGATAGGGATCCGATACTCTTATACTTAAGGTCATGAAGGAAAACATCTATTACGACTCCAACTGGGGTAATAAAATAAGCGTTAATGGCAAGGTTTATTGCTCTACACTAATAAATCCCCTATATAATAATAGCCTAAGTTATCTGTCAGCCGGTCCTCGAATTTATGAAGTGGTTACACCAGGAATGGATAGAGGCATCCATATTAGATTCGTGATGAGTTAGGGTTAGCAAAATTCAAAGCGAGTAAATTTTATCTTCTTCTAAACTATCGATCCAATTCAAAATTAAATTGGTATAAATATGCTTCATACGACAGTGAAAAAGCTGTCGTCTTTGAAACGTTCGACGTCCACCCATTTCCCCTTTTACGAGCGGTTAATGCCATTATTTCGAGCCCTAATTTCCTCCGGTTAAGAGAAGGCGATTAAATTTATCAATTTATCCCACAATAAATAGGTAAAAATAAAAATTTTCTAGCATTATGACGCCATTCCTTGAACCATCTCATTGAATCATTTATTTTAATTATTTAAATATCGTCTGCATTATTTTCACACGTTTTATCACTGAACTTAGATATGACGTAAATAATGATCTTTTATATTTGGCTTAAATAATAGATTAAGTATATATGTGATAATTTTCAATTTAATCATGGATTATCTTTTGTTGCAATGAAAATTTTTCACCGGTATTAACAACAAATAAAATAATTTGTTGTTAATACCGGTGAAAAATTTTCATTGCAACATAAAAGTCTAGGAGTCTATTTCATGGACTAATAAATATCTAACTTTGAAGTTATATATATCAGTGAAAATTAAGAAGTTTGTTCGTTTGCTTTTTATACATAATCACACGGTTTGACTAAATGAATTCAACTTGATTCTAAACTGCATTCACAGTATCGGGAGACTTTAGAGGAGTATGAAGACAAACAAATTATTGAGCGTGTACCAGATAATTCTCAGCCAAAAAAGAAACCATTTTTTTTACCTGCCTCATAGGGTACTTTACAATTCTGGAAAATTAAAAATTTTACTGATCCCGTCATATGACGGGTTAATGCTAGTTAATTAAATAAAAACTCTCTCGTAGCGTTTGCTTTTATTTTCGGGTTTGACGATCTCTCGGGTTTGGCGAGCACTTTCCGAAAGCGCCAAAATAACGAAATTGAAGCGGGAAAGAAAGAAAAATTTGAAAAGAAATCTTTAGGTTCAGGTGGTTGGCTATCGGTCATGATCAATTTCTCTAGCTCCATGTTAATCTAATGGGAAATTGGTTTTACTTCTGGGAGGCTTACATTACTGAAAGATTTCTTTTAATAAATTTTACCGTGATAAACTAAATGTGGGAATTTTGCAGTGAAAGATAAACAAATTTTACCTTGATGTTTTGTTTTGGTTTGGTTTGGATCGCTGCCGTCCTCTCGTTTGTAAGACGAGGGCTAATGTTACTGGGACCTATTGTTTAAAACCGATTCTGAAAGAATAAGAACAACCATGCTAGCAGTGGGATTCGAACCCAAGAACACTGGTACGGAATAGCACTCTACAGATTCAACCATCATTCGGGAGAAAAATATACTTAACATTTTTTAAAATTAAATTTTGATTAAGTATACAGTTTTAAAAAATTATGCTTGAAACCATACTTTTATCCACACCCTTCCAAATTTCAGGTGGGTTTTAGCCTCATGTAACGGCGTGCCTAAACGATGTGCCTACATCAAAGACTTTGCTTTGAGAAATGGATATCGCTTATGTGGAGACAAAGGTGTTGTTTCCCCGGCACCCCGAAGTCTAGACTTTTGTGTCCTACAGTAGCGAAACAACAGACCAGATAGCCAGGTGCCCAGACTGACAGCCTGAGAGATGATCATCGGAACAAGGGAAAGCCGCGACATTGGATCTTCCCCGACACGAAATTCCAGAGACTCTCGGGTGATTGTCTATCCCAGACCAATCCAATTGGTTGAAGGTGAGATCATCGCCAGATGATCCAATGATGAAATTGTGGGTGAGGCTCCCTGTCTTAGAGGCCCCTCCCCTAAAAAAGAGACAAGATGAGATTTTTTAGTGAATTTAGATTGAAGTAGTTAGTTAGCTATCAACCAGCTAATTCGGAGGTCGCCTTGACCAGTCTCTATATCGGAGAGTTTCCTTAGCGATAATCCCAACTTGGGATCACTTCTTTAGGAGTTAGCTACCAGTCAGCTAACTCGGAGGTCGTCTTGACCAATCTCTCCTTCGGAGAGTTTTTCTTAGCGAAAATCCCACCTTGCGATATATCTCTTTCTGAGATTGAAACGATATACCCACAGATACCCAAGACACAGGGATCTGTGCCTTGGGTTTTCTTTTAATTCGATCTTCTTCAGGATTGAACGGGTATTCCTCTTAGGAATTTTGATTTTGTTTTATCTTCTTTGAAGATACCAATTGCTACTTTAAACACTCGTTTAATTGAGTGTACTGTCTACATAATTACTACCGGGAATTTTTATGCGAAGCTACCGAATGGTTATCTTCCGTCGGCTACTAAACCATTCGGCAGGGACCTTTTATGTACGTCTCTATTTAGGCCTAGAGTTTAGTGTTTCACAAGCTTGTAAACTGTATTTGTATTGTGTATATAGAAATGTGTATATAGCCGTGAGGTGCAAATAAATCATTTAATCAAAAAACACCTGCTTCTTCATTGTGTCACCTGAAACAGGGACTGGATACGTTACACTACCCATCTTTGGCTACGACCCTATTGCACACATGATAAAATATGTCTTAAAATTCAGGGGGTGCTTCAACCCACAAAACTCCCCGCGGCTCTACTTCTGTGACCTTTCTAGAGGCCGGTGAGGAATGAAATATAACATTAAAAAAGAGGAAAATTTCGTTAATGAGAGAGGGTTCAAGTTTATGGTCAGTTTATATTGGAATCAGGATGGTTTAGTTTGGTGAGCTACGGTCTTTATTTTTGCAACACGACAGCTAATGACACCGAGACCTACTGCTTAGAGTCGATTCCGAAAGGCCACGAACATCCATGCCTATAGTGAGAGTCCGAAGAGCAGCGCTCTACCCTTCTACCATCGTTCTGCGTGATCAGGACGGAGTCCGACCGCGAAAGGCAGTGCTTGAGAGTATTTCCTTGGAGAGCAAAGATATATTTCTTTTTATAATAATGAGCGAAATTTGTTTTGAAAATAGTGTCGGAAACAAGCCACGAACCAGTAAAATATTTCCGTCGGAAAAAAGTAAAATTTTGGGAACGAAAGCATGCTTGATGGTGAACATTTAAGTTTTGTCCACTCGAAATTATTAAACTTAAACATAAAAATATTGCTATTTAAATATATATATATTTTTTTTTTTTTTTTTTTTTTTTGCCGTTTAAACAAAACTTTTTTACATTCATGAAAAAGTTTTACGAAATGTAAAAATAAAATGGATACTAAAAAAGTGTCAAGAATCATATTAATATTTTTGTGGTACAGTAGAACCTCGATTAACCGAGCTTCGATTAACCGAGGTTTCTGTTAACCGAGTCAATAACGAAGTCGAATTTTTTTTTTAACTTTCCAAAATAAGCTTGGAAAAAATGATACACATTTTAGTTCGTTGTCCGTGTTACAGGCACTTCTTCCTCACAACGTGATTGCCCAGGCATGGCCATTAGTGAATCCAGCTACAATTCGTAAATCATTCAACAAAATAATTGTTGAAAAGAGGAGACAGGGTGAATCCCAGCAGGCGGAAAACACACCTACAGGGAACTTCTCGAGATCATCAATGGAATTGAAGGATGTGAGGAAGTTTTGGAAGAGGACATTTGCGAGTAGCTGTACGTTGAAAATCAACATCCAAATTTTGAAATTCTCAATGACGGAGAAATCATACAAGCCGTTAATCCTTCAACGGATATTAATGAAGTTGAAAATGAAGATGAGGACTTTAAGGATTCTACGACTATAAGTCACAGTGAAGGTGTTCAGGCACTGACAACTGCCCTAAAATATTTGGAGCAAAGAAACGATGCTACACCGATGGATCTCCTGTTGCTCAAAAATGCGATAGGGCTGCCCATGATAGAAATTCTGAACTTTTGCAACGAAAGGTAATAGATTTTTTTAAAAGAATGCAAATTTAACAAATTAATGTATATCTTTCGATATTTAACTAAGTATAGTTAAAAATAGGTCAGTGGCTGAGATCGAAGATACAATTCAGTGTAATGAAACATCGCTAAAAACAGAAACAGTTCATCAAAAAGGAACTTAACAGTTCCAACCCGAAAAGGAATCAAAACTGTAATATATCTACGCTAGAACTGCACTCGGGATCAATGCATTCTGTATTGAAGGTCGAATGGTAGAGTGCTGCTCTTCGGTACCGGAGCTTGCGGTTTCGAATCCCGTTGCTGATATAGATGTTCGTATCCGTTCGAAGTCGGCATATAAGCAGTAGGTCCCGGTCTCGTTACCTACTGAACATTGGCCGAATGGTTAGGGTGCTGTCCTCCGGAACCGGAGTTCGTGGGTTCGAATCCCACTATGGCATGAATATCCGTAGCCGCTTAGAATCGGCTTTAAGCAGTAGGTCCCAGTCTCATTAGCCCTCGTGTTTCAAAAAGTAGACCGTAGCACTCCAAACCAAACCAAACCAAACCCGGTCTCGTTAACTCTCGTGTAGCAAAACCGTAGACCGTAGCGTTCCAAACCAAACCGACCTATATCAAGTTCGAATGCGTCCTATATCTAGCGTCTTCTATTGAATCAAAAATAATTTCCACATCATTTTATATTAAATAAAATTGTATATGTACTCAAGGTCTAATATGCTTAGGTGCCTCCTTCCCCATATTACCAAATCATCTTATTCATTAAATGCAAAAGCCTACATTTAATGCTTACTCGTGCAGTGGCGCACCCAGAGATTAATTTTTGGACGATGGGAAGATGCATATCGTCACTAACATGAAAGAAACTAATTCACTGTAATTACCATTTAGTAAAAACTGGAAAATTAAGCCATATCAATCGTATTTTTTCCTGTTTAAAGCTGTTCAAGGGTTCTTATAACTTTTTTTTATCAAGTTATAAAGAGTACAAAAACGAATAGCATTCATTAAAAACAATAATACAACGAGAATAAAAAAATTCTATTTTCATTGAATCGGAAAAGTCCAACATCATTAAAAGACTAAATTTATTAAAATTAAAAACTTATTTAATTTTTATAAAATTAGTCTTTTATTAAAATTATTTAGCGATTAAAAGGCAGAATTTGAGAAGACAAAATGCCTCAAGTCATTCTTTGTTAGTGAACTCTTATAGAAGAGGGAACATATTCTATAGGGATGCGACCCCTCTCTTCCTCTATAAAACATCGACCCAGAAGCATTTTTTTTCAGCAAAATATTTTTATTCAATTTTTAGGAATTGTTTCTGATGGAATCATTTTTTCTTTTCATAATGAAAAAAATTTAAGCTAGAGGAGAAAAAAAGTGATTTTTTTTTTAAATTTTAGAATATCTATAATAGTATAAAATAACTATCTTAAAATATTACATTTTCGAGAAAACATCTTAAAGATGTTTTTTTTGAAAATGGAATATCTATATATAGGGGGTGAATTTTATTTTATTAAATTTAGTTTTCTAACAGAACCCTGGGACCTCTAGACCAGGGATGGGCAAACTCCGGCCCGCCGGAAGGTTTTATCCGGCCCGCGGATAGAATTTTAAGTTACCGGTCCGAGGCAAATTAAAAGAAATATCTATTTATACATTATATAACCATCTCCTTTTCAACTTTGCTTTAATATTATATCCCAAATTTGTTATCTCACGCCCAGAAAATCAGCGGTATATTTGCTTCTTATAGGTGAACAAGTGTTTTCAACTTTGAACTTAGATAGAATAATTTCAGAATTAGACTGACAGATGAGCATCGTTCCTTAAAATCAGGATCCATCTCACTTCGAACCTCAGTATAACGGAACTTTTAAAAATGAAATCGCAAGTTCATTCATCTCATTAACCTATTTAAACCGTTAGGTACTTGTATATTGTTTATAAAATTTTAGAAAAATTTATCTTGCCCCCCCCCCCCAAACTTAGTTTCTTCCGATTTTTTGGCCAGCGGACCAAAAAGGTTGTCCATCCCTGCTCTAGACAAAGGAAGCGGCCAACAACATTATTTGCAGATCAAGTGCAGCTTTCCCAGCCAGAGCGAATTACTTTTACCAACAACTGATAAGTCTTTTGATTGTATTTCGCTTTATATATGTGTGTAGGGTTCGGTGTCTAGGGGTGTCGTTACATAAATTCGATGACAGACTAAATTAACGATAAAAAAACATTTAATGACGCAACAACGCAGAAAACACTTAAACATAAAGACAAATAATAATTAAACCGCGGTGTTGACAAGACACCCTACTCGGTGTTTATATAAATTGAGGGAGCTCAAGTGCCTTGGGTCTTTCATGTCTTGCCAACTCAATTTCATAGACTAATCCAATAGCATTACTAGCAACACCAGAACTAGAGGGCCTAAGGAGTTCTGTTGCTAACTCATCCTGTGAGTCTTGGGTCCTTCACTCGAGCAGGTCACTCCTTTCTCCTCTACACCGACTATCTCTCTCTGTCTTCCTCTGAGGTTTCTTACTTGTCCAACCCTTCTGAATGATGAGGACGCGACCTTGTGAGAATGTGCTGCATCCTGTGTCTTTCTCATTTAATTTGTTCTTTTTTTCAATTCTTTTTTTTATTTTTGTGAAATTTACAGCTAAAGGTATTACTGGAGTTTAAAACGCCCGCAAAAATTGTCTTAAAAAAGCAGTTTTAACAATTTTTAAAGTATTGTTACAATTGCATATGAATTCGTAGATATATTTGGGTCACAATGTTCTAGATTTGTAGTATTGACGTTCTTTTATATTGAGATATTTCGTCAGGTAGAAAGTGGATCGCGATAAAAAAAGAAGATGCTCAACAAGGTGCTGCAACATTTCTGAAATCCAAAATTTCATCGTTCTACGGCTAAGCGTCTATCAGTTATGCTGGGCAGCGTTAATGTTCGTTATGTTGAAATGCCTCCTTCTATACAGCTGATTGCAATCAAAAGGGGAGGTGCACAACTGTTTAACGGTTCTAAATATAAAATTAAAATTTGAACCTTCTACGATAATTGTTTCTTAGTTAGGCGAGTTACGTACGTACATACACACGTACAAACGTCACGATAAAACTGCTCAGATTACGCTCACAGGCAAATACAGACGTTATGCTGGAAACTGTCAAAATGGATTCAGACATGTTGAAAATCGGTACTTACTATGAAATCTCAGCATAGAATTCTTTTCACGAGTACAATTATTTCTCCCATTCGTACAAGGAATTAAAAATGGCAAGAAATTATCTCTTGAGTATTAACGAGCGCATAAAATTAAACATACAAGAGACTTTCTAAATTGTCTAGAATGGGGGAAGGTGTATATAAGACGACAACAGAACACTCGCTGCAATCTCGAAGCGCCACACAGCAAACTTGTGTTTGGTATCATTTCAGTATTTAAACGGGGAAAGAAAAAGAATTTGATTTGACAGAGGCACATGTGATTTGAATGAAAAAGAAGCCTTTGTGTCCGGCCCGAGGGGTCACTCCGGCGTCGACCCGCTGACCTCGTTTCTCCACCTCCTCGTGTGTTGGATTACTAAGGTGTGCAGAGAAAGGTTCCATCGCGCTGCTTTGAATGATTTGGTGAGCCAGATCATTTGGAAAAGCTCCGTTTTCTGCTCAGCGGCAAATAAATACCAGCTTCTAGAAAGGTCGAAGTTCAAAATATCGGCAACAAGCAAAAATGAGGGAATTTTGTTTTTTTCAAGCGACATTTATTACGAGTAGAGAAAAAGAGAAAATATCGAAGATGGCCTAAATACAAATGGAGGGAACGCCAGAAAATTTATGGGGCTAGCTTTATATAAGTTATTTATTTGTAATTAGGAATACTATTAGTCGAATTAAAAATATCCTTAAATAGTGCTTCATAGGACTCATTTTTAAATTAAACATCATGTTTAATTTTCGTTGTAGATTTAAATTCTGCTTTAAACTGTTCTAATTCTATGAATTCATATAGATATGTGTGTCTCTGTGTGTGTGTAGTAAGACGGACTTCACGATGGATGGTTGCACTCGTGGCCCATAAAAATGACACCGTTTTTGTTAAAGACCTTTATTAACAGATCGTTGGAGAAAGGGTTCCCACTTCATCATAAGGACAGGACAAACTGAGGGGTCAGCTAGCATGAAGTTATAAGTAAAAGGCCCTTAACACTTGGGTCAACATCTCAGTCAAATTCTGTGGGAAAATCTCAAAGAAAAATCTGCCTCCGATAGTGTACATCTCACTTTTGTTTGGGAATTCCCTAAACTGTCCGCTAGGGTCATGTAGAGTTATAATTGGTTATACCCCTCCTCTGAGGGCTTGAACTGCAGCCCCAGTGATCATTTTAGGTTAGCGGTTAAAAAAGGGAAAGCAAAGGAACGCGGAGTGTTTTGCCCTTGACTTACGATTTGAAATAAGAATTTTCTCGGGCTGTCTTTGAAGTTTTATGCAAAATGCCTACATTAATTTCCCGATCTAGTTTACTTTTCCGTATATATATATATATATATATATATATATATATATATATATATATATATATATATATATATATATGTGTGTGTGTGTGTGTCAAGGCAGAGAACACCATCCGAACACCCCTCTGTCAAGTGATCCATTTCCGCACATGCGCAGTCGCATCCTAACTGACTTAGAAAAATCACACACACATAGACGAAGGAACGAGCGAGAAAGCTGCTGCTGTAAAGACGTACGACTTGAGGTCTCGAGACCAGCTCTTAATTTATTCTATGCTAATAACTTTTAATTATCCTGTGTAAATACTTTAAATATTAGTATCTTCAATTAAATCAGTTTAAAAAGGACAGCTTAGCTCCATTCTTGAAGCTCATTGTGTGTGCTGACTCAACGTACATATATTTCATTAAGATACGTTTAACACAAAAACGCTTAAGACGAAATATCGGTTAACTCGAATTAATACAACGGTCCAAACAAACTTCTATGTATTTTCATGCATTTTTTTTTCTTAACATGAAACGAAAATCATTTAACACGAAAAGATTTCTCTTCTGGGAATGAAGTCAATGCGAAAAACAGTAGCCGCGCAGGCCCAAGTTTCTGTATATGACAGAGTTTGACAGCTTGAAAAACTACAATGCACAGTGGAGTCTAGTAATAGGAGTAACCAGGAAGACTTAAGAAAGTAAACAGTACTTTTAACATTTAAGAAAAAATAAAATGAAACATTTACATAAGAAAAGCATAACATCGTTCATCGATTCACTCCTTCATACCGATGAGTACCGAAAGAAACAGTCTTTTTTTGTGGGTGTGAGTTATAAGAGGGAAGGGGGAAAATAAAAGTACGAGCTCCCAGACGAGGCGTATTCAATTTATAGCTGCAGACAAACTTTGCATATTCTAGAAAACGGCGTTGCCAGATCTCCGATCTAAACATCACGACCCCGTTTCTGATTCAGCTAAGAGTACTTCTGAAAACAAAACTTACAACAAGTATGTTGATTCAAGATATGAGAAAACAAAAAATATGGCTAACAGTATTATTGGACGGTCCTACTGTATCATCGGAAGAATTCTTTGCATTAGATGGCGATAATGTGTGTACAACCCCAACTATGGCAAAGAAAGACATTTTGAAGTAAAAAATATTGATGCAGATCCCAACGACGAAAATGAAATGAATAACGCGGCTCCTGTTCTCACGTCATCCGAAATGAGGAACATCAAGAAAAGCATGCGTAATTATTTAGACCCACATTCTAACGGTGAAATTAATAACAAAATGGAACAATTTGTTGCCAAAAACTACACTTAAAAAAAATATCAGATTTTTTTCCCCCAAAACTCGTTTTTTTTTTTTTTCAGAAAATTTTGTATTAAATTTCATGAAGGTCTTGTGAATGCTGCTTTTGTTAAATACAAGCATATATACAATATCTATGAAAATAAAATGTAGTCTTATAAACTTAAATATTGTTGAGTATATTTTTTTTCAATATTCTTTAACAAGAAAAAATATTTCAGTCTCTTCAGTTTCGTGTTAAACGATTTTCACTGTACTGACTTCGAAAGTTGTTATATTTGACAGCGCATTTTACGAGATCGACGAGTCTAAGAATAAAATGGAATTTGTAGACAGGTTCTGGAAAGTAGTGTGTTTAGGAAATCATCTGTTAACCCTTGAGCTCAACACACGCGCAGTTCTTATCGAATAGCTGGGAGAGTAAAAGCGACTTGCTAAATATAATCGAGATTCGTGCTAGAAATAGCAATAAACGATGTAAAAATTCATAAAAGTTTAGCCTTTTCTCCAACGTTTTACGTAACGCATCTTGTGACCCCAAACGGTGTGATCAAAGAACGAAAATATTTTCAATTTAAACGAAAACAAGAAAGGACGTTTCATTGACACTTTTTCTTTCTACGTCTTTCCTTACTACGCATTTTCGGATGAGTAAGGGAGTCATACAACCTTTAAACAGGTTTCATTTAGAATGGGATTTAATTGCTATTACTTCTTGGGAGTTTTTAAGGGGAGCTGTGAAATCGAGAAGTGGAAAATGTGGGACATCGTTTGAGGTTTTCTTTCTGACAACAACCATGAAAAGCGTCTGATGACAAGGTTTCAAAATGATTCGCTTTGGTAGCAAGACTAATTAGCAAGATTAATTCCTGCTAACAAGCTTTAGCAATTCGCGTAACACTTTGGACTCGTTTAAATCTATATTTCGAACCTATCGTCCAATCTAAAGAACTAGCAGTACTTAAATCAGAGTTTCAAATTTTAGAGCCTTGGTGGCTGGGACACTTCAAATAGGTTCGTGGTCGCAATATTCTCCAAGTTCCCAGCCGATACCTCTGTAGGTGGAAAGCCATGGCCTCAACTTGGTTTCTGCTTTTTCATTTCAAGGACCCACTTTGTATTTTCCTAAGGAGTAGGGGAGAGGCAGCGTCACTCTCGTAACCAGCCGTAAGCCCTACGTTTCCCCCTGGGAGGGCGAAACGAGTATCAACCTCAGGAGCATACCACCCTTAGGTTTTACGGGTGTCACAAGTCCGCGGTGCTCCAGTTCTGAAATTCTATTGGCCGAGAAATCGGCTGCTGGATCCCAACAGTTGTTCTTTGCTTCCACAGTTTCTGGGAGTTCTACTTGCTTTCTATGCTTAATAATAATAATAATAATAATAATAAAATAATAATAATAATAATATATATATATATATATATATATATATATATAACCTTCTAAATGTGTTAATTTATGTCCTATTTGTCAGACCAGCTTATCTCGAACCATGTTAGAACTCAATTTTTCTTCTGCTGGCATAATCAGCTTATTACATTTTATGCTATTTTTCGCCCAAACTCAAGCATTTTCTCTCCTTTTTCCACCGTAGCCATATTTAACTTTTCTGTTTATGTCAAGCCAACTCATTACTTTTAGTCTGATGAATTACCATTACTAGCTACTCCAGTACTAGAGGGCTTGGCCCAGGGAGTACTGTTGTGAAATCTTTCTGTGAGATCCTGTGAGCGGTGCTCCAGTGAAACTTTTTCTCTCTGTCTTTCCTGGTAGTGTCAAGCCTTCCTCTGTAGTGATTGCTTCTTATTGAGTAGGACAAAATTAAATCGAATCATGACGGGCCTCTTCGACGTCAAGTCAGACTAGACTAATGTCATTGTTCTAGGTAGAAATGTTGGCCGCCTATATGATGGTTCCATACCGTTGTTGTTTCTCCTGCCACTTGGACAAACCAAGCACGATTGAGCCTGCAGGCCCTCGTATTAGGGCCAAGGGGTGCGCCTTTCGATTTTAATGGGCATCATTAAGGTGAAAGAACGACTTCGCTCAAGTAGGTCCTCGTCATTTTGAAGTAGGAACCAAGCAGAAGACCCACAGACTTGGCCTGCCATTCCAAGAGGTATTGATTGAGAACTTGGAGGACATTGTGACCACGAACCTATTTTACGTGCCCCAGTCACCTTTCACGAACACGGCCGATCTTAGCGGGTTCTGAACCCGCAACCTCTCAGCTACGAGATCGTTGCCTTTTCCGACTGAGATACCGCGGCTCCTGGTCCAATACTAAAATGGACAAGACAATCAGCGGCGTCTATGGGGGGGGATGTTTAACAGGCAAATGCCCCGCGTTATTATTATTTTTAAAGTACCAAGTTTATTAAATTTATACTTATTTTGTGTCGTGTTTTAATCTCTCCGGGACCTCAAAATATAATTTCAAGAGATGTGGTATCCCACCCAAGAAATAATTTTCCTATTATTGTTAACTAATTTTTACGTATAACATTTAATACATCAAAAAATGTCACGATTCTACAGCTATTCTATACAACGGTTTGTCAGTAATTGAAGTAAAAAGAAAAGTTATGCAGAAAAGTACGCTATTGGTAACATTCAACTTGGGGGGGGGATAAGCTCCTAACTTTTTAAGTCATGCATTTATTAATATTGTTTGAAAATTAGTTAAAATATTCTGTTTTCGAGATTTTTTTTTTTTTTGCCTCCATTTCAATCGTTGGGAAAGGCGATGAACCGTAATGAAAAATAGCAGACATAGTTAAAAAGACTTTGACGTCGAACATCTGTGCGACGTCGAACATCTGTGTCATTAGGTTTTTTTTCTTTTTTCTTTGTTTTCTGTCGTAGATTTTTTTTTATACTAGCGTATACTACTAATGTTCATTTGCTCAATATTCTGATATGCATGCTTATACTTTTATACTTTTTATGGTATTCTAATAATGTTAATTTACTCTATATTCTGATATGCCTGCTAATAGTTTTGATTTGTTTTTTATAATCTTCAGCGTATACTAATAATGTTAATTTGATCTATAATTCTGATATGCATGCTAATAATTTTAATTAGTGTTAATATGTACACTAATAATGCTAATAGTTTAGCCCTTGGTATTTTAATACTTTTCAGAGTATACTAATAATGTTAATTTGCTCTATAATCTGAATGGTTTGGAGTGCTACGGTCTACTTTCTGCAACACGAGGGCTAATGAGCCCGGGACCTACTGTTTAAAGCCGATTCCGAATGGCTACGAACATCCATGCCACTGTGGGATTCGAACCCACGAACTCCGGTTCCGAAGGCCAGCACCCTAACCATTCGGCCATCGTTCGGCGCTCTATATTCTAATATGTATACTAGTTATACAGTGTGTGCAACAATAAATTCGTATTCGTTGTCATAAAATGCCGCTCTAAATGATGCGAAATTTCTCCATACTGTGCTGTAAAGAAGTATTATACACATTTTATATATATACAAAAAGAGCTATTTTTACTAAAATTATTTATGCTAGGAATATTTTCTGAGAATGCTTAGGATAAGTTTTATTCATAATTTAAAATGCATTTAATACATAAAAATGGCTATATTATGCGTAAAAAATGCGCAAGAAGCCAAGACCGTGTGGTCGATTTTGGGAGCATGGTGCAAGCCATTGAAACATTGTCACTTGAATTCGGGGATTATGACACCTGAACTACTATAAAACTATTTTTCAGCAAACGTTGACATTTTTAAAAATAGCCACATGAGCCGCGGTAGCTCAGTCAGAAAAGCCAACGATCTCGTAACCGGTCAAAGATCCACCGTGTTCATTAATAGAATCTAAAACCCGTAAAATAGGTTCGTAGTTGTTCCCCGTTCCCAAAGGACACATCTAGAAGCAGCATTCTAAACCTGGGTGTCTTCAGCTTGGTCTTTACTTCCAAATAAAGTGGACCACGTGGAACAAAGTCGTTCTCTTACCCTAACGATGCTCATTAAACGAAGGTCACCCCTTTGCCGAAATTTGAGCAGCCTCTGACTCAGGTGATTGGCTCGTGCAAGAGGCATTAACAATAACCAAATAAATACTTTACAGCGTCATTTGAACCTATTTTACTTCAATATATTGGCAATGACATATTCGGACAGATGGACTAATATCCTAAAAAATTAACTTCGAAACATTTGAGTTGCCTTAGTTATGTCTGCAAAAGTTTCCCGTAAAATCTAAAACAGTGCAATAAAATTTAAAAATCAATTCATTATAGCACGTCAGGCTAAAAATAATTTTGACTTTCAAACGACCTCTCGATTGATGCGCAGGTAGTTTTTATGGCTGGTTAAATATGACGTAAAGTGGTAAACAAACAATATTGTTCACGAAAGTCTGTCACTTAGCATTTTATTCTCGTTAAAAGAACATAACTCTGATATTTAAGCGTCCACACATATCCCGTGAATTAAAGTAAGTAAAAAAAAAAAAAGATCTTCGGCCAAACACGGATATATAGAGAACGGTCATCCAGTAAACAATAAAGTATTATCCTATCAGCCCTTTAATATCGCCCCGTAGCAACTGTTGTTAGATTTCCCAACGAACAGTTTGTCAAGGAAACTGAAATCACTAAGAGGAACGCAGTACATTTGGGAAATTTAAATACCATACATATTTTCTTTTTTTCCCCGAGAAAATAGTCATCATAAATTCTTTTAATATAACCTGTCTTTGCTTTATCACCGGAAATTCGCACAACATTTTTCTCTAACACTTGAGGAATTTTAGTAGGGTATGACTAAACTGAAAAATCTGCAGTATAAATGGTTACGTTTTGCAGCTCTAAGGTCTACTTTTCGTTACACGAGGGTAACGAGACAGGGACCTACTGCTTAAAAATGATTCCAAACGGCTACAAACAACCATACCATCAGCGGGATTCGAACCCACGAACTCTGGGTCCGAAGAAAAGAGGCCTACTATTCGGTCATCGTCTGTTACAGTGTAAATGGGTCCCGATTTTGATCTCCAATATCTCAATGCAGACAAAATTGTTCCGAAGCTTTTTTGGAACATTTTCAAAATAATATTTTCACAAAATTAATAATTTTGAATTTCCGTAGCATTTGTTAATCTACACGTACTCCTCGGATGATGCTAAATTGGTAACAGCTGCGCAGCCTTGTATTGGCATAAAGGTATATTACCAGCTGCATTGGAAAAATTTTTTTAATTAATGTGTATATATATATATGTGTGTGGTGTGTGTGTGTGTGTGTGTGTAATGAGACGAACTTCTCGATGGGTGGTTGCAGTCATGGCCATAAAAATGATACCATTTCGGCTAAAGACCTTTATTAAGATAACGTTGAAGGACGGGTTCCCATTTCATCATAGGACAAACTGAAGGGTCAGCTAGCATGAAGTTCTATGTACAACACATGAAACACCTGGGTCAACATCTGTGGGAAAATAATCTCTAGAAAAATCTGTCTCCGATAGCGTGCATCTCTTTTTTGTTAGGAAATTCCCTAAATTGTCCGCTAGGGCCATGTAGGATTAAAATTGGTCAGGCCCCTTCTCCGAGGGCGTAAACTGTAGCCCGAGTGGTCAATTTAGGTTAGGGGTTAAGAAGGGGAATTCAAAATGATGCGGGAAATTTTACCCTTGATTTAAGTTTTGAAAACCGCTGAGAATATTCCTTACATTATATATATATATATATACATACATACATACATACATATGTGTATATATATGTGGAAATATATATATATATATAATTATATATATATATATATATATATATATAATTATATATATTATATATATATATTATATATATATATATTATATATATGTGTGTGTATGTATATGTTGGTGTTTCGAATTTCAACACTATAGTTAATGTACTCACTTTCCTATTTTACTGAGCTCTCTTTTCAAATCAGAACAAATATTGTTGCCAAATATTCTAGAAATGTGAAATGTTTACTATTATAGAAAAAAAATAGAGAATTGGTAGTGTCATAATTCCAAATGAAATGTCGTTCATTTTTATTTTTACGAGTCGACCGAAAATTTCAAAATTGTTTTCTTTTCACGGCGTTGTGTCAGCATTTCCTTCCGAGCCCATTAAAAAACCCACTTTTAGTTGAACGAGCCCCTTTCCTCTTAAAGCGTTTGGACCCGTTTCCTTCCTTTAGATTTCTATTGTGTTCTACTTGCGAAAGCGCACTTTCTGCTGTTTTTTTTGCGAAATCCCCCGAAACGAAACATGTTTTCGGAAATGTCGAACAATCGGAAGCGAGCGGAACGGGTCAGCAGCAGAAATAAGGTGCGAGCCCGCGTTCGCCACCCACCGCCCGAGAATATCATTTGGAACGAGATATTTTGGGAAGAGGTGACTTACGAAATCTACGACGTCTGACACGATTCGAGCTTTTGAGAGATGGCGAGGTTCGAAGAAAAACAATCGTCTATTACCAACCAAATATTTACTCTCCTTCAATTCGCGGTAACTCAGTCAGCAAAGACGTCAAACTCATAACCGGAGGTTTAATTTGGTTTGGAAGACAGGGACCTCTCATTCCGAACGGCTATGAACATTCATGCCACAGTGAATTTCGAACCCACGAAATTCGGTGTCGAAGTTCAGCGCTCTAACCATTCGGCTATTGTTCGGCCTCATAGTCGGAGGGTGCGGGTGCAGTTTCGGGGGTGGAGCTGGGCAAATATCCGCCGTGACCATTAATGACGGTTAGAGATCTTAAAATGATCTCAATTTCCTCCAAGTTCCCAAACGATAATTCTAGGGGTGACAGGTCAAGCCAGTGGGTCTACGTGCTCTTTCTAAATTACGAAGATCCACTTTATTTGTTCGTGTTGCTCCTAGGGGGTAATGTTGGTGGCCTATAAGATAATCCTATAGTAAAATAGTAAACAAAATCGGCGTCGTCGTCTAGACCAGGGGTGGGCAAATACTTTTTAACGCGGGCCAAAATGAAATTTTTAAAATGCCTCCCGGGCCGGAGGACTCTACCGCGTACGATGTGCACACGCAAATGTTTTTGGTGGAGTTTTTTCCCTGCCCAAGAATTTTTTTTTTTTGAACAAAAACACTATAAGTATCATTTTAAAGCATTTGGACAGAGAAATTGGACAGTTAATAAAAGATAATAGTGATAATAAATTGTCTTACTTAGGTGTATATACGAACCATTTGTGCCCAGTAAAATATGTCACGTCATTTTTAAAGAAATAGGATCCATTATATTAAATTAATGGACATTAAATAAATCAGTTAATGAAAGAATTTATTTTGATATTTATTTATATCTTAACGATACAAGTTATTTTGATCATAGTTATTACATTTTATATCTATATTTCATTTTATAAATATAATTGTCAATAGAATTATAAAAAGAAAAGACAAACATCAAACGTTAAAATAGAATAGTTTTAGTGAATGCGAAACGTGAAATCTGGAGTGTTCATTTGATATTTCTTCAAAATTAGGATCCAAATCCCTTGTAGCAATCTTGAATACCGAGTGTAGATTTTCGTCAGTAATTTGTGATCGATATTTATTTTTCGTGTAAATCATTAACGAAAAAGTTGTTTCACATATATATGTTGTACACTACGCATACAAATACTGTTGATTTCAACAAAATCGCATATAAGAGATTAAAAAAATTGCATGCAGGATTTTTCAACGGGCTGGATAAAGTAAGCAAAAGGGCCGGCTTTTGACCACCTCTGGTCTAGACCAATGCTGAGATGAGACCGATACCTACTGTTTATAGTCGATTCTGAACGGTTACGAATATCGATGCCAGCAGTGGAAATCGAACCCACGAACTCCGGTACCAAAGGATCAGCTCCTGACCCATTCGGACATCGTTCGACTACCTATGTATTAAAATATTTAAAAATGGGCGAAAGGGGGGAAATTATTTTTGGCAAAAGTCTGAATGTGTATTTAATATTTTTTATTGAATCTGTCAACTTATTTATTTCATCTTTTTTCTTGCGAGTTCAGGTGCTTAGGTGCACACATAGGGAATTGGTTTGGTTTGGAGTTCTACAGTCTAATTTTTCGCAACATGACGCCTAATGAGACCGAGATCTGCAGTTTAAAGCCAACACACATAGAGGAACCACTACTCAGTGGAGGTAAGGACAAAGAATACAGAGAGTGTAAGGAAGGCAAAAAAGGATCGTATAGCGAAAGTGTAACATCGTCTCTACAGAACTTCAAGTAGTCGTAGGTGCTTCTTACAGAGATGTTTGTATTCCGGGGATTTTACAGAGTCGCAAGATTCATGGAGAAATAAAATTACGAAATATTTCCCTTACTCTTTTCTGTTTATTTTGAAATTTAATCAACGAATACAGTATATTTTGCATGACTCCTCCAACTGCTGTAACACGGTCTAGTAGACTCATAATTTTAAAATATCAGTTTGAAACTTGATTAACTACTTTGTCAGTACACTGCTGTAAGATACTGAAAAGGCAAGAACCGTTTACGATTTCAAATGTTAGAAATGTTTAAGTAATCGGGGAGTAAGACTAACGGCCATAGGTCAAATAGGCATGGGCTGCTTACGATTGAGTGTTAGAAATGTTTAAGGAGTCACGGAGTCTATAAGACTAACGACTAAAGGCCAAAACAGTAAACTGTATGCTGTTTCCATTGAACATAGGTAAAAGTATGCTCACTTGTCATATTAAATATTAAAGAGATTGAATGCTTGTCTTTAATTAAAGTAGTTCTGGTAATAAAAATAATCTTTTTATCTGACGCCCTTCTTCGTTATATGAAACGTTTTTTCTAGCACTTGTCTTTGCATCCCACTTCATGTAAAATTTTCCAGGGAATTTTTTTGGGGCTCACAAACACCCCTGTTAAATTGAGACAGGTGAGGCAATGCGTCCAATTTTCCACGCTCGAACGCCCCTAAAGCGAGGCTGGCGAGCTTCGTGACCGTGTCTCGTCGACATGCACGGATAAACGCCTCCTTCCGTTGACCACTTGCTGCCACACTTCGCATTTCCCTAAACTGCCGGAGTTAAAGTTAACTGTTCATTCAGTTTTTCAATGACACTTAGAAACCATCTGAAGCAAGGAATGAAGACACCAATCGGAGGGAAATATTCTAATGAAATAAATAAGTTTAAATATTTTCCCTAAGTTGGTCTTTTTCGGCACTTTTGGTCTTTTTGCAATGCTAGAGAACTATTTGGACTACTCTATTAAATTATATGTTGTTTACATTTTTATATTTATTATGTACATTATTATTACATTTTTATATTTATGTTGTTGTTATTAAACTATATGTTGTTGTTACTTATCCTACTGTAGAAAAGACTACAACAGGTTCAAATGATCCTTTCCAAAATTTCATGCATTTCAAGTGATCACCTCTGAATCTAGCCAAGGACGATTGATTTGGTTTAGGTTTGGTTTAGTTTGGAGCGCTACGGTCTACTGTTTTGATACACGAGGGCTAATGAGACCGAGTCCCCAGCAGCGTATCAGTTATGAACTACTGAGAGGAGCCAATTAGAAAGTAATTTACTTTCAGTTATAAGTGGATTTCCAGAGGTCTTAGATCTGTAGAGTTGGTGATCGGAAGATTGCAAACTTATCTGCAGTCTCATTACCGTACACACCAATGTAGGAAGGAATCCACTGGTGGCGTACCGATTTCCACAGAACTAGCTCTGAGGGAAGTACTAGAATATCCTGGTCAAGTTTATCATATATTTTCGGTCGATTTTGTAGATATTGGAATAGCACTTCTGATGTCCGTAAAAATAAAAATACCACTTTTATCAGTAGTAAGGGCATAACCAAGACACTTTTACATAGCTATAATTTCAGACCTATAAGCAGAGAAATAATCAGAGTTTCAGATACTAAATTTAAAAGCTAAATTTAAGGGCAGTGTAACATCTGTTCGCCTGAAAGAACCCAAAGATCAGCAAAGTGTACATTAATGACGGCTGAGGCATGCCAAATAGGTTCGTAGTCATAATAATCTCCAAGTTCCCAAACGATACTTCTGCAGGTGGCAGGTTTAAATCTCTTTCCATAAAATGCGCTTTATGGGAAAACTACATTTTCGTGATTTCTCCACATAGGAAAAGATGGTTGACGGAGTTTCCTAGGCCAAGCCCTCCGAAAAACATAGCAACAAAAATAATGGGAGCTAGCGGTGGTGAGAACAAATAGCAACAGAGAAAGTTTATGTCGAGGAAAATTTTCACCGTAAGTCCAAAATAAGAGCAAGGTGATCACTGAGATCGGTAGAGTTAGTTAACTGGCCAAGGATTACTTTAAGTTTAATGGTGAGAGAATTAATATCGGAAAAACGAAGTAATTTTACAATCTCGACAATTATTTTACCAAATTCAAGAATTTCCTTGAAATGGGAGTTATTTTGCATAGCCTAAGTTGCTTCACTGCTAACAGGATATTTAGTTGAATTTTGTGTAATTGCATTGTCATTGGAATCTTTTAAAGTAGCAGCACAGGATTTAACATTATTATTACTGGAAAAAAGTAGATTGGTTATTTTTTAATATCAGGAGAAAGGGTACTAGATTTTACACTGTTAGGGGATTTAGAAAATTTCAGACAACCCTTGTAGCTCGCTGGGTGATTGCCATTACAATTACAGCATTGAGTGAAGTTAGAATTTTCTAATGTCGTGATTTCTCGTATGACGAGAAAAGATTTTATTCTCGTCATCCAGTTTTTTTCCCGGGCAGTAATGTTTATCCTCCAACAGAATTAGAAATATAAAATGTTTGATTTTCTCCCAAATATTTTAAAGAAGGCTACATAATTTGTGCTTATTTCTCAATTCTAATTTCTTTGTTACGTCGATACTCCAAACACTATTAGATACATTCATTTTTGTTGTTTTTCAAAAAGTGGGTCTCCAACCCTGTCGAACACCTCGAGTGTTTGGCAATCCCGATCTAGCAAAATGTCGAGCTTGTTGCGATTAGAGAACTTTCCCAAACAGGTAAATCTGAGAAAAAAAAAATGACGAACGAATCTTTTGAGTTTGTCGCGTAACACGGTCACAGTAGGTTAGCAACATTAATGATAATTATACACCGCCGTGTTAACTCCAAGTGAAGCGTAAACAAATCGGACTTCGATCTGGAACTTGAAACATCTCAGCCTCGAAGTTGCGAAAGCCGAGAGAGAGACACGGAAACGGAAATAACATCACACCGAACGTTGTTTACCTCAATATATATATATATATATATATATATATATATATATATATATATATATATATATATATATATATATATATATATATATATATATATATATATATATATATATATATATATATAAATATATATAAAATATATATATATATATATATATATATATATATATATATATATATTATATATAATATATATATCATTAAAGAAATTAATATAAACTTTCCTTCAAAAATATTCGTTTCTATCCTTTTATAAACTAATATATATATATATATATATTTGCCTTGAAAGGAGGGTAAGGGGGGCCGAAAGACTACCAACTATGCCTTCATCGGGCCCTGTACATGATCTGTATAAAAAGAATAGTTTTTCCCCAAACGGAGAGTAAAGGAGGAAGAAAAAAATCCCTCCACAGGGAAAACGGAAGTTGGGCAGACACGTATATTTCAAATATAATCAATTCTCATTAAACTTCAATAGGAATAGAGCCGGACGGTGACCGAATGGCTTCTCGTCGATAGATACGCAAAGATATTATTCATCCGGCAAACAGCCTTATCGGAATAAGGTGTTGTTGGTGATATTGCAGTTTTCCTCATTATCTCCCAAGTATCGATAATTTATGAAAGTCAATAGCAAGGTCTCTCTAGAAAAATAGAGATAATTTATCGACGGATAAAGAGGAGTCGATAAGCTGTCAGTTTTTATACGGTTTTTCAATTGTCATGCTAATATCGTTACATAATATCGAAATGATTCGCTAATCTTAACTATTTTAATTTTAGATTAGCCGAATGCTTGATCATCTAGGTTACCCGCTTTTCTAGACAGCTGAACGGAATAGCGAAATCGATTCTTTTTCTACTCTAAAGTTATAAAAACATCAAATATCATGACGGTATATAAACAACCAATATTAAAAATTATACCAAGGAGGAAAAATGGACGGGATCCTTTTTCGAAACACAAGTGAAAAGTCGAGTATTGAAGCCAATTAAATCAAATAGTTCTTACAAAAATTACAAGACGAAATGTGGATATATTCATTATACAAATATATGTATGCATATATATATATATATATATATATATATATATATATATATATATATATATATATATATATATATATATATATAAATAATTATATATATATATATCTGTGATAAGATGGACTTATCGATGGGTGATTGCAGTCATGGCAATAAAAATGACACCGTTTCAGCTAAAGACCTTTATTAAGATAGCGTTGGAGGACGGGTTCCCACTTCATCATAGGGACAGAACAAACTGAAGGGTCAGCATCTGTGGGAAAATCTCTAGAAAAATCCTTTTTTCTTAATCATCCATAAATCTTTTATTTTTTTTTGAAAAATTTTCTCATTAATGTTGTGTAAATCTTGGTGATTTTTAATTTCATCATGAGTTAAAAAATGAGACTTTAGTGATAAATGGTGAGTAGGATTACGTGAAAGTATGTCAGCCTCTACATTTGTGGAACCTTTTTTATAAATTATATCAAAATTAAACATGGAAAGTTTAAGGGACTATCTAAACAAACGTCCGGTAGGGTGTTTTATGCATTTAAGCCATACGAGGGAGGAATGATCAGAATTATGGATGATTAAAAAAAAAGGATTTTACTAGAGATTTTCCCATAGATGCTGACCCTTCAGTTTGTCTTGTCCCTATAATGAAGTGGGAACCCGTCCTCCAACGTTATATTAATAAAGGTCTTTAGCTAAAACGGTGTCATTTTTATGGGCAATGACTGCAACCACCCATCGAGAAGTCCATCTTATTACATATATATATAAGTATGCATATGTGTGTGCATGTCTGTTTATCTCGCATTTCAATATATATCTTACCTTATTTTGATTTTCCCCTCGAAATTTCTATGAAGAAGTTGTACTGTTACCGATTAATTTGTATAGTAAAAATATGCTCATCTGAATCTCAATAACAGAAATTTCTATTATAAGCATCATTCTTACTATATGACATTTAATATATTTCATCGTATTGGAAAACTTTGTACACTGATATTACATAAAACTGAAAAGAAAAACCGTATTTGACGTAAAAGGTCTTAAATGTTCCCGTCATTATGTACCTCAAGTTAATTTTTACTAAAGAATAATTAAAAAAACCCGTTTCTAGAAACAACCAAATAAAACCAACATAAACACAATAGATTAGGTCAAATATTAGGATATACTCTTTCATAAACATGAAACTGTAAAATCAGGCCATATGCAAACCAGTTATGCAGCCGTTATACTTTTCCTAGACTGATGCCTCAGAAAAAGAATCCTTTGATAAAATCCATCTCCATTTTAGAGTGATTAAAACCCTCATTTATATTTAATCAATGTCTTATTTCTTTATTGTTTTATTAAAGACAAAATGAGTTTAGCTAAACCAAATACCATTAAAGGCTTTGAACAAACTCTGCGTTCATCCGTCAGCTTATCTTAGGGGCAAGCAGAATTTCTTTCACTGGTGAAAAAGTCACTCAGTCTTTAAAATAAAGGCTAAAGAAAACTAGTAATTATTCAGCGATAGTTTTTTTTTCTTGTTTCTGACTCATCTACACTCTGCGATTTTCATCCTTTATGAGTCCATGGTTGCTTAATCATGCGAGAGATGAAGAGATTTCAAGGAGAATGAATTCATGAAAAGTAATGGTTAAAATTTTCGTACGTAATTAGATCAGCGAATTGCGACTCGAATGGTACCCGGGAGATCACTTCTAAAAGTCATTCAAAGAACAAGTATTTGACGGTACGGTTTGGTTTTGGTTTTGAAGCGCTACGGTCTACTTTTTGCAACACGAGGGCTAATGAGACCGGGACCTACTGCTTAAAGCCGATTCCGAACAGCTACGAACATCCATGCCATAGTGGGATTCGAACCCACGAACTCCGGTTCCGAAGGCCAGCACCCTAACCATTCGGCCATCGTACGGCCATTGACGGTACGGAGAGAGGTACAAAAGAAGAAATGGATATTGAGTAGAAATGGGGTTTGTTTCAAGCCTGTGAATAACTGAAGCTTGAAGGTTGCCATTTAATCATGCTAAGTAATGATCGGTCAGATACGTCTCCTTACTAAATTCGGGAACACGTAATATAAAGTATGATAAATGGAAGCGTGAATGGCAAACCAAAACTATCGATTGGTAACTGAACAAGAACACTACATTTCCCAATAGAAGTAAAATAAAAATATTTACACTTGCTGATAAATACACAGTACATGCATCTTCTTATATAAAGTGTTTTCCAATAACGCGAAGGTATTTGCCTATTAACACATTGAAGACGGGAATTCCCGTCTTTTATTTTTCATCTATTAACGACAAATGACGGAAATTCACGTTTTTTGGATTTTTTTGTTATCACTTTATCAAAAAATGTGCAGGAACTGAGGCTAGACACTTTTCAGTGCATACCGTCTTCAATGTGTTAAGCATTCGCCCATACAACTCTGCTGAATTTCTTGGCCATTTTATTATGGAAGCGCCATATAGGCGGACAACATTACTTTTTGGATAAAACACAAACAAATTAGGCCTTCGACATTTAGAAGCAAGTACCAATCAGAAGACCCTCTGGCTTGGCTTCCCACAGCCATAAGGTATCGTTTGAGAACATGGAGAACATTACAACTACGAACCTATTTTACGGGCTCCAGCAGCCATTAACGAACACTTCGGATCTTTCGCCCACAACTTTTTGGTTATTTGCCTGCTGAGTTACCCCGGTTCGATTTTGAGTAGTGGACCTCAATCCGGATTTTGGAGCTCTGTCAAAGGATCAATCAAGGTGGAAACTCAGTGTCGTACGCCGAATGATATCCGATTAGAGTCACGGAGAACGAACTGAATACGTGGATGCACTAGTATAAACTATATTTTAAAAAATCCTAATCAAATTTAATTAAAGTATTATAATTAAATAAAATTCGATGTCACTCGAGAGGAGCCATAAAAAATCACAAGTTCTCTAACACTCATTATAGCTCGTTTATTGCCGAAGAGAACAAATTTATAAAATTTTAATATCTGAAATTTCTATCTTAAAGTTCTAATAAACTTTGAACCTCCTTAAAATCACATAAGTTCCTCAAAGTCGCAAGAAATTATTAGTAGAAATAACAGAAATTTAATAAAGTTCTTTAGGATTCACCTTCGTCGTGAAAGCCTTTCCGTTTTTTCCGTATAAATATCGCCTGATCGGATGTCTCCTTGTTTTCATACTCTTGAATTAAACGCCGAAAGATGATCGAATGGGTAGGACGCTGTTCTCCGGTACCGTACTTCGTGGGTTCGATTCCCACTACCGGCGGCATGGATGTTCGTAGACGTTCGGATTCGGCTTTAAGTAGTAGGTCTCGGTCTCATTGGTCTTAGTGTAGCAAAACAGTAGCCGTATCGCTCCAAACTAAACAAAACCTGAATTATATAGAAGCGGCACCTTGTTCCCCTTTCTATGATCCCTCAGTATTTTGAGTCTTACAAACTCTTACAGTCTTTGAGTCTCATTTTACTCTTTAATTTTCTTTATTTTAGTTTAAGAAAAAATAACCGACATGAGACTCAAAAAAATGTTCTTCCTACACCTCTCACACGTTCAAACCTATCAGAGGAATTTTTTTCTTCCCAACAGGCCAAACGTATGGATTTTCAAGACCCGGGCTTCACAAAAGTTTGGTTGCTTAATAAAATCATAAGAAACTGTGTCGCTTCCACAATTTTTGATGAAGGCAGCACCTTTCTTACAGAATGTAAGAATTCCGTTATTTGCGAATCAAGTTAAGGAGCAAATTATAAAGATATAAGAATATAAGGATATTTCTGAAGTAAGGTTCAAAGAAGACTAAAAGTTTATATCAACTCTTTTAAGAAATTGGGGGTAAATGTTGATATGACTAACAGGACATGCAAAGAATTTTCTTAACATAAGGATGTTATTCAAATTATTCACTAAACTGAAAATATGAGACCTAGTTACATTCAGGCAGAGGCGTCATTTGGAGCGCTTCAACCGAGAAGGTAAAAGTCGAATTAGAAAATTAAAATATGAATAAAACCTCAAACAATTGGAGGGGCAAAACAGCAAATTTGCCCTTTCTCTAAAAATACTGGAGTAGGGATTTGATTATTCTTGGCCCTCCCAAATTACGCCCGTGCATTAAGATTTGGTTTGGTCTAATGTTTTTTTCACTGGGGCTAATGATTTTCGCGATTTACTGCTTAAAACTGATTCTGAACGGCTACGGACATCCATGCCATCAACGACATTCGAACCCGCGAACTCCTGTACCGAAGAGCAGCGTTCTCCCATTCGGCCATCGCTCAGCCCAGTGCATTTTAAAGTGCTATGAGTTTAAAGGAAGAATAATTTTATCAAGTATTTATAATATAATAACAGTAATAATTGTAATAGAATCAAAATATTGTTCAGTTTCTGTAGTTATTAATCTACCCACAGCAGAGGCGTAGCATGAAATTTTTCTTTGGGGGTTTTCCTCCTTCAACTCATGTTTAAATAACGCCACTGTTCCCCAATGTCAGTCATCCTGTCTTAATCTTCCCCCACGTGCCTAAGTTGTACATTGAGTAGAAGAGAATAGAGCACTCGTGCGATACCTTATCACAAAGAGCAGAGATTAATTTCGAAATGCAGGCAGTATTTTCCGACCTGCAAATATTTTTCGAGACAACGAAAGAAACTTGAAACAAGTTAAATCTTCCAAAGCGATACCTAATCAGCAGGAACTTCAGCGCGAAACATACCTCAGTCTTCTTCGTTTTAGTATTGAAGTCTGGTTTTAGACCTCGATTTTGTGTTCATTCCGTGCAGAATTTTTTCTAGTATTGAAAAGATGTTTCAGTAGAGAGAGGTAAAATACTCCGCATCAGTATATTCTGTTCTTTGTTGCCAAGGTAAATTTCTAGTAAACAAGTCCACCATAATTAGAATTTAAATTTGCAAAGGATTTAAAGGTTCAAAAAAGGATTGAAAATTCTTTTATCTTCGGTTCTTGGGCCGCGAGAAATCTATAAGACTCTATAAACAAATTCATTTTTTGTTTTTTAGGATCATATAAATGTATCATACTATTACAGAGAGAATACGACTCCATGTAACTGTATCAGATATTCCCTAGTTTAACCTAAACTAAACAAATCATTTTTTTAAGGTGGTGTCTTCGAATCAAAGGAAAACGTAGGAACGCTACACAATATTTTGGGGCACTTATTCGGGGACGTAATACAGTAAAATGTATACCCATACTTTAAAACTTTACTGACTTAAAATACTTTAAAATGGACTTTTTTCAATATTGTGAAATTACTAGTTTCACAATATTGAAAATAAACATTGCTAGTTTCAAACTAGCAAAGTTTATTGAAACTCAGTATATTCAATTACCTTTAATTATAAAAGAAAAACTTCTTTATCCTGTTACTACATACTTAAACTTGAATTTAAACTTATTATAAACAAAATAAAAATTGAACATTTATTCTACTTTTTACTAGTAATGTATGGTTTGTTGTGGAGCCCTGTGGTCTACTGTCTTGCTAAACGAGGGCTAATGAGACCGGGACCTACTGCTCAAAGCCGATTCTGATCGTCTACGAACATCCATGCCATCAGATTTCGAACCTGCGAACTCCGTACTCTTAGCCCTTCTCCCTCTCCCTCTTGCTGGGGTTATTTGAAGAGGAGATGAGTTGATTTTTGGCTGGAAGGAAGAAAAGGATGTTTTTCTCTCTCCCAGTATAGTTTTATTTCTGAAATGTATGCATGTAAATAATTGCGTGTAATAAAGTCTAACACTTTAAAGCTGGCGTCTTTACTAAGCCTCCACAAACACATAGTGGATGTATGTTGCAACTTTACAGGCTACATTCACTGATTTTTAAATCTAAATAACAATAAGTATGGGACAACGTTAAAAGCATCCTTCGGGTTATTGTATTAACACCCCGATTACAGTTCAAACAAAGAAAACATATAATAGACGTTGGTGAAGCGGTGTTACGCATAAGTCAATAATAACGGTAAATGATAAAAAAAAGTAACTAACAACATTTACGCTACACACCATTGTAAGTGTCTTAACCTCCCACTTTAATATTGATATTTCCATTTTTCTTTTCCCTCGTTTGACAGTGACCCCGAAACCGGGTAGCACGCACTGGAGCAAAAGTTCACTTCCTCCTGGAACCAGTTCCACGTTAGTCGGGAGAACTCTGGTATTTCTCATTAGCGAGCTGGTGGACACCCAAAATAATGCAGAAAGCGGCCATTCATCACTTCTTACGCCGCTTTGTATTTGACGATACAAAGAGATGGGAAAAACAGTTCGTAATATATCGCATAAACTAATACAATTCGTGCGTAGGGAGTTTTCCCCAAGGAACGAGGTAGCAAGTTTTGAGATACGACAAATTTAAAAGCATAAGGTATCATTTCCGCATTATAAGTTTTATAAAAACAAACATCATTTACCACAAAACAAGTCGTTCAAAAGCTGAAATGAATAATGAGCAAGCCTCCCGAATCAATACAAGCACACACACACACATAATTCATTAACTCTAAAGTAGATATCCAAAATTCTCCTTTTTCTCCTTCTCATTTTTAATACCCATTTTTCAGACATAAAATGTCAGATAAAGGAATGTTCTCCGACTTAAATGCTGGAATAAATGCTCATTTTCTGTCCATTGACCACATGTTTCAGCTACCTTAGGAAAATGGCATTGCTTCTGCTGCAGTTTAAATTTTTCCTGTGTGTTTTCAAGCTAGCTTAAATCAACAGCGTTCGCTTTTGCATCCCAAAAATCACTTACCTTCTTCACTCTCATAAGAAGAAATCTTCGTGATTCGCTCTTTGTTGGGCCGTTATCGGTGATAAATGTGTATATACTTAAAGCACTCTCTGTAGAACTGTTGCACTGTAAAGGCTGTCGACAAGCCGATGTGTTTTGATTCTCAAGAAATATGAAGTTCTACAACTCTGGGCTTCGTTTTCTGATGTCATGACTGCTGCTGTGTTATATTGCCAAGCAAGCTTTGGTAGCTAAAATAAAAATATGGGCTATTTGTCATGTGCCGCCTGAAAAATATTTTTAACAGTTACATATTTGAGTAAAGAATATTTTTATTGGTTACACACACACACAGATATATATGCACATTATCTCTACGGAGCTTTCCCTTCATCCTGTATCTATATTCTTTGGTTTACCCACTGCATTTTTATAGTCTGTGAACACGCTGGGTGTATCCATTAAGTGCTTTTTTTACGATGTTCTAGACGTTGTTACTTTGGTAACTGGAACAGTGTCTTCCCTGCTGTTCTCTCCTGAAAATAAGAGGCCGAACACTGGCCGATTGGTTTAGGGCGCTGATCGTCGGTACCAGAGTTCGTGGGTTCGAATCCCACTATGGCAGGGATGATCGTAGCTGTTCGGAATCTGCTTTAAGCAGTAGGTCCCGGTCTCATTAGTCCTCGTGTGCAAAACAGTTGACCGTAGCGCTCCAAACCAAACCAAACCAAACCTGAAAATAAGAGACATGATTCGATTGACTTCAAAGTGGACAGAAACTCTTGTGAAACAAAACGATTGTATGTTTAGGTAGAACGATGATGTGCTTGCTAGCTGTACAAATATATAATAAAACTCCTTATTTTTAAAAGTTTTCTTTGAAGTCGCAATCATCATGGAGTCTTAAGTATCACCACCCGATATATTTACTGTTATAGAGCCCTGACATTACACCTTATACCACGACAATGTATAAGAATTAGAAAATTGCATTTGTTCATTTTATATAAGTCGAGGATTTGACAATTGTTGACGTCCTTGTATCCGCGCGTTTAGTTCAGCAAGAGTTTGCAAAAGCGATAGAAATGTTATAGAATACGAAAGAAGAAGAAGTTGTAGAAGCTTGAGAATACGAACTATTTTTAACGCGTTTGTTTTAGAAAGTTCTCATTTCCGATTTACTAGAGTAGAAGCTCAATCGTAGATCAACAGTCGAAAATTTCTTCTGACTAGGAGAGACATTTTACGAGGTACGAAAAGGCTTTCTGCTCAGAGAGACTCCAGTAATCTTATGATTTCCATCAGATTACCGCGCAATAGAGATAAAGTATGAAATGATAAGTGATAACGCCGAACGCGATACAGTCATAATAGAGATCTCGAATATTCCTAGCGAAGTAAAACCAGTCGATAGAAAATACTCGAAAACGCATTTCCAATATATCTGGGTACTATTTTGCCGATCTGAATAGTTCATTTATAGAAAAAGCCTGCACGTCCAATTCGTCGAATTTTTGCAAAGAATTCGGAGTTTTCTAAATTTTAATCAATTTTAAATAGTCTAACTAGTTGTTGGTTTTCGTATAAAATGAATCCCAAGAAGCCTTTAAAAAAATAAATAAAAAGTTGAGTTTTAAAAATTCACCTAATTTTTCTACAATAATAATAATAATAATGAGATAACATTAAAAATATCATAGGACCAAGTTACACCAATTTCCCGTATTATATATTGTCGAAGTTTTCTATTCTTTGTTATGTTATCTTTAATGAAATAAAAAACATACATACATGTTTTATACATGACTGGCAAGCTTACATTTTCAAGTTTTTTTTAACACTTAGTAAAGTTCTATATGAGCCCCGTTAGTGGCACGGCAGAAGTCTAAACGGTATTCTACCTCTTCCCATGTCCTGGCGAGCATGTCTGGGGGGACGGTTGCCACACAATTGACTATTCGTTCCCTGAGATGTTGAACATCACGAATTTTCTCTGCATACACAAGATTCTTGATATGCCCCCAGAAGAAAAAATCCAACGGAGTTCTGTCCACTTTCTCTTGAGACACACTCGGCCTACCCGGCGACTTTTGCTTCAAAACATTCCCTGTTTCCTTAAATGCACTGAACCATTGACGAATGGTTTTGTCAGAAGGCGGGTTAACACCATAGTTACGTCGAAAGTTTCTTTGTACGGTAACTACAGACTTCGTTTCTATGAGCCAAATAACACATTGAGCCTTTTGTTGCGGAGTCGCCATCATTTCAAATTTCGCGACGTCATTTCAAGGTCAACGCCCTGCAGCGCAGCCAATAGTTGATACAAACATTCCCAAATGATATGAGTAAAACTTTTTGAGCTACTCTTTTCAGAGAAATCGACTAAATTTTGCTATCTTTTATAGTTAGTGAGATATGAATTTTTAAAACCCCGGAGTTCTTTTATAGACCAAGCCCAATTTCCCGTATTATATATTGTCGAAGTTTTCTATTCTTTGTTATGTTATCTCCTTTTGTTTCTCAGTAATTTCTGTAAGTTTTGTCTACTGCGCTGGCATTTTTAAACAATGACTATTCAAATGTCATCTTACATAAATTGATCAGTGATGTCGAAGGGAAGACATGACGGCAAGGCTAACATTTCTCATTCTGGGCTCACGATCGTATTCCTTTCGGATTGAGTCGAATCACGTTTCCACTCCCATCGTTTCACCTCAGTTGGTTCAAACAAATGGAGAACATTCATGGAAAATGGATAAAATATCATTCCGTCTCAATAGAATTTATTTCTAACAAAGTTTCATAACAGATTGGGCAGTTAAACAGAAATAATATAACATAAAAGCCCTCCTAGAAAAAGGAAAACCTCGCACAGTCATTAATCGGACATTTTGGTTTAGAATTACGAGATTAAAAAAAATGCATAAGTGTTAGGTTTTTAGAAAGATCATTGTAAAACGATAATTTCTAAATTAATCCTTATTTGCTTCATTTCGTTACTTCAATATATTTCTAACTAAAAATTGTCGGAAATATATATAAGTGTAAGGTCTATCTTTAAGTGCTTGTTTGCAAGTCAAGTGTATTTATTCACTTTCTGCTGAAAAATCTTATTCCTGCAATATTCATGTTCAAATGCATGTCCAGATTCTGATACCTGCCGGCTGGGAGTCGAGCAGAGACATCCGATTCCTTTTCGCAAAAGGAGAAACGCTCTAGTTCAGAAAACTCCAGACATCCTCACCATAGAATCATTATTGAAACACGAAATTTTCGAAAACAGCTCGATCAATAGAAAGCCACTTTTGGACTTGGTTTTGAAACGGCCCTGCTCTTAACCTTGCTGGATTTTATCTTTTCACCACTTTATTGTTATTACTCCCCACCATTACCTCAACCACCCTGGAAGGCCAAGTGGATGTGACCCAACCTCAGTACACGTCGCCGCAATATGCGACTAGTCCATGGCTAAGAGTAACATGCAGATTTACTTCCAGGAGGTTTGGTTTGGTTTGGAGTGCTACGGTCTACTTTTTGCAACACGAGGGCTAATGAGACCGGGACCTACAGCTTAAAGCCGATTTCGAACGGCTACGAACATCCATGCAACAGTGGGATTCTAACCCATGAACTCCGGCTCTGAAGGCCAGCACCCTAACCAATCTGCCATAGTTCGGCCACTTCCAGGAGGAGCCAGGAGGTTTAAGACTGACTAAATCTCAAAAAGGGGTTAGCCTTTCGTTTTGATGAGCACCGCTAGGGTGAAAAAACGACTTTGCTCAATTGGGTCTTCATTTAGAAACAGGGACCAAGCAAAATACCCCCATGTTTAATTTGCCACCTCTAGTGGTGCTAGTTAGAAACTTGGGAGACACTGGGATCACTAACCTATTCTTCGTGCCCCATCCGCCATTTATGAACACGGTAAATCTTTGCCCCTCTCGAATTCGCAGTCGTCCGATTACAAGATAGCTGTCTTTGCGACTGAGTTTTATCTCATTGAAATCCTTTATGGATGAAAAACAGTTTTTGGCCGACAGCGAGCAGCAGAGTGTCTTCAAACAATAGACTAAAGAGAAGACTTTTGTGACGGAAGAAAGTTTATCCCTCAGTTCACAAACACGATAAGAGAAGGAAGTACTTGTTCCAGTGCTTGAATAAAAAATAAGTATTTTAGCCTTTTAGATGTAAAAATGAGTATTTTATAGGTATGCTTCATATAACAAAAACTATAACAAATTATTATTTACCCTAATAGAACCTCACAATACCCCACAGCGAGGTACAAAATCGCTCAAATATGGAAAAAAATAAAAATAAGCTGGTTTTTTAATTTATGAAAACGGAATATTTTCTCCTTCTTCCTATTAATTATTCAGATCATTTTATTGACATATCGAGGAGGTGGCGAAAAAAGAAACTTAGACGAAAATGGATCGATGGGAAGCAGGCAAGTTAGTAAAAGATCGTCATGGTAACATTTTGCAATATTAAAGCTAAAACGTGGATCGAGACTTCCGCCTATATAATTTAAAGTAATTTTTTGTTCCTTCTTTTCGTTCTCAAACGATACATTGCGGATCGTTAATTCGAACGATGGATAACGAGTCTGTCAAAATGGAAAAAAAATTCTCGCTGTGAAACGCACACGAAGATGTAACTGTTATTTCTTTATAAAAGAATCCCATTTGCTTTTAAATAACAAATAGGTGTATTTTCGATAGTATAGACAGAGGAATAAATATGCACAAAAAAAGTAAATTCAGTTAAAAAAAAGGAATCACCAACTGCCAAAATGAATTTGGTATTAAAACAGGGTGTTGTAACGTATTCAGTCCCTGTTTTAGGTGACACAGTGACGAAACAGGTGTTTCTTGATTAAATGGCTACTATATAGACATTTCTATATACACAAAATACAATTTCAATTCACAAGTATGAGATACAATAGACGTAGGCGTGAATAGAGACGTACACATAAGGTCTCTGTCGAACGGTTTAGTAACCAACGGAAGATTACAATTCGATAGCTTCGTAAAAGTTCTCGGTAGTAATTATGTAGACACTATACTCAATTAGACGAGAATGTTTGAAGTAGCAATTGGTATCTTCAAAGAAGATAAAACAAAAGTTAGAATTCCTAAGAATTCCTAAGAGGTTATAAAGTTAGAATTCCTAAGAGGAATACACAATCAATCCTGAAGAAGATCGAATTAAAAGAAAACTTAAAGCACAGGGTATCGTTATCAATCTCAGAAAGAGATATATCCCAAGGTGGAATTTTCGCTAAGAAAAACTCTCCGATAGAGAGATTGGTCAAGACGAACTCCGAATTAACTGACTCTAGCTAACTCTAAAAAAAATTATCCCAAGGTGGGATTATCGCTAAGGAAACTCTCCGATAGAGAGACTGGTCAAGGCGATCTCCGAATTAGCTGGTTGCTAGCTAACTAACTATTTCAATCTCAATTCACTAAAAAATCTCATCTTGTCTCTTTTTTAGGGGAGGGGCCTCAAAGAGAGGGACCCTCACCCACAATTTCATCATTAGAGCATTTGGCGATGATCTCACCTTCAACAAGCTGGATTGGTCTGGGATAGACAATCACTGACCGCAAACCCGGGAATCTCCGGAATTTCGTGTCGAAGATCCAACGTCGCGGCATTCTCTTGTGGTTCCGATGATCATCTTTCAGGCTGTCAACCTAGGCACCTGGCTGTCTGGTCTGTTGTTTCGCTACTGTAGGACACAAAAGTCTAGACATCGTGGTGCCGGGGAAGTCCATTTCTCAACAAAATCATGGATGTAGGCACACCGTTAAGGTACGCCGTTACAGTGTGCATATTTTAAATCAGGAGCTGTTGTAGATCAGCTGACAAAGACAGCGACCATTTAATCGGAGGCTAGCTGGTTTAAGGCCAGAAATCCACCGTTTTCATTAATGCCGGCTGAATCACGTAAAATAGGTTCGTAGTCGAATTGTCGTCCACATTCTCAAACGATACCTCTGGAGGTGGCAAGTCAAGCCTGGAATTCTTCTGCTTGATCCTTGCTCCGAAATTATAAGGATCCACTTATCTGTTTGTGTTGTCTTAGAAAGTATTGTTGGCCACCTATGTGGTGCTCCTATAATAAGATGGTCATATAATAAAATGGTCAACAATTTCCATGGCGTTGTATGAGCGATTGCTCAACAGCCAAGTGCTCTTCCTATATATATATATATATATATATATATATATATATATATATATATATATATATATATATATAAAAGATTTTAACCGTCTGATTGCTACGAAGCGCTATTGCGGTTGTCTTGCGCTGTGTCGAAAATGCATAGAAGTGTGATCACACTGCTGTATTTTGCTATAAATTTCACACTAGAGATTAAGTCTTTTCTCTCAATTAATGGGAAAATTATAGTAACATACAGCACCGCGATCGCATTTCATCGCATTTTTGATAGAATATATGATAAGAGCAAGAGCGCTTCACCGGACTCAAACGGTTAAATCATTATCATACAAGTTTTTTTTTTTTTTATTCAATTTTCTCGGTAAACTTCGAATCAGAATATGCAAACGGAGGTAATCAAGATCAAATGCAATTCAAATGTAAAGGAAATATTTGGTGAGAATGGGGTGACAGACTTTTAAAAATATTTTTAACTAGGTTTAAAAATACCTAAAACTTGACATTATTTCTGTGCCTGTAGTACTTATCAACGGAGGCAGTATTTACAGTAATGAATAAAAATAAGACCCCTTGACAAATCCAGAATCACTGACGTTCATCTTACATCAGTTGTTGTTGTTGTTGTTGTTACTCCCTGGTGTAAGAAACTCACACCTGGTCCATTAGACCCCGTCGCAGTATGCAACTGGCTAAGAGTAATATGCAGTTTCACTTTAGCCAGGAATCACGAGTGTTGAAGACTGTTTAAAACTTTCTCGACAAACTTTAGAACTACGACCTATATAATTTTTATTTTGTGGACCACCAATTATATGAATTTAGAATAAAAAAGGCAGCAAATATACACTCAAGAGCCAAACCCTTATGACCACCCCTACATTTTGCAATGAACTCGCCTGAAGGATGTGGAAGGCACGGGATCAGGTGGAAGTGGTATTTAACTGAAGCTGGAGAGTCTGAAGAACCATTCTTTCACTTACTTCTGTGTGTGATGGGAAAGGCTGCGGATCTAAGCGATTTTGATAGAGGGCACATTGTAATGGCTCGAAGGCTCGGAACAAATATTTCAGAAACTGCACGAGTCGTGGGTTGTTCGCGATCTACAATTGTTACTTATGTAAAGTGGATGAATGACGGTGAAACCAGCAGTAGATGACATGGGGTTAGGCGTCCACACGCTAGCGAAGAAAAAGGTCGTCGGAGACTGTCTCGCATGGTGAAGCAAACCCGGAGCCAGACAGTGGCTCAGCTGACAACCCAATACAATGTAGGGTCAAGTAGAATAGTATCGGAGCACACTGTTCATAGGACACTGTTAGATATGGAGCTACGCAGCAAACGTCCTACTCGTGTGCCTTTGCTGACCAAGCATCATCGTCGAACTGCGCCTACGCTGGGATGGGTGCATCGCGACTGGTCCATGTATCAGTGGGAGAGAGTTGCCTGGTCAGAGGAATCACGGTTTGTCGTTCATCACGCCGATGGCTGTGTCAGGATACGCCGTCTTCCAGGCGAACAGTTGCTCTTTCAATGTACAGTAGGTCATACACAGGCCAGTGGTGGAGGTATTAAGCTTTGGGGGACGGAATAATATTCAGAAACTTTTATTTTATTAATAAAAAATGCCCTATTAAAAGTAAAAAAGTTATATCAGGGACCAAGCAGAAGACCGCTTAGGGTTGGCCTGCACTTCCAGAGGTATCGTTTTAGAACATGGCAACCAGGAACCTATTGACTTGCCCATTAATGACCATGGTGGAAGGTTAGAACCATATGATGGAATAATATAGTACGGAATATTTTCAGTTCAGTCAATTTTTGTTCCTGTTCTAAAACTTTATACATCCTTCTGTGCGATAGCAATCGATAACTCGTGAGTTTTACAAAAAAAAAAAAAAAAAAAAAAAAAAAAAAAAACATGCAAAGCACAAACGGATTGAAACGAAAATAATTCTTACAGAACTGACGTTACCTTTAATGCGTTTTCAAAATTAGCTTCTCGATGCCACACCCATACCGAGAATCAAAATAGCAAAGGTAATTATACCGAAAGCAACCTGTAGGACATAAATTTCTTAAAACAATAAAGTTGAATCACAGTTCGTTAGTTTTCATTTATCTTGTAGATTTCATAATTTAACTCTATGGCCTTTTTTTCTCTCGAAACTATAATTTTCACCACTAACAGAAAAATTAAAAAATTACAATGAATTTCATTCATTCATTATGTTTTTTAATCTTATGGTTTGTTGATTGAAATGCTTCATATTGATTATCGGATTGTTATCTATAGAATGAATCAATATGTATAATAAGGATAGTCTAATATTTTCAATATATTTTCGAATTAAATTAAATCAAGAGTACTTTTGGCATTTCTGACAAATCCTGGTGCCTGTTAGCAGTAATTTTCTGGCGTGATTTAGTTTGGTGCGCTACGGTCTACTATTTTGCTGTACTAGAACCAATGAGACCAATGGGACCTACTGCTTAAAGCCGATTCCGAACGGCTACAAACATCCATGACAGAAGCGGGATTCAAACCCGATAATTCCGGTAGAGAAGCATGACAGCTTACTAACATTTAGCCATTGGTCAGCCAGGAACTGTTAGGAAAATGAAAAGTGTATGACTAAATTTGCCAAGAAAAATAGCCGTATACAATGATAAAATGTTAAACTCTATTCAATAATTGAAAAGGTAAAAATACTTAAAAGTGAAATGTGTAAGAGAAAATGAGAATTTAAGTATTGATAATTTACTAGTTATTGAATGAAATGTTTGACAAAACTCTTTGAAGGAAGTTAATGTGTATCCAAGTTTGACATCAGCATGCTTGCAATTCAAATGTTGAATATTCCTTTTTTTTTATAGTCCGCAATAACCTTTGATCGGTTCTTTGGTGGAACAAAATGGCGGCAGACACACTTCACTGTCTTCATATTGAATGCTTCAAAACTTTATGACAAAGGAAAATGCAAACTGACGAAAACAAAAATAGTCCAATTACTAAATAGCTATAAGGAGTCTTTATTTATAACTATTTCTTGCTGACCTTGTCAAAAAATACTCGTCCCTCGACATGCATAAAAATCAAAGAAAAAGGAGCAAAATGGCTCAAAAGAAATATTTTTTCCTCATAAAATGATGCGGGTGAACTCTCCCCCAATTTCGGCCAGAATGATGTCCATTCAACCCCGCGAATGGCGAGGTCAGTGGAAAAATCCCGCCAGCGGGAACCCAAGACGATCGCCAAACGTAGCTTGAATAGGAACAACAGCCTAGGAAACTTAGGGCGCCAAGCAGCGCTCAAGCTGGACAAAAGATGAAAGATGGGGAGAGCAAAACGGCAACCCACGGATGGTCAGCGCGGGAAAAATTCAAGGTGACTCGGACATGGACAAGCCCCATTCCATAAAATAAGGGGTCAGGAGGCCGGCAATTCCTGGCATTCCCTTTTACATAGAATGTGGCTATACCACACTAGTATAATGTTATAATCATCAACAGTATTTTCGACAAGGAAATGCATAAGAATATCATTTAAATTTTATTAATTCATTATTTTTTTGTTTTAATAATGCAATTAAAAGCGACTCATTACTACTCTGCATCACACGTTATGTGTATGTGTGTGTTTGTAATTTTTTTTTTCAAAATTCTTTGAAATAGAATATGTTGGGGAATTTTTCGAACGTGCTCACAAAATATCAGGAAATGGACTTTCAGCAATTCAGTAAACACCCTGTTACTTATTCACTTCTTTTCAATTTCAAACGATATCCTTCAATAATTGTATCCCAATTATTATATAGTTAATTTGCAGTACATATTTCGGATCCATTTGACGCACATTTAAAGCTTATATGTCAAGAAGAAATCGAATAGTTACTTTACGAATAACAAATGATCTTGCATAAAATTGTCGAGAAATATATTACATTTATTATACATTTTTACTTTTCAACACTAAGAATATTTTATTAAAATATTAATTTTAAAAAGTTGTTAAAAGTTGCAAAGTTTTTATCCTAAAGTCATCAGAAGCTTTCAGCATACTTTTAAATTCTTCGACAAGATCATACGTTTAATTTTATGCATGTATGCATGCAGACTTTTAATTTGCCTCAATGAGATCCTTTTGATCGATTTCTAACTTTCAAAATCAAACGTTTTACTTTTATGTATGTGTGTTGAAAGAAAATTTAAACTTTTGATTTGTTCCAATAGATCCTTTTCATCAATTTTTAAATTTCAAAATCATACGTTTTATTTTTATGCATGTGGGTTGAAAGATAATTTTAATTTTAATTTGTCCCAAAAGATCATTTTGATCGAATTTTAAATTTCAAAATCATGCGTTTTATTTTTATGCATGTATGTTGAGAGAAAATTTAAACTTTGGATTAGCCCCCATTGAATTTTAAAATTAAACATTTTATTTTTATCCGTATGTCTTGAAAGAAAATTTAAATTTTGGATTTGCCTCAAAATATACTTTTAATCAGTATTTAAAAATTAAAATCATAAAATTTCTTCAAGACTGAATTCCTATATAGGAATCTTATTCAAATCTCAAATTTTGCTGGGCTTCCTTAATTTTTTTTCTATTTTTAAATATCTTTCGAGCCAACATCCCAACGATATATTATCTCAAATGGAAATAGGTAGAGCTTCCTGTATGTAGCCCGAACCTTCCCATTACCGACGTTGATGTTTAAAATATCTGATTGAACACGGATTTTTAACAGTGCCTGATAGCCTAAATGTCTTTAAGGTACAAATACAAATCCACCGAAGTTCATTCTAGATACATACCCACGTCGTTAAAGATTTACATTTTTTTAAAACAAAATTTAGTCTATCTACCTTGTTATAACACTCAATTATGAAAATGGTTTAACACTAGATTTACGGACCGAGACAATTTGACTCATATTAAAAATTTGATCTATATATATATATATATATATATATATATATATATATATATATATATATATATATATGACAAGTCGTGGTGCAGAGTTAAGGTGAATGGACAACAGTCTTCTTGATAATAATAAGTTTTATTAAGTCATCGTTCTTAAGAAAAACAACTTGCGCCATTTTCATTGTTCGTGGTGAAGCTACGCGTTAAGGTGTTAATCGCTCCATGTCCACGCGCCAAATCAAACTTATCTGTTTGCAGGCTCATCAAATAGCTCAGAAATGCTTCCGCCTGACCGGATGATCCCAAAAGCTTACGCGAGCGTGGGTCTTTTTCATTTATTTTATTATTATAAAAGAATTCCCTTTTTAAAATCGTTTTTAACTTACGTAATTTCCAACTACCCCTTTTTTAGACCTGACATATATAAAACTTTAATATCACTTTTCAAAACCATACGTTGGTTTTTAGTTAATTAATAAAATATATGTAAACTGTCATTCCTCTTTTCCGCAGACCCCTTCGTTTCGCATTATCAAATGGGGTATACCTATTTTCACGGTTGTGAGCCAATTTGACTCATAGAATGTATATGAAAATAAATATAGTATAAAGTAAATATAAAGTATAAAGTATATAAAGTATAGCATAAAGTAAATGTAGAGAAGAAGTCGAGAACACTTCCATTCCAATGACAGAAATTCATGCTACTGACGCAAGGAAGAATTGTCAAGTTCAACAATCGAGCAAAAGAAACAGATGTAGATACCCTTGTGCTAAATGTAATAGAAATGTTTGCGGAAAATGGATTAAAAACAGATTTTATATGTAAAAAAATGTTTTCCATGAATTTTTTCATAATCAACATTTTATTTAAATTAATTTGGAACTATTTTCTTTGCAAAAAACTTTAATTTTCTTGCATGAGTCAAATTGGTTCACTTCAGTAAAAATAAGGTGTATGATCAACATCCGTAAATCTAGTGTTAAAAAGCCATTTGAGTGATGTGGGGAAGATTATCTATTGGCAGATTAGTTTTGGAAGTTCATCGATCTCTATATTCAGTAGCATTTTTTTTTCAATTTCAAGGGTAAATTCTAATTTTAAACCTCTTTTGTAGCTCAAATATTTATATCTTACCTATATGGTTTGAAGGTTCAAAGTTTCAACAAAGGATATTCTTCCTATCATTCTTGATAGTAAAAATATTTTCGCAAGCAATAGTTGATATCGCTATCTAACATTTTTTTTTACAATATCCCTTGTCTCGTCCTGACAGTTCATCATCAATAGACAAAAATTATCTGTCAAAGATAAATGGTACTTATCTAAATACACCCGGATGCTATGGTGAGAGCTTGATCGCCTTCTTTTTCGCCCAAATTTTTTTTCTCTGAAAAGACTTTCATCTTTTTTTAATTATTATTGAACCAAATCAGTTTTTTAATAACGCGAAGATACTTGCCTGTTAAGTATTCGCCCATACGACGTCGAAGATATTTGTTGGTAATTTTATTATGGAAGCAACATATAAGTGGTCAACATAACTCCACAGGAACAACACACATAGTGAATCGTCGTCATTTAGGAGCAAGGACCAAGCAAAAAACCCAGGGTTGGTCTGCCACCTCCAGAGGTATGGTTTGGGAACTTAGAGGAACTTGAGGCCACAGACTTGTTTTAAGCACAACAGCAGCCATTAACATACATGGTGGATCTTTGGGCGGCTAGAGCCCTGAAACCGCAACCCCCTTATTACGCGATAACTGCCTTAACCGACTGAGCTATAGCAAATCTTAAATAAATATTACAATGATCAAATTTTTACATTTAATAAACCTTTAAAATCAGGATTTGATAAAAACCTAGGACTTTTTTTCAGTATCCGCTCATGCTGTAAGTTCTCATACACAAATTTGAGCAGATGATTTTAAATTTCGTGGGGATTGTCGGCAAACATTGAAAACAAAAAATGACTTAAAGTTTTTCAAGCTTTGGTTTGGTTTGGTTTGGAGTGCTGCGGTCTACGTTTTGCAACACAAGGGCTAATGAGACCGGTACCTACAGCTTAGATTCCCAACGGCTACGAACATCCATGCCACTGTGGGATTCGAACCCAGAACTCCGGTACCAAAGGCCAGCACCCTAATCGATCGGCCATCGTTCGGTAAAGTTTTTAAAGCATTTTCATCTGAATTACACAGTAAAATGAACGTCGAATATAAGCGAGCAGCCTTTACTTGACTATGCTCAATTAAACAAAATTGTATATTGTCAAAGAATAAGAATTTTTAATTCATTTCCCATCGCATTTTTTACATAAACCTTATGGGTCATTTGACCCGTTATATGGTATGTTTAGTGTTAAATAAATGTCACGTATCTGACCGTGTACTATAGGTTATTCATCTTTATCTTAGACTAACGAGGATATTGAAGAATAACTTGCCCTTTTCTTACAAATGAGTTAAAGTGCCAGAGGTACCTTAAAGCAAAAGTAATGTTGCGGCGGTATGTTCATAACGGCGTTAATCAAATTCTTAACCAAACGTTTTTAATCGAATTTATGACGTGGAAGAATGTTTTAACCGCCAGAATAACTGTATACACAAAGATTGCTCAAGAAGCTAAACAGAAGAAAGAGGGCATTCAAAGAGATCTTTCCCCGGCTTCCACAATGGTTCGGTGTGGTGTAGATCTGAAGGCGTCATATTTTTACGAGGAAAGAGTGAAAACCACAGCATATGTTTGGTTAGACACTAAGTTAGAATCAGTAGTGAAGCCCCTGAACTTAAACTTCAAAGGAGACGACCGGACTTTCCAGCAGGATTCTGTTTCTGTTCATAAAACGAAGACGACCCAGCGGTGGTTCAAAGAGAATGCATCAGCCTTCATTGAAACAAAGATTGATTTTCCAGAAGTCCGGATTTATATCCACTGGACTGTAAATTGTCGGCAAGGAATCGATCTCATGACCGGAAGGCTTTGAATTCAAGACTCTAGCCGGCCAAAGATCCATCGTAGTCATTGATGGTGGCTGGACAATGTAAAATAGGCTCGTTGTCGCAATAGCCTCCAAGTTCCCAAACGATCCTTCTGGAAGTGGCAAGCGAAACCTAGGTGCCTTGTGCTTGGTCTTTGCTTCTACATTATAAGGACCGATTGTGTTTGTGTTGTCCCAGGGAGTAATGTTTGCTGTCTACATGGTGATCCTATAATAAAGTGGCCAATATATATCTGCGGGTCGTTAGTTATGAAGACTATAAAAGCAAGTGCTCTAGCATAGGAAATAAATAATTGTGCATTTATTTCCAATAAATAACTAGTTGTCCCAGTATTGGACAGAAGATCGTGTCAAAAATGACGCCCCAGTTTGAAATCTTAAATATTCTCTAGGCGAAACAGCGATTCCCGTGGAAGTAGTAAGTACCTCGTTGCATGATTAGACATAGACTTAAAGCCAGTGTGGAGTCAAAAAGGGATCATTTTGAATAATAAGTGCAATATTTTAAATTCAAACGTAGAATAAAACTAAAGGATTTATCTCACGTCAAATGCACTTGTTCGTTTATGATTTCTTCTACTAGTAAAGATTGCTGATTTCTTGTGTTACAGCAAAAATTTTTCAAGCGATGTATTTTAAATCAAATTAACTTAAAATAATGCATTCAATCGGTTAAGAAGTTTTCTCCTATAACACAAAAATCCTTGTATTCTTCAATGGCAAAGCTAATTCTAAATTGAATCTGCTGCTTTTATAACACGTGCATGTTGACATGTGTATGGCCTTAAGAAGATTTAGTTTTAAATTTATTTACAAACCTTTTTTTTATAATTTTAACACTTTTATAACTGTATCATAACTTATGTCAGGAATATATATTTTGTTTATTTGAATTTTGTTAAAAAACGTGCATTTTAAATCTTAATTTGTACGTAAGTTTTGTCGCCGAACGCTGGCAGATTGGTTAGGGCGCTGATCGTCGGTACCGGAGTTCGTGGATTCGAATCCCACTATGGCATGGATGTTCGTAGCCGTTCGGAATCCGCTTTAAGCAGTAGGTCCCGGTCTCATTAGCCCTCGTGTGCAAAACAGTAGACTGTAGCGCTCCAAACCAAACCAAACGTAAATTTTGTACCAAAATTAATTACTTCAACAAAATTCCAAAATTAAAACTAATGTAAAAGTCAAATGTTTAACTAGCTACATGTTCCTTGCACTGTTACATACGTATGCAAACGAAGTTAATTTTTCAACAGTGTAACAAATAGAGGGTTAGACCTCTAGCAGAAAAAAACGTTAGTCAGCCTTCAGATTTCGGAGACGTAGCACCGTATTTAATTGACGCCTAAAGTGGGGGCACCAATTTGTGACAATAGAAGATTTTAAAGAAAAAAAAACACAAACATCGGCTAGTTCAAAAAATTATATATTTTAAACCTACTGATCTACCAAACAAACAATTACCTACAAATAATTTATTCATAAAATAATTTTTAAAAAGACAAAATTAATACGATGATCGAGCGGCGGTAGTTCAGTCGGCAAAGGCCGCGATCGCGTAACTGAACGGTTGCGGGTTCGGACACCGAGCCGGCCTAAGATCCGTCTTGTTCTTTAACCCCTTCCAGGCTCATTTTATTTCGGGATTATGAGTAAAAAAATGTCAATTTTTTACGCTTATTTTCATACATACATAGCTTTTTAAACATAATAGCATCATTCGCTTACAAAATTTACTAAAAATTAATGTAATTAATGTAAAATCAATTTAAATAAATGAGTAATTTACCTGTATAGTTGGCTTTCTGCACTGCACAAATCATTAGACTTCGGAGTTAATTCACACTAACTATAAATATAAAGCTTAGAATACCTAACATTTATCTTGAATTAAATCTTATTTATAACCTAATCATTTACATAAATGATTATCCAATTATTAATCAAAATTTGGTCGTGTATGATAGAATAGAAAGCACGGTACTACACAGAGTCCAACATCGCAACCTGGACAGTGAACCTTGTTTCTCTCCTTACCTTCTTCCCTCTACTGTCTCTGAGTAGCAAATAATCTAGTAACCAGAAAAGTAAAAAAGAAGCATTCGAAACCACATGTGAAATAATTCGGGAAAGACTGATTGCACAGTGTAAAATTTCACAGTGCCCGAGATACACTCGGGATGAGCCAGGATGGTACATTTCGCCTGCCCGAGTTCAGCTCGGGAAAAACCGGGAAGGGCTTAAAGGTGACTGGGACATGTAAAACAGATTCGGGGTCACAATGTCCTCCAAGTTCTCAAACGATACCTCTCGAGATGGCAAGCCAAGCCTGGGATGGGGGGGGGGGGTCTTCTGCTTGATCCCTGCTTCTAAATTACGAGAACACACCGGGGTTAATCTTACTCCCGTCCATAGCATACGTTAAGCTACGCGTGCTCTTCGGGTGATGCTAAATGGGTAACAGCTTCGCAGCCTTGTATTTGCGTAAAGGTATATGTACCTGTATTTCCAGCTGCGTTGGAAAAAAAAAGTCTCCGAGATCTAGAGGCTCAGTAAAGATTTTTCTCCTGTAGTCGCTAGAGGGCTAACCTTCTATTTGTTACAACAGCAAGAATCTGCTAAAACCATTTATTACACGCATTATTAAATACTAGCATATAGCCCGTCATATGACGAGATCAGTAAAATTTTTTATTTTCTATAATTGTAAAGTACCCTATGAGACAAGTAAAAAAATGGTTTATTTTTTGGATGACAATTATCTGGTACACGACAAATAATTTGTTTATCTTTACTGACCATATGTTAGTTGCCAACTTTGATTAATCTTGTCATGTTACGTCATATGATAGACAGCAGAGGTTTTAATATTGGCAATAATTATTTAGCGGTATATATGAATGATATCCAAAATTGAGCGAATCGATTGCAAACCGTGAGGTTATGTATAAAAAACAAACACACCAACGAACAAACTTCTTAATTTTCAAAGATATATAACTTAAACGAGAGACATTCATTAGTCCGTGAAATAGACTCGTAGAATTTTATGAAAAGTGTTAATACCGGTGATAAAATTTTCTTTGCAACAAAAAATAATCGATGATTAAATTTAAAATTATTACATGTGTGCCTAATCTATTATTTAAGCCAAATATAAAAGAAAATTATTGACGTCATATCTAAGTTCAGTGATAAAAAGTATGAAAAGAATGCAGACGATATTTAAATAATTTAAAATAGGAAATGATTAAATGAGATGGTTAAAAGAATGACGTCTTAATGCTAGAAAAGAATGTTATTTTTACCTATTTATTATGTAAAAAATTGATAAATTTAATTGCCTGCTCTTAACCGGGGAAAATAGGGCTCGAAATGCCATTAAACTCTCGAAATGGGGATACAGGGTGGATTTGAACGTTTTAAAGACGACAGTATTTTTCACTGTAATATGAAGCATATTTATACCAATTTATTTTAGAATCGGATCAACAGTTTAGGAGAAGATAAAATTTATTTGCTTTGAATTTTTCTAACCTTAACTCATGAAGAATCCAGTATGGATGCCTCTATCCATTCCAGCCCCAACCACTTCATAAAATCGAGGACAGACGGACATATAACTTAGGCTATTATTATAGAGGGTATAAATTATCAATATCTACAAATATTATTCAAATACTTAACTTAATAAACACAGAATTAAATTGATTTTGAGGAATATTATTAGCACATCGTTAGTATAATTAAGTGCATTTTATCTTATAATAACTATTTTTATCTTATAATAACTATTTATATCTTATAATGAACTATTTTTATTATAATATTATAATATTATAATAAAAATAGTTCAGATGTTAATGAATAAAAACAGGTTTTCTAACTGAAAATGGAATATTAATATAAAAAATTAATTTTATAGGCTATGGAAATTTCAGTCAATCTAGACATCTGCAGGAAGCTCATATTTTAATCGTAAATAAAAGGGTATATCAACAAGATCAATATCTACAACAAATTGAATTTAAATACACTGAAAAGCGAGTTCGGTTAATATATAAATCAACTAAGGTACGATATACTGATATGTACAGTATAAAATAAATTAAAATTTGTATAAATGTCGTTAATATATTAAACATTTGTATTAAAAACATCTTGAATAATGAATTAAAAGAGCAACATTTTCCAAAAAAGAAAATGTTCTTAACCGTAGAACGCTGTTGATCCGCCTAACTAAATTCGTATTAAAAAAGATATTCTAAGTGCCTGGTTGAAACACTGCGTTAGTAAAAGTCGTATCTTGCTTCTTATTTTGAAATAGATTCGAATCTTCTTTAACGATATAGTACTCAATTTTGAGGGATTGAAACTAGACATAATACAAAAATTTAATATTATATGTAACTACTTACTAACATACAATTTCACATACATATTCCCGCTCATACGACGTTTGGCAGATTAGTAGTTGAAAAGAATACTTAAAATTTAATAATAAAAAAATGGCGCGTTGCCAACATTTAAAAAGCATCCTAGAGGAATAAAACCATGGAGTCAAACGCTGTCCTATTCATGTCGAATATTGTTATTGTTACGCCTGTAAAATAACTTTTTAAAAACTTATTTTAAAGCAAGGGAATGAGGAACTAATGCATATGCAGGGCCTGATTTACGGCGGAGCACTCGGGGCACTGAACAGGGGCCCCGAATTTAAAAAAGATACACATTTATTTTTTGGAACATCTCAGAATTTGCTCATGTTTTCCGGCATACTGCCGGAAACATGAGCAAATTTTGAATTTTCTTTTGTTAATGACAAACGGGAGTGTGTATATTGTTAGTGGGCTTTAAAAGTCAGTAAATTAAATTTATTCCATAATTTTAAACCAAAAGTAAGGTTTTATTTGCTTAAAAATACTTTGAAGCAATGTGACCATTTTAAATGTGTATATTATTCAAAAGATTAAAATACCGACCATATAAGTGACAACAATTTACCAATTCATCTCTTCCGAGAGAGAAAAAAATCTTAACTACTTTTTTCAGTTTTGAAGTGTTAAACACATCAGAGAATATATATTTATCCAAAAGCATCTGATATCTATTTTTTTTTTCTCTTTTTAAGATTTAAGGATGAACAGAAAGTTTTAAAATTGGTAATTTAAGGATAGTATTTAATTTGTAAATATTGTAAAACAAAGGAATATTGTAAAACAAAGTCTCACATGATAGTTTACATAAAATGGCAATTTTTATTAATTTAAACCAGTACTTTTTCCTTTAAAAAATGTTACAGGTACTCTGAGTTTGACTCAAGAATATCACAGTTTTATCGTTAAAGTCAGATACTGTACTTAGATTGCACAGACATCTGTAATATGTTTGAAGTTAGTTTAGTGGAATTCTAAAATTTAAAAAAAAAAATATTTCATTTCATTAGATACACAAAATGTTTAGGTTATGTATACCTGTCAGGAGTATTTAAACTGATATAGCAGCTTATAAAATAAAATCACTCTCGAGTTCGAGAAAGGAAGATGTATGAAGGCTCCCATATAAGGCTTTGCTCGGGCCCCTCAGGGTTATAAATTGGGACCTGTGCATGTGCTTTCATTTAAAAAACGATTTATTGCACATTGAAGTTATTTAACTTTTAATACTTTATTAATTTAGTTACAAAACGTATCCTAGATGTTCAGATAGTGTTATTATAAGGTTTAAATAATGCTCTTGGTAATGACAGTAATTATTAAAACAATCATTTTATCTATAAAGTATTAGCTTTCGTGTAGCAAAACAGTAGACGGTAGTGCTCCAAACCAGATCAAATTCAGTTATCTGTGAAATAAAAAAAGTAATGTACTTCAGCCAATTCAGGAAAAAATATTGCGAGACCATTTTTTCAAGAAGGCCTACCCCCCAAAAACTTGGGTTTATTCAGGGGGGGAGGGGTCAACTTTATCAAACCCTGGTTGGAATGAATTTCAAAGTTCGTATATTAAATGTCAGTATCCAAAACGGTATTGAAGATCGTATAAACTTGTTAGTACTTTTAAGAATCGGTTTAGGCTATAATAGGACCAAAGGGGGGATGTTCCCTTTTTAGAACATTCCGGGTCTTCCCAGTTTCTCAGAATGACCTTCTAATTCGATAAACCGTTATCACTAAAAGAGAACAAAACAAGATATCCAAATTTATACTTTTGCAAAATAAAATATATTTCTAATCAAAATTTAATGACGGGTTTTTCACTTTCGATACCTTTAATTTTCAACTTCCACTGAAAATAATGGAAATAAATATGTTAATTTTATACACCACGCACAGAAGAGTGCTTTAAATTTCTATAAATTTAAAACACTGTGCTGTGTTCCATTTACATGCTCCGAGTAATAATATTAATTAGTGATGATATGGTTTGGAGTGCTACGGTCTACGTTCTGCAACACGAGGGTTAATGAGACTGGGACTTACTGCTTAAAGCCGATTTAGAAAGGCTACGAATATCTATGTCACAGTGGGATTCGAGCCCAAGAACTCCGGCATCGAAGGTCAGCACCCTAAACATTCGTCCATCATTCTGCTATCTAGTGATGGTAAGAGTGACTTTTCACGTGTACTTTTACAGGGTGGAAAATTATTTCCCCGTATATTATAATAGGTCAAAGTAAAAATAACTTGTCTAAATAGCAGGGCCCAATCAAGGCAAAGTTGGGCCCAGTACCTGATAATCTTTCGGCCCCCCTACCCTCCTTTCAAGGCAAAAAAAAAAAAAATAGTTTATAAAAGAGGATACAAACGAATATTTTTAGAGGAAAATTTATATTAATTTTTTTATGTTTACATACCTTTGTAGTACAGTCGAATGCCAAAAATCTGTAAATCCTCAAGGATGTAAACTGCAACACTTGCAATTAAGTTTTCATATAAAAAATAAAATAAAATAGCATAGGTAAGATTAACAAATAATAGCTATTCGTAGATTTTAAGACAAAATAAATAAGAGAAAAAAATAATAAAATAGATAAAATTGTCAACATTTTAGCTGTTTTTATTTAATTTCTGAATAAGGTTTCATGAAATATTACTTGAAGAATTAACAAAAAACATTTTCAAATTTTGTTAATTAAATAATTTAAAATTTAATAATTAAGTACCAAATTTTAGGGGGCCCTTAAAATTAAGGGGCCCAAAGCCTAGGTCCAAAAAGAAAAACTTCAGCCAATAGCAAAGTCATAATAACGGCCTACATTAAAGGTCCTTTCCCCTCTAAATACAATAATACCCTAAATATATCTCTGAATACAACATTTTGAAATTTAGCAATTTTGGTTAATTTTACCCGATATCCCTGAATATCAATTTTGGTTTGGTTTAGAGCGCTACGGTCTACTTTTTGCAACAAGGGAGCTAATAAGACCTGGAATGTACTGCTCTGAAAATCGATTCCAAAAAGCTACAAACACTCATGTCTGTGATTCGAATCTACAGGCGATGGACCCGAACTGCGACGGCAGTACCATCCAATCGCTCATGGACCAGAATTCCTCCGCCTGATATCCTTCCAAAAATTCAAGTGGGTTCTTTAAAATACACAAGAAAAAACATTTCAAATAGAGCCTAGTGCAAAGCAAACCTGTTTAATGGTATTGTATTAGATATAGCCTGAATCACAAAATAGTTATTACAAATTTCAAGCCCATGCGTTAGATCAGGGGTATGCCAAATCCGGTCCCCACCTGTTTTCAATTTAATCCTCAGAAGTAAATCAGATAGGTATGAACGTATGGAGAGTAGAGTTGTGAGCAGTGGAAAAACTCGATTTAAACCTGGAACAAAACCAGGTTTTTGGGGAAGGGAATTTTGAAAATTTCCAAAACGTGGGAATTTTGAAGCATTTTGAAGCCGCCAATTCCTATGACACAATGAGAACCACCATTTTTTTCTGTCTTAGACCTCAAAAGTTGATATTTTCACAAAATTTAACTATTATATGCTATGAAAAAAATTGAATATTTGGGATTAACTAACTCTATTTGGCAAGTTATCATGTTTAGCATGTATGAGTCTATTTTTCCTTTGAGAAATATCCAATATTTTTATTATTACAAAAATATTAAGCAATAATCTGTAGTGTCACAAAACCCATAAATCATTATTTTTCATGGATAACATCTCATTCTCTCTTTCTCTCCCTCTCTCTCACTCTCTTTCTCTCTCTTTCCCTCTCTCTCTCTCTCTCTCTCTCTATATATATATATATATATATATATATATATATATATATATATATATATATATATATATAATGTGTGTGTGTGTGTAGAAATTGGACACAAAATGCTACAGTGTCATCTGATTACATCTTTAAATGATATATGCATTACAAAAAGAATAAACTGTTATTTTAAAATTAAAGATACTTATTTTTATATTATAAAAGGAGGAAAAAAGTTTAGCATAAAGCAATGTACATAATAAATAATGATCAAAAACAATGTATATAATTATTTTATAAGAAATTAAAATTGAAGCAACCAGTTATGTGTTTGATAAAATTAACAGGGTAATTAATGATATAAGTACTCTACTATAAAATCATTTAAATGCTCATTGCTATTATTTCTTGAATATTATATATATATATATATATATATATATATATATATATATATATATATACATATATATTGCAAAAAAAAATAAATAAATAAAAAAAATAAAAAATAATAACTCTTAGAAATAATATGCTAGTTCTTAAATAGCCACTGTTGAAAAAATAAATGTAAACATTGTTAAAATGATTTCTTCCCAAAGTTCCCAAAATTCCGGGTTTATTCCCCAAAATTTCCGGGTTTTTTACGTCTCTAATGTAGAGACCAGTTTTATCCAACCGATGTTTTCAATGATGAATCTATTGTGACGACTTCAATGTTCTTGAGTGAGAAGTAGCGTGAAGAAGGATCACAGTCACAATAGAATTGGAAAATCACTTTTATTTTTTCTGGAGTAAATAAGGGGTATGTACAGTATGTACAGAGGAATTCTAATTCTTCCAAAACAAATCAAAACGTAGGAGATTTTTGCTGGCACTGAATTACCACGACGATCACAGTCGGAAAAAAGAAAGGATTAAATAATCTCACAAATCGGGGAAGCTCTTCCAGGTTGCAGTGCAAACCCAATCTATCCCTCGTTCGGTATTCGAGACCCTGCCTATATAAGGAAATTATATGAGCTGACTTTAAGAGTCTCCCGAACAAAATCACTAAAAGCCCCGAGTCGAAAAATTCAAAGGAAAAATTCATTTTTATACCTGGGGGTTAGTTACGGCCCCGCCAACTGTTTTTTGGTCAGTTACGATTCCAGTTACCTGGGAACTCCAGCTAAGGTTACAACTAGTTTTTTTTAGCTGAATTCTCATTCGTTGGCTGTCCCGATTGAGGCTTCTCCAGTCAATCCTCCGGGGTTCATTACCAGCAACCGATCAGGGAGTAATAGCTATTCAACTGAACTGTCACCATCCCAGGCACTCTGTTGCCGGGCTTCAAATCAGCTGATTCCAGTAGTTAGTTCTGGGCAAAGAGGGGTCTTCACAGTATGTAGCGCTACCTGCGGGTTGTTAGTTCAGCGAAAAGCGCAACGCCACGGGATGTCGATACTGCTATAGCGACGCAGTAATAGTACGTGCATAGTAAGTTTTCGAATGGTCCTTTCGCAAAGTTAGTTGTAGACATATACTTCCAGTTACAAAAATGTTTTAAATAAGAAAATCATTGTTTCTAGGATATTTTTTAAAGTTGCAAACATTACAAAATCTAAATTTTTATTTTTTATAATTTTTATTCTTTAATTTTACCGACCTTTTTAATTATATTTAGTAAAAACTGAAACTAGTCCTTCGAACCAGAATAAAAAAAGGTTCTGTTTCTCTGTGAAAAAATTGACCAAGATATGTAAATTCAAATTATCAAGATTTTTTTACTTTATTTAGTAATTCGAAGTTAAAATTCGTTTGCAACATCCCTTTTAGGACGCAAAGGGGGTAATTGTCTCTAAATATAAAGGGGGAATCTATAGTAAAGTGGATATACTTTGTTTTGTTTTTTTCCAGTAAAATAATATCTTAATCTCCTTCCCTTTCTTTTGTCGCTACGCCAAAGCAAAATGATTAAATCACAGAAGTAAAGGAATTAACTTAAAACCTAGAAATGTGTTTCATGTACTACATTTACCGCTTAACGTCGACTCTGAAGAAACTCGACTTACAACGTGGTATTTCTGTCAAACTATCCGTATTTCTATGTATATAACTATCTGCGCAGTACTTACGTAACTAAGTAATTAGCATATGTCATTTAGTTGGCGTGGGGGCTCACGGCATCCGTTTATGCCAGAAACGGATGACTAAAAAAGGGAGTTTAAAGAAAAACTAAAGTATTGTTTACGTCTAGTTTAGAGCTTGGATACAACGAAACAAAACAGAGGATATCAACAAACAGTACCAGCGGGTTATTAGATCGTCGAGTAATAATTTTTTGACATTTAAAACGACTTCTAACGATGTGTGGTTTGTTCCGCTATTTTTTTTTCTTTTTGAAAACTCCGAATTAACACATTGTGTGCGGGTATATTTCTCAGCCGGAAGCGGGCGCGTAAATTTAGTTATTCAGTTAAATCTCGATCTAAATATATTTAATTTTTTAACCAACTTTTCGTAATTTATATTGAAATATACAAAAAAATATATAAATAGACAAATAAGCATATACATATATATATGTAAGGAAAATTCTCAGTGGTTTTCAAAACTTAAATCAAGGGCTAAAAATTCCCTTGTCATTTTGAAATCCCCCTTTTAACCCCTAAATTCATCCTTAATTATGCAAACATTAGAGTTCCCTTAAATAATTTATTAAAGAAAGGAACTAAATTTGGTTGAACTGATAAATGCAAAGCAGCTTTTCAAAATTTAAAGGATACCTTAATCTCTAAGCCTATTCTAACTTTATTTAATCCTAAGTACCCTTCCCATATTTTTGTAGATGCCTCCCAAGAAGCTGTCGGAGCAATTTTAAAACAAGAACACCCCGATAAGACTCTTCACGCCGTAGCCTTTCATTCCCGTAAACTCCGGCCTTATGAAAAGAATTAAGCCATAACTGAGTTAAAGTGTTTAGCAATAGTAGAGGCAATAGATAAATTTTATTCTTATTTACACGGATCTCACTTCAAAATTCATACTGATCATGCCTCCCTCGTATGGCTTAAAAGCATTAAACACCCTACCGGACGTTTGTTTAGATGATCCCTTAAACTTTCCATGTTTAATTTTGATATAATTTATAAAAAAGGTTCTTGCAGTCTTACATACTTTTCTTAAATCTTACAGTCTCTACAGAAAATCTTACAGTCTTTTATGAATAATGAAAGTTTGATATTTTCCACACAAATACCATTTAAAAAAATCTTCTGAAAAATACTTAGAGGCAAAAAGAGATTTCATTCTTTTAAACGAAATGCAAAGTTTGAACGAATGCAATGAAGTTTTGTAAAGTGTGACTGGAGCGATTTATCCCGTATATAATAATAGCCTAAGTTATCTGTCCGTCTGTCCTCGAATTTATAAAGCAGTTGGACCTGGAATGGACAGAGGCATCCATATTGGATTTTTGATGAGTTAGGGTTAGCAAAATTCAAAGCGAGTTCGAAAACGTTCGAAATCCACTCTTTCCCCCTTTTTTAGCGTTTAATGCCATTATTTCAAGCTCTATTGTCCCCGGTTAAGAGCAGGAGATATAAATTATCAATTTATCGCATAATAAATAGGTAAAAATAACATTTTCTTCTAGCATTATGACGTCATTTCTTTAACCATCTCATTTAATCATTTCTTATTTTAAATTATTTAAATATCGTCTGCATTATTTTTATACGTTTTATCACTGAACTTAGATATTACGTAAATAATTTTCTTTTATATTTGTCTTAAATAATAGATTAGGTACATATGTGATAATTTTAAACTTAATCATCGATTATTTTTTGTTGCAATGAAAATTTTATCACCGGTATTAACAACAAAGTCAAGGAGTCTATTTCGTGGACTAATATATATCTAGCGTTTAAGTTATACATCTTTGTAAATTAAGAAGTTTGTTCGTTTGTGTGTGTTTTTTTTTATACATAACCACACGGTTTGCAGTCGATTCGCTCAATTTTGGACATCCTTCATATATACCGCCAAATAATCACTGTCAATATTAAAACCTCTGCTGTCCATCCTATCACGTAATATGACAAGATAAATTAAGGTTGGCAACTAACATGCGGTCAGTAAAGATAAATAAATTATTGACCGTGTACCAGATAATTTTCAGCCAAAAAACAAACCATTTTTTACCTTATTTTACAATTCTAGCAAATTAAAAATTTTACTGATCCCGC
>CM063501.1:11750353-11897853 GCA_032207245.1 Pardosa pseudoannulata
TGTTTAAGTGTTTATGATACCTTATTAATTCCAGGGTATGAGAATGCATTGCAGTGCATTGTTTTTTCAGTTCTTTTATTCGTAGAAATGTTTAGCTTTTGTTATATATTGGTTTGGGAAGTATCAAGATACACATCTGCAATTCTAAAGTTTTGCAAACATCAGCTTTTAGTATTTGACAAAAATAAATTAGCATATTAACGTTGAAATTTTGCAAAGATTTCATTGTCGTTTTCTAAGCTAGTGCTGCTAATGTTAAGTTCTAAAAATGGTCAGATTTACAGATTATGTATAATTTTTCATTTCATTGAATTATTTTCTACCTTGTATTTCAGCTAACTTGTAAAAAAATATATAAATATTGGTGGGATTACTGCTTAAGTTATTAAAGTATTATCGGACAAGAAACTGAACTAAAACTTTTCATTATATTAGTAGCCATTACTTTATAATTCAGTTCTCATATAAGAGTTATAATTAGATACAAGTATTTTGTATCTAATCTTAAAAATTGAGTATTGAGACCAAAATGAATGAAGCAATTTGTGATTTTCAATTTACAGATATCTTGCAGAGTTTCTGAATTTAATAAAGTTCAGTGTATATTTACTTTATTAACATTCAATTATTTTTAAAAGGTTATAAGAATGTTGATAGTCAATAATCAGTTAAAACTAATGTTTTATTGGATAGATGTATATTTCCAAATGTATTTCAAAATTTTTTGTACATTTTGAGGATATTCTAATATTTAGGGTAAGAGTGAAGTATTAACTACTGCATCAGGATGTCCCATTGGAGACAAGTTAAATGCCATGACAATTGGACCAAGAGGTCCATTGTTGCTACAAGATGTTGTATACTTAGAAGAGATGGCCCACTTTGACAGGTTAGCTTACAATTTTTTTTTTTCTTAATTTTATTGTAGAAATTACATGCATGTTTTAACAAAAGGCAAGAACTTGTGTTATTTAATTGTAAATTTTGGTAGTTTTTGAATTATTATATGATAATCAATCATGAACTCTTTCACATAAAAGTACATTCAGCCCCTTTAATTTATACATTGCAACGTTTAGTAATGTAACAAATTCAGGATTTATTTGTAAAAAGGTTAGCATTTTTTATATCTAATAAATAGAAATTATATAAAGAATATAAGATTCAATCAACCTTTTTAACAGAAGAAAATAGTTTTGTATATAATATTTCATATCCAACAACTTAATTATTTGAAAAAAAATTTTTTTCAATTAAAATAAAAAGTGCAATAAAGATTCTTATTTTATATAAGATGGAGTTACATATTATGTGTATGGTTTCTGCGCACCTGGAACATCAGGGGAAATCATGGATTTAGACAATGGATTAATTTTGTCATGGAAAGTCTTGATTTTTCAAGCAAAATGAGTAAAAGTCATGGATCCGCTAAACTACCGATTAAAAAAAATGCATTGAATTGTTTAATTCTATTTTTACTTGTCATTTGACTGAAGTTACTGAGTTTGGTATTTATGTATTATCCTATTGACCCTATTGCCAAGTAAAATTGGTTCACCAAGGAAACTCAAAGCAAGAAAGCTTAATGGGTGGGTAAATGTATATTATTCTGTTTTTTTTTTCTTAAATTGTAGATTAAAATTTTATTAATATAATAATTATTTTTTAATAAAAATTAGTTAAGATTTTTGCACAAAATATAATTTTATCTCTAGGGATATTGTGTATAAACATTATAGGGTTATATTTGGCTATTTTTCATTGTCACCCGGATAATACCAAAGTACCCTGAATTCAAATTGGAAACATTTTGATTGAAAAATTGCTATATGATTAAACTTAGGTATGTAGATACAACAATTTATTTTTATGTATGTGAGTTTATTAACCCTTATAAAGTAAGTTTATAGTTTTTTTATGATAAAATTCCTGTAATTTCTCTAAAAGCATATATTTTATTTGTATGTACATCAGAAGTTTTATTCATATATACTTTTAACGAAAGCTTTTTAAAGTCATGGAAAATGATCTGCTAAATCAGGGAAAGTCATGAATTTGAAAAATTTTATTTTGGCAGATACCCTGTATGTGTAATATATTGTACATTCTGTTGCAATGTTATAATGTATTTCTCAAATAGTATCTTTATTGAGTGATATATTGAATCATTTTCTGAATGTTTATGCATCTTATTCATTGTGAATAATTTTCTCTAATAGGGAGAGGATTCCCGAGAGAGTGGTTCATGCTAAAGGAGCTGGAGCATTTGGATATTTTGAAGTGACTCATGACATCACTAAATACTGTAAAGCTAAGATTTTCAGTGAAATTGGAAAACGAACCCCTCTTGCTGTCAGATTTTCTACTGTAGGTAAGTGATACATCTTTTTAAAATAGTTTAAAAAGTCGAAATGTGTGAAAAATTTAATTAAGATTATTTTTTATACATAATTTTACCTCTATTATTAGTAAAAAAAGCAATTTAAAAGTTATATCTATTGTTAGGAAAATAAATAACATGCAATGATATTTTTTTCGTTACCTTTCTACAGCAATTTCTTAAATCTTGTCCCCCCCCCTTCTTTTAAAGGTAGAAAACAAGTTAAATTCTATTTAATTATTAAAATGAAAAAGTGTTTAAAAGAAAATGTTAATTTAAGTATTGATAATTTACTTTTCTAACCTACTTTTTGTATCTTCATCAATAGTATATTCAATAAGGAAAAGCATCAGAAAAACGTTATTTAATAATTATAATTTATTTATATTTTAACTTTAAATTGTTAAATCATATATATATATATATATTTATTTAAAGTTAAAAGTAATTCTCTGCTATTCTGCACCACACATATATATAATATACATGTAAATTTTTCCTAACATTTTAAAAATTGAAATGTTAGAGAATTCTTTGAAAGTGCCTCCCAAGTCGAGAAAAATGTAAGAAAGCGGACTTTAAGAAATTCAGTAGATATCTTATATAAGTAGGTATATTAATGAGAGGAATAGCAAAAATAAAAAATATTAATATTTTGTTTTATTATATGGTCCTTCAATAATTGTTAAAAATAATTTTAAGTGCCAAGAGATCTTAATAATTTAAATATATAGATAACTAATATTGGCATCAGTATTATTCACTTTTTAATAATCTGGAACGATTGTTTTGTAATGAGAGAAAGCAATAGTTATATTAAATTATATTGTTATTTTAATGTATAAATTTATTTAAACTTTATAAATTTTAAGTAGTATCTAGGCTCTTGAGTTTTACAGCTGAATAAGTGATGCCAGTTATATATCTAAGTGAAGGAAACCAGTAGTGTTTACAGGGGGGGAACTGCTGTGCCAAAATGATACCTTTGCACCATTGTGCTCCAAAACAATCATTTTGGGGGTAAATTGTGCCAGACTGCTCTAAAACTAAAATTATTCCTAAAAGTCCCATCTTTTGTAGCAACAATTGTGATAAGCAGAATTTGCAAGTTATTTTTCATTTTGTTCTGACAGCAGAATTAGAGTAAAGAAAGGTAGAGGAGGGGGGGATTTCTGAAATTGAGGGACAGTTGGAAGTCAAGACCTTGGTGATGTCCATATTCAGAAGTTCCTAATTGAGACGTAAGCTGAAAATTATCAACTTTTATGCAGCAGGGACATAGTTGGTATTCCTGTTTGAGACAGTAATTTCTTTTTAGCAATTCTTAAAAGACAGCAAAATCCCATCCTCGTCGCCAAGATTTTATGTTCTATGTTACTATGAATAATTAACTTGCAGCTGAAGTTACGACACACAATTTATTGAATGACACATAATGGACATATAGGAGCAGCCATCGCTACATACATTTTGGAACAACTGAACTAAAAACTGTTGCCATGCCAACTAGTGAAAAATAGTTGTTGCCACACCAGCATTACAAACCTTGGATACATAATAGCAATAAAAACTAGTTTAGTTTCAAAATAAATTTCATAGGCTCTTACCCCATGCCCTATTATTAGTTATATATCTAAGTGAATGAAACTGGTAGTATTTAGATTGCTTCAGTTCAAAGGTGATTAAAAAAATATCTATAGATTGTATGATTTAATTTTGAACAGGTGGTGAATCTGGCTCTGCTGACACTGTTAGAGATCCCCGTGGATTTGCAGTCAAATTTTACACTGAAGAAGGAAACTGGGACTTAGTTGGAAATAATACTCCAATCTTTTTCATCAGAGATCCTCTTCTCTTCCCTAGTTTTATCCACACCCAGAAGAGAAATCCTGTCACTCATTTAAAGGTTTAATTCTTATTCCATTTAACTTTGCAGTATTTTTATTATCTCTTTAATGTAGGATTTTCTGATAATGTTTAATGATCTAAAGTTACCAAATTAAAAAAAATATTTAAATAGTAAAAGGAAACTGAATACTATTTGAATTAGTATTGGCTTCAAAATACTGTCAAACATAATATTTTTTATATTTTAGTATGTTATATTGTTTTATTTAACTGCTTTTATGGAATATTACTAAAGCAATTATGGACTTTCAAAACTAATTCATTTGATTCATAATTTACTTAAAAATGTATTGTAATTTGTGATATACTTACACAATAGTTGTTAGTTCCTTTAAAAGTGCTGAACAATGGCCGAATGGTTAGGGTGCTGGCCTTTGGAACTGGAGTTCGTGGGTTCGAATCCCATTGTGGCATGGATGTTCGTAGCCATTCAGAATCGGCTTTAAGCAGGAGGTCCCGGTCTCATTAGCCCTCGTGTTGCAAAAAGTAGACCGTAGCGCTCCAAACGAAACCAAACCAAATCCTTTAAAAGTACCCTCATCAAAATGCTCCATGTGTATTATTTGACACATGATATATCCCTTTTTTTTTATAGGATTACTTTTTAACCTTAGAATAAAGCTTAATTGTCATAAACATTACAAGAAAGGGTTGAGAAAAAATAATTGTAAAAATATTGAGTTTTCTTTTATAATAGTTCTTTGAAGTACTGAATAAACAGATTTCATATTTCAAAAAAATATTAACTTATTTCATATGCTACAAGGTCTGTAGTTGATAAATTTTAAAAGGATTCAATGATTATAAATGTATTTTAATTGTTTCAAATTTTCATAAAATACAAAAATTAATTAAATATCTAAAATTATTATAAAGGACTTAGTTTAACATTTATAATAATTATATGTTGTAGTAATAATTATATCCATTATAGAAGGATGGAAATTATAAAATCGTTTTTGCTTCTCAGTTATATTTTACAACAGGATGAGACAGAAATATTAAATCTTCAGTCAAATTTTACCCAATTGAAAGTCCACTCTCATTTATTAACAAATTTAAATCAGTGATAGTTATTCAAATAGCTATAAGAAGAGCCAAACAAATTGAGCTTGATGAGTAATTGTGAAATTTCTTAACTTATTCCCTTAGGATGTGGATATGTTCTGGGATTTCATTACTTTGCGACCTGAAACCACCCACCAAGTTTGCTTTTTGTTTTCGGATAGAGGTATTCCTGATGGATACAGGCACATGAATGGCTATGGTTCTCACACATTTAAATTGGTGAATGCTGATGGAGAAGCTGTCTACTGTAAATTCCACTATAAGGTATTATTTATAGACTTTTGTAATTGTCAAACCCTGTCATAATGAGCTTCAAAGACCAAAGGTTTGATTTGCTATATCTGAACTATTGAGAGAGATGAAGGATGCTATAAAATGTATGTGATTAGTTTTAAGTATATTCCATAGACATGTAATTGAAGATTTTATAAAAATCTATAAATGACCATTAACGACTAAAATATATTAAATTAAGTTAATCAGTTTTATATTAAAATGACACAAATATTGAAGTGACTATAATTGAAAGTAAATGCAAAGTTTTATCTTTAAATGCTTCTCACTGTATTGATGCATAACTAACCACTTATCTTTTAATGGGATGCTGTGATCTAAATATTTCAGCTATATTTGTTTCACTCAACATCACATTAAAATTAGGAAGTCTATTCATCGAAAACTATAAAACGGTACCATGAATGTTGGAAAATGTTCTGAGTGTTCCACAATAAAAAAAAGGTTAGAAAAACAGTGCTCTAGTTTATGAACCACTACATAGAACAGGCCTTTCACATGCTTCTTTTTCAAAATGAGTGGCATAAACTAAGAGACAAACTGAGAAATACTATTACTGTTATAATTTTTAATTTTGTGTTAAGTACTCATTTTGTAATACTAAATATCTACTTTAAAAGTGAATAATCTTAAACACTAACAAAAAAAAAAAAAAAAAAAAAAAAAAAAAAAAACCTAAAAATAAATGAAGCAGAATTCTATAAGATTCTATAAGTTTTAATTAGGCATCATATATGTTAATTCCAAAACATTACAATCTAACAGTTTTGAACTCATAAAAAAATATCAAAACAAGTAAACCTTTGAAATGTATCTTTTAAAAGTTAGTTATTATGTAAATAGTAAAGTTAGATAATTTATATATGTAACTCATGTCCTTAGATTTGTTACAAATGCTTTTTAATGTCAGTTAAACATGTTTCTTTCTTTGGAGAAGTTAAACTTTAGAATTATGGGTCTTCAAATAGTTGAAAGAGAATCATTGCGAACATTATTTTACTTTTGGAGTTATTTATTAATCTAAAATTCTTATTTTTCTCAAACTTCCTATACAGTATAAGAACCAGCAAAATTTTTGTCAAATATAATTTCCAATGAAAATTGATAGATGGTACATATATATTTCAGTTGTTAACAAACTAATACGAATAATGCATTTTCATTTGAACTGCAGAGATACAATTAGTTATTAATATTTAATAGTTTACTTCAAAGCAACAGTTAAAATCTTGGAAACCAAGTGCATATGAATGAAGTTACCTTGTATTATTTCATTCTTTTTACTTCACAAAATCATTTCAAATCATCAAAAGACTGAATAATACTGTAATTATTTTTTTTTTTTTTTCTATAAGAAATGTTAAAAATGTCTTCTCTCTGGTGGCCAAATACAGATATATTTTTGTTCCAGTACAATGCCCTTTTGTATAGTTAAATTTTGTGCAGTCATGCCAAAATATGTGCTTATTTTGGATAACTAAAATAATTTGTCAAAATAAGTCTCATTGTTCTTTGGAGCTATCCTTTTAATGGAATAATTCTCCAAAATGTTTCAACAGAATAACTTAAGACTTCCACTTTTGCTGCCTTTTATACTTAAAACCAACTCATAAGATTCAAAGATTGATGTTTTTAAATTTTATGATATATTCTAATTTTTTGTCTAATTTAATGGCTAGCCTAAAATTGGTACAGATGCATTATAGACGCCGTGTGTTTTTTTTTGCCAAACTTGGCAATTTTTGGTGGTTCTATGGCGCGATAAGTGGGTTGGTGTGTCTGTTAATTAAATTTATTTTGCATTTCTTTTATTATATGGGGGATTTTAGGAGGACCCTCCTTCACATGTTAGATTTTTTATAATATTAGTGCTTATTATGATATATATTATTAAATGATATATATTGTGTTTATGCTGTGTTAATGTATACCATAAATATTACTAGTCTGTTATTTAGTTTTTAAATAACGTAAAAAATTATATTTTTATGCTAATTTTATTTTAATAATGCTATAAATTGTGAATTGTTTTATAAATTGTGCTATAATAATGCTATAAATTGTGAAAATCGCGTACCGCTGCCATGTTTTTTACTTGGTAATTTTTCAAACAAGCGTCTTTCAGTTAGTCGCCAAAAAAAGCATGCAGACGGGGCCAGCATCTATAATGCATCTGTTCCCTAAAATTAATTGGGAAAAATTTATTATACTATATAAATTTTGAAAATTTGATTTAAAAAAAATGAAGTGCAAGCAAGTGCAGTATGTTTTGTTTGTTTTTCTAGACGGACCAGGGTATTAAAAATTTGCCTGTTGAAAAAGCTGCAGAGCTGTCTGGATCTGACCCTGATTATTCTATAAGAGATTTATACAATGCCATTGAAAGTGGAAATTATCCTTCATATACTATGTATGTTCAAGTCATGACATTCAAGCAAGCTGAAACATGGAAATTCAATCCATTTGATTTAACAAAAGTATGTAAAAAGTATTTCATTTTTAATTATTTTTATTGAAAGTAGGTAATAGGCTTTAATTTTTTTAAAACAAAGGTTCTAAATTGTTAGGATCTAATGCACAATTATCATCTTTTAATTTCTTTAAGCAAAAAAAAAAAAAAAAAAATAACTAAAAAATATGCTTTATCCAAAAATTTCTAGAAGAAAAAAAATTTGTATTTATTTGGAATAAGCATACTATTTAGCTTTTGATAATGTCTGATAGCATAAAATCTTTTTGTTATAAAAAAAAAGTTATATATAGTATAATTGTTATCTTAGAGTTGAAGGAAGAAGGAAAAAAAGTTTGAGAGAGTGGGTTTTGGAATAACAAGGTCATAATCATAACAAAAATATCACCTAAAATTTCATGATATAGAATAATAGTACATTATAAAAAAATTAGAGTCAAACAAAAGATGTAAAGACAGTTAACAATAAGTCTAAATATAGGAATAAGTTTAATTTAAAAATTGTAGAAAATATACATTGCATTAAATTACAAAATAATTCATACATACCTGAGAGAGTTTAGATTATTAAAATTTCTTAAAGTCCAGTACCATGACATGGCATTATAGCTTTAGAAATATTTTCTTAACTTATTTCTGTACTCAAAAAACAACAGTTTCCACCTTTTTCAAGCACTGTGTGAAATGCTGCAATACCATAGATGACAAATGATTGGATTGGCAAACCATGCAATTGGGCACACCAGTTACAAGATATGTGACATGCTAGCTCACACATCTTTACCTATCTGCCTTCCCCCAAAAAAGTGTAACACTTACAACACATAAACACCTTTTTTCCGCTCCATTTGCCAAGTCACCACATAGATTTCTTGGAATCATTCATGACTATTCAGATAAGAAATGATGTGACAGATTCTGTGAATTATTCCTCTATTTGCTTCAATACAACTGTACCACCATATAGACAATGGCAATTTTTTTTTCTGAAGTTCCAGTTTTGTCTTTGGCAAAAAACTTGACAGAAAAGGTTTAAGCAAAAACTTTGACATAAGAACTGCATTAGCTATAGAAAAATATGTAATGTTAAAGGGGAAATATTTTTTTAGATATGTTGAGGTTTTTAAGATATTAATAGTATACTGTATGACTCTTTTTATTTATTTTTTTTTATTTATAGAGGAGCATAGATACCTGCAAGACCATATTTCAATTCTAATTTGAAGTACCGTTATGTTGATTAATATTTTCTCTCTTTAGGTTTGGCCTCATTCTGAATTTCCCCTGATCAAAGTTGGAAAAATTGTTTTGAACAGAAATCCCACCAATTATTTCCTTGAAGTGGAACAGTCAGCTTTTGCTCCATCTCACTTGGTACCAGGAATTGAGCCAAGTCCTGACAAGATGCTTCAGGTTTGTTTTGATAGATATTAAAATAATTTTTAAGTATCTATATCATATCCTCTTTCAGTATTGAAGTTATTACTGATAGTTGATAGTCAGGTTCTGCTTCCTATAAAGAATTTAAGTAAAAAACAAAAAGATTAAAAATGTTCCTATAAAGGGTTTATGTAAATCAATTTGATTGGAAAAAATTATTTTCCTTTAATAAAATAGTCTTTGCGGCTTTAAAATGTAGTATAATTTTTAGTGCAAATTTAAATGCATGAGTTATAGAATTTATTATCTATGTAATATATCAAAATTATTATATGTTAATATCTCATAAAAATTATCCTCTCTCCTATTCTTATTCTTTCAAATCTATTTTCCCCACCACAAAATATCATAATTAAAGGAGTGTCTGCAACTTAAAATTCTTCCAACCCATTTCCCAATGCTTTCTGTGCAATAAATGCAAATTTTCTGTCCACACTCCATATTTTCCAGCTGTCCCTAGTTCACTTTTAATTATCTAAGTTCCTTTTACTGTTGAGAGTGTTGACTAAGCTACTTTCTCAGGGAAAGATTTTCTTCTCTGCATCTTACTCTGGGGTTCAACCCTGTTCCAGCACATGTTGCAATGTAATTCCCTCATCTGTCTTTGACTGTTAGACATGTCATTTTAGCAGCTCTTCAATAAAAGTTAAGTTCTACTCGGACTTGTGTTATTCTCTTCCATAGAATTAAATAAAAGCAAATTTGATTTTAAATAAATCTTTTACAAGCTACTGGTTGGAGTCTGCCTTTCAGTGTCTAGAATTCAAATCTTTCAGGTAACATATTTATATCTGTTTGCAATCAGCTTCAAGCAGATGATTCTGGTCTAATAAGCCCACATGTAGCAAACCGTTGATCATAACACTCCAAATCATACTTATCCGCAGCACAGTAAAATGTAGAAAGTGTTTCTCCTAGCTCCTATTATATGTATAAGCATTGTAAAAGGAACATTTGCACAAAGAAAGAGAATAGTAAAATGTAATTTTTAAAGATTGGATTCGAGGTAAATTGGGACATCTTGAACAAATCCTAAATATTGTTTTTCTATCTGTAATAAAATAGTCATATATTTTACAAGTATAGTGTTCTTTATCTTTAGTTTTCAGTTGTCTATGTCATTTTAGATATCTTTAATTTTCACGAAAGAAAATTATAGTCTTGTTAGTATCTATATATTTAAATTGTTAAAAAATATTTTTTTAATTGTTAATATAAAACAAACATTAATTTTAAAAATTCAACAACATTCTTGTGATAATTTTTTTTTTTTAATTTGAGTTAATTTTGTAATCTTTGTTTTGCATAGGGTCGATTGTTTGCTTATGCTGATACTCACAGGCACCGCTTGGGTACCAATTTCCTCCATATTCCAGTGAATTGTCCATACAGAGCTCGTCCTCGAAACTATCAGAGAGATGGACCACAGTGTGTCACTGATAACCAAGGTAGATACTTTCCACAAAATCCTTTTAATTTACAATGCATTTGTATGATGTCAACTTTTACCATTTAAAATCACCTACACTAGACATGTACAACATAATCCCATACCCCACAATATTGTGTGAGACATGTGGTAAGCTGATCAAACTGAAAGTAAACATAACATGTAAAAGACATGATAAGTTCATGGAGCTCACAGTAAATACAATGTGACAGATGAGGTACATTGTTTTGTCTAAATGTGGCAGATGCTGCATAAGGTACAAAATTGTATTGCATGAGCTAATATGCTTTGAAAGGTACCACTTATTTGAAGATTATTAAATATTTAAGTTTTAGGAAAAATTTAAAATATGCTTACATAAATTTTAATAAAAATATTTATTTATAACCCACTTTAAGATAATACCTATTATTTAAAGATCATTTGGTAGCAATTACCTAACAAACATCTTGGAAAATAAAATTTGTTGGACTTTACACATGCATTTATATATCATAAAACAAATGTATGATTTACATCAGATTGAACTCTTAGTCAAACAATGGAATAACTCAATTTGTGTCTGGCCTTGGTGTTTATAGCACACACTCTGACAACCCAAATAAGACAGGGGTTTAAATAGTACTATGGGACAGATTAGAAATTGGAAATACAGAGTATGTTCACACATTTTCTAACAATTTTGACTTTCTCTGTGATTTTAAGTTTAAATATAAAAGAAAAATGGAACTGGCATCCAACTGGAAAATGGTTTTAATATTGTCAGCAGCATAAAAAATATTATGTGCTCTAAAATATCTCTAGAAAAAAACAATGGATCAAAGATTTTCTTTTTTCACCCAGTGAGTTGGACAATGGCTGAATGATAAGATGAAGCTCTTTGGTACCAGAGTCTGCTGGCATGGATGTTCATAGCCATTCATTATCAGATTTAAGAAGCAGATGCTGATATCATTAGCCCTCTTGCAGTAAAATGATATACCATAGTGCTCCAAACCAAACTCTATAGTGCAGTGAAGATTCAAGAGAGCCAACCACTCAAATATTAAGAGTATATCACAGAGTATATTACGAGTGTTTATAACCAAAACTAAGTTACATAAAGGAGTTTTTATATGATTAGTTGAGCTGATCAAAATTAACTCATTGTTCCACCAAAGATTGTCATTTTAAGGATAGAATTGTCAAAAATTTATTTTAAAATATAGTTAAAATTAAGTTGGTTAAAATATTACAGTTTTGCAAAATCATTACAAAAATATGTGAACAAACACCCTCTGCATTATGTGGTCAGGTATTCTTAAATTCATATACAGATATATGTGTATATTAAAATTATAAGAAAATGAAAACATCCTAATTAAGTTGAATAATTCCATCCTCTACATTCCCATGTCTATGAATATGTGATCAACAAAATTACAACTAGTGGCAAGTGGGAACAATTGTGGGCATATGATAGTCAAGATATGAGGGCATTATGAAGAGTAGTAATAAACGCTTAAAAGAACTGCTACGATAAATATATATACATATATATATATATATATATATAGATTGTTAAAACAATAAATACAAGAACAAAAAGCCTCAATATGAGGCTTAACAGGACATATTTGATGCTATTTAAAAATTGCATCAAATATGTATATTATATATGGTATGGTACTGAAGATAATAATTGTTATTTTTATTATTTTAGATGGTGCTCCTAACTACTATCCCAACAGCTTCAGTGGTCCCATAGACGATCCCAAGGCCAAAGAAACTTCATTTAAGACTTCGGGAGACGTGGCCAGATGGAACAGTGCCGATGAAGATAATTTCACACAGGCAGGAATATTCTACAGAGAGGTATGCTGCCATGTTTAAAACAAAGTTTTCGAGTTATCATCTTTATATATAGTTCAATTTCAGTAAATAAATCTAATGTTTTAAGTTTAAGATTGTTAAAAGAATAGTACTATAAGACTAATAATATTTTTTAAAGAGCTATCAGTCAAAAACTCTTCTGCTATTTTGGGTTGTTTTGCCATTAAGGTTTTCTTATGGTTCACATATTAAAAATATAACAGCATTAAAGTAATAAGAGATAATTTAATTTGTTTGTTGAAATATTTACAGAAACAAAACTTTTTAATTAGCATAAAGGGGTTTACCTTTAATTAATTTACTGTTCTTAATACTGTTTTTTAATATATATTAGTTTTCTGACCACAAGGGGTATAGTGAAGGAAGGGAAGGTTATAAATGCTCCTCTAATAAATATGGCTTCATAAATATATGGAAAGTTTGCTGCATTGATTTTAGGGAATAGAGAAGGAGGAGATGTTTATTATTATTAGAGGTGGGAGTAGAATTGTCATTTGGAGTTTGCAAGATAGTTTTTTTTTTTTATATGTTGGGTCAGTTTTATTTTAGTTATCATGGCAAAAGAGTGATATATTAGTAAGATTTCTAAATTGATGAATAAATCCGATAGTGAAATGGAGGAAGTAATATTTTTAACACAAATGACAGTTAATCTTACAATTTAGGTGACACTGAAGTATTTAAGTGAATAATAGTGAGAACAATTTAAGCAGAATTAACTGGCAAATAGACATGAAAAATCTGTCTTATTTAATTCATTAGTTTATGATTTTTTTTGTTTGTTTTATGTTGATTTATTAGTAAATTTTTCAAATTTTCTTTTTTTTTTTCAACTTTGAATATAAAATTTATTAAAATTAAACCATTTTTATTAATATAAAATTATTTTCTTTAAAATTCTAAGCTGATTTTTTAAATATCTTGAAATTTTTGTTACAGTATATCCTAATACTGTAACAATTGAAATTTTTACATGACATCAAGTTTAGGTGGGGGAAATTTGCACATGCCTGGGCAAGTACTTCTTTCTACTTCTGGCAGTCTTGAATAGTGCTGTATTTCTTTTTATGAAAAAAAAAAAATCCTTCTGTATGATACATTACTACTGAATCCTTTAAGATATTCAGTCTGCAGACTTGGCTTTGACTGTGTGTATATATATATGTATATATATATATATATATATATATATATATATATATATATATATATATATATATATATATATATATATATATACCGGATGATACAAAAGTCAGGACTAACTTTAAAAATGAGTAATTCGAAAACAGATGAAGATACAAGGATACAGTTTGCACCAAATGGATGGAAAAGAAACCGGATTTTGTGTGTCAACAAAAAAAAAATAGCTCTGAGGTTGACCAACAGATGGCGCTGTAATGTTTTATTGCACCAAAGGATGATTTACAAATGAAAAAATGTGGACAACTTACAAGTTAACTTAATTACAGTTAATTAGTACTACAGTAAACTTTCAATGTGCTGTCCATCATTTAGTAGTACATATGTGAGACGAGTCATCACACTATCATACCCTTTATGTGGCGATATGCTTGCAATGTCACTTTCAGAATTCTAATCAGTTTAACTAAGAGAGTTTTCTCAACTATGGACAGAATTTCGATGGATACAATCTTCGACTACCATTTACCTGCTGCAGTTTCTCCTTTTTATATCGTTTGTAGCAGGTACCCAACAGAACTATTTTTTTATTAAGACACAAAATCAGGTTTCTTTTCCATCTGTTGAATGCAAACCCTATCTTTTTTATCTTCATTTGTTTTCGAATTATTCAATTTTAAAGTTCTTCCTGACTTTTGGATCACCTGGTATATATATATATATATATATATATTTATTTATTTATTAAAGTGTCTTGTTTTATTGAACTTTGATGTATTTAGGACTGAGAACCATAAGGAAATGTCACTAGAGTTTAGATGAAAAATTTCTTCACTCAAAAACTCTATTGTCACCCATTTATCTTTTCTCCTAGACTTGTTACAATTCTTAAAGAGTTGCCTTTTAGCAAAACTTTTGTTATGAGGATTATTATAAATTGTTAGAGGTTATTGTTTCCCAGAAATATTGAAGTTTAGTATCTAATGATTCACTGTTTGTGTTTAACTACATATGCTATGTACCATGCAAAAATATTGAAATAGGGACATATAGATTCCAACACCATGGATCGAATTTCATTCCATAGGAACAATCTTTATATACTTATACTTTTATGTTAACTTAGGTGGCTTTAAATACAGTTCTATAAGAAATTTAAAAAAAAATTATTTATTTGTAAATCTTTATTTTTAAGTTTAGTTACATTCAGTTTTGGTTTCAAGTAGATTTAGTGTTTTAACTTTGAATTTCATGCTTGTTTTTATGTGTTAGAATACAAGGACATACTTTCATGTTTAAATGGTTTATTATGAAGCAAAATAAAAACTTTGTTTTGTTCTTGATTTTGAATATTTAATTGCTAATTATAGGAGCTTCATTTTTTCTCCTCAAAATCAAAATTTTCATATTTTTCATAGTATTGAAGGGTTCTAACTTGCCATGAAACAGTTAAACTGTGTTAAGTTCTTATTTTTCTGACATTCAAGCAGAGTAATAAATATAACTTCCTTTTATTTTTTAAATGATTTTCTTTAATATGTTTTCATTAGGTACTCAGTGATGAAGAAAAAGCCCGTCTTGTTCGCAATATTGTCAATCATCTTGTGGAAACTAAAGATTTCATTCAAGAAAGAGCTGTCAAGAATTTCAGTTCAGCTGATCCTGAATTTGGACGTAGAATTAAGGAAGGTTTGGAAAAACTTAAGGTATGCACTTATTATTTGAGAATTTTTAATGCTACTACTAACACTCTCTTAACCTAAAGAATGTGTATACAATTGTTTCAAGGCTTAGCTCTAAAAAGGAAATAAATTTATTTAAATTATACTATTTTATTATTAAAAATTATTAATAGCTATGCAAATAGTACCACAGAAATAAGTTATATAATTAAATATTCAAGTTATAACAATTTTAACCAAATGCAGTCTGGTGCTGAATAAAAATGACTGTGAGGAGTTAGTTGTCATCATTGAATATTAGTTCATTAATAAAGTTTTTCAAAAGTATAGATGATAAGCAAGGATAAATAGTTTGGAAAATTTTTGAAATAAATAAATTCTCAGGATGTAAAGAATAACCACAGTAATTTTTCTTTTTTTAATTTTTAAAATATTCTTTAGGTTTATGAAAAAAAAATTTTTTTTAAGTTGTGTTATTTATACATGAAAATGAATTGCTTATATTATTGTTATGTTATATAATGAAATACTAACTTAAAATTTTAAATAAATATAAACTGCATTTGATAACATTATTTACCCATAAGCAAATCTAAATGCAATGTGGATGGTTTTTATATAATAGAGTACATGAAGAAAAGCATGATTGATTATATATTAAAATTAGAAGGCTTGTTGGGGTCCTTTATATTGTTACATTATATATATATATATATATATATATATATATATATATATATATTACTGTATTTTATGAAACAATATAAATCTTGGCTTGGAGTTGAAATAACTCAAAGATGCATTACAATGTAAATATATGAACAGTCATGGATTTGTTCATGTACTCTATTATATAAAATGTGTGTATGTGTATGAAAGGAAGTCTTTTTGCCTCATCTCAAAGGGAGTTCCAAGCAAATATTTCTGCCCTGCAGTTTTGCTTAGTAAACGAGAAGGACAAAGAAATAAAGACAAAAGAATTTTTAGATCAAATAATCTTAGTTTATATGTTTACTCTTACGAACGAACTGGACTGTTCAAAACACTGTACATTCTGTTTAAATAGTTGTTTGTACCAATTAGCAATCATCTACAAGTCATGGGGATGACATACCTTAAGAATCAGAATTTATTTTTACCTGTGCAACCAGAAGAAATCCACAGGGGAACTTTCGAGAACATTTGCTAGGGCTACTAGAAAGGAATATCAGAAAGATAGAATCAGAACCAAAAGTGATAAAAATATTGCACATATATATATATATATATATATATATATATATATATATATATATATACATATCAGGATCCTAGCCTTAAGAAATATGATTCAACTAGATTATTTTATACTTCTCTTTATTCAATTCATCACCAATGCTACATGCATTTGCCACTTAAACCTATTTAACCAAAGACAGCATTCTAATATGAAGTTAAGCAGTTCCCTCCATCCATGTTCTCTGCCTCAAAGTTTGTGTACAAGATGCTCATATTAACCAAATTATCCAAAATCAATCTGTGTTACAATGTAGTGCCATTTACTTCTAAATTTACCCCAAATTACAATTTCATGTTTAAAACCTGATATTTATAAACATGTATATATTTATTGCATGCATACATGATATTTGTAAACATGTATGCATGTACATATACTATATATATACACACACATATATATTTATATTTTATGTATATGTATATTATATGTTTTAATTAATCTGGTTAAAACTCTTCAGAATATAAGAGAAATGCATAACATTTTCATGTACACACATGCACACATATATATATGTAAGTCATGGTAGCTCAGTGAGCAAAAGCTACAATCTCATAACCAGATTGCAAGATTGAGGTTTGGGCCATTAACAAACAACACCATTAATGAACATATTTACTGTGTTCATTAAGGATGTTATTCGAAATAAGTTCATAGTCCCAGTTTAATCTAAGTTGTGGCAGTCCAATCCTGGGGCCTTCTGCTTGGTCCCTGCTTCTAAATTGGGAGAACCCACTTGAGAAAAGTCATTCTTTTACCTTAGCAGTGCCCATCAACTTAGTTAGAGCAGCCTTAACTTATGATGCTTAACTAACTTATGATGCTTAACTAACTTATGATGCTTAACTAACTTATGATGCTTAACTAACTTATGATGCTTAACTTATGATGCTTAACTTATGATGCTTAACTTATGATGCTTAACTTATGATGCTTAACTTATGATGCTTAACTTATGATGCTTAACTTATGATGCTTAACTTATGATGCTTAACTTATGATGCTTAACTTATGATGCTTAACTTATGATGCTTAACTTATGATGCTTAACTTATGATGATTTAACTTATGATGCTTGGCTTATCCAATTGACAGCAGTAATGAAATATGTGTATATAATATGAGCCGTGATAGCTCGGTCGGCAAAGGCAATGTTCTTGTAACTGGAGGGTTGCAGGTTCAGAGCCCAAGCTGGCCTAAAGATCCACAGTGTTTATTAAAGGTGACTGGGACATGTAAAATATGTTTGTGGTCACAATGTCCTCCAAGTTCTCAATCAATACCTCTGGGGGGCAGGCCAAGTCTACGAGTCTTCTGCTTGGTCCCTGCTTCAAAATTATGAGGACTCATTTGAGCATAAGTCGTACTTTCACCCTTGAGGTGCTCATTAAAAAATGAAACGCATACTCCTTTGCCTTAAATCGAGTAGCCTCCAGCTCAATCATGCTTGGTTTGACCAAGTGGCAGAAGGCAACAACAATATATATATATATATATATATACACACACACACACACAAGTCAATATTCTTTCCGTAGCAATTACAATGTTCCAGGCATTCTAGTGTTAATAAACTCTAATTCATATACATTGTTTCCCATTAAATAGAGAACAAATCTGTCTTTTTAAGAATGCTACTGCTTGAAATATTGAAAGTTTATTTAAACAGTTTATACATTATTCATGATCTTATGTACTTATTTAATTTTAAAAGCTAACTTATGTATGTTTTAACATTTTTCAGAAGGAACGAGCTAAGATCTAAAAGAGTGGATTGCAATTGAAGGATGAAGTATTTTTCAAGCATGATTATTGAAAAGTTTTTGCAAGCATAATTATTCGAGAACTTTTTATGTTGGGGAATATTTTTCTTCCCAGCAAAATTTTATTTTCAACTTTGTTTCTTCTACAAATTGTAATGTGGATCATTATAGTTTTATAGAGATATACATTTAAAGTTGTTTCATAATAAATGTTTTTTAATTTGATGTAATATGGGTCTGATTTCTTCTTTTTGTTAGTGGAAAGTGATTTTCTACATAACTGAAATATAAAATACATTAACAAAACTGTATATAGAATTCAAATATTTCTGTATAAAATTGTGTGAATGTGTATACATTTTTACACACAAATGCACATATATATACTTACACTCATGTACATTATAACTATATTGAGATGCATTGGTTTGAAAATAAGGTTGAGGTTGCAATCCTGTTGACTTAAGCAACACCCATACATAACTTTAGCCATTTGTCTGCATGTGTTGAACAATAGCTGATTGGGTAAATCTAGTTCATCAAAACTGGAATCAAATCTCAAAGCTACTGTTAACATGGATGTTCTTAGCTGTTCTGAATTTCTTTAAGTAATATATCCTGGTCTCATCAGCCTTCATGTTACAAAAAAGTAAACTGTGCTGCTCCAAACCATTTCATTCCTTTGTAGTTTGATTGTACTCTAAATTTCTTTCTCAGTACATAATTAGAGCTCAAGATCTAAATAGTTATAAGATCAAAAGGATATAAACATATTAAATTTTCTTTAATCCATTGCTAACAATTTCCTTGATGAATGGTAGCTGGCCATTCCACTATTTTTTTTTCTCTTTTAATGTCTTGTGTTTAAACCCAGACACATTTGGTATTTCTTTTCACATTAGGATCTTTTTAACTTGTCATACTAATTCATATTTGTCAATCCTTTTGATCAACTCAATTTTTGAGATTAAACTTCCTCATTCATTAATAAGCTGTATCTAAATGTTACTTAAAATGTCTTTTTCATCTGATCAGTTACCAATAACTGCATCAGACTATCAAGGAATTAATCTCTAACCCATCCAACCAACTGTCGAGGTTAATTTATGTTCATGAGAAAAATTCTGGAACTAACCTTGAATACACATTAGTGAACTTTAGTCAGAAATACTCAGGGGTTCATATAAACGTATCTAATAGAATTTTTGTTACAACCCAATAGTCTTTAGTCTTTCACCAACTTGCATACTACTATCTCACTAATAACGGAGGTGCCCACTCATACTCATGAACTTGTAGGTACATTACCTGCACAACTTAGACAAGTAAATAAAGGTTTGTTTGCTCCTTTTAGATTGAAATGGGTACATCACCCTTCACCTTTCGGGATAATATTCTGAACTAATGTTTCTACCAATTACAATTCCTTGCTAATAATTGTAGATGTTATGCACAATCTTTTCCATTCAAAGGCTGACTCTTCTTTATAAATTTTAACTATCTTCAGACTCTTTCTTTATAAAGTGATTTAACTTCGAGCTCCTCCTGTACAAACTCTGACTTAGCTGCATTCCTTATCTTAAGGCACGGCAGTCACCTACACCACTAGATTATCTAATGATGTGACTAGAAGTGCATTTCAGGCATCATGTTGGGTTATATCGAAGATGGGAGCTGTTGCTACTCTGGAGGGGATTTTTGTCATAATAACATAGCAAGTCAAAAAATCAACATTTCCGATCCTTTGGAGTTCCTGTGAGTAGCAGCCTAAATTTTCCCTGTCACATTTCTCTGTTTCAGTCATTCCTACATTGACGCAAATCCCAAGCTCTTCTGTTTCCTCATGTATAATGCCTTTCATTGCTCCTACTAAATAAGCCATTTTTCCAATATATACTCTAAATCATACAAATTACTGAATAATCACTAGTAAAAGTTTGAATAATAATTATAAATTAAGAATAAGGGTTTCACAGTTATGGACTTAATTCAACGATAATGATTATTTTCAAAAGGAATTATTTGTTTGCATATGCACTTCTTTAAAAACACAGTTTATGTGTAACACTTTTAGAAAATAAAAATTATGTATTTAATAACTTCAATCTATTGGCTTAATATATACCTAAATTATCATAATTCTCTTTGTCGTCTCAGAACCAAGTGTAAATGGTAAAACAAATGAAAGCATTGTTTGCTATGTTAGTACAGATGTAGACGACTTATACAAGTTCCCAATTTATGCCTTTTCTCAAACAATTCAGATGAGGGTTTTTTTTTTATATATATATATATCTTTTCACCAGAGCATCTGAAGATGACAAGCTCTGCTTCCAGAATCTGGTTACCTATGTAGACCACATATAACTGTATGGCAGTTCATAAACTGAGATATTAATCATTTTGGTACCAAAAAACATGGAGAACATTTCAAGGGGCTACTTTACGGAAACCTAAAAATATCCTAATCTGCTGTCATCAGAACTAGTAATCTATATATCGACTGTAGCGATAAAAAGATACGTTGCTACAAAAATTATTAGAGGGGAGAGGTTAACATTCCCCAAGATGATTCTGAATTGATTTAATTAAATTTTAGATTGGAGATTCCTACTTTGAACTAAAAAAAAATGCAAAATTGTAAAATTTAAACACGTTCAAAAGCTTTATACGAAAAGGAACGCTGCCGGGGGTTAGTCTCTGAATATTATTCGGTTATCCTGGAACCTTGGTCAGACTCGATGCAACTCATAATTGGCAACTTTTAAGTCTGAGCAGAATGGGTAAGGTGGTGCTCTTCGGTAGTTGAGTTCGTGGGTGTACATCCCACTGCTGGCATGGATATTCGTAGCCCTTTGGAATCGAATTTAAAGAGCAGGTCTGGGTCTCATTAGCACTCATGTAGCAAAAAGAAGAAAAAAGCAGACTGCAGCACACTAAACTAACCAACCAGTCTGAGCCTATCGCATACCCAAAAGACTAAATTCTGACCAGTCGCTTACAATCGATTCTCTTCAAATCCTTTAAAAGTCCTGACGTTATAGCTATCGCCGTTCCTGCCTGAAGACGGTTACATAGATGGGAGAAATATATGTATATATAAAGAAATAGTAAACTAATGTAGAGATTTTGCAAAAAACTCTGAAGATGGCCTTTAAATAATATACTGTTAGAAAACTTCATGTAATGGGATAATTCAATCATGCCGAAGTAAATTTATAACCGAGAGTCCTCATTATGGCCAGAAAAAATTCTCAAGGGCAAAAACGCCACGTCTCTTTGCTTTTTCCCATAATCAAAACTGCCACTGGGGCTACAGCTTACGTCCTCAGGAAAATAGTCTAATTAAAATTTAATAGTACCCTAGCGGCCAATTTAGGAAATTCTAAACAAGGAGATGCATGTTATCGGAGATTGATTTTTACTTAGATTTTTCATGTTTACTGATCTCGCAGTTTTTGACACCCCTATAATGAAGTGGGAACACGTCCCTCCAATGCTCTGGCAATAAAGATCTTTTTTGACTACAACGATGCCTTGTTTTGGGCCATGACTGCAAAACTCCGTTGTATACTCCCCTACTCTCTCTCTCTCTATATATATATATATATGTATGTGTGTATATGTATATATATGTATACACTCTCTACCAATAAATATTTGGACACCTATACAAATGACGATATCTGCGGTCCTGAGGTACGTCACGGCCTCCGCCGGTATACATCGTGTAGGAAATAGCATCGGCATTAGTCGCATGCAAGATGCCGCTCAGTTCGGAGCTCTCTGATTTCTAGAAAGTAAAAATCAGGGCTTCGAACCGTAATTTTTTTTGTTCCTGTTTTCGTTCCGGTTCAACTAAAAAATTAATATCGGTTCAGTTCCGGTTTTCGCTCCGCCAAAAATAACTGTTTTCGTTTCAGTTCCAAATGAATAATTTCATTTTATGTATATTCTTATTTGTACTAAAAATATAATTCTATCATAAACAAAAAATGTAATTCTATCAAAATTTAGAAGATTTTATTCTTTTTTTAATTGGTACACTATGGGAATTGATACAAACAGTAGGTACGATAAGAGCGGCGAGCATTGGCATTGTTATCCATTATCAAAATCGCATTTGACAACTAGGTTCATGATTACCCGCATTCGTCGTTTGACTCTCACATCGTGCACTTGGCCTTGCAATAATTATGTAAAAAATATATTATTTATTTAACATATGAAAATTGCTTCTAATTATTAATATATCTTCTAATGTGGTTTCACTGAGATTACTTCTGTTGTCTCGGAGAATAAATTTCAAACCTGAAAACGCTCTTTCAACACTAACTTGTGTAGCTGGAGCTGCCAAAACCACCATTACAATCTTATACAAGTGCGGATATGTAATTATAAAGTTGACGTTAAATTAGAAAATATTGATAAGTTGGTAACAAAATGACTGAAAGATATATCGAACCGAAATAAACCGATATTTTTTTCGGTTCAGTTCCGGTTTTCGTTCCGACCAAAATAACGGTTTTTTCCGGTTTCCGGTTCAGTTCCGGTTCGAAGACCTGGTTAAAATTATCGGGTATCACAACTGCGACCGACACTTTGTGACATATCTAGTGATCTGAAGTACCCAAAAAGGACAGTGGTCTATGTGATTAAGAAGTGGAAGGTGGGCGGTGATTGTTGGAATGTGCCCCGAGTCGGCAGACCAACAAAACTGAGAGAGACCGACGAGTGCTGTCCAGAAAAATTCGGGACAACCGCACCCAACCGAGAGGAGTTTCAACAAACCTCCGGGAATATTGGTTCAATGAATACCATCCGTAAGGAAACACATCTGCTTGGTTTTCATGGTCGTGCTGCTTGCTGCCTATAAGCCTTTGAATCAACCTCGCTGCTTGTTTAATGTAGTGCAAAGGTTTTGGTTTGGAGTGCTACGGCTTTTATGCTACGTGCCTTTTGCAACAGGAGGGCTAATGAGACCGGGACCTACTGTTTCTACAGCTGGTTCCGAACGGCTACGAACATCCATGCCACAGTGGGATTCGAACCCACCAACTCCGGTTCCGAAGGCCAGCACCCTAACCAATCGGCCATCGATCGGCATGCAAAGCTCATCAAAATTGGATAAGTGGAAACGGGTTCTTTGGAGTGACGAATCAAGGTTCACTCTTTACCGTTCGGATGGCAGGGTCTGGGTCTGGATGGAAATTTTATCATTCCCAGAAATGCCTGGCTCTTGTGAGAATTTTGGATGTACTAACAACTGTATAAAAGATATGCAAACAAAAAAATAATAATAATAAAACTATTAGCTTTCATTGTTTTTGAAAAGGAAAGATTTCGTTCCTACTGAATATAGCCTCCTTTTTTGAGCATTTTATTTTAATTTATGTTTAAAATATAGTTCATTATGTATATCACATGTGATATACAAGTGTATAAAGCTTTAGATGTGTTTACATAATATGTAGAGTACAGGGCAGGCAAAGGTTTGATAAAAAGGATATTTTGCATTAAAATCAGGACCAATAAAAGTATAATTATTAAACTAAATCATCATAAGCTATAGTATGTAAAATATGTGTTATAAGATAAATATAACAAGCAACTTAAAAGTAATAGTTACATTATAGGTTATTTTCCTGTATTCCGCTTGGATTGAAGCTTAAATAACAAAGATTTGACTATTTACCTGTAAAAATTTAAACTCTTTCACCAAGTTCGACTTGAATAACTTTGAACGAAGTATACTCTACTTTAATACAGTGGATTGATCATATGATTCGTTTTCGTCATTTGTTTTTAATATATACTTTTGAATATTTTCGAAACTATAAATATCATAAATTGGTAAAGGTTGATCAAAAATGGAAGAAGCTATTTTAATTTTTGTGCAATGTAAAATATTAAGGTAAGGAATTAAAAGAAGAAATTAGACTAAACGTTCACCATTAACACTTTTCTATGAGAAAGCGAGCAGGTGGAAAAAGCAAAACGCATGCATCATGTAGTTGTGCATGACCCTTATTGCATTTTTTTTCACTTGCATATATTTAGCCTAAAATGACCATTTCGTCACTTGAAAAGTTTTCAAAGCAGTTGAGATTGCAGAACACAAATAGTTTTATTGTAATGTTCTAGGATTCTGAGAGATCAAATTCCGCTGTTAGCAGGGATCTTCGTAGTCGTGTGAAATGAGCTTTAATTAGTGATCTTCTAGAAGATTCTTCATAATAAGCATTTCGATATACGGTATGTATAAAGTATAGCTTACACTGATTTTTTCATTGGTACATGATTTCATTGATAGTTTAATACTGCATTACATGAAAAAATTACAACTTCAATTCTTTTTCTTATGAAATCGGTATATCCATTCATGAAAACAAAAACACCTGTCTTTATTTGAGGCTCAATGCTTAGCTTCAAATGTTTTCCACTTAATAAAATCTAAGTAACACAGTGTAATTTTTCTTCGATTATTTTAATACTGGCCAGAAAAGAGGGAAGAGAAAATTTTTGGGAAAGGTGGACAAATTTTCTTTTCTAAATGTTGCTTCTCTGGCCCTTACTGCAAGACGATGAGGTAACATTGTGATTGTGAGTAAACATTATGAAATGGTAGTTTTCCTAGTGGTGAAATTACGAACTACAATGCATTTGTTCCAGGCAGTAGCTTTTGTGAACGGAGTAGTACATCTACGATTGAACTGCACCTATGTTTGAATCATCGTGTTGTCAATTTGTACGAGGTCTGCTACATCATTCATTTAATATTTCAAGATGTTAAATAAAAAATAATGAACTGAGAATGCATATAGTTTAAGGGTTATGAGCCATCGTATTTTAGGAGTCGGCGTGGGAGTTTTTATTATTGTTGCACTATGGATCGGCTCTATTTTCTTAGCAATAATATTTTCTAAAGCAAAACGCCCTATATCGTAAGTGATTTTATTAAAAACTGTCATTGAATATTTGTTTTCGTAATAAATTTTGCATTTTTAAAATTATCTTCACTAATAATTTAAAGTTGTTTAATCTATGTTTATTTTAATACATTCAGATGTAACCTATATTGTAACCCAATAATAATAGTAATAATTGTAGAAAAGTATGGTAATTTGGAGGAATCACACTCTAAATAATAATATTCAACAGTGTAATGTTACAGCCAACATTATATCTTATTTTTCTTTGTTGCTCTTAAAATTTACTGCCTTGTTTTAATTCCTTAAATTCACTAGGAACTGAGTAAAAGGAATGCACTTTACACGCCGATTATAAATATGGTTTGTTTAGAAGTAAAAGTTTAACATTTTTTTATGCTTTTTAAATATGGCAGAGAAGTTGGTCAGTACGATTATCATTTGAACTAAGTGAGAATTATAAATTTATTTTGCTAACGTTTTAAAACTGCAAATTATTTTATGCAACTACATGAACAGAAGTAACGTTGTTGATTTGTTTTAAGGGCATTTTAACATATAAACAATTGCATTATGGTTATAATAATGTCAGTTCCTTTCAGCACAGTATTAGTTATATAAGTTTAAGCTGGCGGAAAATATATGCTTTTTTATGCTAACAGAAAGTTAATTATATATATAATAAAAACATTTTAGTAGGAAATGATAAAATCTAATAATTTTAATAAAATCTCAAGTTACATTTTTAACTGAAAACTATTATATTTACTCAAATATTATGTGTAATTAAATAGAACTAACTGGGTATTTTATAAAAATGAATTATATACATGTTGTTATTAAAATATACATACAAATGTCTTGTTTACTAAGGTGTTGTTTTATATATAGTAATAAAAAATAATCCATATTATCAAAGTTCAGTTTGTATAAATAGTTTTTAGTGAATATAGCTATTATAACAAAGATGGTTCTTAATTAGAAAAGAAACACTTAAAATCATTTGTTACATTCAATGTATATTGGTTGTTAAGTACACTCATCTATTGTTTGTTAAATCAGTAATATAGTTGTCTTCAACAATTAAAGCTTAATTTTTATACCAATTGTGTTATAGCATTGCATTTAATTATAATTGAAATATTTTACCATGAAGGAGATATTTTTCATTCTGAGATATTCAGGCATCTTTTACTTATTCAAACTTATAATAAATTAATTCATAAGCAGTACATTTATAATTCTAATTAGAGTTCTGAAGTATTTTTCTGACTTTAAATTATTTCCTAGCATGGAAATAAACAATAATGAAGTCTAATGTACTCTTTAAGTGTTTAAAAGTAAGAAAATTATTTAGAATGTTGAAAAATGGCAGATGTATAAGGTTTACATGACCTATGCTGTAATATGTATGTTTGGAGAATGTAGTCTAATGCAGGAGATGATAGATCAATATTTACTTTTTTGTTTAAATATATTATAAACTTCAAGGCTTTATCTTTCGATTTTAGTTAAAAACTAATCTTAAAAATTTATTTAATACATTCAAATTTTAAAATGTATAAGGGCTCACCAAAGCGAAAAACCTACCCAGGTTTTTTCGACTCGGTATACATGAAATATCTACTTTTTCATAAAATGGTTCTTTTTAAGCATTTAGTGTTATGCAGTCATAATTTTTACTTTAGAAACAAAATGTTTTTTTATGGTATATTTGTGAATTTCATGCCATTATTTTTCATTTTCCTTTGTATATACCACTATATTATAGTTTTGCTAATTTAAATTAACTGAACTTCAGATAAGCATTTTGGAGACATTGTCAGTCATATTCGTACTATTTTTATTATAATTTCTGTATAATAAAATGTGTGTAATCATAATTAAGAAATTTAAAAACAAGACTGCTGTATGCATTGATAAAGTAAATTTAATAACGTGCACATAAATTTATAGCTTTCAAAGCTTAAAGCATAAATCGCCGTGACTTCATCTCCATCTTATTGTAGACATCTTAAAGTTCAAATGGGATTAGAGAAATCTGCAGATCTGAAACTACCTTGACAGTAGTTAACCTCATAAAATTGTCCCTAAGAAAGCAGTAAAAGTCTTGTTCATTAGCCATTTTTTGCAATATATTTTTTATTTTTATTCAGTGCCTTTTCTCATTCCAATACATTAAAATATATACACTTAAAAACTTAAGATTTTTCAGAGATCCCCTCTGATCAGAGGCTTGGGGTATAGAATGCCTCCTGTCCCAACTCTCGGTATGACTTTATAATGAACAATTTTTTTTTCATTAACATATAATAGGTTAAACTCTAGTTGCATAGTCTGTGCAATAATACTAGTATTAATTAGATATTAAATTCTTATATTATGAATTAGATTTAACTGGAATTTCTTTTAAAAAAGGGTCTTAAGTATGTTACTTATCTAGAAACTAGGTGATTTAAAAATGTGGAGATATTACTTTCCAGGTAGGAGATTGGTTATAAGGTTGACAAGTACACTTTGTAAAAATCTTAAAATTAAAAGAATAAAAATGCAAAGAATAAAAAATTTTGTTTGAAAATGATTAAGCAATATTCTAAAGTTTCATTAGATGCTGGAATAAATTTGTTATATAGGGCTAAAGTTTACTAAACACTTATTATACAAATGAATTTGTATAAGATAGAGCCTTGTTGCTATTTAGACTTGCACTCGATTGAAGTTTTAGAGAATAAAAAGTATTAAGGAAAATCTTAAATGGTGTAGAAATTGGTGGCTCAGGTACAGTTTTTAATTATATAACTTATTTAGAAAAATCAGACATCATCAGATATATAAAAATTGAACACTTAGAATGGCTGTTTGGAAAAAACATTAAAAGTAGCCAACTCAAGAACATTTTCTAAATAAGGAATTAAAAGAAGGTTCTTTTGGAAAGACCCTTATCTACACTAGGCTGTCATGCCAATAGAAGAATAAGAATTTTTATAAAATCATAATTCAAAAATTTTCTGTAAAAAAAAAAATTGGTTTTTGATTTTAATTTTTTTTAATAGAAAATTTAAATTTTTTTAAACACAGATATATATATATATATATATATATATATATATATATATATATATATATATATATATATATATATACACATACATATATACATACATACATACATACATACATGTGTGTGTGTGCACATGTGTTATTCTCTGATGCATGTTAAGAAAAAATTATTTAAGTATGGAAAATCCTGTATTTATGTTCTGTTGTTATTTTTAAAGAAGCATAAAAATGAACTTTTGTAACAGTTTCTCTACTAATTTAAAAACATGTCTACTTACAAAATTATTTTAGTATTGAAAAAAAATGTGAGATTACTTTATATATATATATATATATATATATATATATATATATATATATATATATATATAATTCTATGTTGACTTCATACATATTTTTTGTTTTCAAATTAGTTGTTTGAAAGAGAGTTATTGTGCATGTTTACTGCTGATCACCTGAATTAGAAAGTGTGAATTTTATATTTAATACTTTTCTTATTTATTATAAATTAAAATTTCCTCTTCTTGACTGTATCTTTAAATTTATTTATGTTTGAGACTTTATAACTTTTTTATTTATTATCTCTCTTGGAAATTAGAAACAATTGTGTATAATGTAAAGTATATCTTCCAAGGCTTGTAAATTGTTATGTGTATACCCTCAATATGTTAATATACTAAAAATATTCATAAAGACACACTAAGCAAACTTGAATGAGTGGTAATTTTTTTAGTAACCTGAATGAAATTACCAAAATACTTTTATGCTTTGAAAGAATACGTATTAATATTTAAGCTTAATTATGCTGCTGAAGCTGTTACTGGAAAATTAGTTTATGGACCATTTTCAAAATTTGCTTATATTTGTTGTCCCAGAGCAAAAAGGAAAGAGATGAAGCATAAATCCATGTTTACAGTTTTAGCAATGTATTACATAAAGACTACTAATTACTTTAAGCTTTGAAAATTTTGTTTTTTATGTATAAATATTTTAAACATGTGAGTTAAGGCACAAATGACTGTGCATTGTAAGTTGAATCTGTTACCAGTAACATGTCAACAGACTTTGCATTCAAATCAAAACATGAGATTAACTGTCTTGTTTAATTTGTAACTCTACTAATAACACAAGTGTTTTCACAAACCAGTAATCACTATTTAAAGATAAAAGCATTTTTATATTTAAAACATTGATTCATGTTTTATGCTTCATTTTCCCCATGTTTCCTCTGGGACAGCAAATTTTAAAAATCCCCCTCCTCCTCATTTTTTTCAAAGGAATAACTATGTGACTTAATTTTCTCTATAAAAGTTTATAAAAGCTAAACAAAGCTTCACTATTTATGGATGTAAAAACAGCCCTAAATATCTATTGGAGTAGGCATTTCAATTAATGTTAATTTAACATGCAAATAAAAGCTCATGTAGCAAAATAGTAGATTGTGGCACTCCAAATTAAACCAAACCAAACCATGCAAATAAAAAAAATTAGGTCATGATTATTTACTTATATTTTCTTGTATTCACTGTATAATTTAAAACTATATTGTATTCAAGGTGAGTAACAATAGACTGATATTTAACTGTTTGCCTTTGTTCTACAACAGGTAAATGTAAATCTACTAGTGTTTCAAATGTGTATTTACCTACTAACATATCATTGAATTTTCATGTGATTTTAGCCAGAGTTAATATTAAGATAAAAGTTTAAAAAAAAATTTACTTTTATCCGAAGAACAAGAATAGTTTAGTTTCTTTGAAAACCTTTGGGAAGAATGATTCTCTGTATTGTCAGAAACATAAATTATCTGGGATATGGGTATGTGGGCCTTATTTTTCCTTAGTAAGATAAGATTATTACAGAACTGAACTTCTTTATTATAATAGCCATAGAAAATGTATGGTTAATTTCATTATAAAAAGAGGATACACTCCATTAAATATCACATTTATATAATAAATATATATAATTATATCAGTTAGCCTCATTAAGCATGTATTTAAGAGATTAGCTGATAAAAAAAATATTTGATTGCTGTCAAATATTTTTTGTTTGTTGACAAATATTTTTTTTTATCAAGTACTCTGTTTTCTGAATATTATTACAATATGCTGTCACTTTTTTAAATTGCCAATAACAGTATCACTTTTAAATTACTAATGAAATATTTAAATTACATGTTAATTCATTTTTTAATTTGTAAGAATTTGTTACATACATGCATGCATATATATAAAAAATTATTACACTTAGAATATCTCTCTAAAATTCTCCTTTTCCACCTTCTCAATCTGTCATATCAATTTTTTTAGTTTTTAATATCTTGTTTAAAGGAATGTACGCTGACTTAAAATTTTTCCTACCCGTCTCCCAAAGTTAACTCTGAAATAAATGCTAATTTTCTGTCCACTCAGACACATTTTCCTCAATAAAATTTTTCACTTTTCCAACAGTCTAAGTTCTGATTGTTAACAAAGCTTACTAAGTTACTGTCTCTTGGGAAAATAATTCTTCTCATCTCTCGCTGTGGAGCCAACGTAATAGGAAAGTGCTTTCAAGTGTCAGTCAATGCTTTGCTCTTGTCGGAGAAACGTTTTTACCTTGTCTCAAATAAACTTGACGCATATATTTGAACTTCCACGTTGGACTCGATGCTTTCTTGTGATGGAACCACGACTGTAAGTTTCTTAGGCTCACACATTGCCCAGTAAGCCTGGACACTTAAAAATAATAGGGGCAAAAAAATTCATATGTGAACGGTGGATTAATATCGTCGTATTACACACACACACACACATATATATACATACATAATCTACCATTTCAATTGAAACTGGTACGCCTTTACAGTTAGTTGTGCATTTGCGTATAGAAAAATAAGCAATGCCTTAAACTTCAATATTGCTATATAATTTATATAAATAATGTAATAATCATAGAAAGTTATTCGCATTATTCATTATATATATATAAATTTAAAGATGCTATGTAAATGTATTGAGAAATCGCGTGTTTTTCCGATTTTAATCATGGAGTTATATTGTGTTAGATAGTTCTACCGTATCTTGTAACAAATAAATCTAGACTGTGACGTATGTTACAGCGCCCTCTATAGGGTATACCAAGAAAGAACAGAGTTCGAGGCTTGCTGTCGACCGGAATGGTCGTATACTGTTGAATTCCCGTATCATTATCTTTTTATTTATGTTTTGTGTGTAAATGTTGATGTTTCGTGCAAGTAATATTTTGTTAAATTAACCCTGGGCATCTTTATCACAATCTTTATTTTTGGTATAATGTATTTCTATTTCGTTACAGGTTCCTTGGCGGTGGAAGCGTAGTGTTGGCTTTTGTGATATCAGTAATTCTCCTATGTATTCCCCGGAAGCAAGAAATTGCTGAGCCAGAACCAGATATATTATCCCCGGATTATTTGTTCATTTGGAGGTCGGCTCTTCTAGTATTTTTGTTTCTGTCTTTAGTCGCAGCCCTGGTTTTGATGGTAATCGAACACTGGGCAGCACCGGTGTTTGCCAAACCTTTGAAGAAAGTTGTTCCTAGGAACACGATCATTTTTAGTGATTCGTCTGAATAGCTATAATTAGTATCGGTCTGAAATATTTTACATCTCTGCTAACAGAAAAATGGCAGACAAATCTCCAAGAGTTGGGACCCGTGTAGAAATTGTTGGCAAGGATGTAAAAGGCAAAATTGCCTTTGTAGGTAACACTAATTTCTCATCTGGAAAATGGTTTGGAGTGATTTTAGATGAACCTAAAGGGAAAAATAATGGTTGTGTGCAAGGCAAAGCATATTTTACCTGTCCCGATAATTATGGTATATTTGTTCGGCAGACACAGCTTTTAATTTTAGAAGATGAAAATGGTTCAAAAAGCAGAGCCTCTGCATCTCCTTCTACGGGTTCTTTAGAGAATGTTTCTCTAGAGAAAGGTGACAAGCGGAGAAAGTCATCGATGAATACGGGTATTCCGAAAATTCCTTCTGATAAAGGTGCGAAGGATGCAGCCAATTTGGCCGAATCACCTGCCTCTCTGAAAGGATCCATGATCGAAGAGGATGCCACCAGACAGTCTACTGATGTTTTAAACATTAGAGCTGCTGCTAGCACCCTCGAATACAAAGGTTTACTCCTTCAGAAAGACCAAGAAATAGATAATCTTAAAAATGAAATCAAAGATCTCAGTGAAAAACTGGAAACTTTAAAAATAAAACGCTCTGAAGACCAGGGTAAGATTAAAGAAGCTGAAAAAACTAAGATACAGATTCAGCAGTTACAAGAATACAAGTCTAAAATTACCGAAGTACAAGCTGATCTTCAAAGGCAGTTGACTCAAGCCAAAAAAGAAGCTAAGGAAGCAATTGAGGCGAAGGAGCAACATGCCGAAGAGATGTCCGATTTAGCTGAAGCTATGGAATTGGCTACGTTAGACAAAGAGATGGCTGAAGAAAAATGCGAGACTCTCCAAGCTGAGCTTGAACAAACAAAAGAAAAATTGGAAGAGTTGCAGATTGATTATGAAATAATGAAAACTGAAATGTCAGACAAAGGAAGTGATGGAACAGCAACAATGTACCAAGTAAAACAATTGGAGCAACAGAATGAAAGGCTGAAAGAAGCTTTGGTGAAAATGAGAGATCTTTCAGCCCAGGAGAAACAAGAACAGCAGAGAGCACAGAAAGAAATTGATCAGCAAAAATCAGAAATAACTGAATTGAGCAGAGCGAAAGAAAAGCTTAGTCTTCTGGTCGATGATTATGAGAAACAGTTAGGCGAATTAAAAGAACAAGTAGATGCTGCACTTGGGTCTGAGGAAATGATTGAACTACTCACAGAGAGGAATTTGTCGTTGGAAGACCGTGTTCGGGAACTGCAGGTTTTAGTGGATGATTTGGAACGTTTGCAAGATGTCAATGACCAGTTACAAGAAACTGCCAAAGAAACTGAGCTGGAACTCCGAGAAGAAGTAGATATGGCTAACGCTAAAATAATGGAAGGTCAGAGAAAACTGGAAGCTATGCAGGAGGCGATTGCTGATTATGAACAGACGATCCAAAAGTTTCGAGATCAAACAGAGCATTTACGAGAAACTAATCATGAACTTCAAATGCAGTTGCAAAAGGAATCTGATAGAGTTGCAATGTCAAAACCCGTGGAATATTTTGATTTCAAAGTAAAATATGCAGAGACAAAAGCATTCGCTCGAGCTGTTGAAATGGATTTAAGAAGACTTGAAGTTCAAGAATCTAATCAACATGTTACTTATTTGTGTGCGTTTATGCCTGATCATTTCTTAAATCGAGGATCTGATCATGATGCTATTTTGGTTCTTTTGCTAGTGCCTAGAATGATTACAAAATCAGAAATTTTAGCTGCACAAGTGAAAGAAAAATTTCCACCTCCTGAAAGTATTTCGAAAGATATTGTTCTTAAATCTCATAAAGTAGATCAGTATTCATTTGCTAATCGTTTAATGTATCAGTTATACTTTTTGCAGTCTTTACTGCATCAGTACGTCTGTGCATTGAACAACTGCAGTGTTGAACTCTTTATGAAAGTTGGCACGTTATATATGGAAATGGCCGTTCAAGAAAAAGCTCTCGATTATTACATCGACGTGTTGCGTAAAGATCAACTGGATGAAAATGTGAATATCGAAGCCCTGATAAAATCGGTTATGTATTTTTTTAATCTGTACAGCGTACATTTAGCTTCTGAGAAAGTGGACTGTTCTGTTTTGATGGGAGATAACATGAAACTCATTGGCGCCGCCTGTGAAGCCATTCATACAGATATTGCAAGCGTGAAGGCCCTATTGGATAATGCTGGAGAAAGTAGTGAATTTGGATCTTTATTAAAAGACGTGTGCACTTACTCGGATGATGTTCGACAGTTTGTGAAAAAAATTCGTCGTCGCCTTCCTGCCGATAACAGTTCGACTGTTCTGCAGTTCCAGGCCGAAGTGCAAGAGCAGTTAAGGGAGTGCCGTGAACACATAGGCCAAGTCATGACTGCCGCATTCTTTTTAAGGAAAGCTGCTGTCCAGCAAATGGCCATGTCCGGTGATGCTGCTCATGTGAATATGGAAAAACTAAAGGAACTTGCTCACGAATCCACCGACAAAGCGTACGGTAAGGACGACAGTGGGCCTGAATGCCTGAGGCACTCTATGAACCTTGTCATGAAGTATATGAATAAAATTTCTGGTGCCATGCAGGAAGGAGAGTACGAGGTAGAGAAGAATAGCGTGGACAAGGAAAATCCTCCTGTTTACTTGAGGGCGCAGGCTATTAAAGAGGAGGCCAGGGACTTAGAAAACTTGAAATTCAAACTGGAGTCGCGGGAAGGAGATATTTACGAACTGAAGAAGATGCTGAAGATCAAAAGCGACGAACTTAGTGAAATGCACGTCCGAAAGGAGATGGCAGAAAAGAAACTGGAAATAGCCACCAAAGACAGCGACGAAAGAGTTGATAGAATCCAAAGACAGCTTGATGAAGCAAAGATGCTTCTTAAAAAGAAAGAAAAAGAATTCGAAGAAACCCTCGATCACTTGCAGGCAGATATCGATGCTTTGGAAACCGAAAGAGGTGAGTTAAAAGATAAGTTAAAATTGATATCCAAAAAAGTTATTTTGGAAGGTTTGTCGAAAACAACGTCTTTAGCTAATCTTGTGGCATCACCTACTAGTCCTACTGTTCCTGGGTCTGCGACATCCAATGTTGTTCTTTCAAGGGATAGTTCATTACTTTCTCAACAAGTGCAAGATTTGCAGTTAGCTCTAAAACATTTAAGAAATGAAAATTTGAGATTGAAAGCTGATCGCATGGCCAAACAGCTAGAAAGTTTGCCGCCATTAAAAGTACCTTCAAAGCCAATTGGAATGCTTAGCACGACAGGTCTAAAGAATATGATTGATTTTGACGAGGCGGAGCCTATTGGATTTGAGAGTCTCATTGCTCTATCTAAGAAATCTAAAGATCTCTTACAGAAAGCCCATGATTTGACGTGTCCCACTGTTGTCGATATAAGTCGACGAAAACCTGGCACAGATCCTGTCATTGAAAAAATGGCTGCTAAAAATCAACTCGTAGACTCGGCCATAAAACTGAAAACATTACAAAACGAGGCCCAAAAACTACGAATTGAGGTTGCAAATCTTAGAGCTTCACAAGGGCGAGGCACGCAAATTAATGCAGATTTCTCATCCTTTCCTACACCCAATTTTGCTAAAGTGTGCAGTGAAGACAAAGAATTGGCTGCAAAAATTACTCTACCCAAACGTTGTGGCAGAGACGAAAGGGCGACAGTTCCTCTCTTGGTGTCAATGAATCAACTAAATCAGCTGCATGCAAAAATTTTATCATAAAAAAAGCTGTGTGCCTTAGGGGAAAAATTTAGTTTCACCTCTAAGAATTCTATGTTATTTTGTTGTTTAAGTCAGATTTATTTATTTATTCTTTAGGGATGACAGTGCTTTAGGATTGATTAAGCGTACAAGCTTGTCAATTCCGCTTATACTAAAATCAGTTGCTTTTAATAACTATGAATTGATCCCCCTTCTTACACGTTGTTTGTTATAGAATTCACATTCATTAGAATAATTAATATTTTCTATCTCTTTTCAGTGATAAACAAAATCGAAATATTTGGTTTGCATGTTTCAATTATGCAAGTTTGCGTCCAGAAAGTGGTCGCGGACTGAAAATCTTTTCAACAATTTTTCTGATACGTTATTTTGGTTTCATACAGTTTCACGAAATTTTATTTTGAATGTACTGTGATTTGAAAAGCTCGAACCATATTTTTTTAAAATCGGTGGACTAACATTCCAAAAATGCAGGTTGTTATATTTATGTGCTCCGCGAGTAGCAAGAAGTCCCTTAATTAGTTCAAGATGATTTATGCGCACATACCTACATGCGTATGAAACGGAAAGCCAAGCAACGTAGTGAATCAATTCTCCGTTATTAGAAGGAAGAGGAATACCATAGAATTGACATAGCCTTTGCTGATTGGTCGATTCCTATCTAACGGCCTACAATTTTTCCTACCACGAGTACAAGCCGAATTTAAGTTATCTACCACTCGTTACCGAATTCTGTTTCCTATCATTCAAATTTTAAAATACAAAGAAAAACATGGATTGGTCTTTAAATTTGAAGTATGTAGGAGAACATAGCGCTGCCCCCCAATTATCAACCAGCTTCTATAAATATTAGATCAGTACTGTTTTTTTTCCTTCCGCTAATGATCAGATTTTTAGTCTTAGCTGTTCTGGATGCTAGTTTGCACTCATTTTAAAGTTTTGTGTGGCTGTAACCTCAAAACCTCAATTCTAATATTGCAATCAATAATTGTGTTACCCAATCTTTGTGATCTACAATGTCATATTTCTAAAGACTGTTGTCTTTAATTGTGATAACTTTTAGTCATTTAAATTCTATATTTTATTCTTATTTATATATTATATTAATTTCACTTTTGGCAGTCAATACCTATATTGTTTTTCTTTACATCTAATAATTTAACCCTTAATGTACTCGTTAAATTTATGAAAAGCACTAATTGATGAACTATCTGATCACATGCAAAATATTATGATTCGAAATGAAATTATTTCTGTGTTTGTAAATTGAAAATTTTGTTTCGATTGTGTCTTCCGGTCTTCTATTGTAGGAGAAGATTTTTCAAGACACACGTCTTATTCTCCTGATATTTTGTTTTAACAAAACTGTGATGTATGTATGTACGACTTTTGGAAAATAAAACTCAAATGATCAGAAATTTATTTTCTGTCCTGTGCCTTTCAGATACCTTCTTGTCTGACTGTGAAATCACCGTCTCATCCATACATTGTATATTATTTTCTTAGGAGAGCCTGTTGTACCTTGGACGTATTTTTAGGTTTTATTGTATATTTCTTCCATTTTGAAAAAAATGGTGCATTTTTTCGATATTTGTTTTTGTTAGTGAATGCATATAATTTAATTATAATTTTTATATAAATTATTTTTATATTTTTGAGTCTTTAAAAATTAGAGTTTTAACTAAGACCAAGGTACAACACCATGATATATATTGGACCTATCGTTTTTTTAGTTTGAACTCGGTAAAGCATAAGTACTTTTCACTAATCTAACAGTGAAACAGGACAGGGTTCCCACGGTTCTTAAAAACTCCTTAATTTTAGCTTTCATTTTTAAGGGCCCTTAAAACTACTTAATTTTCATCAAAGGTCCTTAAAAACTCCTTAATTTTTAAATTAGAACGTGGTCCATTTCTCCATCGGTGAGATCTGCCGTCGTCATGTGATTTCGTATTAGTTTTCTTATGACAGTTTTTTCTTAGTTACTTATTTGACAAATAATCGTGTGTATATTTACAAGGTTTAAAGTATAAAGTCAGCTGCTCTTTTCTAATAGCTAACAGTCATGCAGATTTTAATTAAACGAAGCATGGAGGATGTGGGTTAGTAGATATTTCAGTTAAATAACTGAAATATCTACTAACTATCTAATAAGTTTAATTTTCCTTGCTGTCAATGTAATAGGAAAGTCAAACTTTCTTCTATCCCAGGCGACGTTGGGTATAATCAGCTAGTATGTATATATATATATATATATATATATATATATATATATATATATATATATATATATATATATATAATATGACTGATATGTTATATATCATTCATTTTTTAAACCATCAGAAAGTACTGTTTATAATGTTTTTATTCATAATTTATTTTTAGTTTGATCACTCAAAAAACTTTATATGTGCTTGATTAATTTTTCAATGTGATGATTAATTTTTCAAAATTAGTTTTTGTCAAATAGATTTATCCTATATTAATTTTTATGCATTTTTAAAAACTTAATTCTGAAATATTGCCGGGCATTTATTGAACATGCCTTGTCTGGTTCATAATCATTAAAATGTGTTCATCAGGAAATAGGGTTTATGTTGTGTATTTCAAGTAGGTCCTTATAAAAAGTTATTTTGGTCCTTAAAAAGTCCTTAATTTTTGTTCTGGGAAAAGAGTGGGAACCCTGCAGAATATTAGAAAATTAGATTTATCAATATGAAACAAATTTATTGTATTAGATAGATATGATATATGCACCCATTTTACGTCCGATGGGTTTCAAGGAATGATGTTTATCAAATGAGAAGAATAAAAAGAAATAGTTATAAAAATTCAAATGCTGGCACGAATAACGCATTTATCTTTAAAGAAAATTAGCATGAAAGCTATTGTACTTTAGACTTAAGTTGTGTCTAGTTTCTAAAACTAAGATAAAACCAACATATCGGTCCAAAATACAACGGTTAAACTGACTGAATAAATGTTGTTTACATTCATCTGGAGATAGTTATGATGAATTACTAATAAATTCAAATAAAGTATCATTATTTACTGATCAAAGTCAGTAGGGGTTAAAACGTGTTAAAATCATCGGAAAAAAATACGAAATATCAAAGTATTTATTTTATGAGATGCAGTTTCTTTAGCTGCAGTACTGCCTATACTAATAGAGGGACCTTCCTTATTAGTATGTATTTACACACTGCGAGTAAGTTTATAAATAAAATCTAAGCCTTCAAGTTCAACAGGTATCATTTTAATCATTGTTGGACCAAGATACCAGATATTTTGAGGGTTGCAGATTTCCCGGCCCTTTTTTCAATCAAGAATGCATCAAAAATTTAAAACAAATCTTACATATTAATTGATACTTTTGTCATAATTAATATAATCCTAAATAACTTGTAAATATTGATGACACACCTTTCAAATCTTCCATGTGTGTACAACACAATAATTTAAGCTAACAACAAGAACAAAAAAAAAATATCAATATTTTGTTGAAATTTGGGTATTGTGTTGTTCTCTTAAGGACAATCCAATTGATCAGTCGAAGGTACTAGATTAGTAGATTAAAGTAAAGAATCTTATATAAAAGTTTGAGTTGAGAAAAAACAATAAAAACAGTGGAAATTTTTTTTTAAACATTTCTCCCCCCCCCTCAAAAAAATAATTTTGTAATAAACGGTCTTTTTAAAAACACTAAAATATGTGTAGCTTAAAGCGAATAAAAATATTCGATTAACAAATAAAATCATTTTAAAATGTAGTTCTTACGTTATCAATAAATCCAGGTATCGTAACTGTATCAAGTTCGTAGTGTTTGGCTGATAGACTGAGAAATGACACTAATTTAAATACTGAATAATTTTATGTCGCCAACCGAAGTACAAATGTGTATTTTTATCCCATTTTATACTACAATTAGAAGAGATGTCAACAACTGTTTACACGGTGAGAAAGATTGCTTAAAACATCAATTCCGAAGTGCGGTCAGTCACTGCTATTCTGCGCATCTGTTCTGAGGCAAGAATTGAATGATTGGTTGGTTTGAAGCGCTACGGTTTACTATTTTGCTACATGAGGGCAGGAAACGGATATAAATCTTTGCTTTGGGGGTCTACGTATCACCTAACACTCATTATTGTGTTTTGTTCAAACTTCCCATCACCTTAAACTTTTTTCTGGTTTTAGTCCACCTCATCGCTGTTTGTGTTTGCTTTTTTTGTGCCAGTAGTATTCCGGAGTTAGAGGGCTTGGCCCAGACAACGCCGTAATTCATGCATTCTGTGGATACGTATCTGTTGAGTTCAGCTTGATGACAATTCCGATAAAGCCAGACCAATTACTAAATCGCGTTAATGGTATGAAGAGCCTACAAATTCGTTCCCCCTGAGTCAGTTGAAAAGCAAAGGCTATAAAAAATACATGCACCTTCACGGGAACGCGAAATCTGGTCAAGCAAGGGGGTTAGCAGGGGTGATTCTGATCCGAAAATATTTCTGAAAATTTATGTGAATCTGTTCCGAAAATTATAAAAAGCAGATTCCCCCCGAAAATTTAAAAAGAATTTTCGGAAAAATTTGTTTCAAAAAGTTTAAAACCATCTCCCGCTTCAAATAAAAAAATATATGAATGAATTTTGAAAATAATTAGAAAACTTTATACCTTTTCTCAACCTTTTTCTTTTTTGACTTGCCCAAAAATCTTTTTTCCCCCAAGAACAGTAACTATATGTTATGTGATTTTCTATTTTAAAGCAATATGTTAAAATTTAAATTTATGTATTCATATTAAGAAATTGAATTTTTGTTTTGTAGATAACCAACACATACACTGATATATGTGTATTTGTATTATTTTATACAGAACACACTTATATTTTCAACTCTGTAATAAGGTGAAATATATTAGAACATATTAAGATATTTGTGAACGATAAATCACAGTATTAAAAATCAGATATCATCCAGCTCTAGTTTTGACACCCAGAAATTAATTTTAATATAGTTTTTATTATAAATTAGTAGCGTATACATTTTCAGAAAATTGTGTAGGATGTTCAGAAAATATTTTCTTACTTAGAATCACCCATGGAGGTTAACCTCTCTACGAGCCTTAAGTGACCAGTGAAACCGGTCCCTGACCTATAAAATATTTGACATCACGAATTTACCACATTCATAGAGGACTGGGGACGCTGTACAGTACTTAGTAAACCTCTATATATATGTGTGTGTGTGTTTGTGTGTGTGTTTGTTTGTTTGTTTGAAGCTCTGGAAAAAAACAAATTTTTTCTCTATAATTCTCCTAAATTATAAGTTTATATCAATAGCTTTACGAAACTTACAAAAAAAATGCAGTATTACAATAAGAAGACAATGGTGCTGTAGCTGGCATTAGATTTTTCGTGCACATAGGCACCCCTCCCCCTCCACACAGCTTTAAAAAATTGCGTTCTAGGTTAGGCTGTTGTCTATCACCCAAGGCTGGTTCTGATGGAGATTAAGTTTAAAAAAAAATATTAAATTGATGATGAGTTATGATTATGTAACGGAAATACTCTCTTATTCGAGAAATATATTTTATTATGTTATTTTATAGCCAATACTACAAGGCAACTAACTTACTTTAAAAAAAAAATCCAAATTGTATAATATAAAAGTTTAAAAAGATATTGGCGTTATGTTGTAGAGATTATATCAGATAATCTCTCCAAGAAGCTGCAAAAAAGTGGAGTCTTTCACAAATGGCTAAATTAACCTGGACGGCAAAATTCTCGCCGTTGAATTAATATTAAGGAGATATTAAAATGAATATAACTTTTGCTTTGAAAATTGATGCTAATTTTTTTTTCTTCCTAAATACCGATCTTATTGCAGCTGTTAGTAGTTTTCGAATAATATTTTTTGAACTTATTTATAAAGAGTAAATTTTCTCAGAGTTATACCAATTAAATAGAAAATAATTTATTAATATTAGAATTCAAAACATGTTTGCACAATCGAGTCTTGTTTCCAAGTGCTTAAGAATTTTAAATTTTGGATAAAAAAAAAATTTCTTTTCAGCTTAATTTTTTTCTTTGCTTTAAAAAAATTATCTTTATCATATCATATTTTGTTGGGGACAAATTTGGAATGTTTCCCGGGAGACAGAAACTTTTGCTACGCTCAGTAATTTTTTTTATTTTTAAATGGCTCTGGGGCTTTTCGAATTGTGCCCTATTTTCACGACAGATGGCAGCAGAAGTTTAGAACATTGTGGACCTCTTTTTTATTATTTTTTTCCCCCTACTCCTTTGACATTTCTTTCCCTGACGGAAGAACTTTTTAGTTTAGCGAATATTTAGTAATATACCTGCGTTGGAAACACGATGTTAGCGGCTGTTGTCGTTTAATCCAGTCCTATGCGTCAGTGGATTGAAAGCTTATTATTTTTCAAAAGTCCAAGGTTGAATGTTAGAAACTTTTTGCGCTCACTTTAGATAGATCACTTCTGTAAAGGGAACTCTGTGAAGATTACGAACGGAGGAAAATATTCCTTTAAAGCAAATATTTCGGAAGAGGTTTGTTTTTAGACGGTGTGTTTATTACTCTGTTACAAATTGTTGTGTTCCAATCTCTACAGAAAGTCGGCGGGGGCCATTAGTCCGAGCAGAGTCGGTTCTATGCCCTAGCAAACCGGATGGCATTGTTGTAGTATTTGCTTAATTTTTTTTTTTTTTTTATTAGGAAAAGAGATTGTATAAAAATGTTTTACTAAATCTAATGCTGTATAACTTGGAAGTGTGTAACGTGATTATTTTTTCTATGAGATTTAATTATAATATCAACCAGTGCAAATAAAATGTGTAAGATAGGAGTATATACGGTAGAACCTCAATTATCCGATCTCATTGGGACCGCTTGTACCACGGATATCGGAAATCTCGGTTAATAGGGATTATATATTTTTTAAAAAATTTTCTCTGTATGTACTAAATTAAATAATGAAAGATGCATTTTCAAAATTAACTCAAATGTCAAGAAAATATTTTATCATTTAAATTTAATGTACAGGGTATTTGAAAGACAGCAATTCAAGACATGTTCTCAGCTTTTCCACAGACACACTGCGAACAACTGTAGAACATGTTATTTTACGATTTCAAATGGTAGCTGAAATATTAGCTGTCATGTTAACCATGTCTTGCTGTAATAATTTTTTTAAAACTTGAGTAAATGTTGACAGAATGTTTAATTCATCAAATAACGTCACCTGGTGGTAAAATTCTGGACAATTCCCCCCCCCCCCACACACACACGCAATTTTTTTTTATTCGCTCAAAATCAATTTCTATCCCTTCATTATCTCCTACACAATATTTCATAACTTCCCAGACAATAATTTCCACCTTAGAGAACTTTAAAGTAGGAAAGTTTAACCCTGGACATTTATTTATTAACTGCACATTACTAATTAAAAAAGTCTGTCGTTGCAAAAAGAGATTATAGAGACAGAAAATAAATTCGAAATAACAAGATTCGTATTTTATTAGTAGTATCAAGATTAGTATGCCAAACGATGGCCGATTGGTTAGGGTGCTGGCCTTCGAAACCGGAGTTCGTGGGTTCGAATCTCACTGGCATGGATGTTCGTAGCCGTTCGGAATCGGCTTCAAGCTGTAGGTCCCGGTCTCATTAGCCCTCGTGTTGCAAAATAGTAGACCGTAGCACTCCAAACCAAACCAAACTGTCGTTGTAAAAGTCCATATTTTGTATCAATTGCTGCCCGACCGCGCCAATAGATCTATCCTTTCTTTGCTCCAAATATTTTAGGGCAGTTGTTAGTGAGGAACACCTTATGTATGATTTAATAATCCTTGAGTCCTGGTCCTCATTGTCAGTAACATGAATGTCTCATGAGGTTTTGGTTTTGAGCTTTTTGCGACCGGGACGTACTGATTAAAGCCGAATCCGAAAGGCTACGAACATCCATGCCACAATGGGATTGAAACCCACGAACTCCGGTACCGAAGGTCAGCACTCTAACCTTTCGGCCATCTAGTCTGATGAGGGATTAACGGCCTGTATAATTTCGTTATCCTCAAGAAATTGAAAGCTTGGCTATTGGTTATACACGTATCTAGCATATTAGCTTAAATTAGTTTGTAACGCTAAATCCTTTTTTAATAAAATTTAATGATTTAATTTACCTCTCAATTTACATAATTTTTTTTCATTAGAGCTATACTTTAATAGACATGAAACTATTTTTACTAAACTTTTGATCTCCATTTTTAATAACACTGTGTATGTTATATAACAATTATCAGATATTTAGAAAAAAAAAAGTCAGCTCATGTAATAGAAACATTGGTTAATCGAAGATCGTCTAATTAAGGTTCTACTGAATATTTTAAAGAAAAACTGGGCTGCGTAGCGATTTGTTGTATGTAACAACACAGATATGCTTGCTTTGACAGATTTTCGCTGGCTTATTATAAAAGAAAAAGCGGGGATTCTATTACTTTATTTGAGAAAATACAAAGTCCAGGATGCGTGGAAAAATGAGTGTTTCGTTTAGGTAATTCACGGCAATAAATAATCAGTGTTGTGGAAATTTTGAGATATATATATACTTATGTTTTATACAGAGTTGTGCTCTAGTCCAGAGGGGGGTCACCGTTTCACATCTTTATCCGCAGTCGCAAAACCACTAGAGACGCCTGAAATGTGCTACCAATAAAAATGAGCAGTTTCTTTTTATTATTTTATCAATAATTTTTACTGAGCCGAGTTGTGAAATGCGATTAGTTTATCGAGTTTCGATTTGTACAGCATTTTTGGGAGTATGCGGACAATAATTCCAGATAAGAATTCCCTCTCCCGAAAAAAATCTAGCTTATTATCTGTTTCATGTACGACGTGAACTGAAATACGAGCTCGAATGGGGAAATGAATGGATATCTAAATGTTTTGAGGAAGTTTCTAGTGAATGTTTGTTTCTGATATCAGAATGACTAAATAAAACATTTAAAAGCTTTCTTTCAGTAGCAGTAGAACTAGGATAACAAATTTGTGTAATAAAGCCCCAAAATTTGTCTGAAATATCCCAACAGATGAAGTAGAGCAGGGGTGGTCAAATACTTTTAAGCGCGGGCCAAAATGAAATTTTCAAAATATCTCCCGGGCCGGAGGACTATACCGCGTACGCTGTGCACACGCGAATGTTTTGGGTGGAGATTTTTCCTTGCACTATATGTTTCACTATATTTAAGAAAATCGGCATTTTTCAATGATTCTCGTCTTGATTGTAATTAAGAGAAATGATTTAGTAATTTCTTATTAAAGTTTTTAGCAAATAGAGTTTTATCATAAATGCTTTGACGTTTGAGTGCATATTGAAAGCGAATTGGTTTTTCCTTTGTAGATTTAGTTCGTTCAAATATTTTACAATATCTACTTCTTAGGGTTACGGGCCCTTTAGGCGACGCATTGGCGAAATCCGAAAACACGGAGCTACGCATACAAATACTGTTGATTTCAAGCATATAAGAGATTAAAAAAATTACATGCAGGAATTTTCAACGTGCCGGATAAAGTAAGCAAAAGGGCCGGATCCGCCCCGCGGGCCGGCTTTTGCCCACCTCTGAAGTAGAGTATTTCACATTTAAGAAATTATTACACTTGCGGAGAATTGCGCAACTTCTGGCCACAATCTCGAGGGTTAAAATAAATGTCATGTAAACTTTTTTTTTTTAAATCCTTCGAGTAAAATACCCTCGGCCTGAAGACAATTTTGCCATTCCATCTAAATATGGGGGAGGGAGTGATATGTGAGGTTTCCAAATTCAGTCCCCATGAGTACCTCGTAGTATACCACTCCCAATGATCCAACACGGCTGATAGGTAGCGTGAAGGACTTCGTCAAGAATAGGATCCTCTTCAGAATCACATTTAAATAAGAGCTTGTTTCATTGTGTACGTTTACCAACTGGTTTAAAATCGGAGTCACACGTTGTATATAAGAAATCATTTTTTTACCATTTTTTCCTACTCTAAAAAAAGGAGTAAATACGCTACTATTTCTAGTATTTTAGTTTCTCAAGTTCCCATTTTTGTCCAGACTGGCGGCGGCAACAACTTGAGGCTTTCCTTAAAAAATAGAACAATGGATGAATGGGTAGGGCAGTGCTCTCCGGTACCGTAGTTGTGGGTTCGAATCCCACTACTGGCATGGATATTCGCAAGCGTTCAGAATTGGAGTTAAGCAGTAGGTTCCGGTCTCATTAACCCTCGTGTAGCAAAAAAGTACACCGTAGCGCTCTACACCAAACCAAAATTTAATAAATATAATAGAATAGCATAACAGAAACTTTAAAAGCAAATTTATTTGACACTCTCCGTTGCAGACGCAACAAAATATAAGATTAAAAAATATCTAGTATTATTTATATTTTTGTCTTTTGAGTCAAGATTTTAGGATTTAGCGAGCATAAATCTACTTTTTTTGCAGCTACATTGACATAAATCATGACAAATAGACTATTATAAAGCTTAATTTTATAGTATTGTATTTACGTGTGATACCCCAAATAAGCATAAAGATTTTTTTTTTTTTTTTCTAAATAAAGGCCACGATTCTAAGATATCTAAAGTGACAGATGATCACTAACTAGAATGGGCTGTAATATCAAAGTTGTTTCAATTTCCTATTTGTTTTGCTGTATGCACTCTATTACAACTTACGTTTAAGATATTCATCCATATACACATATATTTGACAACAAATAACTAGGACATTAATGGGTTAACTAAGACTTAACTTCTTTTGACTTCTCTCGGCTGAAAAAAAAGTTATATATATATATATATATATATATATATATATATATATATATATATATATATATATATATATATATATATATATATATATATCTATATGTAATCCATATTTTATAAAACTTCTTGACAAGGAGAGAGATAAACAGCTAGCAGTAATAAAAATGCAGTCGGGCCGACATTGAGGAGAACGGCACAAGTCTAATCAAACTTTATTCCAGAGCAGCTACAACGCACATCCATTCTACTGGACGACAGACAAAGAAAAGCCACAGAGTTTACTCTGATCGAACAGAGGTGCACCCAAGAGCGATGACAGAAAGAATTTTCCCACGGTAAAAAAACAACTTAATAAGTGTATTAAATGCAATATCAGAAAAACGGGAAACCATTTGCCGCCGACAGCTGGAAAACATGTTGAATGGACAAAAAGTTTACAGTTTTAGGACAGAAAGGAATGTTAAGAGGAAAATACTCCGTCGATTAAACTATTTAGAGGCTGGAAAAAGATATAAGGGAATTAGAATGGGAGAGAGGAGGTTTTTAAGAAATATTAAAGCTCAATAATTTTGATATATTACATATATATACATAAATATACACATAAATGTTTGGTTTCTTGGCTCCTCCTGCGTTGACGGATCCTACATCGTCGACAGTAAGTTTAAAATGTCGATCAATTCGCTCTCCCATATATATATGTCATTTGTTGCCACTCTCTCGAAGGTGCATTCTAACGGGGAGACAGAATTCTGTAAGAACGCGAGAAAACCTAAATTTAGTTAATAATTAAACAAAGCAATTCATACTATGATAATAAAAAAACAATGAGACTAGTACAGACATTGTTCTGAACAATAGTTGGTATGGCTTGGAGCGTTACTCTAAATTTTTTTTCACCTAGCGGACTTATTGTTTACAGTCTGTTCCGTAAGTCAATGTCAACAGTGGAATTCGGATACCAGTAGCCTAGCTATTGTGAAATCATTTAACCCTTTAAGGGACAGTGGTTTCAGAGCGAAACCACATGTTAAATTTTTTCTCTGCTTTTGAAAATCATACGATGGATTTTTTAGGTATTCTATATTTGTGACATTTCCTACTCACAGCATAGAATATACAAGAGCTCCATATTTCATTTGAAATATACATGGTTAAACTTATTTTACCTGGAAAAGTCAGTAATATGATTTTCCCACTTATAACCCCAAATAAAAAATATATTTCTAAACAACACTTATAAATTGTTTGTTTGGTTTGGAGCGCTACGATCTACTGTTTTGCAACACGAGGGCTAATCAGACCGAGACCTACAGCTTAAAGCCAATTCCGAACGGCTGCGAACATCTATGCCTGCAGTGGGATTTGAACCCACGAATTCCAGTACCTAAAAACAGCGCTCTATCATTTGGACATCGTTCGGCCGTAAATTGTTTCGTTTTTTCTTTATTATACCCTTTTTATGATAATCATTGTTTCCCCAACATAATTAAACCTTTATAAAAATATTTTCCCTCCGTACAAGTGTTTTGCACTTTAAACACCCCTCAAATTTTACCCTACCCCCTCAAGAAATGTAAAAAAAGACATGCATTTATCATAGATACCATTATTGAACTAATTTCATTAAATCCCAAAGAATTTATATGAGTGACCTTTAAAGGGTTACCGTAATGAAAACTGAATTCCGCAAAAATTATTTTGCTGCCCTAAATTTAAAAAAAAAATAGTCAAAATTTGCATAAAATTTTGTTTTGTTAGTTACTGTTCTTTGAAATAATAGCTGAGTAACACTCATCTTTTGATAATTATTTTTAATCAGCGTGCAGGATAAACAATTGGGAAACGACATACGATGAAAGGATTATACAGAACTACAGATTTTGTACTAATTTGGCATATTTTTTTTAGCGAACAAAATGATTGGGTTATTCCAGAAATGCGATCCTTTCAAATAAATTTTGCGCATGGTCCTCCTAATGCGGAATGTGTCCCCGGTGCAGCCTGCAGTAGACGCACGGAGTCTCTTTCTTCCTGTCCGTCACCGCACCGGGATCTTGGTACGCCACTCGCGAAGTCGTCTCGAAACTGCGGTACACTTGCTTCAGACGAGGCAAGTCCAGTTCCGGCTGATGGCCCGGAAAGCAGCGGGGCTCCCCTAAATACCAACAGCCATCAAAATATGCATTTTTCTTCACGGTGGTTTAAAGTATTTATACATTATAAGTGATATAAATAACATTTAAAAAAATCTTATGACAAACTTTTGCGATCGACGAGCTCGGTTATTTTATAAACAGTATTAGCGAGTACTGTTCATCATTACAAATAATTTACCAGTAGACTATTTGTATTGATAAACCTTTTAGGTCTATCATTCCTCATTCCTAAAAAAAGGAATGGCATTTATAATTAAGTCCAGAAACTGTATGAATATAAAAAAAGGATGATACAATTTGAAAAAAAAAATAGCCGCAAATATATCTTATAGTTATCTGTATTTTTTTTTTTTTTATATTTCAGACTGTCTTCTATTTTTTTGTCTTTATTTTCTTATAATATCAAAACCTCCTCGATAATTTTTAGATATATATGTTATAGACTCTCTTTAATAACGGATCATTACAAAATTGAGAGTATTACTTTTCATTACGATCTGTTGTATGCAGTCTCTGTTTAACACTTTATCATTTGTGTGGACACTCTCTTTCTCTCTCTCTCTCTCTCTGTATAATACCCACGCACACACAGACACACACACACACATATATATATATATATATATATATATATATATATATATATATATATATATATCCATTCTTGTTTCAGCTTTGTAAGCGGTCGTTTGGACTTCCTGGACGATTTCTGGCTAGAATTGTCGAGGTAGTTTTAATTCGTCCTAGACTAGCGACGATGTTCGGTTCTATATCATCCGAACTTGCTTTGCTATTGTTTAAAAACCCTCTTCATGGTATAAACTATATACTTCTTTATAGTTTGAAGTATTTGCTTTAGTCACTGTATATGTTTACCATTTTATTGGTAAAAATTTTACGTATAAAATGTTTAACATATACAGTCCACTCTCATTCACTTTTTGACTACTTTAGTTTAGTTACATACGAAAGTGTCTTTTTTTATTTTTTATTTAATGATAGCACAAAATAAATGTGTCAGTTATACACACAGACGCATATTACTGTTGAAGTGCAATTACTTACTTCTAGACGGTATAACTTTCCCGCCCTTGGGGCCATCTCCGTACCGGGTTATATATTCCGTCCCGTAAACGTGGTCATACTGAAAATATAAAAGGAGATACTTGCATCATTTCAGTCGAATGAAGAGCGCGAGTCGAACAGAGAGCAGTGTACGTACGTCGCTGAGGGGGATCCTGTGCTTCAGGTAGTCGACGTCCCACTGGTCTTCCACCCAGTTGTTCACCTTCACCTCGGGACGGTAGCGATTCTGAAAGAAGTCCACCGTCACTAACACATCGCGAACACCAGAAATTGGTTTTACTTTCTTATTTCAAATTACATGTGCACTCGACAATCTGCGCTGGAAGTCGATTCTAGGTGAAATTCCAAATTCACCCTGTCCTCAATACCTACAAGCACAGCTATCATAATTTCTTCCGACAAGAACGGTTAAGTTAGAGGAAAATTGCATCACAACAGAAATAAACACATATGGAAGGTGCCTTAGACCACTCTTGTAGAACATAGGGGCGTACATTACGCTTCACCTTAATTGGATACCCCATACGAAGGTACATACTCTGACCCCATACGCTAATGACTTCCAACTATCCGTAAAAAAAAAAAAAAAAAAAAAAAAAAGAATTAGAGCAAAACCACGATCCTCACTGAAGCAATTTAACCAATAGGTGAGGACACATAAACTTCAAATTAACTGGGAGAAAAGTCAAATCCTTTGCTTATAACCAACCCCGAGTTTCAGGCATGGGATTTATGCGTAATGACAACCTAACAGACATACAATAGACAATAAAACACTACAGTCTGTCGATAGCATCAATTACCTGGGTGTCACTATCCACAAAAACTTGGCTAGCAAGCACTTTGCACAAATCCGACCGAGAAATTTAGGAGTACGTTCAGATTTCTGGAACGCATGTCGACCCCAAACTATTGGTTGGGATTGGTTGTGAGTTGGTTGGTTGGATAGGCAAAATAGGGTCACTCAATTATCTTTCTTGTAATAATAATCATAACCCCCCCGTCTGATCGATCATTGCCGAACGATGGCCGATTGGTTAGGGTGCTGGCCTTCGGTACCGGAGTTCGTGGGTTCGAATCCCGCAGTGGCATGGATGTTCGCAGCCGTTCAGAATCGGCTTTAAACTGTAGGTCCCGGTCTCATTAGCTCTCGTGTTGCAAAAAGTAGACCGTAGCACTGCAAACCAAACCTGATCGATCATTAGGCATAGAGCATCTTTCCCTAAATGCTTAGCTTAATTTTAATTAATCCTCGACAGGGGGCTACACAACAGCCATAATGCATGGCAGTGCTACTGTATTTTCCCTTTTCTTTCCAACCCGAAGTTCCGAGATTCAAGGAGTAAGTCTACTTTCTTAATATCTTTCTCTAATGCTTGCTTTATAGGCCAAGTAACATTTCCACTTTTTGGTTCGTCTCTTCTCTGTCCTTTTTCACCCTGCTTTTTCTCCACCCATTGTGAACGAATCTAAATTCTCCCTCGGACTCCAAGAAAGTCCATCCTCTCGGCCGTTTGGATTCCCCAACCTCAGAGCCAGATAGTAGGCCACTCACAAGGGTGACCACAGATCGAGGTCGAGAAAGGCCACGGTGGGGTTAGAACTGCAATGAAGAGTGCCTTTGCAATGTGGTCAACACAAGTCAAAAGTTACGATCCCTGGGGTAACCAGCAGCACTGCTAAAAGGTCCATATTGCCTGAGGGGACCACGGCTCGACTCTTTTATTTTATATCTTCGTCCTTTTTTTTAATTATCAGTTCTTAACTTAGGTCTAGTTGAAACCAATGCGAGGTTTCAGTTTGTATTTTTGAGCAACAAGGGTTCCGTCAGGTGGGCCAAAGTTCTATTGCAATGACTCATGAGCGATGGTTTCGAGTCAAGGACTGCGACTGTCTCATCACAAAATTTCCTGTTCTGCCTTTAATCCATCCGGATTTCGTCTTGAAGTGCAACGAGTAAAATTAATCATGCTACAAGGTTAGCCCTGATTTTGGTATGCTTGGTCTGCGCCACCCTCTCTAACTCCTTCGTCAAGAGTCCTGGTAGCGCATCCAGTAGTTTTCCATATTCCCCCAATGACCACTACTCTGCTGCGTTCTCTTGCCAGTGGCACGACAGGTGCTTGCCGGGCAGTTTGAAGGGATTGACCGGGTGGGGTAATATTTGCGATCTACCCTCCCCTACCGGGACAAGCCTGGAAGACCTCACGCCCAGATCGGTGCTAGATAGATAATGTGTTGTTCTTTCTTCTCCCCTAGGCTTCTCTCCTCTGAGAGACAAAGAGGGGAAGAGGGGTTGCGATTAATTTCAACATGGAAGAGATTCTTTGTGAGGAGGACGATTGTAGAAGCACATCGAAGATGTGCTCCCCCATATATCACCACTCGAAGCGACACCTTCATGCAATCATACTCTTTCCAAACAAAAAAGAGCAGCAAAATGTTAATACAACTGTTCTGAAGCTTCCAGTGGATTCTTTCCCACTGCAGAGAGCGAAACTCTAAGGCAGAAGCTATAAAAACAGATGTTTCGTCTCGCTCATTGACTATTTCTTGCTTAGTTTTCACCAAGTTGGCAGCAGCAACCCTTTGTACCCAAATAAAGAATAGAAAGCTAAAACTATGAAGAGAGAAAATTATCGCCGTTGCGTATCAAGCACATTTCTTCTTTTTTTCTCCTCGTAACAGATTAGTATATATTAATAGCGTCACTGGAACAAAGAGCGAAGATGCCTCGGACGCAGTGGAGTATGGCAAATGACCGTTCGTTTATCACTCCATTATTCCGTACGCGTTTTCGCAAGTGAAGGGGAGTCAGTCCTGTGTTGACAATAGTGGCATTCTTGATCACTTTCCTCGACATCGAGGGGTTAAACACGTTCGTCGCGAAGGTCATTCATCTGATATTTTCTCTAACCAAACGAAGCTCAAGTTCATCTGAGCACGAGAGAAGAAATAAGTTACATATCTCGAGGAAATCGCATAAAGATGATACACTAAAAATACGTGGAAATGGCATCCAAACAATCCGATTGCAAGAAGCGGTCGATGCAAACCTACGAGAAAGTTTATCTAGCATAACTTGAGAATAGGAACAACCTACTAAAACAATTAATTTTATTTATTTATTTATTCGAGGGGGGGGAGATGGGCATTTTGAGGCAAAAGAATTTATGAATTGGCAAAAATCGCTTGCGTTGAAAATTATTTCTATTCCTAATTCGGAGGTAGTTACCAAAGCCTTCCCGAATTTGTCTTCATACTAAGAATTTGTTTGATCCAGTACTATTATATTTGCCCTCTTATCAATTTGACGGATGAAATAAAATAAATTGTAAAAATATTTAGGATTATTTTGTTTCAACAGATAACGACTGACTTCACGTTACATCCAAACTTTTCTCTAAAAAACTAAACTCCTCGGCGCTACTGCCCAACTAGAGGGCCAGTTTCCGTTGTCGAGAAAAGGGCTGGGGTAGGAAGCATATGTCCCGGTTAGGTGGTCAGGATTAAACGGAACTCCTGTGTTTAGTTCCCAAGCGTGATTGGTCTTCAGTTTGTCTACCCACGGAATCCACCTTAGAGGTACGTACACACAGGCCCAAGGATCGAACCTGGGACCTGTGTTTGATGAGCTCAAAGAACTATTACAGCGCCATAAACTTTTTTGTATTCTAGCTTCATTCGCGATTTTATTTGTTTTCGCATTTGCATTATCAATTTCCATTTTTGAAACCATGGAAAAACAGGCTATGTCAAAACATTTGTTTATTTTGTTTAGATGTGTCCGCTCAAACAGACGGTGGACAGTCAACTAAACAGAATGACAAAACGTTTGTTCATTCTATTTAGTCGTGTCCTTTCTATTATAAAGGAAATATATTTCTTGCTATTAACGCTTTTATCAATATACGGAGGATAATGTTTCAAAGAAGTATAAGCGGAAGCTAAACTAAATAAAATATATTAAAAATTAAATATAAAATGAGTTCAATGTTTCATTTAAATACATTGTTTATAAATAAAATTTACTGAAATTTAAAGCGATTGTTCTGTTTCCACGTTGAATTAGGAAATATGGCTGGTAACAGGATAAATTTTCTGGGCTAAAAACAACTGGGGTTAAAATTTCATGTAACTGCCGGATTAAATTGCGCTGGTTTACACACACACACGTATATATATATATATATATATATATATATATATATATATATATATATATATATATATATATATATATATATATACTCTTTAACACACACACACCCCAAAAAAATTGGTGCGTTGAGAAGGAGTTATCTGAATGAGACGATATCGGTACCATGTACATGTGATGTACATGGACAGAAAAACAAATGATTACATTCTGAGAAAAGTAGGTTGATTTATTCAAGTGATAGAGCTTCACAAAAATGAAAAATTCAATAACGCGTTTGTCCACCTCTAGCTCTTATGCAAGCAGTTATTCGATTTGTCATTTATTGATAGAAGTGGCGGATGTCCTCTTGAGGGATATCGTGCGAAATTCTTTCCAACTGACTCGTTATATCATCAAAATCCCCAATTGTTGGACTTTACCCATAATGTTCCAAACGTACTCAATAGGAGAGAGATTCGAAGACCTTGTTGGCCAAGGTAGCGTTCGGCAAGCACGAAGGCAAGCAGTAGAAATAAGTGCAGTGTGGGGTCCGGCATTATCTTGCTGGAATGTAAACCCATGATGGCGTGACATGAAGGGCAACACAACGGGACGTAGAATTTCGTCGACGTACCGTTGTGTTATGAGTGTGCCACGGATGACAACCAAAGGGGTCCTACTACGAAATGAAATGGCACCCCAGACCATCACACCTGGTTGTCGGCCTGTATGTCGGAAAACAGTCAGGTTGGTATCCCACCGTTGTCCAAGGAGTCTCCAGACACGTCTTCGCTGGTCAGTTCTAAGCGGGACTCATCACTGAAGACTAGTCTACTCCAGTCAGTGACATTCCAGTTCGAATGAGCCAGACACCACTGCAAACGGAATTGTTTTACAGAGATCAATGGTAGTCGGCACAAGGGACGCCGTGACCTCAGCCCCCTTTCTGTGAGCCGCCTATGAATGATCCTTGCGGTCAGTGAAACCCTAATTGTATGTAAATCGATGATAATGATGCATCTGGGGCTGTTAGTGCCGCTCTGGCGATTTCTCGGTCCTTAAGTTCTGTCGTTTCTCTAGGCCGACCGCTTCCTTTTCGAAGCTGCGTTCGGCCATAGTTCCCTCATTCCTGCCAACATTACCTAATAGTGGCATCAATTCTACCCAAATGTCCAGCAATTCGCCAATTAGATCAACCAGCTTCTTCGAGCCCAACTACACGTCCTCTCTCAAATGCTGACATCTGCGCATATCCTTCACGCACCTGTATACTGTCTACCTGTAAACGAGTGTGAGTACACGAAATGAGATTCTCAAAGAATGTATCACCTGGAATTGAAATTTCTCCTCTAAAATATCCTGCCAATTGCGCAGATAAGATGCGCCGCAGTGACACACGTTCTTTCATTGGCCGTCAAATTTTAAAATTTTGCATTTTCCGTCGAAACCTCTCTGTATATCATTTAGTGTCTAAATTGCATTACATCTTCTCGGTGTGTCGTATTTTTTTAAAGAGTGTGTGTGTATGTGTATATATATATATATATATATATATATATATATATATATATATATATATATACATATATATATATATATATATAGAAATATCTGCTCACTTTATCATCGCACGCGGTTTAATTCATAAATTAAATACAAATATTTTAATCTTTAAAAAATAAATAAAGGGAGAAAGAATTTTATTTTCGAAAACCTGAGTCCTGACTTTTGTAGATCGTTTCCGCGACATCCTCTAAAGTGTTGGCCTTTAAACCCGAGGGACATTATGATCCATGTGTAACCTGTTTACATATATGTCTCAACTTATGAGCTAATAATTTCCTGCCCTGCCCCAAACATTCATACGTGTCTCCATCCATCCCCACCCGTCTTCAAAGTACTTTTCGGTAGCTTAGGCGAGTCCAAAACTCTTTTTTTTTTTTACGTAGTCAATGAAATGAGAGGAATAAACCAGGGATTCGTAGAAACCGTTACATAACCCTCGGCAGAACGAGGATACAGCCCGACGACTTCTTTCCCCCCTCTCTTTCCTTTAATTTTTGAGCTGATGTCTCTTGAAGGTGATATCTTACACAAGGTACTTTCGAAAGGATCTCTCCTTCTATGTAATAGTACTGCGTTTAAAGTGGAAGTTCTTTCTTTTCTATACCGACTATTTAACGCCTTAATTATTTCTACTGAATAGGTATCGATGAATGTTTGAATTACTATGGACTCCACTGATAAAAAGAAACTATGTAATTTAAACAACTTTAATTATAGCATAAATGGACTCTCATTTCGACTTCCAGCAGCTTAATATTACAATTGTGTAAAAAAATGCCTTTTTTATTTCAAACAGAGTATTTTTTTAAAAATTGAGTACTTTGGTATCAAAGTCATTTGTTATCCGCAAAGCAGTGGCACACCCGGAATATTTCAGGGCGATAGCTCTAGATGTGGCAGACCAAACACGGGAGTTCTGCTTCGTCCCTGCTTCTAAATGTAGAGGACTCAGTTTATTTGTGGTTTTTTAGGGAATAAAGTTGGTCGCCTTTAGGGTGCTCCCATAATAAAATGACCAACAAATATCTCTAGTGTTGTTAGGGGCGAATACTTAAAAGGCAAGTGCTCCCAAGTTATTTCAAGGTAGTTCTTTTGTTATATTATTTAAGGTATTCTTAACTTCAACACTAGAACCGCAGGATTGGTCATTTTGACTCCAAAACTATTTTGTATCCAATTTTCTCAAAAGTTACTAACGAAATCTAAATAAATTTCTTTATATTTCCTAATTTTATACCCATAAAAATCTATGATACTATAATATTGATGAAGAGTCTGTGCATTTAGAAAAATGGTTCATTATTGAGCTTCCAAGTATGGAAATAAAACTGTAGATATTTGTTCTAACTGTAAAATACCAATGTGTAGAAAATGTACAAAATATATATGGAAAAATGATAAAATATATATAAAAATGGAGCAACTGAATTGAAAATGAAAGTAATACACCAAATTAAAATTGATAAGATGAAATTTATCAAGTAAATAGGGCCAAAATTTACTATCTGAAATATGTTTAAACGATATCAAAAGAATTAAATCACTGAAAGATTCTAATTATTTTACCACTTAATTAAGAGGAAAAAATATAACAAACGGTTCCAAAATGGAATCACTAAACTTAATTTAGATTAAAAAAAAGCGTTTTATTTCAACACGTCCTGACCTCCAAGCAATTGCACCTGCTCAAACCCTTATCAAGGTTGACTTAAATCACCATGCAACATTTTGAGAAGTTTGATACAGCCCTTTAGGTATGAATACCGAACATAAAAGCAGATATACACACAGAGATAAAGGATTTTATACGTACAGTTTAAATTAAATGGTGCTGGCTACTTTTGTGGTGTTCGTGCAGCAAAATTCATTACTACTACTCTTTTTTTTAAATGCATGTGATAATGAAAGTGTGTGTGAGTGGGGGGGGGAGTACTACCCAAACAAAATAATAAAATAACATTTTTTTCTTTTTTACGAAAGACACTAGCAAATCCAAAGCGGCCTCACCTGGCGTAAAGCTTCGGAGAAATGTTGGATTCATCCCAAGTATCTCTTTGGCTTCAAGACACAGTTAAAAAAAAAAGAAAGAAAAGAAAGGAGCATCGAACCACGCCGTATTTATTCTCCTCCTGACACACTTAAGACTTCATTCATTTAATTAACTTGGCCGACTATAAGATCCAGCAGCTGCAATGACATCTCGAATTTTATCCCCTTTTTTAAATGAAAAAAGTCTCAAGAAATACATCTGAGATGTTGTCCGAGCAAAAACACAACACAATCTTTTCGGCTGTATTTCTTGTTTCGATTTCTGCAAACCGTGAGCGGGTGAAATGAAAAACAACCCTTATTTATGTGCCATTCTTTAAATAGAGCCCCTTCGCAGTTGGACCCGGAGTTGGCCCTGGGTAACAACAAATATGTGCTTGGTATAATTTTCTATTCTACCGCTCCGTCTGCGATTGCTTTTGTTGACCTTAGACCTTATGTAAAGAAAAAAGACCGTAGCGCTCCTAACCAAACCAAACCTTTGTCGAACACTTTGGTTTCTGCGTAATTAGTTTACTGTGTTATTTTAAACAATTGTCCCCTAACTAAGAACCTAAAACGAGACAATGGAGTTGCATTGGACATGTTCTCCGAATGAAATCATCAGATCTCATTTGAATAGCACTTGTAAATACAGATGGCTAAAGTAAAAGAGGAAGGCCTAGCTAGACCTTTTGTTGAATGATTTTAAAAGAGATAGCCACTACAGGTGTACTAACCAGATAGGCAGCCCCGGATCGTTGGTAAACAAAACTTATGCACTCGTACGCTAAGCAGGCGTAACAAGCTATAAGGTAGGTAAGGCAAGGCGTCTTTTAACACTCAACCTATCAGGGCGGTGAGATGACCACTTTCGAGAGTTACTTATTTTTCCGATATCTATTTCTCTTCTTTCGTTTTTCATGATAACCTCTATTCTACTCTCTGTAAACTATCTATTCTACTCTATTATCTGTATTCTCTATGTAAACTCCAAGATTTCTACCGTGAGTGGTTTTTTGACCACTCACGGTAGAGTATTAAGTTATCTGCATTGAAATTCCAAATTTACTACTAATCTTAATCCTAGACTTACTATTTAAGTTTTCTAAGAAAATGTCATACGATTTTGTTTAAAGCAACATACCATGTACTTGATTTACAGTTTATTTTTCTTTTCTGAGTACAGAGAGCGGACTGCAGAAACCCGTGAAGCAAAATAACGATCCTTCGAATTGGTTTGGTTTGGAGCGCTACGGTCTACTGTTTTGCACACGAGGGCTAATGAGACCGGGACCTACCGCTTAAGGCCAATTCTGAACGGCTACGAACATCCATGCCATAGTGGGATTCGAACCCACGAACTCCGGTTCCGACGATTAGCGCTCTAACCAATAGGCCAGCGTTCGGCCCTTTGAATTCGAGTACTGGCTTTGTACGCGGCATTGTAAACATTTGTGACGCGATCTGTTCTATTATTACAAATTTTGGGTAATAAATAACAAAAATGGTAAGCACTCATTTTTGGATTTCATTATTCATGGGTTATTGAAACACATATTAAAAAATTTAGCTCTAAAATGTAAATGCAAAGGAAATTGTTATAAGAAATAGACAATATAAGCAAATTATGCTCTGAAATAGACGAAGAAGAAAATTCTGAGAGTGAGAATGGTATATATGATCTACTGGACACTAACTGAGCTGTTCGACACGGATAATGAAAAAGAGAACATTGTGATTACTTGTAAGGGACGAAAAAGAATGAGATTGTTCTCTAGTTCCGAAGACGAATGTGAAGAGAACGATCATAATATTGAAACTTCAATTGATGGAACTGTTTGGCAAAAATTCAACAAGGTTCTGGACCTGGAAGATCAAGGTTTCATAATATTTTCAGAGAAATATCAAGGCTAACAGGATATGCTTTTGGAATGGCTGATTCCAAGCACGATTGTGAATGCTAATAGCTACTGTGACACATTACATAACCTGAAAGAAAAAATCAAGAGCCTGGTATGCTGTCACGCGGGTATATTTTCTTGATAATATTCGTCCTCATGTGGTTGCTGCATGTAAAACATTGCTTAAGCCAATGTCAATGGGAAACTCTGGAACATCCCCTTATTGCCCTGATCTCTTACCTTGTGACTACCATGTCTTTGGTCTGCTAAAAAAACTCTTAATAGACAGCGATTTGCAGCTAATAATGAGAGCTTCCGTTGATAACTGGTTCCACAGCCAACACGGATTTTCTTCGCCTAGTTGTATTTATCATCTCGTGGAAATGCGCTTTTAGGTTTTCATGCCTAATTTTTTGTATTTTGCTGTTTTTATTAGTAAAGTACCGTTTTCTGTACTTTTTGGCTATTTTTTTTTCATTTTCATTTTTTCCAATATTTTGGTTTTCGTATCATTCCGCTTCTTTGCTCTCGTTTATTTTGTACTTTGCGTAATGTTCTGTCTTGTTTTATGTTATTTAAAAATCGAAAAAAATGCTTAATAAAATTTTAAAATTTTGTAAAATACAAAAATATATCTTTTTGTTGGTGTCGTCACTTTTTGCTTATTTTTTTTTATTATCTACTGTACCAAGTTACATTTGTTATAGTCCCTTTAACTTTTTTTTTTTTTTTTTTTTTTTTTTTAGCTTCATGTTGTATTGAATACTATGCATTGCTGTTAACCATACCAAATGGTCATAGTCAAGGTTCCATTCTAATTATCCCCTAATTAAACAACGCATTGTTTACTCACATTTTTTTTATGAGAACGTCCTCACCTCCTCGCTTTCTTGTGAGATGGAGTGTATTCAATTTTTGTTTGGATCACTTTTTGCCTAGAGGCCTAAATTTATGTTTTGTTCTGCTTACGTTCGGAGGTTAAAGTGAAGACCTTACACTTCGCTAGGTACTCCGTTAAACCCAATTACCTTGACCTATCATCTCGTGGATCATCGGGACACTTGCTTCAACCTCAAAGGTAGCTATGTCTAAGACTATATGTTCCGTATCTATTACTTTTCATTTTGTATACTAGCATACAGAAATACCATTAAGTCATGTTTCATACTGACTGTTGGGCCACATTCATTTGGGCGACCCTTATACTTGAAATGGTAATACTAAATAATTTTTAAAGTTAGAGCATTTTTAAAGAACTTGAAAAAAATTCATTCTAAAAGGAGCGTAATATTTAATCTTATGATGAATCGAAAAAAGTCTTATAATGGAGATTGTATGTCTCGAAAGGTAGTATGTTCTCTTTATATAAATTCTAGAAAAGGATTGTGAAGTCATTCATTTTAAACAACAAGTGTATAGGCTATGCGAAGTCTAAAATAAAATGATAATTTCACAACTAAAAGTTATTTTCTTATACATATATTTTGTTTATTCAGTTTTTAAAAACCTTTGGCTTACAAAAATAATGGCTTCTTCATTCACTCTGCAAATCACTATAAAACTTTAACAGTTTTCCACAGAGATACTTTTTTATTATTCGTTTCATCTTATAATTGTTTTATGAGAGCATGAAAAACGTATTTTAGGTTTAATCAAAGTAAGTGAGTGAATTTCAAGAATATGAAAGTTCCCGTCAGCCGTACCGTTTTAAATTATTGTCAAGATAAACAGTAAACAGATTTTTTAAAAATATTATATAGCATCATCCATGTTGTTTATTGTAGCAGATGATCAGAAGTCAATAACTTTCCCGAAGCAGAGTAAATGGGATACCATAGTTTAGGAAAAGGAAGGAGATTCACACACAGATTTCCCCATGACTTTGCTTCATAACGAGGTTGTTCCAGATTCCTCGAGGAATGCGTTCGCTTATATTCAGATTAAAACATGGATGTGACAAAGCGATGCACGGAAACCTTTGAAACATACCAACCACTTTGGTATTCGCAGTTCTTTGAACTATAGCTAAAGAGTGGGTTTTAAGTGATGCCAAGAACTGACTCAAAGGGAAATTATAGCTAGTACTGTTTACGAGTCTAATGCACCTCCATCGGTTGTTAAAATTAGAAACATTAACATTTTCGATAGCATAAAGTCACCTTCTACATTGGGGTGCAAAACTTAAGGGTGAGGTGTTATTTTTAATGCAGCGTAGCACTGCAGTCTATAAAATCGATAAAAATCGTACCATAAGATCCTCAGCATGCATAAATATGGGAAAAGTGAACAAAAGATTGGAAAAAAATTCAAGCCATATAAGGAACTTTATTGAAAAGTTAGCTTCGAGTACAACTACACAAACGACAGAATTTCCAGATGACTAGCAAGAAAAATTTAAAGGTCTTTTAGAGGAAGATATGCATCGTCTGTGCATTCTAATTAAGAGGTTGTCGAGGAGTTTTTGATTTCTATTTCTCTTGTAACACCAATCGACGTTACGAAATCGTTGCTGAAGGCTGGTAACGAGTTGCCAATTGTCTCTCGAGAGTGTTGCCGAAACGAAAAAGATGCGTCCTCCATATATGTTCCTTTCGTCAATGTTAGAGGGATGATAATGTGTTCCCTGCTTTATACAGATATGTGTATGTTCCAAACTGCTAGTTAGACTAAAGCGGCTCTCATTCGTAAAGAGCACACGAACCCACTGATTATCTGTTCAGTTTTTGTGTTCCCAGCACCACACAAAACAGTCTCCGAAGATCAAGTGTTAATGATACGGACCGCATTGGTCACCGTGCTAGCAGGCAGCTTATGTGCTGTCTTCTGGTTACTGTAAAATGAGATATCAATCACACAGTAGTCGGTAGCACATCTCTTGCGTTTTTTCCGGCTGTCCACCGTCTGTGCTTTCATGCTTATTGAACAGTATATCGGTCCTCATACATGGTTACTCGTAGACGCTCACCCTTAAACTGTCGTCAATATGTTCTTGTAGTCTGAAAATGCTTTCCAAGTTCGTGACACGATGATATGAGTAATCTCGAATTCCTCGACCACACTTATAACATTTAGACCTTCTTCTAACTGCTATATGCTTCTACCTCAGACAAAATCATCCAGATGTGATCTACAGGATTGTTTGTTGGCTGACAAACAATCTTGTCGGCCTGTTGGATCTACAGAATTGTGTATCACAATTACTCGATTTCGGCAATTATGCAACTATGATAATTTCAATTTAAACCTTTCGCGTAAATGACAAGGAGCAAAGCCAGTATACTTTATAAGCTTTTAGACACTTTCCAAGTACTACGTGCTATATATACACGTATGTCCTACCACCGTACCTGACCCTCTTCCATCTCCTAATTGGTATTTCGATTCAATCTGTTTGCTTATCCTGCTGTTATGCTACTTTTTCGACTTCAACCTAAAGTTTTGCTCATCAGTATATATTCACCGTGTATATTTATATTTTTAAACTATTGTGTTTTTTACCACAATACACAAAGAGAGAGTAGCAAACTCTCTCTCTGTTTCATTCACTACAATGAATGAGAAAAGAGGTTCCGAAAACAACGGCGTCTGTGCATGTCATTGGTTCTAATGCATTCGCTGATTGCAGCGACCCAAGAATTTATTACTACATGGACGGGGAATAGGAACAAGTGAAACTCGTAAATTAACACTATATGTTTTTGTAGTTTTTAGACTATTAGAAATAGTTTTACTCTTTCTGCTTAAATAAACTTAATTTTGATTAATTCAGCACCTTTAATTAGGTTGCGACTATAAACGTCATGGCGCCAGAGGACTCTGGACACTAAGTAATGGGACGATGGCGGCTATAACAGTAAGAATTTAAAAACGAAAATGACAGTTTTAATGATTCAAATTAGCTATTTTTTGTGTGCAACAAAGTATTTTTGGGAGTTTTACACGAAATGTTAGTTTATAATCAAACAAAAATAAATAAATGGCAAAAAAAATATATTCAAGAGAAAACACGATCGCACTACTCCCTTCACAACTACGTGCTTACTGAAGCTGTAAGTTGTGTAAAAAATGGAAAACGAAATTCAACCTAAAAAAATTTTTCCATGACACTAGTCTTTTACTTGTACGCCGGTAAATGCACATTTGTGCTGCTATAGCCGTAGTGTCTAAAAACGACCGTTTAGTTTTGGATGGTTATTGCCGTCATGCCACATAGTGAACTTCGCTTTGACGGCTATAAACGCAAGTGTCCGCCAACGTATTAAGAGGGAAGCCGGCATTTCTTCTGAAATCGAATCGACGTTTCGATACGATTTCAGAACATTCGGAAACATAAAGCGAGTATATATCCTCTTTTTCCAACAATCAAAAACATATCCCTTTTTTTAAGAAGATATAAAAAGTACACTAGTTTTCGACTTGATAGAGACCGTCTATACGACCCCCTTTGTGTTTAGATATCACGAGTTTTTCTTCAGAACCGACAAGTGACGAAGTAATGACTCGTTTTAAAGCTGTTCGTCAAACAGAGAAATCGTATTAGTAATTGTAGATGATGAGGTCGTTAGAAAAGTTTGCTTCTTTTCCGAACAGAATACTATCGTGACGGAAATAGTATAATATACTTCTCGCTCGTCCATTAATTAGAAAAGAATTTCGTTTGCGGACCTCCCGATTCATCTTATTCATCGATCTCAATGACGCATCTTCCATTGACATCCCAGTATTTTTAACAAGTTTCATTTGGGATTTAAGCTCTACATGAGACCCAATGTGGCCGTCTTATAGCCAATTTCGAACGGCTAGAGACATACATGACAACAGCAGAATTTAAATCCGCGTACTCCCTTGCTGAGAGGTAGCGTAATGCCGACAAGACCATCGTATTCTTAACACATTGATAGCCACGGGGTTCATCGATGACCATCTGTAGTACCGAGGGAATCTTGGGAGACCGGCAAAGTAGCCTGGTCTTTGAGCTACCCTCCAGCACTGCTGGTCATTCTCTCGGTGTATACCACTTAGTAAAATAACTAACTTAGCCCTTTTGCTTATCGTTACGATTTGTCTTGAAATATTACAGCGATCAATGTGTTAATAGGAGAATGTTTGAATACAATAAATTGCGTATCCAAATCCTTTGCTTCCAGTCTTATCCACGTTATTTTCGCGTGATACGAGTCACACATGTGTATTTTTTCCACATTGCGACCGATAATGGCTTATAGCAGCGAGACAATGCGTACGCATGGCGAGCGGAGAGGGATGGGCAAGTCAATGAGAAAATCGTTATCGTGCTGCCCACGCACGAGGGAATGAACCGAGCAGAGTAGAAAACAAGCAAACCGAGCGGCGACCCACGCGCTCCGCGCTTTTAATACGCAACACGTGCGGCAAGTCGACTTTGAATAAGAGTTTGATAACACAGAAGCAGAAGGGAAAAATATCGCGCTAATTGCCTTACGATGATAGCAGGTTGGGGAGCCAAACGGATAAGCAGACTTTACGCACAAATTTTTATTAAAACGGTGGGGGAGGTTGATTTCTAATTTTGAGGAAAATTATGAAGCTTTTTTTTTCTTCCAGTTTTGAAGCATTATCGTAATATATATATACATACATACACACACATATATATATGTGTGTATATATATATATATATATATGTGTGTGTGTGTGTGTATATATATGTATATATATGTATGTATATATATGTATGTGTATATATATGTATGTATATATATATATATATATATATATATATATATATATATATATATATATATATATATATATATATATTATCTGCTTACTCTATGATTTCATCTTTTGTTAAATAGAGAGCACAGACGGACGGTCATTGTGTGATTATTTAATTTTATCATAAATTGCCAGACCCACAATGAAAATGCTTTATCTTCCTTCAAAGCGCATACTCCCAGGTAGCACAAAAGAACGGCCAATATCAAAATTATAATATCGTCTTACATCAAATAGATCCCCCAATAAATAAATAAATGAAAATTAAATGATACCTCTGAATATCATTTTTTGATATTTAGCGATGTTAGTGAATATCCCCGATATCCCTGAATATCATTTTTTTTATTTAGCAAAATTAGACCTCCGGTGTCCTTGAAAAGCATTTTCTGATATTTATCAATGTTCACCACGTTGTCATTTTGCATGAGAACTGATTCAGTCACTTATTGTTGAAGTAAGACTTTTTCTATTTGTTTAGAAGTTTTACGTTTAAAATTCGTATTTCCTGGCAATCTCCTCCAGAACCAATATCTAAGACAGTCCAATTCTACTTTGCTTGTGTCGCAGTCTTCCGAAGAATCTCAATAATTACAATTCGTCATAGTACTCGTTGCTGATGAAGGGCACATTCGATTCACCTTCATTCACATTAAACTAATGAGTTGGGCTGAATGCCGTGAGGTACCATTTGATATTAGAAAATGGTATTTATTTTTACGAACATTAATAGATATCGCTGAATATTACATTTAATAATAATGATATTATATAAATATCATTTTTATGAATTTGAACGACATTGTTAACAACATTAGGACACAATAACTGACCCATTTATCAAATTTTATTTTTCAAAATATTTCCTTTTAATGCAATGCAAACAAATCTTTTAAATGATTTCTTTTAAACAATTTTAATTTTTAATATTCACTATATCGGTCACTATCGGCAAATGTTCTAAGCTGGATGTCACATTCAGTGACATTCAAAATATTTGGCAACATATGTACCTCATTGGTCGGTATATTTCTGCTACCTAGGATATTATACAATGTTTTATCAATTTGTTTCCCTGCTTCCGTGTATTTTACCCTCTGTAACTCTACCGTACTGTTTTACGTTTTAATAAAAGTCCAATTTTAAGACATAAATACATTAATTGATAATATCCAGATATTTGACACATTGGAAAAATATTAATCAACTTGGAACATCTTGAAGTCACCGATAAGGCATAAAAAGTCAAACTTTAAAAAAGGGACTTAGGTTTAAAATACAAGAACGAATATGTTTTAATGGAGTAAAATAAACAATCTTTTGCAAAAGATTGATTGGAAATGTCCGCTTATCTCAATTGTTTTGGGGCGATAAAATCATTTAGTATTTTTAGTCAAAAACGATAATGTGAAAGGGAGAAAATATCCTTTAAAGGCTTTGTGGAAGGTTATTACTACTGCTTCAATTTCTATAACTCATCTATTTTATCACACCTCTGAATAAGAACGAAAACAAGTGTTTTGTTATCTGCGGAGATTAACTGAGTGATATCGAACACACAGAATCAATCTCCGATATGGATTGGCATGCATTTTTGATTCTATTAATGGAATGAAGTTGTACCTTTGCGGCTGCCTCGACCCATTGATATCTCTCGTTGCTGCTGTCATAGATGTAGTTTTGGCGAAGGCGCATGTATCTGTCGTACAAATATTTATGCTGCCTTTCGAAGTCTGTTTTGTAAGGGGAAGGCTCCATCCTTACCACTCTGAAACAAAAAAGTTGAGTCAGAACAACTCGGCTCTCATTTTTTTTCTTGCTTTTAACGAAAAAGAAGTATCAATAAACTAAGTTTTGGTTAACGTCCTTTTTATGAGAGAGTTTCTACAACCTGCAAATCCATATAAGATGTACAGTGGAGATAATTTATTGGGTAATATATTCTGATTTGATCTTAGGACTGGTATCAGAAAATTTATTTATTTTTTATGGAGGGGATTATTTCTTTTTCTTTTAAAAGTTAAATTCAATTTTGAGAAACACAACAGATTGTTGTACATTAATGTTTCTCTAGAAAAAAAATTTTTTTTTTAATTTTTTTTTCTTGTGAAGAGATATTATAAAATATATACAAATGTCATAAACAAACGAACTGTACTTTAAAGTATGTGTAGGTTTGATGTAGAAAACTATTCTCACATTGGAGCACTAATGGTCAGTCATACTAAATGTGAATCACCGGTAGCACCCTATTCGTGCCTTATGTCCTGAAAACATCTATCTGGAAATTATCTCTTTAAGCAAATATCAGCTTGTAACATGTCTTTTTTTTTCCTTGACGTTTTATTAACAATGCTTCACTCGAACTTCGCCTGGTCTGAAACAGGGGTCTCCAACCCCTGGCCTCCAGACCGGTACCTGTCCCTGGATCAAATGGTATCGGGCAGCCTAAAGAACAATAAATTATTTCCATTTTATTTGCTGTGGTGTATTTCTCTCGGCTTTGTCGGAGTTTGTGTTAATTATAATACCTTTGTAACAGAAGAAGTTTTGTAACTATTTTAAAAGTTTATTGTTTATTAAACGTTAAGATTTTGAATTAAATATACAATTATAAAATTGAAATGCGTTCTCCTGAGGAAAAAAATTGTCCCCTGGCAAAGAGGACCGCAGTAAAATAATTATCAAATATTGGAGATAAAAACGCCAAAGAGCACTGATGTATGACCCTAAGAATTTTACAGGTTTGTGTGTGTGGGGGGGGAGGGGAATCGCGTTTCGAAAATGCAAATGCTGCACATTGATATCAAGTTTACTGGCACACTCGATTGTGCTAGAACTTTAGGTGAGAGAGATAACGGAACCACACAAATCTACTGCCTTTGACTGATAATTCTACGCTATTATCCGGTTTCCCGAAAACAAAGTTCTGAAAGATTAGCCATGCCTTCAGAAAACGCACTATCGTGTTTTTACTATGAATGCCAGAAATGGCCTAGTGCTACTTAGAAGGCACGTTCCTAATATATAGTTACGGCTGTCACATTTATGCTGACTTGTCATACGAAAAATTGCTCAATGAAAGTGGGTGTCACTTCCATTGAGGAATAGGTACAAATTATTTTCTAATAACTTATAATAATTTGAAGTAGTTTCCTTCGGTTGTTGCAGATTGGCGGTTTCATATTTAGACTACAATATGGAGACTAGTCTATACCAATCTCTTGAGCTTTCATAGCTTCTAATGTTTAGAGCAATTCATGTTTGAGTTTGGGATCAGTACGATCCTTATTATTTTCGAAATCTAGCATGGTAACGATCTCCCCGTACTGCAGCTGAGAGGAAGGGCGGTCCCATAACAGCTCTATTAAACATTTCAATTACTTTCACCGGTTACGCGTATTTGTTTAAACGTTAGGTTTTTTTTATTTTCAAAAGGGCACTTAATAGGGATTGTCCTCAAGCTGTATGGTTAATGGTGATATAAATCCACAACGTCTTAAAAATACTAATCACATTTTAATTTTTTTAAATACTAGTTTGTAATCGAATCCCTTCACTACTTCCATATGTATGTTCCTTTTGCCACGACGAATAATACATGTCTTTGGGCCGAACGATGGCCGATTGGTTAGGGTGCTGACCTTCGGTACCGGAGTTCGTAGGTTCGAATCCTACTGTGGCATGGATGTTTCGTAGCCGTTCTGAATCGGCTTTAAGATCTAGGTCCCGGTCTCATTAGCCCTCGTGTTGCAAAAAGTAGACCGTAGCACTCCAAATCAAACCAAACCAAACCATATTCTTTGGAGAGTTTGAGTCGTCCATTGCTATGATCCAACTCCCATGAGGATATCAAAACTATAATATATACAGTAGAACCTCGATTAACCGAGCTTCGATTAACCGAAGTTTCTGTTAATCGAGTCAAAGCGAAGTCTAATTTTTTTTCTCCTTTCCAAAATGAGTTTGGAAAAAATTATACACATTTTAGTTCGTTATCCGTGTTACAGGCACTTTTCCTCACAACATGATTGCCCAGACATGGCAATTAGTGAATCCAGCTACAATTCGTAAATCATTCAACAAAATAATTGTTTAAAAGAGGATACAGGGTGAATCCCAGAAGGCGGAAAACACACCTACAGGGAATTTCTCGAGATCATCAATGGAATTGAAGGATGTGAGGAAGTTTTGGAAGAGGACATTTGAGAGTGGCTGGACGTTGAAAATCAACATCCAAATTTCGAAATTCTCAATGATGAAGAAATCATACAAGCCGTTAATCTTTCAACGGACATTAATGACGCAGAAAATGAAGATGAAGACTTTAAGGATTCTACGACTATAGGTCATAGTGAAGGTGTTCAAGCACTGACAACTGCCCTAAAATATTAGGAGCAAAGAAACGATGCTACACCGATGGATCTCCTGTTGCTCAAAATTGGCGAGATAGGGCTGCCCATGGTAGAAATTCTGAACTTTTGCAACGAAAGGTAACAGACTTTTTTAAAAGAATGTAAATTTAACATATTAATGTATATTAAATTTTAAAAATACAATATTTTCTTGAGATTTGTGTTATTTTTGAGAATGCGTTTTTCGATATTTAACTAAGTATAGTTAAAAAAATTCCATTTTACTTTTTAAAATTTACTACTAGAGTTGATTTCCTTTTTAAATCTTTTTAGCTATGAAACATAAGTTCATATATGTTTATTTTTATCATTTAAACAACGTTCTACTGCTTTTTACTTTAAAAGTTAGTTAAATTCGCAAGTGAGAAAGTTTTTATAGATGGTTTCTATTAACCGAGATTTCCGATATCCGAGGTACAAGCGGTCCCAATTAGGTCGGATAATCAAGGTTCTACTGTTCATCATTATAAGATTCAAATAAAAAAAATATTCCTCTATATACAACAATATTTCTTTTTCTATATTGTGTATTGAAATCCAAATGCACAAAAATAATAAAGTTGTCTCGTGTTGAAGCGCAACAATCAATTTTATCTTGTGCTTGTGTGAGGCCTATTTATTCATGACTATTCAAAACGTTATTAGCATCCGTGAGTCATCTAGGAGTCGAACCTATGAGCTACTTATTTGGTCACATTCCAGCGGAAGTGAATTAGGTTTGGTTCGGTTTGGAGTGCTACGGTCTACTTTATTGTAACACTAGGGCTAATGAGACCTGAAACTACTGATTAAAGCCTATTCTGAACGGCTGAGAACATCCATGCCTCAGTAGGACTCGAACCTACGAACTCTGGTACCGATGGTCAACGCCCTAACCATTCAACCATCGAAATAGGCAGTCGGTTAGATCGATGAAGATTCAACAGATATATGGAAAAAAAGAGTGAAAATGAACTTTTTAAGTAATTTGCGAAATTTTAAAAGTATTTTCTTCCTGGATCCTAGAAAATTTATAAGAAATATAATGGAATTTGAGACAGATAATTTGCTCCCCACTATTGAGATATAAACCACTGTAGCACAGACACTATATTTTGTGGTTATTCTTTATTTCCAAAGACTTTCCTGATAAGCTTATCGGGTTTTTCTGGAAAATTAAGACCTAATATGCTTCTGCATTTACATGGTTATCTGCCGGCGAACGTGTGCGTCAAATCGATAAGATAGTAAGTGAGTACAACTTTGTCCTTTCTATTTAGAAGGATATCAAAGACACTCACATTAGACAACCAGGTCGTATCCTGAACACCTCAAATTTATAGGTTTACATGAGTTTTGTTTGGGGTAAATAGTAGAGAGATTATGTTGGTAGCGATTTTAAAATATCATTTAAAAAATATACCGATAAAACCTCTATCCCGAAACTTGTAAATTTCTAAATGATTCCGTTTACCTAGACGATGTTGTAGAAGGGCATCAAAATGTTGAAAGTGCCTACGAAACTTCCATAGAATGCATCCACATATTTAAAGAAGCTGAGGGGGGGGTGCTTCATAAGGGGAAAACTAATAGTAAGGAATAATAGGAACTATGGTTAAAAAAAGGTGTTATTTTAGAGGAATCTCTATAATGTGAACTAAAAAGAAGTGTTTAGTGCTGATACTCTTCTCTTTAAAGTGTTAGGAATTTCTTGGAATAGAGTGGAAGACATTCTTTATTTTGATGTACAAAATTTACTGTCGTTTCTTTCAGGTCGCATTAATTCTAAACATTTTATTATGCAGACAATTGGTCAAATTTTTGACCCTGTTGGATTTTTAGGATCATTTGTACCAAGGGCCAAGCTTTTGTTCCAAGAAATTTGGAAGCTCAACCATGACTGGGATGATAAACTCTCAGAAAATCTGAGTTCATCCTGGGATAAATGGTGTAATGATGTCCCAGGCTTATGCGAACTAAAAATTCCGCGGTTCTATTTCTGTGATACACTCGATCTGAAATTTAGACGTATCTAGTCGCACTGCTTTTCGGATGCTTTTCCACCTGTGCTACAGTAGCCTATTTGAGAGTACTTTCACACGACGGAAAAGTACAAACTGTTTTTGTTGCTTCAAACACCGGGGTAGCCTCCTTAAAGAGGTTGACTTTGCCTAGACTGGAACTAATGGGTACACTCCTATCGGCTAAATTAAGTGATAACGTGATTAAAACACTAAAGTTAAATCTCACATGCTATTGTTGGAGTGACTCACAAATTACTTTCTTCGGATATAGGGAACAGTCAAGAAATTTAAGCCCTTTGTTAAAAACAGTATAAGAGAATATTACTAAATTAACTTCACCTGAAAATTGGAAGTTTTGTCCTGGAAAGTCTAATCTAGCAGACTTATCGTCACGGAGAGCACGTGCAATTGAATTGAAAAGTAATTCTATTTAATTTAAAGGGCCAGAATGGCTTGAATTAACTTCTGAATGCTGGCCACCTCAAAATAAAATAGCAATTAATGAATTTGAGGGAAATGAATCGTAAAACAACAAGTGATATACTTCAATTTAAATGCACGGTAGCTTTAGAAAAAAATGTAAACTATATTGAATTATAGTAGTCTTAAAATATTATACAGAGTAACAGCTTGGATCAAACTTTTCATAAGGAACATTAAGAAAATTGTTGACACAAAGTGTCCCTTGACAACGCAAGAAATAGAGGAAGCCGAAAAATATTGGTTGAAAGTGGAACAGAGAAAAAATTACTTTGAAGAAAGCGATTTACTGAGAAATAACAAGTTAGCAAGAATTCATCTCTGTACAATTTTAACCCACTTCTTGATGAAAAAGGTCTTAGAGTAGGAGGAAGATTAGAGCATTCTGAATTCTCAAACGATGAAAAATTCCCCAAGGAATTCTTTACTTACGGATATTGTGATTCAAGTTGAGCATGGGAAAGTAATGCACGGGGAGACTGTGACAACTCAAGAAAAAATTAGAAGTCGATTCTGAATACCCAAAGGACCCCAGATTGTTCGAAGATTGTTAGAAAATGTCATACTTGCAAGCGATATTCTGCTGAGTCAGCTAATCAACTTACTTCGCCGTTACCTGCAAACAGAGTAACTGAAACACTTCAACTTCCACACATGTGGAGTTGATTTTGCTGGACCTATTTATATGAAAGACTCAGAAACAAAATAATCTTACATCGTTTTGTTTACTTGTGAAACTACAAGAGCCTTGAATCTAGAATTTACACCTACTATGACAACAGAGTCATTTGTAATGGCATTTCGACGATTTATCTCGAGGCGAGGAAATTGCAGGATAGTGTAATCAGAAATGCTAAGACATTGAAGAAAAGCAGCAAAGAAATTGAGCAGATTTACAAATATTGATACATAACAACTTTCGCCATTTTGTATGTCGTCAAAGGATTATTTACAAATTCACTATAGAACGCGGGGCTGGGTGGGGAGGTTTTTATGAGAGACTTGTCAAGATTTTCGGCAAAGCTCTATTGACTTATGAAGAGTTCTCAACAATTTTAACAGAAGTGGAAGCTGTTCTAAACTCTCTTCCCTTAACTTACGTCTACAATGATGTGCAAGAGCCTCTACTTTTACAACCAATTCAGTTCCTGAATTTCAGGAAATAGGATTCTCCAGTACCAGTTACCTTGAATGAAATTCTTCACACTTGTAGATCTTCCTTGATCAAAAGGAAGAAATATCAAGATTCGTCCATCAAACAACTATGATCTAGATGGAAGAAGCAGTACGTGATGGATCTTCGAATAGCTTACAAATTGAAAAACACTGATCCTCAACGGGATACAGATATTAATGATGTCGTCCTTATCGAAGGTGATAATAAGTGCAAACTGTTATGAACTGTTATTACTTGGAAGTGTAGTGGAGGTTTATCCAGGCCGTGACAGTAAAGTTCGATCCTGTTTACTTAAGACTTCTGACGGAACTCTCAAAAGACCTGCACAGTTATTGTATCCATTAGAACTTTCATAATTAACTGTCTCTTTTTTCACCATTTCAAGTGCATATTGACCATTTTCATTTTAATAATTTTCTAACAATTATTTACTATTGATAAGTAACATTTACATAACTCTAAACTCATCGGCGCAACAGCCCCTAGGGGGCCAGGGCCTACGGCGCCGGGGTGTGAAGCATATGTTCCGGTTAGGTGGTCAGAACCCTCAGTGTTTAGTTCCCAAGCATACTTGGTCCTCAATTTCTCTACCCACTGAAGGGATGAAAGTCTGAGTCAACCTTGCCCAGCCCGGGGATCGAACCTCGGACCTGTGTCATGGGAGCTCGAAGATCTACCCCAACGCCACTGGGCATCAACATTAACGTAAGTTTATTAATCTGGATTCATTCTATTACTTTTGAAGTGTGTTTTAATTGATTTTTTATTTGTTTATTAAATAGTGGATATTTTCTTTGTCGGTAAATATTTCAAGATATCATATTTTAGATGACCAGAAAGTATCTATATTCTGTATTCATTTAACCTTGCATTGTTTACCTGGAACTTCGTACATATAAAGTATTTAATTTTCTTACGTAACTGTGAAACTTCATTTTAGTTTGAAAATTGCATTTAGTATTTTATATGTATTGTATTTTTTTGTAATTTTTGTATTTAATTTGAATTTGTTAGTAAAAAAAATGGTGAACTCTTAAAAGAAGAGTTCAGGTGGGGTGTGTGATGAAAGTTCATATTTCTCCATAAACAGCACGCCTACCTGTTACGTCATATAATGTAACCCTACTATCTTGTTAGTAACTGTATATTGTCTGTAAATAAATGATATATTTTTATAGAAACATCATTATTGATTATCCATATAGGGTATAAGAATTTTGTCTATGCCGCGTGCAGTTTTCCTGTAGTTTTCTAAAACGCCTTCTTTTTTGCAACTTTAGAGTCAGTTACAGCCACATCGCACATCAATAGACCAATAAACATTTGAACAATAGGTATAAAGGATAAATAACCATTTGTCCCTAAAATCTCTTTCGTTTTAATTTTCAGGGCTGCAAGGACCGATATACAAAGAAAATAAGTTTCCTTTCAGTTAATATAGGGTGCTTTGTAAACAGCCACTTGAATAAGATATTTAAAATGAGTTTTAACTATGATCATTTTTCAGAGTCTAACAGCACATTTCTTGCAATAAATCTCACTGTCTTATCTGTAAGATTTTAATATTGCTATTTTTATTAGAACAGCTTGTTTTTAATCTAAAGGAAAAATTTACATTCTCCAGCAAACCTACGAAACATAATTCTGTCTCTAAAATTACAAAGTTTTAACAGGAAAGTTCTCAATAATTATGTATTTATATTTGAGATAGTAATATAGCTTTTAAAATATACAGCATTCAAATCAAATAATTGATACAGGCGGAAATGATATCTATGTAAATACAACAGTGGGAATTTCCATAAATAGTAATTTAGAGGGAAAGGCTATTAAGTACGAAGGAAAGATTTGCTAATATATAAAATTCTACATGTCTCTTTTAAAAGCCGCTGTAACGGAAATGTCTTTCCCTTATGCAGGCAAAAACATAAAGGATGATCAATCGAAGGTTTATGATAGGTAAAATATGCCAAAATATAGGGAATAAAAAAGGGGGATTTCAAATTATTTTATCTCACATAGTTAAATACCGATACCTTTTCAATAAAGGAGCTGTAACAAAAATCGGTAGGGTGCTGCCTTTCGGTAATTTGGAGTTCGAAAATACCGCTACTTACATGACCGTTCGTGGTCACTCGAAATCAGCTTTAAGCAGTAGGCCCCGATTTCATCAAAATTAGCTACACATTTCCAAAGCAAACCAAATATTAAAAAAAAAAAAAAAAAAGTGGCGCTCGAAATGTTTGTAACTCATACAAAATCAATTCAATTATTGCGTCTTACTCTAAGGTGAGGTAATATAAGAGAGGCACACATTGTTGCTATTTTGTCCAAAGTTTAGAAGTTCAGAAAGTTTTTTACTGTATGTAAGGGTACAAATGGCTGATAATTTGTCTAAAATTTAAAATAGCTACAACGTTTTTAAAAAAGCAGCCAGACATTAAAACTTTTTGTTTAACGTTGAAACTTTTTTCTAATGCACGCTCAAATGTGTCGCTAAGAATATTTATTTCTAAATGAGGAGGTTGGGGAAAAGTAACACACGGAGACATAGGAGTGTCGTCATTAAATTTAGTTATTACTGGTACAAATGATGTAAATTAGATAATCGATTTAGTAAATTTATTCAGGAGTTTTAAATTGAATTCCAAAACATACTCATTGTTCCCCCTACAGCTCCAACGGGCTACTCTCCCTTGTTGTCAAAAAGATGTTCACCGTTCCCTGACGAACAAGAGAGGTTCACTCGATCTGTAATGCCATCAGAGTCTCTCGGTACAAAGAGGCAGACAACTCGGTTCCTGCGTACTGACACTTTTTTTTTTTTAAATTTAACTCCACTTAAACGACTAATTCTGTTTGTGTAGGAAAACCCGGTACACAAAGAGCTTTGTTCGCACTGTTTAGTCGGCGTGCATTTCTACCTAAAGGTAACAATAGGTCTCTGTTCCAAAGGCCCTTTTGGGCAGCTTTGGGTCTCTTCTTTTTTTCTGGTCTTGTAACAGGTCATTACAATGCTACTAGTTGTTACCCACAGGTTTCGAACTGCTCATGACCTATCCTTTCTTAGCTATATATCACAAAATATTGTAAGAGTTAAACATTTCATTGCAATCGGTCCAGTAGGTACGGAAATTTTGTGGTTTACAGTAATTTAATGTTCTCCCTACCCGTTACCCCCTTTAGGAATGGAATTTTGAAAAACCGTTTCTCAGTTGAATACCTGCTTGGTAAAATAAGTAAATGTAAAAATTTCATTCGGTTCAGTAGATCCAAAAATTTCGTGATCAGTGAGTCAGTGTATTTGGGTTTTATATACAGACTGTCCCATCAAAAATTAGATTCGTTATTTGGAATACATAAAAAAGGCCTGAAGAACTTTATCTCTCTGACCCATAGTTTTCGAGAAAAGTTCGAGAAAAATTGTCATTTCCATTTAACGGAAAAAAAATTCCCATTTGCATAATTTTTAAATGGAAAGATCTTTGAAATGTCCCCGCGCATATGGAAATATGTACACATGCGTGGTGGAATGGTTGACGGCACACATTTTAGCCTCGTAGTTTACACTAAAGCGCATGCATCATGGAGACATCTTCTGTTTATGAATTAACTGGGTCTCGATAAACCAATTCTATCAGATGGCTACTCTGGAATAAATTTAAGGGGTCAAATATGGAGATCGTGGTGACAATAAAATAAGTCCCTACGCAAGTAACAATATTCAGTTTCGAATAAAGATTTTTTTTTCGCAAACCGGATATGACGTCATACATATTCTTTCGCATTTTTCTCTAAAACTATGGATCGCAGGGTAACTTTCTGGGTATTTTTTACGCATTCCAAACAATAAATCTGGTTAGGCAGAGTTTATCCGGTCTTGTTGGGACATCCTGAATATAGATTACTTTATAATTGATAACAATGGAAAATGCATCACTTATTCACAAAAAAAGTAGGCCGAATGGAGAGGGCGCTAATCTCCGGTATCAGAGTCCGTGGGTTTGAATCCCACATTGGTATGGACGTTCGCAATCGGCATTAACCAGTAGGTCCTGATCTCATTAGTCCTCGTGTTGCAAAAGTAAACCGTAGCGCTCCAAACCATAAAAAAGTTACTGATATCCATATCGCTCGAATGCTGTTGGTTTTTCGACATGAAATTGGAGGAGGGCGAAAGTGGTGCATCGGATTCCAACGACTAAAATCCACCAAATAGATAAATAAAAGAAATAATACAATATTTAAAATAGATTAGTGGTAGCTTATAAACTGATCAGTCATTGTAAACCTTGTATTACATATTACACAGATATTTAAACGTTTGTGCCATTAGATATTTTGTTGTTATTAGTGAAATCTATAGATGATACTAAATGTGTTATAGAAGATAAGTGATATCTTGTGTATAAGTAAAAAGGAGATTTTTTTTCCAACAACTTAATAAACACAGAATCACCGTAGCAAGGCACTGAAATACAGTTAGTTAATGACTAAAAGGCATTTACTTTATATTAAAATTAAACTCATTTACCTTATATTAAATATTTATATATAAACTTTTAATAAATTTTTCTGAGCTTGATATGGGGTGGCCTGAGAAAAGTTTATAGATTTAAGGGTTCTGCGAGTCAGCAACAGCTGTTCTATTCTAATTATATGAATAGAGCATTCGAGTTTAACTCTAAATTTCTTTGAGCCATTAGAACTATTATAATTTATTAATTTTTGAGGTTGGCTTTTAAAATTGGAAGATAACACAGGGAAAACTTTGCAATGCAAACGATGCTTCGAAAGGTATGAAACTTTCGAAAGTAAAAAATGAAAAGCAGTCTTCTTTCGAACCGTCCAAAGTCATTCATATTTTCAAAGTGAAAACTTTATGCATTCGAAATAGCGAAACGCGAACTCTTTTAAGTAATGTTGACGACAGAGAGAAAACAAAACACGATGTAAGAGAGGAAAAAATATTCTGCATTCAGAATCCATTTTTATGACGAACTTGTTCAGGGAAACAGGGAGTAAATAAAATAGTCTTAGTAACGTGATAGGCAATCATTTTTTTTAGAATAAACTTATTTCTATAAACATTTCATAGAAAATAGAAAGCTTCTTAAATTTTCCCTTTGTAAGAGGTCTCATAAAAGATACCTAAACTGGTGCCAGTGACTGTCTCGTCATGACATTTCTGAAATTCTAAAACAATGTCGGTGGGTTCGGTACCTCGCAACGAGCTGTCTACCATGATGGGTATATGGCGTTCATGACCATGCGCTGGGGAAACCCTTCTATTTTGATTATCCCCAGGAGGTGGTATTTTTGTTTCCAATTCTGTCTCTCTCTTCCACTTCCCAGTGAAAAGACACCCAGACCCACAGAATTAACTTCTGTCTAGGTATACAAGGAAAACTAACTATACTGTCTAGGTATACAAGGAAAAGTTTAGTGTGCTTGCCAAGCTCGAGTTCAGGGGTCACATTCTCCACTAAGCCATCTCAGGCAAGGCCAATGATCTATTTCTAGCGACACTGGGACCCACTGGTCAGAGCCGATTCCAAACGGCCACAAATATCCAAGCCAGCTACCCGCGTATTCTGGTACCACTAGGCCACTCCCCTTCCGGAGAAAAAAATAGGGTAGAGAATTTCATGTTGGCTACAGTGCCCAACATAAGGTGAGATTAGCTTAAGAAATATTATTTATGGATTGATGACTTCCAATGAGGCAGCATGGTGAGGGATATAATAATATTTTGTTGGTAAATCGCTTCGATTTGATCTCTTTGCTCGCGGTCAGCGTAGCTAGGGGGATTTATGCAATCTAATGCTTTTGATATATCTATGGAACTGAAAATGACCGATGACCAGTCCCAAGTGTTTCTCCAGACGAACGAATCGAATCCAAACTTGGATTTATCTTTTCCGTTTTCAAATCTCTGTACCGTATCATTTCATTTCGGAGCGACCGTGTTCGTACACACATAGACCCAGACAATTACAACATCTGTCGGACGCGAGAAAGTCGACAGTCATCCGCGCTGCATTGTAGTATTTTCTCCTCGCACATTTCGAGATAGAGGATCGTTCGAGAATATCAAATGATATCATGGACCTGGTGAAAACACTCTTTATTCCAATAGTGTTAATAACATCTCCGCGCTAGCGAGCTGGCGATACAAGGTTTATAAAATAAAAAAGGGGTGGTAGGGGAAAATACTACAATTTTTTTTTCTCTTTCATGTTCGATTTCGAGTGTGGGCGCGCGAGGTGACCGCTCTGGAGAATGCGCAGGGAGAATATCGTTATCGGTGTCCGCTTATAGATGGCGCTGCGGGGCGTCTTGTGAATGGGGAAAGGAGGATGAAACGAGGGGGATTGTTGCGAAATTTTGACGCGTTGCCAAGGGGAAGACACGTTTCGTGTGCGGGGTGCACCCTCTCTCTTTCTCCATTTCTCTTAACGCGCCGAAATCCGACCGAGTACGCGCTTCGTGAAGAAACATAGAGTGACGCAACAACGGGGAAATTGCCACTGATTACCTTTCCACGGAGCAAAAAAGGGGGAACGCTTTACATTTCAGTTTTGCCGTCTTTTTTGCGGAAAAAACCGAAACCATTTAATAATAGTGACCATTCGCTGGTGGCCTCAAAAGCTAGGCTCTGTTTATGTTTTAATAAATAAGCTCCAAGCTGATGTATATATATACACAAGTGTGTGTGTGCCTGCATGTTCCAACTCCAACAGAATTTAAATCTACATCAAAAATTGAACATACACACATACAGCCTAAGTTAGTAGATGTGCAGAGCACGCATGCATGCAGGTGGACAAATTTCTGGGGTGACCGATAGAATAAACATTAAATTGGCTAACTAGAACGGTTTTTGGAGAAAAACAAGATTTTACTGAAAATATTTAAAGTGAAATTCTGTTTATCTATCCGCCTTTTCGTATCTGGCAACAATCTTTGGTATAAACTTTGCATTTAATGAATATTTAATGAAAAATTACGGAAAATATGCATATATTCTGTTACTTAAAAACTGATTAATTTGCAATAATTTAAAACGAATTTTTACTAATAAATTTTAGAAATTTCAATTAAAAAACACAAAACAAATTTGTAATAAGGCGTAAAATATAAGTTATAATTTTAATACCGAATTGTACTGATTCCTATCACTTTTTAGATAGGACTTGTCGCAAAAGAAGAGAAATTATGTAATAATGTAGAATTATCAGATATTACTGATGAACAGTTGCATAAGAAAGCGAGTAGAGTGCAGCTTCGAGGTGTATTTTGTTTCTTATTTGTTTTTCAGTTTATAAGATTTACGTTTTATTAAAATTAAAATATACATTTGAGGAGCATATTTTCCCCATTTTTAATGTTTAGTCAATTATATGAAGCAGTAATTTTTTATGGATTAGTCTAAACTGTGTATCTATTAGGAATCGATATTGATAGGGTACGGCAAATACAATGTTGCACACAGGTAGCTAACAGCCTATAACCTGCCCGTATACACACACACATATATATTAAAAAAATATGTACGGTTTTTATACGTAAGAACTTATTGCATAGCATACTATAAAAGGAAAATACTAAGTGAGAGGATGTGCTTCCAAAAATCATTTCCGTTTGTTCCATAGATGTGCTAAATAAAAGACATCTGTATTTGGCGTCCTTCCTGCTGAAGTGGCCAAGTGGACCCTCCTTCTGAAGACCCAGTGCCGAGATTGCCAGGTTCGAGTCGTTAAGGAGTAATCGTTGGATCAGATTGTCTTCTCTTGCTAGTGGAATAAAGGACATCTCGGGGGAAGATGTTTCTCATTTATTCCCCCTGCTATACTGAAAAACGAAAGTGTCCTTCAAACAGCACCCAGTCCCCGTGTGACTGAGCATCCAATTGTTTTTATTTGAAGTCATCTTGCAAATCGGAGGATTTAGCGCTCATTATATTCGCTTAAACGATACACACCTCAGCGCAAGTGTTCCTCATCATTTTGCATGCATGTTTTAAATTCAAAATAAAATGTCTACAGTTTTCCGATGTGGAAGGGAGGAAGGAAATGAAATCGGCGATAACAGGAAGGGGTCATTTTAAAACAGGTGAAGGCATTTTATAACGGGTTGCGTACCCAGACGGGTGTAAGGCATCCCTTATACCACGCTGGAGATTCTCCTCGATTTTGAACGCCCTCTTAAGGAAGGTTCCTTGTCTTTTTCTCATCTGAAGACGTCCCGGAGAGAAGACATTCAGACCCACAGATTTATCCTACACGTTCTTTGGTTTACACGATGCCTGATCCTCTCGAACCCACCATCTCACTCGCATACCCATCTCACTCGCAGGTCACCTGATGCTTCAGAGAAAGATTCTACTTTTTTTTATATGGAGTAAGGGGTCGAACCCTTAAGCTCTCAATTGGGTCTGTAAATTAAAATAAGTTATAAAAATTAAAGACCTTTTTAAAATAATTTCATAGTTTAAGCATGTGTGTATGTAAGTAATAATTAACTTTTTGCTTCAAAATTCCTTTTACTTTTTGTTTCCCTCTACTTTTCTATTAATGTATGTTTTTTTTTTCACATCTCCTTGTTAGGACAGAAAATTGCGATGCAAAATCTAGAGGATTTAGTTTGGAGCTCTAAGGTATTTTGTTTTGAAACACCAGGACCTAAAGTCGATTCCGAAAGCAAGCGAATCATTCTGATTTCGATCATAAAAAAGAAACCCTTACAGAATTTTTCATGAGCCTAAAATAATGCTTTATTGTCATTCTTGAAATTTTGAAACACTGTCTCGTGATGGCTCATTGCTGTGAAATGGAAATCGGGATATTACCGATAGTCTAGAGGGTGAGAAAAACAATCTTTCACTTCAAATTTACAGGTCTTCTCTAAGTACGAGTAAGGGAAAATAAAAAATAAAAATAAACCCGATTTTAAACGTGTTGCAGCAACAATCGACTTGAATCTTGCAATGCTCGGGAAAACCTCTGTCTGGTGCGATAGAAGGAGAAGACATGGGCCAGGTGTTAATGTTTCTCTCCATTAAGATATATGTTCCTCGTTTTTGAGAACTCATCTTCACAAATGATGATATTTTCATGATATTCAGATACAGAAATGGATAGGCACAGGATGGTGGCGGTAGACATGCTCTCCGTCACGCACTCTACACGGCGCTAGTTTGATTTGAGAGGCTGCGAAACTCAAAAAATGGATTACTTTACAAAATGCTTCAAGTGATTTTGCTTGGATTCAAAAGCTATACGGCAGAAAAAATGGCTTATCCTGGTTCTTATTCGGTTAAAGGTCTAGCGATGTTTGCCAATTTGGGGGAAGTGATTTCATTTAGTTTATCAAAGGGTTTCAAAGTAATGGGGCACGACTGATTTGTTGAGTCACTGCAGTCGAATATCGATAGAAGCTGACTGATACCGTTGTCCTACAGAGTAGCCAATCACTGGACAGTGAGTCGAAGTCTCCTGGCGATATGACTCGTATCACTCGTCGAATCATATTCCTAAATGCATAAAATCCGTTTTCAACTCCAAACGTATATGTCCTTTATTATGCTTTATTTTACTGTATGGCCACGGCCGGGGCAATTAACAAGTTTCTTATTACATTTCCTTCCTTTCTCACCATTAATAAAATTCTTCAAGAAGTCTACTTGCTGTTGGTTTGGTGATACTGATGGGTCGGTAGAACATCTAGTTTAAAACTGTCAACTAGTTTCCAGTTTTAGGATAAAGTTCTGCCAAAAGTATTTAAGAAGGAAGAGTTATTACAGATGAAGATTACTTGTATCATGGAGTATTTACTTTATTACTTCTTAAATTATTAGTACCTTTGTCTTAATGAAAGTTCTTTTTCTGTGCTTTTGTTATATTCTCACTTTTTGTTATTAATGTTAAACAATTGTAAAATTTCATAAAAACTTTATTTTCTTGTAATAAAGAGTGGCTGACATTTTACAGTACATAGATCTCGGTATGAGGGTCCTAGTTTGGGTTGAGTAGCTAAAAAATTAGACAAAAATTTGTCTCCTGCTGGGTGGAATTACTGATGATCTTGACGATCAGTCTACTGCTCTGTATGCTTCTGCATTATAAGTTTAGAAGTCTTCTATTAGGCTTCATTTCAGGAACATTGACCTCGAGTGGATCGTTTAGAACTATTTATTCTTTTTATCAAAATCCCATACAGGGACCGAGGTACTATTTAAAGGTATCGATTGTTGTAACAGCTCGGAACATTGTTTAAACAGCGAATATCGGTTTGCGTTGTAAGAAATCGCTCCTAATCATAATACTCCAGATCGAAAAACCTTAGCCTAAAAGTACAAACACCAAGTTGCCTTTCCTTTTGGATCAAGAGTTTTATTTATCGAGGCTGGTACTAAGGGATTTGTATACAGAATGGTTCCTGGTATGATCCTGGTTCGTTGCTGGTTGCAGTTCACGTATCTCGAAACTAGATTTTTTTTCCAGGGAAGTGTTACGTAATTCATTTCTGAAAGACGTTAAGATGTTTTATTTATGAAAATCTTTACATTATTTGATAATATTTACCACATTATTTAATAATACACGCACAAGGGGAAGACCAATAAGCAACACATATATAAAGTTTCTTTGAAGTATAAAATTATTTTGAAAACATGTGAATCGTCAAAATAGAGGATACAACTACCTACACCAAATGTTACGGAGATATCGTATGTATTGGTGATTTCACATACTGGTATGCGTTAGTCGCTGTTAAAATGGCATTAAAATACTTCGTTAACATTCAGGAGCAAGGAGCAGTTACTAAGATTGCTTCTAACGAGAAATCCATTAAAATTGTGCCCCTTTTGACCGTTACAAAGGGGAAAGAGGGCGTAAACTGTTGAAGGGCGGGCGAAAGATTCTGGCTGACGAAACCAAGTTTGTGAGGCTATTGTCTTACAATCGAAAAAATGTTACAACCGAAAAGGCCATGTGACCTACGGCACCATTCGACTGATACATGACAACGTCCGTCCGCATGTGTCTCGCCAAGTTTGTGCAAAGCTGAAGGGATACGGTTGCGTTGTTTGGAGCATCTATAAAGCCCGGACTTATCTCCCTCAGATTTTCGTCTGTATTCAATGAAGAGGCTCCTCGGCCACCAAAAGTTTGAAGATGACTTCTACTCTAGTTCTACTTTCAGTCGACAGTGTTTTCTAACACCAGGATACCAGCGCCGGGCAAATGCCTCAGCATGTAAGTCACTTATGCCTAAAAGTAATAACTGGTAATGCTTTCCTTTCCATATCATATTATCATTGGTTACATTTTTCATTATTTCATTCAAAATTATGTGCACTACTTATTAATACTCCTTCATAGATTATTAAAAAATCGAGAATTGTTCCAGTCATTCCCCTGTGAGATTTTGTCGGAGTCATGTATAAAACCAACTTCACTGAGTCGCTCGGTGACGATGTGTTGGTCCCTCCATACTGATTCACCAATGCCCATGAAAGAAAATAACTTCATTTTTAAGTTGGTTTTGTTTTTTATATCATCATACTCACTGCAGAAACTGGTTTCTGGAAGAGAGGCAGTGTGAGGCATAAAGGTTGTTTATCCTCGTATTATTGGAAACGGAAAGAGACGATACTCCACCCATTTAAATTATTCGATTACGAATTTTGTCTGAAAAGAACATTTTAGATCTTGGTAGAGAAAAGCTGCCAATAATGTCAAAAGATGTCAATAATGCTCTAATGAGCTTTGGAACATTATCTAACTGATATAACAGGTTCATCCTAAAAAGGTCTTGGGATAATTGATGAGTCAAAAACCAATCATTGCAGATAAACAGCAATTTTCAATAATCTAAGAATTGTGTTCAAGTGTTATTTTTTCCAGTTATATACACTGAAATATCTAGACTTCAATTTAAATTATATATATACCGCTCATTATTTGTATTTAAATGTAATTAAGTTTTTACTTGTCCTTTGTGTTAGAATACTACAACGAGAGTCTTGCTCACAAGCTAACAAAAAACATTTAACACTCACATTACAAATTATTTCCTAACAGACATAATTTAAAATCCATACATAAATCATTTATATGTAAAATCGTGTTGTAAATTAAAAGTGTATGAAAACAGCCTAAAATTTAAGATTGAAAATTTAGAAGACAATTATTATATTATTTTATGCATAATGCGAAATTAGATAGACTTTTGCAGCAATTAAAAGATGCCAGATCCCAAATGCATAAATATATTGATCTATATACCCAATAATTAAACAATTAGAACGTAATTCGAAATTTGCGAAACGCTGTTTCGTTAAATTGGTTTTCTTTTATTCAGAAATTGTACTATCATTAATAAGTTTATAATTACAAAATAAGGAAGTCCAGAACACGTATACAAGATTCGTTTTTGAAATAATGTATGTTTTATAATGTAAAATCGTATTTTTAAAACCTGAACTTGGTTTTTAATCTGTGAATATTACAAGGTCGGAGCAACCCAGGTAGTTAGTACGACCTGCACATCACGAGAAAATGCTAAGAAACAAATTGCTATGGACGATTTATTAATATTGAAAGTACATTCCAAAATTTCGACAACAGACCGTATTCCCAGACACTTTAAAGGAAGTTACTCACAAAAGTCAAGGGATACTCTCGCTTTTACAAGAAATGATTATACAATAAATAAATAATTAGGAAAAAGTAAAGGACTTTTGAAATTACAGTCCGTATCGCTTATATGGTCAGCTCAACGGTCCAGAAAAACCAGACCCTATAAGCGGGGTGAATCTATATGAGGAACAATACAACCCTATTGAATTGTGGCAGGATTATATTACCTATCAGATTGTAGTTCTCATAAAGAAATAATTATACTTTTAAGAACATTTTAAAAAATAATTAGAGAAGTAAAATCTACATTAAAAATATGTAATATTTTTTGGGGAGAAATTTTTAGCTTACATTACTAATCAAAGTACAGCACAGGTACATTAAGGTTCAATGTATTTAAAAATAATCAGGTATATAAATTTGCTACCTTTTGTTGGTTGTTAGCATAACTTTTTATAAGTCCCTAAAACCTTTTAAATAACCACCTACTGCTTTGGAATTAGTAAAATAACACCTGAGGTCATGTATGAGAGAGATAACTTCAACCAATAAATAGACAGATGTCCACTTGTTAGAACTGAGAGAAGTGGAAAACTCCGACGATGAGTCTACACAAACAAGAAAGGGGGAAAGGGAGGAAAATATAGGCTTGAATTAAGGTCCTCTCCAATTTCGCAATGACTTCTTTTTAAAAAAAAAAAAAAAAAAAAAAAAAAAAAAAAAAAAAAAAAAAAAACGTTGAAAACATGAAATTGACCATATAACCGGTAACAAGAAAAAGAAAATGAATAAGCGGTACGCTTTAATACATGTTCCCTAATAAGTTAGATGGTACTTTAGAAAACTGACCATATAAGCAGGTGACCATAAAGCCGGTACTGACTTAGTATGTATGGAGTACATTACGTGTTTAATAACTTTAAATGTGTTATTTCTCGATAAAATTTGAACAAGTTCACAAAAAATTAAAAAAAAAAGAAGAAGAATCGCAAAAGCTTTAGGGCATTTGAGCCATTTTTGCATATAACATTGAAAATAACGACATTTGTATTTAATTTGCTATTTCGTTGGATTTATCTCTTAAAAATTCTTCTCTTCCCATTCTCATTCACTCATACCTATTTTCCCAGCCACAAAATCTCAGAATTAAAAGGAGTGTTCATAACTTGAATTCTTTCAACCCATGTTCCAAATCTAACTCTGAAATAAATGCTAATTTTCTCTCCACTAGCCATATTTTCCAGCAGTCTGAATGAAATGGTTCTCTTTTCCAATGATTTAAGTTCCTGTCTAATGGTTATGTCGCTGACTATAATACTCTTTCTTGGGAAAGAATTCTTCTTATATATCGCTATAGAGCCGACTTTGTAATGGAAAAGTGTTTTCATATAACATTCAATGCTCTGCTCTTGTCGAAGAGACATATCTTTTGTCAGTTTCGAATAAAGTGCCCCGTTGGACTTGCTTTTTTTTATAGCATAGTTATGCAAACTTCGTATGTCTTCTCATTGCTCAGCAAGCCCGGGCAATTAAAAATAATAGGGGCTAAATTTTCTTAAATGACCATATCACATATGTATGTAATTGTATATGTATATATATATATATATGTGTGTGTGTGTGTGTATATATATATATATATGTGTGTGTATATATATATATATATATATATATATATATATATATATATTGAGAGAGAGAGGGGTGGGTAAAAAAAGAATGAGGGGGAGAGAGACAGAGAAATTTCAAGAAATTTGTTTTATAAGTATATTTTTAAAAGTCTTATTTTCTATTTGGATATACAGATATTAATGTTTCTTGATTTAATTTAGTCCAAAATAATTATACAGCCGATTGCTATGTTATAAAATAAAATTGACGGCGAAATTTAAAAAAATAAAAAAATAAAAACAGAAAATAAATAAAAATCAACATCAATAGTATGCAAATAAGTTTAAAATTCATACATTCTTGAAACAACTTTTATAGTTTTATAAAAGTTTATATATTATCTTAAATAAAAAAAATATTTTTCAAAGTACTCACCGCACCTTAGCTTTCTTAAAAATTCTTTTCTTATTTAGGGATACAGGCCTAAAAAAAGGGAAAAAAATTCTTGATTTACTGTTAGTACAAAATAATTGAACAAAGAACTAAAATATTTAAAAAAAAAGAATAAATTGGCGTTAAAATTTAAAAAAGAAAGAATCACAGGAAAGGAATCAGCATCAAAGAGACGTAAAAGTGCGTAATATTTATGCATTATTGACATCATTTCTTATTTATTTGAATTTTTGTCCTCAGGAAATAGATCATCTTACTTCTATGTATATGACATTTATGCTTTTTTTTTATTGACAACAACAAAAAAAGATACATTTCAAGGTATTTACTCCACCATGGCTTTTAAAAAAGTTTAATATTTTTTCTATTTTAATATAAAAATTTAATAATTTCTAGATTTAATTTTCGTTTAAAATAAGTATACAAGCGACTGAAATATAAAAATAAAATAAAATGAAAGATGATATTTTAAAAAGAAACAATCACAGAAAATAAATTATATAAAAATCTTCATCAATTGTGCATAAGTGGGCTTTACATGTATGCACTATGAATGTTAGCTATTATTTATTTGAATTCTTGCTTAAGGGCTTCACGAATACTATATAAAGATATACAGTAGGCAAAAACGTAGTTTCACACCATGTTATTATACATTGAACGTGCATAAATAAACATAAAAGGAACCGGAAAGGAAAATAGGGCTTGAACGCATTTAGTTTCTTACACGAGATTGATATTTAAAATATGAAAATAAAGTAAAGAATTTTTTCATATTTTAAGAGTCTAACATTCTCTCCCATACACATTATTTAGAATAGAGCGTTTTGGTATATTTATGTGATATATATTGTTTTTATGTATCTTGTAGGAAGAGTGGAGGTAGATCATAAGTGACTGGTACGTCTTCCATGTAACAGAATGTATTGGTTGACGTAGAGAGGAATCTCAGTACTATCATGCGTGCCGTCGATTCTGCCGTGAGACGATCTCGGAATATTGGACATCGAATTGGACTCGGGTGATTGCAATCCGAATTCTTGTACCCATATCATCTTCTGCTCCTCTCAGATCATTCTAAACGTGAGCATTTTGCACAGTGGTATCTCGACCAACGCGGCCAAGATGTAAATTTCCATCTTACGTTTTGTTCTCGGATGAGTCATGTTTCACGTGAAATGGTATGTTTAACCAACACAATGCGCATTTATGGGTTCATGAAAACCTTCACCGGCTGAGACAGCACGACACTCTCTCTCTTCAGTGAATGTTTGGTCAGCGACTGCTCCCTTACCTGTTACCATGGCCTTTGACATCACCGAACTATCTCATCTTTTTGAAGAGGTTTTACAGGCGTTACTTGAGCCTGTATCACAAAATGTGAGAAGAAACGTGTGGTTTTAACGTGACGGAGTGCCACCTGTTATAGAAGGTGTGTTCGGGGCCATTTGAATGAGTTTTTTGGTCAACAGTGGATTGGGCGAAGTGAACCTTCCCGAATTTAAACTACCTGGATATCTTTGTTTGGGCTGTACTTGAAGGTGATGTGTATGAAACACATGTTGAGTCTGACATGGATCTGGTTGCAAGAATTATTTGTAGTACTGCCGATATCCAAGCAAATCCTAGTGTTTTCGAACATGTTTACGGGAACCCTGTTATGGCTCGACGATTCTTAAAGAAGTATCCACAGGGATCACGTCATATATAAAACCATGCTCAGATGAGATTCACACGGTGCAGTTAAATAAAACAACTAGATCCATACACAGGTATTTATTTAAGATAGTATAATGAATGACGTAGAGCTCTGGATATCAAACTAAACTAACTTTACAGAAGTTTAAAATATCGAAAGTACATACACGTTACATAAACAACAGAACATCAGCACCTTCGATGCAACCGAGTCATCTGCTACTGTCACACTGACTCTTATACAGGTAGACAACATATACATACATTACAGATATTTGCATGTTTAAAAAGATGCTGTGTTGCCACAAATAAAAATACGATAATTATAAAACTTTACTCATAACAAATATCAATACAGATCGATGAATTCACGTTACAATAATATGTGAAAATACATTACAATATTTATAACATACACAAGACACTATTTACAAAGACTGAACATTACGTCAACGTCCTTAATCAGAAATGATGCGTATGACGTCAATCTTCGGCGAATCAAAACGAGGCCACGACTTTAGTTGTTTTTGAGTAATCACCACATCTTCATTAATCTACGGTCCGCCATTGTAACGCTTGCACCTCTTGTAGTAGTGAAAACTTGACAAACTTGAGAATCTTTTGTAACATTTTGAAATGGTACTATCTATGTAATATTTATGAGCAATAAATATTTCTAATAATCTCTAACTTGTATTCCTTCATCTTGTACTTCGGATACCATTTTCCCACGTTTGTGGTCATGGGTTGCTATGTAATTTTGAACCTATTTGACATGCCCTTTCCTCCCCTTAAGTTTCTCCCAATCATTATGGGATACCGTAGATAGAAAATGATTGCTTAATAATGTCTGTCTTACATCTCTTTCATTTAATTCTTTGGATGCTCAGATCGCTGTTTAATCAGCACCGATTTTTATCTTTGTAAAATGGACTAGAAAAATTGAACTGTTTGTTTATTTCTCTCAAACTTAATCCACAGTCATGGAGAATTATAAACTCGATTTATCGTTTCGAAAGGCAAGGGAAATGGCAAATGATGAATGCGGGAAATGGGTGCAGAAATAGTAGTAATATATAAGTTATATTATTACACTTATAATTGCAATATATAAGTGCAAAATATAAGGTATATTTTATAAAATGTTAAATACTTCCAGTAAGTGTTGTAAATAATCAATTTAGTCATAGTAACACGCACAGTGTTAGTGATAGTAAACTTGTAATTATGCATTACCACTGCATTATCACTGTGCGTGCTACTATGACTATAAAATGTATTACTATGACTAAATTGATTATCTACAACACTAATTGGAAGCATTTAACATTTTATAAAATATAACTTATATTTAGAATAAAATTTAAACCCCTTCTTGGGTGGCGTCGCATCTCATATTTTCGGCGTTTTCGTGTCAGTACCGGCTGCGATGCAGAGAAAAATTTCAACTTTAAAATCTAATTCGTCGATACTTTCACGTCTGCGATTATTTTTGTATTTCTGAATATTGCTAATGAATGGTTTAACTAGTCCTAGTTTTCCTACAATTTTCGCAGTGAGATCTCGTGCCCTAAAATCATTTTGTACTGTTCGCTTAGTGATTTTTCTTTTTTTTTCAAAATAGATTTTTATGGTGGATTCAGAGAGTGAGTTCTAGGACAGTGAGATTAATATTCCTCAGTCAGACGATGAGAGTTCTAGTAATATACGCTCAAGAGCTAAAACATTATGACCACCTGTCAATAACGAGTTGGCCCACGGATGCCACAAGTCCTTGGTAGATGGCCAGAGACAGATTGTACCAGATATTTAAGCAACGGTTACGCAAATCCGAGATATTGCAAAATGGTGGTATGTGAACTCTGAGTTGCCGTCCCATGACATACCAAATGTGTTTTATCGGATTGAGATCCGGTGAGTTAGGAGGGCAGGACATTAACTGGAATTCAGCTCCTGGAACCATACGAGTGCCACACGAGTGGGACGTTTGCTGCGTAGCCCATCCATATCCAACGGTGTCCACTGAATAGTGTGCTCCGATACTATTGTACATGGCCCTGCATTGTATTGGGTTGTCAGCTGAACCACTGTCTGGCTCCGGTTTTGCTTCACCTTGCGAGACAGTCTCCGACGACCTTTTTCTCTGATAGCATGTGGACTTCGAACACCATGTCATCTACTGCTGGTTTCCCCGTTATTCATCCACTTCGCATAAATACTAACAACTGTAGATCGCGAACGAGCCACAAGTCGTGCAGTTTCGGAAATACTTGTTCCGAGCCTTCGAGCCATTACAATCTGCCCTCTATCAAAATCGCTTAGATCCACAGCCTTTCCCATCACACACAGAGGTAAGTGAAAGAATCTTCAGACTCTCCAGCAGCAGTTAAATACCACTTCCACCTGATCACGTGCCTTCCACGTCATCCAGGCGAGTTCATTGCAAAATGTATCGATGGTCATAATGTTTTGGCTCTTGAGTGTATATTCAGAGTCTAGTGACTCAGAAGATGATGTTGATATGAGCTCAGTAAGGATGTGGGCAGAAGAAAAAAACAGTGCTTCCTGTGCCTCCTCTCTTCAGTTTTACAGAAAACCCTGGAATATTGGTTCATTTTTGTAATGATAATTTGATTCAGTATTTTGAAAAATTTTTCGACGATTCTATGTTCAGCTGATTGTGGCTGAAACACACACACACACACACACACACACACACACACACACACACACATATATATATATATATATATATATATATATATATATATATATATATATATATATATATATATATATATATATTTATGCTGTACAATATCTTCAGAAATCTAAAAATCATTCAAATTGAAATTGAAATTTTTCTCAGTTAGAATTTCAATTAAAAAACTATTCAATATAATTTTTTTCATGACCAATTTTTTTGACAAAGTAAGCAAAAAAATAATCTGCAATAAATGATTTTGTTGTGATAAATGTGGTTTTTATGCTCTGATATCCGAGGCAGATTGTAAAGCTATTTCAACGGTAAAGTTGGAAAACCATTTTCCAAAACATTTTTTACTTAATTTTAATAATTATTTTTATGCAGATATTTATCTTAAACAGCTCAAAGCAATAGAGTTAATAAATATAGTATCAGATTGTAATTTTTTTAAGATTAAAAAATTTGGTGCATTGCAGGGAAAACTGATGATTTGTGAACGGGCTATCACATACTTGACCACCCATAGTTCCAGCAAAAAACTGCTCACTGGAAAACAAATTTGCATTTTCCAATGTAGGATAAAACATATATTAATTTTCAGCAATAAAAAAAATGTCCCTTTGGGGGCAGAAATTCGAAAACAAAAATCCGACAGAGAGGGGGTTAACCTTTTTAAAAATAAATTTGTAATTGATAATTTCAAGTGATGATAGGACTTGTTTTATTCTACTTATGATTCATAATTACAAGTATAATATCCCTATCACTGTGCGTGTATATAAATGATTTTAATTTTGACATAACTTTGGGGAATCTCTGAAAAAGTACTGATTCAGGTACATTGTCATCTTCCGCCTTCCCTTTTCATGAACTTATTCCTGATTTGTGCGTAGATCATCTACTCTTGCTAACCCACTGGATTTTAGGTTATTAACCACGTGGTAGTCTAGCAAAGATAAGTCAGCAATAATTTTGCCGATGACACATTACGATGACTTAGAACATTTTTGTCAATACAAAAAATTTCACTTAACCAGTTGTTTTAAATTTAAAAAAATATACTTTCGAGAAAATAAAGCGACGGGACCCTAATTGATATAACCGGACTGTCACTGCACTGGTAGCAGTGACACATCCGATGTCACCGGAAATTTTGATTCCCTCTGTTTTTAACTCGAGGGAAAATATAGCTGTTCCCCGTCGTTCTATTCCAGTTCAAAAAAACAGGGGACAGATTTATTTGGATCGAATGCAAATTTCAGAAACATGAAACTGGAAGATCTTTCTGTTCTTGCCTTGTTCGATTTAAAAAGTAAGAAAATAGGACAGCCGCTCAGAACGATTACGAAACTATTAACTCTATGAATGCTCAATATTTTACCGCTGTATCTCAAAAATTGCATAGTTTATTTATTACATATTTGAAATCTACTGATATGTAGAAGTTCATATATGTGTGCCATATTTTTCTAAATAATATTATTTAACATGTGGATTTAGATCATAAAAAAAGATGTTTGGAAAATTTAATTTTTGATGTAATCATATAAAGGAAAAATTTGGAAATTAAATAGAGATAATAAGCACATGCCTATAGATATCGCGAGATGAGATGAGAAGTCAGAGCATTCAACCCTTTAATAAGTTTATTTGCAACATACACAATTAAAGGGTTACCCAGCTACACATCACCTTTATATCTTAATTTTTTTTTTAAATTTTAATATTTTTAAAATCTCTGAACATTTTAGATTTGTTTAAAACCAACCCCTTTATTAGAATTAGAACCTGTAAAACCATACATTCTAAACACTGAATATAATTTTTAAGGAAACTATAAAATCTTTAAATGCTTGTTACTGAAAATGGTGTTTTTTCAACTTGTGCGCACTATTGATATAAAATACTATTGCACCTATTGATTTCAAATTTTCCCAATAAATAACATTATAGATCTACGATGAAACTCTACCAACTTTTTTCGTTGTGGTTTATTTCATTTAATATTTATAGCATTTCAAATGGAATTTTTAAACATTATTTTAGCTCCTTTCAAAATGAAATCCCCTGGTGTAATATTTCTGATACATTTTAAAATTTTAAATAGATACAGAATGATACCTAAAATTATTTTTTTTAAAGAAAAAATTATCAATGTAATTTACTTTGTGTTGTTGTCAGTCTGCGCAAAGTGTTTCAGCTATGTTTTTAATTTTTTAAAACAAGATCTCCCTTTTCCCATTATATAAAAAGTTGTTATTTATTCAAAATAAAGTAAATTCAACAAAACTAGTTAAATAAAAATAAAGAACAACTGCTGAAAATCCCATGCTTTTACGATAATAATTAAGCAATATATAAGGTGAAAAATAAGAAAAGAATTTGAAGTGATGTGTTTCCTTAATATCATTCCCAGAAGGAACTTGAATAATCTGTTTAGGTAATGTTTGTTTATCCTGCAGTATTGCAACTGGTTCATTGAATCACTATCAAATAGCAATGCTTAATTTTAATTTTCGTATCTTTCAAACTTTAATCGGATCAGCTTGATTATCACTGAAACTAACCGCTTCGTCTTGAGCTTTCGGTTTGGGTAAATTAAAGTTCGCAAATAGAGGTATATTTATTTTAAAATTCAAATGAGTTTTTAGCTTATATTGCACTAACAATTCAAGCAACTTCGGAAATAAAACAATTCATCACTCTAAAACAAATAACATTATTATTTAAATTTAATTTAATCATGAATTATAATCTACAGAAAAAAAATTATATATCATGACATTTGACATGCACTAATGGAAAAGCATTTAAGTTTTTTTGATCATTTAAAGAAAGTAAATGCATCTACAAATGAAAATATAGTTCCTGTTACATAAATGTTAAATACCTTCTCAAACGCTGTTCAAAGATAAAATACGATTAACGTCTAAAATATGACAAAAAAGGGAGTAGTGAATTCAAAATGAAGGAAATATATCCAATGTAAAATAAAATGTATCAAGTAAATATGGTAAAAATTTTTTTTAATGAAATTGAAAGGAAAATATATTAAATAACTACACAATATAGTCGCCAAACCCAATTTAGATTTTAAAACGTATTCTAATCTATATACTGTAGACCTCCGATGACCCGCCTAAAACCTCTCCATTCGTTTGGCGAAAATTGATCCAATTACTAAGGAATGAGAAGTGAACATACATACAAGTAGAGGATTTTGTATAGATAGACTGTGGTTCTGTTAATGACCCACATCACCTTTAAGCAACTTTAAATGGAAGATTTGTTCTAATTTTTCGAATTATCATATTTTTAAAACTATTATCGGAAATACAAGGGATTAGCAGTATTCTTTGCACTTATTTAATTTTAAAAGTTGTTTAATTAGTTTTGATAAATTTACTTTGCTTCTAAAGAATTAGAACTTTTTTTAAAATGAAAAATGAGGTCTTGTTTTAACAATTTAAAAAATTTTCTGATACACTGTGCGCAGATTTACAACAAAAAGTGACTTTCATTAACGATTTTTGGCTTTTTTTGTAAATAACAACTATTAGGTATCATTCTCCATCTGTTAAAACTTTTAAAAAGTATCAGGACTATTTCATTTTGTTTTGAAATTTAGTACGTGTGAATTAAATGGGGGGGGGGTTAAATTTATATGATTTTGCATATCGTTTATTGTTATGAATATCACGGTGTCCCAAACTGACCACATTAAGTTGAGTCCACTGTATATACGTAATTTAATATCACATACATATGTAATATCAAATTTTACATAATTTTAAAAGTTATAAAATTTAGAAAAGATATCGGAAGGTCAAAATTTCTGGTTATGGCCTTGGTCGACTTTACAAACATTTTGAATCTGAAGAACCCATGATAGAAAATTATCTGCTCAAATGTTAAAATAGTTGAAGCCCGAAAAATTAATTTAAAGAATTGAAAACAAAAAAATAAAAATGTACCTGTAGAAACGTGTGTTTTACAAAAAGATACTTATTTCTTAAAAAACATTTTATATTACCTTGAACAAAATTTTTGAAACTACCTTTGTAAGTAATCTACTTTCTGGTGCCACCAAATTCTCTTTTCGTTTTAATATAACAAATCGAAATTTTATATCAGTTATATTAACGAGCATTTGATCAATCAAATCAATGCTATGAAAACGAAACTTAGGGTCACCACTTGGTAAGAATTCAATTAGCAATTTGCATTAATTGCAGTGTTGAAACAAAAGAGCTTTTCAAACTTCATGCTAACGATGGCCGAATAGGTAGGGGAATACTCTTGTACCGGAGTTCGTTGGCCTGGATGTTAAGGATGCTCGCCGCCATGGATGTCAGAATTGGCTTTAAACAGTAAGTTCAGGTCTCATTGTAAATCCAGGTGTAACAAAAAAAAGTAGACCGTAGCACACCAAACTTTCAAGCTCGTTGCGGAAATGACAATTTTTGGATATGCTCAGAAGTGCAACGTGATATTCATTAAAATAACACTCATGCTCTGTTCTCTGTCGTATCATTACATGAATCCTCACCACTCACCGGTGATATCACGTAACATTGTGGACCTAGAGCATTGGTTGTCGAACTTTTTTCCCACACAACCCTTTTCTTATCCAATACATAGCAGCAGAACTTCTGAATAAATATTAATTAAAGAGAAACTAAGGGTGTATTATTTACCACTGATTATATGTAAACATAGATACTAAGCAATATAAAGCAGTATACAAATGTAGATAACATTTATAACAGGCAACGTGACAGCCGGAATTTTTAATGAAATGATACCCCTTCTTGTGTTGTACTACTGCGTATGGTTTGAATGACTCATTGTCACATCTCTATTCTGTTCCCTAATTGTCTCTACCTTCTGTTCACTACCTCTGGTGAATTAGTTATTTATTAAACATATGTAAGGGATTTGGGAAAAATCAGAAATTGAATTTACATATTTTCTTTATAATGTAGATAGTCTTTAATAATTTCTGGAGGAATCCTTGGACGGTCTTTGCGGAACACACGTTGTGAAACCCTAACGAAAAGGATCTTAAAATCAACATTTTCGTTTTCAAGGATGGATGGGAATTTTGGTAAATCCATGATAGATCATTTGTATTTGTATAAAGAACAAGTGTTAATACATACCTTCAAATGCTCGTTTACTCACATATTAAAGACAATATCATTTTTAGGTTCACCTCCATTAAAAAATGTGTAACGGAAGAGCGTAATGGCATCTTTAATATTAAATTTGTTTAAAATGACAGTCAGTTAAAAACTTTCTTTTCCATACAAAGAATAGAATAAAAAATATCCTTTTTTTTTTGGGGGGGGAGGGGAGCGGAGTGTCAAAATGGATGTACCATTTGCAAAAACAAGAACTTTGCTATCCAAAATACTAGATAAAAATAGCAGTAAATGTTATTTTAATAACATATTATAACAATATTATATTTTTGTATATTTTGAACAATTTCAATGAAATATATTAATAGGTGTCTACAAATCCCAAAGGAATATGACACGTCAACTATTTTTCACATTATCCATAAAGGGTCAAAATTTTGATGCATTTTTTTTTTTGTCTCTAATAATTGTCCGAACAATTTTACACATGCATGTAAAATTTAACATCTTTTGTGCATATATAACTTTTAAAATATCTACCCTATTTCCAGTTTTGAATTCCTCTGCGCGACATGTCAAAAAACTTTCATATTCAGCCAGTCCCATTCAAGTTATTAATTGAGCAGGACGTGATATTATATTTATCTCTGTATGAAACGTGTATTGGCAAGTAACGAGCACTTCTTTTTAATGTTAGCTTCATAGATAACACAGGAACCTTATTACGAGAGGGAAAAAATATCGCTGGATGTGACGTCACCCAAAGTAATGTTTATGCAGTTGCAGTACGAGTTTCCTGCCCAACACGACATTCGGAAAAATGACGTCACACAGCCAGGAGATTTTCTTTTTATTTTAAATGTAATAAGGTGTAATTAAAAACCATTCTAATTCTATATTCGTCAGAATGTAACGGCGAGAGCGAATGATACGGAACAAAGATTTGCATTTTTTTCATCAGTATAAGAATGGAAATCGTCAGCTGAAATATTTAGAGGAATCTTATTTCATGTTAACATGTTGGTGCTTAATTTATTTATTCGTAAGAATATGCATACCTTTGGTGTGTATTGAATATCGATTGACCTCGGTATGAAATTAGGTAGATAGATCATGCAGAAAGAGATGAATCAGTAGCATATTGTATGTGTTGAGGGAGGGGCAAAGGAGATGTCCACCCGGCGGTACTTTGGTACGATGTCCAAATGGTAGGGTGCTGCTCTTCGGTTCCGAAGTCCGGTCTTGGGTTCGAATGCCGCTTTGAACATGGAGTTTTGTAGCCGTTCAAAATCGGCTTTAAGCTGCAAGCCTTGGTCTCTTTATCCCGCGTGTGTCAAAAAAGTAGACCGTAGTGTTGCAAAACCAAACCCTTAAAAGATGAAGATAACTTCAGTATAATTTAAAATCCTTTTATATAGAGCCAAACGACGGCCGAAAGGTAGAATGCTGCTCTTTGGTACCGGAGTGAGGGAGTTTGAATCCCGCTGATGGCATGGTTGTTCGTAGCTGCTCGTATTTGGTTTTAAACTGTAGGTCCTGGTCTCATTAGTTCTCGGGTTAAGCCCTCGTTAGCAAAACCATAGCTCACCAAACCAAACCTTTTATAGAGATTCTATGAATCTATTTAATTTATTTTATGTACAAACCACTCATAAAAACTTTTCAGCAATTATACATGGCTCTCTGCAAAATGACTTACTTAAGTTTCATTTCAACAGTATTGGGCCGAATTATTTCCCGTTTAGTTTGATTACAAACAAGTTAAGATCTGTTTTAAGTACAGTGGAACCTCTAACTATCGTTACCCCATTGATCGTTTGATTCATTTGGTTCCGTTTTGAACCCCACACAATCAATGCTATTTTTCCCGCATTCATAGTTTCCAGATTCTTCGTTTTGCATCGTCGAAAAATTCCGGTTCCGTCACTTATCTTTCCGGAAATAATTTGTGTGTGTGTGTGTGCGTGGGGTTCAGGAGGACAGGAAATATAATTTTTTTTATTATAAAATGTTTCGAGGTTCGTGTAGATATATATTGTCTCATCAGGATCATTCTTAAATCACCAGAGGATTAGTGTAGGACCTCAACAATGGCGAACCTATTCGTAAACCAGAAGGAAGATCACGAGAAAGCGGAGAAAGAAGATGGAAACGAACCTAAATCAGTATCGAGTTTTTTCGAAACATACGATGATTTGTCAAAACTAAAATCCTTTATGTAATCATACCATAAAGTGTCAACCATCATATCAAAATTTACAGAGGTAGAAACGATGACACTTTCGTTCTTAACAGTTGGGCGATCCACTTGAACAAAAAAGGTATCAATTACAAATTATTTTTTAAATTTTTATTATTCTAAATATAAGATATTTATTTTTATAAAACATTAAACATTAAATTAAAGTTATAAATAATTTATTCATATGTACACATTTTATCAAAATTTTACATAAATTTTTAGTATATATCGATTACTCGCATTCATCGGTTTCCATTTTCACTCCCCTTGAAAAACGGTGAATTGAGTCTCTGCTGTATAAACGTACTGTATACTGTTAAAAGAAGCCTTCATTATAAAGCACTTCAGCTCACTGCGCATTATATATATATATAAAAAAAAAAAAAAAAGGATTGTGTTATTTTATTTGGAGAATAATAACTTTTAGATCCGAGCTTATCTGCAGGTGTCCAATTCCTATATCTTCATCGATCACGGTGGTCTGTTTTATTGGTCATATTAAGTACCAAAATAAACTGAAAAACTGGCAGTACACAACGTAATGAGATCTCGTACGTATTCTTTTTTGTTGAGTAAAATTTTTTCAACAATCCTTTAATTGGTATTTATTGTTATAATTATTCAAGTATAGTTTTAAAATGTTAGTTACAACTATTCTATTGTTAATTTATGAATAATAAAGCCTTAATAGTTTATTTTAATATTTTTTAAATTTTCCCCCTATATATATATATATGCACACACACACAGTCTGCAGAACAATATACATTCCTAATGTTACCCGCAGAGTGCTTTAAGTTGGTTAGCCTTGCTCTATACAGTCTTCTACTTCTACATATTAACCCTAAGGGTACTCGTATTTGAAAATCGGCTCATAGCGTAGGGAGCATAGCATTCAGATTTTGAATTTCTTGGTTTGGTTTGGAGTGCTACGGTCCACTTTTTGAAACACGGGGGATAATGAGACCGAGACCTACAGCTTAAAGCCAATTCCGAATGGCTACGAACATCCATGCCACAGTGAGATTTGAACCCATGACCTCCGGTACCGGATGCCGGCACTCTAACCAACGGCCATCGCTCGGCTTTGATTTTCTTGAGCGAATAATAAATTTTCTATGCTTTTTCTCCACTATGACAGAATCATTTAGTGAGAAACCCACTAGAGCAGAGTTTCTTAAAGCTGCAGCAGGGGTGTTATACTAGACAAGACTTGAGTTGGTGTTACATGGACACCTGCATTTTTTGTACTGTGCTAAGGAGCGAAGACGGAAACACCGAGAGAGGGTGGAGAAACCCTGTTCCAGGGAGGTGAAAGTTCAACAGGAGGGGATGAGGGATGCCACCCCCGCCCGCGCCTGCTGCAGAGAAGGACATTTTTCCCATGGAGGCAAATGCTTGACCAAGAGGGGGGGATTCCACCTCGGCCCTCGGGAACAGCAGGGGAGGAGATGCCAGCTCGGAACGGAGAGAGAACGGAAATTATTCTGGAAAGAGCTGAGACCGAGAGAGGTGCTTTCCGCTCGGCACAATTTGGTTAATCTCTGTCTTATTTCAGCCGTGTTTATGATTAAGATGTTCAGGGTAAATATGTTTTTAACAAAATCTGTAAAATAATAAAAATGTATAGTCAAGGATTTTGTCACTGCAAAAATTAATTGTCGGCCAGTTAGGCATATCAGCGAACCCACGATACCTGTTCCAGTAACAATAGGCGAGCAGGTACAGAAACGAGACTTGCAGACATCGGAAAGGACAGCCGTAAACGTACGAGACTCGACAAGGGGTCTCCAAAATTCTTACCTGTTTTGAAATTTCTTTAATTTTTTTATAATAATTTTACAATTACCAAATATTTTAACACAGGTTATCTGAAAAAACAGATTAGGGCATTGCAAACAAAAGATAAAATGAAACTCTTTTTGTCGTACTTTTTTTAATAGAAACGTGTATTTTATTTGCTTTGCCCGTGACGTTTTCAGTTCGTCAAAGGCCCTGCGTATGCACTATCAGAGTACTTTGGTAACACATGTGCTCTGGGATTTTCTTACTAGTGACCTTACGAGTGTCTACACTTACAGGACAGACTAAAGTTAATGTTTGAATTGACCCAAGTAATTGAATTTATTTTCATTATTACATTACATTTTTAAGTTTGTTGCTTATTTAAAATTTTTACATTGCTTATTTACAATTTTCACATCTTAAAATTGAAAACAACCTAAAACTACAATAGTATATTACAGCACAGCTAAAAAAATTGTCAGTTTCACTTACGCGTGTGTCGGATTTGCCCAATGCTTGTGGGTTCCCACAAAATGTTCGTTAATATTACAGGGTCCCCACAACAAAAAGTTTTAAAAAACCCTGCACTAGAGGACAAAAATTAATTTCACTAAACATATTTCGAGAAAAGAGACGTACAAATAACGAATATGTCGTCAATTTTAATAAATAATAATAAGAAAAAAATAGTCTAGCTGAGGCAATTGGCATCCATAGTGTTTAATCTCATGCAAACTTTTCTTATCGCCCATTACTATGGCGACCTTTGGCGAGCGGAAGGCGTTCACGGAACGGCCTCGCCACTTCTGCAGAAAAGTGGAGTACCTCATCGATTGCTTTCGAATGAGCAGAGAGGTCGCGGAATCCTTCGCTCTCGGAACACAATTCGTTCCAGAACCTCGGTCGGTTCAGTTTCGCGCGCTCCAACATTTTGTTTGCTGGGGTTACCAAAGTTCGGCCGCGAGGCCGTTTCACGCACACCGCGAACTGCTTGGTCATATAAGTAAAAAAATATACATTTTTAATTGTCGAAACCCAAAGGCACTTTTGTATTAAATATAAATAATTTTGTATTGCATTAAAAATAATTGCTTTTGAAAAGTTTAATTGTCAACACTAAAGACAACTAGCTTTGTTTGCACTATAAAAAGTTAATAAAAGCTTTATAAAAATATAATTATTTATTAGCTTTACCCGTTGTGATACGCAATGTGGTTTCGTTTGGTTCTACATTTTTTCTACACGAGGAATGCAACCGGGACCTACTGCTTGAAGCTGATTCCAAATATCTATTCCAAACGGCTACTGACAGCCATGTCATCAGTGTGATTCAAACCTGTGAACTCCGGGACCGAAGAGCAGCACCCTACCCATTCAGCTATTGTTCAATACATGATGTAGACAAAACTAAACTGCATATCTATATTAGGTTGACATATTTAACAGGAAAAATATATGTAACTACATATAGTTACTTTTCATTCTCGATATCGGCCTGTCAACCCAATTTTTAAAAAAATAATTAGGAAATTTAGCTTGTGTATGAAAAAGCTCGGCTCCCTCTCCTGTTAAGCCTATGATGGAAATGTACCGCTTTAGTCGTGTGCAAAACAAGGCTCGGTATACAAAACTGCATTTGTCCAGATGGCGTTTCAAAAGAGAGACTCTACCACCACCAAACTGGAAACGGCATTCTTCAAACGAACAATGTCCAGAGAGAATCGCAAAATATGGGTAAAAGCAGTTGCGAGTGAATGAGGAAATTTAACTGTTTCCTTGTAAAATGTCAAAGTTTTATTTTAGGGGTGACGAGAAAAGTGAATAGGTCAGAAAAAGAAGGAATCACAAGAATGAATGAAACCACATCTTGCATTGCATCGGAGAAAAGTGAGAACTCCAGGAAGTCGTGCATGATTTTTAAACCTCATTCAAAAATTTGGTGGGAGTGACATGATTAGGGGTTTTCTAAATTGGGTGTACATTGAATAGTTACATTTTGACTCCCTCTATTGCATAGCTCATCAGTCGAACATTCCTCCTAAAGAATGTCTGGTGCGCAAAGATGCACGATCCCCTCCGCCAACCACTTTACAAGTTTTTAAATACTTGCTTAACTAAGGCATCCAAATATACTCCAAAGCGAATCATCTATGCGTATATATATATATATATATATATATATATATATATATATATGTGTGTGTGTGTGTGTATATATATATATATATATATATATATATATATATATATATATATATATATATATATATGAGAGAGTGAGAGATACATAGAGAGAGAGCAAGTTGTTAAAATTATTTCAATTTTATAACTTTGCATTGATTTTAGGCTAAAAATGTTTTGTGTAGCAAATGTTTTATTTGTTTAAACAAATCATAACATAAGTAGATACCTAAATATAGAATCAAATCCAGAACAATTTTCATTGCATTTGCTTAGCGGAAGAATTGAGATAACATATTGTCATCCGTTGCATTTACTAGTTTTCTTGTTTTTCGTAAACCCGTTTCTACTCGGTACTTTTCTTGCTCGCTCGCTTTTCTGAGAAATTAATAGCAAGTTTATCCGCATTATTAAGAGGGAGAGCGAGAGAGAAAACTCCATTCTTTTTAAACGTAATAATGGTGTTGTGGTGACTGTATGTGTATTTGACCTTCAAAAGTTGAAAAAAAGTCCAGTGGTGGATCAGCTGTTATTGAACCTCGCGAGATATGTACGCAATTGGTTATTTCTTTGTTCCGTTGCGATGCATGTGGGAAGAAATTCTATTGTCAATTTACGGAACGAGGCTGCTTCGAAACATTTAGAAATAACTCTCTTTTATTTTTTCTTACTCTGTCGCTTTTTCTTCTAAGACTTATTACATTAGAGATTTTCTGACTTCTTAGACCTTCCGTATAGTATACGCGTCAAAGTAACAGAACTTTCCGGTTAATAACCTGTTGCCACACGCAATAAATAATGACACGACGATGTCTCGCTTGTTAATACTGTGATTGCGAAACAAAATCTGAACTCTATGATAAAAATAAATTTCGAAATAACATATCGGTTGCTGCTGCTACGCTTCTTCGATCGTACTAATATTTTTTATTTGAATAAATATTTTGTCAAATAAATTGCAAAGAAAATATTCAGTATCATTGATGGCAAATGCCAGCAAGCATAATATTGTTAATGGAATAAGACAGCAGATTAAATTCTTACGCATCTATTTTAAAATAGCTCTTTTACTCGAAATAGCTACACTGCCACTTTACATGCAACTGAATACTAGGGTTGGATCGTATATCAATATAATATCAAATATTCATATGCCTCAAGTATCGCGATAACAATATTAAAATTCTGCTCTGCTGATATACTTCCCCTCAGCAATACTGTTTTTCCAACACACGCGATAATATTATTTAGAAAATTAACATAATTTACGGAAGTAAATTTTTCAAATGGAATATTTATCGTAAGCAGAGAAGTTATTAATCCATGAAAAAGAAAATTTTAAAAAATTGTTAAAATAAATCCTTTTCTATTAAAATTAAAATTTTTGGGACATACAATTATTTCGTTTCTCCCAGATAATATACAGCAGAGCCGTAACTAGGGCTTTGCATAGGTGGGACTTGCCACGGACGCATCAGTCTTAGGGGTGCCGCACCGTGAGGAAAATGGGGTCCGAAAGAGGATGATTCGCCCCAAGTACAAATAAGGAAAAAGTAAAAAAGTATTTTTATTTAAAAATCCAATGAGTTTAAAATTACCTTTTTATTAAGTTTATTGACATTCAAGTTAACTTTTAATATAAGTTGTCCTATAGAGTTGAGTATAGAATTGTTGTTGAACAAATCTTCCGTGCGGTTGCAGATATAAAGTATTTCGTATATGAACCCATATATCACCGAATAATTATTATATTCTACTGCTCTTGTTTGTCAAATTAAGTGCAATTTCTTAATTTTTTAAATTTTCTTAATTTTTAAAATGCTTTTAGAGACTAAACTTGTTATAAATTCTTACAAAATATTTACAAAACAATCCTAATATCCTTGTACATAAATCCGGATATTCGTTTTAAATTTTGAATTTATTAAAGTTTTTAAAACTAAATTTAAATTTAGATATTCGTCACTTTTTTATGAAAATTCAACTTCCAAATAAAAAGTGTTCTTCTCAAATAAACTCTTCAGTTTATCAACAAAATAATATGCTCGAAGTGTTCCAAAATATGTTTAAGTATTACTAAGGTAAAAATAGAAGAAAAATTATAAATTAATATACTAGAAACGATTTAAGAATTAAAAAATATTTTGAGTTCATACTGAATATATAATAAGAAAAAAAAATACATGTTTATATATATTTTCCCTATATTTGGTGGTAGGGGCACAGACCAGTTTTTTTGCCACTGGCGTTAAAGGACCTAGTTATGGACCTGATATACAGACACTAGAATTACAAAAATAATTAAAATGCAAAGTAGCGAAGTGTTGCTAAATAGTTTCACTTTGATCTTTTCTGTTTACAAGTACAATAGCTATTAAAATATTTCGGACACAGTGATCAGGGGGTGTTGGAGCGCTACAGTCTACTGTTTTGCTCACTAGGGCTAATGAGACAGGCATAGTGATAAGATTTGTTAAAACTGGTGTGTTCCTATGGCTGATTTATCATATACCAGAGTCATATGTTTAGTATGTAACTTATCAGTACTGCACGCTGAAAATTGTAGGTCATATTATGCTTCTGCCTGCCGGATATTTGACCAATGAAGCTGTTTTGATTTGGACTATTTTTGGTCGACGAATGCTATTGACCGACACTTTCTACTTAAAGCTGATTCCTAACGGCTACAAACATCCGTACCGGGAGCGAAATGTGAACCCGCGGAATCCGGTAATGAAGATCAGTTGACCAACGAAGGAAGTCAAAAATTTAATTTTGATGTGAAAGAAATATAATTTGACATAAAGAAGCAATATATATTAGCAGTTATGGTTTCCAATTCGAATAAACAATTCTTTTCGGTATATGAATAAATTACTTCTGAACAGCATATTTTAAGTGTTAAAATGAATTACTGCTAAAATCTTGATTTTATCTTTCAGAATATCACATTTTTTAATAAAAAATTGTTATTATGAAAATTTTAAGTACCATAAAAAAAGTTTAGAATAAAAGAAATCTAAGGTCAATCAAAATATAATAATATCTGAAATAGTAATATCAAAAGTAGTAATATACCCTCTTACTTTAAAGTATTATCGTGATATATCAATGATATCAATATCATTTCGGGAATATATGGCGATATTAAATTTCTGATATCACCCAGCCTTAATGAATGCCTCATCGATAATCCAAAAATCCCTTTGCTCGTGATAATTCTTTGATGCTTCTTTTGAAAGATGATATTTAGTTATAAATAAAAGATAAAGGTATTCATTTAAGGGACTTTAATATAATCAAATTTTAACGGTGCTCTTTTAAAGGGGCATAAATATACAATGTAAGTCAGATCAATGTGACCACCTTATCTTTTTTTAAGTTTCTACTATTCAATGTAGTGATTTGAAAATTTGAACGTGTAGTGATTGTATTTCCTCCGACATTCTTATAAATAATAAGTCATTGGTGAATATAAGGAAGCATAAAAAATTAATAAATAAATAAATAATAGAAATTGTTTCATCCTGGACTAAATAAAGTTAAGAATGATCTGTATGTTTATCCAAATATAAACATTAGTACACGTAATTGTTAAGAGCATTTCCATGAGGAAAGGTAAACTTAATCATGCAAAAATAGGCGTCTATTTAACCCCTTGCCTGTGACGCCCGAACTCAGGCTGGGCAACGCAAATGCGACAGTTTTGGAATGCCCGACCTGAATTCGGGCAAGAGAAAAAACGGTATCTCAAATGCGTGAAGCCCGAAATCAGTTCATCCGATGCATAATATTTAATTTGGCATACTTTTCCGCTAAAAGTTCGGCAGTTTCGGGCCATTTGCAGCTATTTTTCGGATACTGTAAAGGATTTGTGAAATTCAAAGGAATCTCAGGGACATGGAATTCATGACAGTTTATATAGATAATAATACTGATGTATAAGTTTATTATATTTATCTAGAAAATGATGTCAGTTGATTTATTTTGCTGTAATTTGAGCAGAAAATGACTGTAATCGATTAACATTTCTCATATATGTGAAAATATTGAAAATAGTAATTAATTCGTTTAAATTTTTTTTTCAAAAATAATCTATTTCTAACATTTTAGTAATAATAACGAACAAAATAAAAGAAATTTTTCTTTCATTTTTGGTGCGTTTTTCGCAAGTATATTCCACACGCAAGGGGTTAAAAAATGGCATTTTTTTTTTCAAAATTTTTGTTCATTACGTGCACAACTTTTAACCATATTTTAAAAAAAATTAAAAGACTGCAAATCAATTTGAGAAACAATAATAAAAATACTGCACTAAAATTTGAAAAGAATATATGATTCTATATTAAATACTCAGATATAGTCTGTCCAACGAAATATTTATCTACGCATGCGCGAAAAATACATTTTGTTCAACTGCAATTTCATAGTCACCCGTATAGAGAGCTTCTATTAAAAGCTCATTTGAATATCTTTAAAATTAACTAAAGTGTCTGCCATTCACTGAACTGCTTTTTGGTAATTCGTGAAAGGAGAAAGCTGGGTGATGGCCAAATGGGAAGGTCTCTACTCTTCCGTACAAGAGTCCACGGGTTCGAATCCCGCTGAAAGCATGAATGTTTGGAATCCGCTTTAAGCAGTCCCGGTCTCAATAGCCTTCTAGATGCAAAACAGTAAACCGTAGATGCTCAAACCAACCCAAACCATGAAAAGAGAAAACTGATAAGGAACATTTCACAAATTACTTTGTGTTTTGTGCAACATTCATTTGCCGCACGGTAGCCATTCTCGCATTATGCAAACTAGAGATATCAAATGGTCAATGAGATGAATTAAACAATGTGGTACTACAAACAAGTATTCCAGAAAATATTAATTATAGGATACGGCAATAAATGTTATACAAAACACAAAATAAATTTGTGAAATGTCTTTTATCAGTTTTCTCCTTTCACTAATTAGTTAAAAAGTAGCTCGATTAATCGTCAACAATTTTATTAAGTTTATTGACATACAAAGGAACTTTTAATATAAGTGGAAACCCGTCCATCTAACATTCTGCTCATTCTGCTAATAAAGGTCTTTAACTAAAACGGTGTCTTCATCTGGGCATGACTTCTACCATCTGCCGTAGACTCCGAGCACACACACACACATACACACACACACACACACATATATATATATATATATATATATATATATATGTGTGTGTGTGTGTGTATGTGTATGCATATATAGGGAAAACGTAAACTGAATTTGTAAACAAATGTAGAAATTTAGCATAAAACCCCGGAGACGGTCCCCTAAGGAACATGCTTTCAAAATGCATCCTGTAATTTGATAGATCAATAGTACCGAAGTAAATGTGTAGTCAAAGGTCCTCATTATGACCCAAGAAAATTCTCAGGGGTTTTCAAATCTGCAATCCGGGCAAAAACCCTGCGCTTTTTCCCCTTTTAACCCAAATCTAAACTGACTATTGCCGAACACTGGCCGATTGGTTAGGGCGCTGATCGTCGGTACCAGAGTTCGTGGGTTCGAATCCCATTATGGCATGGATGTTCGTAGCCATTCGGAATCGGCTTTAAGCTGTAGGTCCCGGTCTCATTAGCCCTCATGTGCAAAAAGTACACCGTTGCGCTCCAAACCAAACCAAACCTAAACTGACCATTAGGGCAACATTTCACTCCCTTAAGCAAGAGGTCTAACCAATTCATACTTTATAGGGCCCTAACAACCAATTTGGAAAATTCTGAACAAAAAGGGATGCACGCTTTCGGAGACAAACTTTTCTAGAGATTTGTCTAAGACTATGTATGTTAGATGATCTTCGTAATAGTCCCGTCCCTACAAAGAAGTGTGAATACATCCAACTGACGATGTGGCAATAAATATCTTTCTATCTTTCGTAACTGAAACGGTGTCTTGCTTTATCACACCAACTGGCCATGCCTCTTTCTCATAGGTTAACATGGAGATAGAGAAATCTAATATGGCTGATACAGACCCACCTAAAGGAGACTAGGGACCTCAAATCACTATTTTTTTAAAGTAATCAACTGTCATCAACATTTGTTTTCAAGAGTATTATTAAAAATGATTTTAGATAAAATGCATTAGATATTAAAGTGTACAAAAAATAGATTTTTTAATGGAAGAAATATTTTTATAAGAATTGAATAAACCGAGAACATTTATTAAAAATTTTCTGAGTGAAATACATAATAGCCAACTGCTTTCAGATTTTTACTAATGGTTTGTAACAAACAAAACTGGGTATCATAATTACGATATATTTACGGTAAGTACAACATATATTAAATAATCATTTATACTTGCAGAATGTTTTAAAAAAGGCTTTTCCTTTGCTTCATAGTATTACAAGTTCTGTAACTCTACAAAAAATTAACCATACTGTAAGGAATTTGGACCCCACGATCAGTGTTTCGCATATGTGTGCCCTTCTTGATATCTGCAAAATCGCCCATTGACCCATTCCACCCATCATTCCTTGGGGAAATAGGAGCCGTCAGGCTAAGGGGGACTGATAAGGCTTTTCGAATGTGTCGCTTGTTTGTGTTTTTGCAGGCCGGCAGTACATCTGGAAAGGAGGATTTCTCTTTTCGGAAGGGATCAAGTTTCGAGGATGATGACCCCCCCCCCCCCGAAGGAAAAAGAGAAGATCTGCAAGAGAGATTCATTCATATATTTAATGGGATTCAAGGAGTAGATATAGAGCCGGCGGCCAGGAGCCATCTCTCTGTGCTGATGTGAGGAAAGACTACGCTCGGTTATCTAAAAACTGGCTAACACTGGCTCTAAGACTCAGAAATATGTTATTTCGATTTACTTTACTTTTTCATAAAATCTTGTAAATAAATGTGTGTTGTCCGTCTTAGCTTTTGGAGGAATTATTTTTTGGTTATGCATCCCAGCGATGGTCTACGAACATACCTGCCCCAGTAAAATAGGCGGGAAGGTCACACTCTAGCGTTAGCGTCCAGAACAGGGTAGCGTTACCACATACCTAGTTTTTTAAACAAATAGATTAATAAAATACGTTCAAAATTTTGGGATAAATCAATTAAAAGATAATGCAGTTAAACATTTGAAAATTACCAATAAAGGACAAAAAAATCTAACTGTTAAATAAAATTGTTTTAAGTTTTAAAGGGAGAATATGCCAGAAAAAATTATTTAAATGCAAAAATTTAATTCAATTATGGAGTATAAGCATAGTTAACGTTTTCTGAAGAAGAAAACTATTTTGTGTTTTTAATCGAATTTGTCATTTTGAAGGTCCCTTGTTCCTTTAAGATAAACTGCTGATCACCAAGACATATCCAATCATATATTAATATACATATATATATGATAGATAGGATATATATATATATATATATATATATATATATATATATATATATATATATATATATATATATAGTGTAAATCTTGACTACGATAATTTCACTGCATTACCTAAATAGGTGTTTTTTTTTTCTTCTTCTAAATGAGACTGCAACCTACTGCTCAGTCCGATTTCGAATGGCTAAACATATCTATGCATGTACTGTCATTCGCATCCATAAATTTGGAATCAAAAGACACCGCTTTGCCTGTTCGGATAAAGGTTATTTCTGTAAATTCTCCAGTACAAACAATCGCTTGCCACGTTAATAATAAATAGAAAAAAAAACCCAACGTTTTACTAGCACACTAGATTTTATCCCCTTTTTATTTAGATTATATTTGCATACGTGCAAATGGTTAAACATACTAGTAACATGTTGTCCCTACAGTTAGGAAACTTTAATTCTAACTGACAGCATCTCGCAAGGATTAGAACACAGTCACGTTTGGGATGTTTTATCTTCACTTTGGCAAAAAAAAAAAAATCTTATATTCACTACATCTTTTGAAGACAACTAAAACTTCTTGAAGTTTTCCGTTTAGTCAAGAGCCTGCCTTTGGATCAAGTTTAACATTTAAATAAATAATCTGAATTTAGTATTTACTCCTCTACTAATACCATTCACTGACGATATTCTTCGATAGAAAAGAGATCTTGAATTATATTTTTGGTCTCTAAGAGATCTTTTTTAAAAACTGTACGTCTGTTGTAAGAAGCTAACGGGATGAAGCGTGGAAAAGAGCTGCTCACTGACGGTGAAATTTAGGGAGAGAAGAGGTTGATATAACAGTAGTGAAAAAATGGCAGCATTCAATATCGAAATGGGCATTTTTTATTGAACACCCTGATACACACACACACACATACATACTCATTCAAGCTTTATTCTTAAGACGAAATGTTGCAAAACGTGTTCTTTAAAAGTGAATATTCCATTTCTCGTAAATAAACAAGAAAACATAGCTTAATGGGCTGGCGATCTCTCCGCTCTTTGGATTATCGCTCTTACCTTAGCCCGTTCGCATCTGTAAGGATATACAAACCTCGCGTTTCCGAAACAAATAAGGCTGTTTGTTTTGAACTATTGTGTTCTAATTTTTATCAAAACATTGAGTCTTGAAATATTCTTTCGAAAAACATGTGGCGATAAGCAACACGGGGAGGGGGGTCGGTCCTAGGGAAGAATACCCCCTCGTTCCAGTATATAAGAGAGAAAATCCGGTATCGCAATGATTCTGGGTCTGGATATTCTTCCTTCCCAGGCTCGTCATAAATAGAATCCTTTTTCCCGGGGACTGGACGGCACACACACTCCGAGACGCCCACGCCCTGCCCGGGACCAACGTACTACTTCGCACCTCCACACACGGATGAATTCGAGCATTTGCAAACATAATAGAGCTTCCGCATCAAAAAGCTATATAAAACAATATATAATTGTAATCGGTGTAAGATGAATGTCGCACAAACAAAGTGTTTCGCTTTAACTTTTTTCTACACCGCTATTTAAATAGCCAATTTATTCCTAATCCCCAAAAAAGTTTGTTTGGGGTTGAAGTAGGAAGGAAGAAAAGAAAGTACTTTACCAACTTGGGGTAATATTTTCACTTTGGTTCTTATGACTCTGAAGCAAAATTGATGTTTTGTTTTAATTTTCCTCCCTTCTCGTCCAAGAGATATATTCCTTTCACTGATTTTTGATGCACTCAGGGAAGGTTTGTCGCTCAAACTTTGATATGACCCGAGTGACTATCGTAATAAGTCTGAAGTCGTCTCACGAGTCACCGTCCTGAATAAAATATATAATAAAAAGATGGCGGTTCTGGAAAGCCAATCCGAAACCCCCTTTGATATTCGAATCTCAACTGTTTTGCTTCTACGAGCAAAAAGAAAGTTTGATTCCAGAGTACTCAAAAGCAAGCATCGGTCCTCAGCATGAGGTTATATTTTAAAACCTAGCATCTAAATTATACACTGTGTGCCCAACATTCATGGCGCGTATTTCTGAAGTACTTCACTGAATGGAAGTGTGAAGCAGACGTGCGGTACTCAATTTCATTATTAAATGTGCAAGTCAATCCGCACAAGAGAAGTGTAACACAGTGAAATGGCTCGCAAACAGTTAATTTACAATCAATATCGGAATGATCTGGATTAACAAATTGTATGTAGCAGATCAACAAATGGTGGGTCATGACAAGATTTTGAGTGTATATGTGACTTTTTACAATTTTCACAGCATGATGCTAGCTATAAAATCTATATCAGGTAACAGAAAATCACACAAAAAACGTTAAAAAGTTCATTGAGTTGTGGATGGAGTGGGTAGATTCGTTTTCTCGTAAGTTCAGGAACCTCTGATCTAGCATATTTATGCCGATTATATTTTAATTTATCCGTTATGTATCAAAAGTTCACTTCTTCTCAATACCATAGATCGTTTCCCTCAAGTAAGAATTACCTTATTGGATTTGCGAACTAGGAGGAGCTTTTCCAGTTCTCGCCCTTGACATGGATGTGATCTCTTTACCCTAAGAAGATCCTCGAGGGGGGCGGGGGAGATGGTGGATTCCTCCACATGCAACTCACCTGTTGTAACAGGAAGGTTCGTCAGTCCATTTCATATTTTTCTTTATCTGTTCATTGAATCCACTTGAAAAGTGGCCCAGTAGTCTATCCCATACAACGCAAAATGGTGAGAAAGGCTAAAGTGATTCCATACATCGAGACAAGAGATAGGACAGAAATTTTAGGAAGACCAATACCACGGTAGCATTTAGAAGGTAAAACCATCAGTTGAAACTCAAATGATGAGTTTCATTTAAGTAATAAACGTAATAGTTCAATATCTAACTTTTGATTTATACTCTACTAGTTAAATCACTGATAAACTTTGAAGGTACAGGATGGTGTAATGTCGCAACACACCTACACCTCTGTGTACATACATTCCCCTCTGTGTTTGTGGGGGCTTAGTAGAAACAATAGATTAAAGTCCTAGACTTTATTATATCGACTATTTACATATGTACACGTTACAAAATAGTATCACTGGGAGAAAGAAAAACATCCTTCTCTACCCTCCAGCTCCCAACAACCAACTGCCTTCTTCTTGAAAGACCACTCGAAAAAAAAAAGGGGGGGGGACAAAAAGGGCTGAGAGCACGGGAGAATGGTATATGAAACTGCAGTGTATCGAATGTTTATTAAAATCAAAAATATTTGTGTTAAAAACTATTTAAACTAGTTCTTAGTAATAACTGTATTGTCTGTTGTGGTAATAATTATATTAATTTAAAGAAGATGTTAACATACCCTCTTTGAATCTGAATAATATTTAACAATCTGAACAGAAATATTAAATTTTCAAGCAAATTTTGCGTAGCTAAACGTCTACTGTAGCCTTAAATATGCATATATTTGCATAATAATTTTTTTCTTTGATTTTAATGTGAGTGAGCAAAAGGATTGAAAATATATGGTCACAACACAGTTTTACCGGAAATCTTATCAGATTTGACCGACCAATTTTCGAATGGGCAGGGCACTGCTCTTCTGTGACAGTGGTCATGGGTTCAAATCTTACTGCTGGCATGCATGTTCAGAGGTGGCTTCAAGCTGTAGCTCCCGGTCTCATTAACAATCATGTAGGTAAAACATTTGATTGTAGCGCTATCAACCAACCAACTTGCAAATTATCAAGCCCTCAGCACTGGTACACAAAATATTGCTCTCTGCATGAGAGATAACCAAACGGTTCCTGTCAATAAAATTTCTCGACTCACAGTGGAATTCATGAGGTTTATAATTAAAACTAATATTTACTGTAATAAATAGAATAGCATTCGATTGTTTTATTGATTGTTATCGAACATATTTATTTATTTAAATTCTTAAATTTTCTATTTTTAATTTTTGAATAACAATAAGTATAATAATAAAGTGTTTATTCAATTTTTACCTATGCATGTACACACATAGGTTGGTCAGGCCTGATTTATATTTATTTTTAGTTTTATTGGACTCAAAATTCTCAAATGACTCTCATATTACTGACAGAAACCAAATTTTTCAAAAATAAGTTTTGCTGAGGGATAAAGGAGATATGTTCACGTTCATTCAACGATAGAAGTGGCAGTGGAATTATAAAGTCACAAAAGGTAAAATATTTAAGTTGTTCCTAAATCGTTAAATTATAAGTAAGAATTTTTGACATTTAAATATTTAAATAGAAGTCCGAAAGAGCAGAACAATAATTTTTTAATACCGTTTTATAATGCTATTCTGTCAGGTTAACTGTGAATAAAAAAGAAAAACACTAAGATTAGAATAAAAAATGCTGTGAAAAGATAATCTTTATATGGTTGAATGTTTGAAAAGGTGTCAGAAAAGACAGATTAAGATTAAAAAAAAAAAAGGATGAAAAGAAATTTTTGAGTCCTATTACGCATGGATGCGTTTATTGCGCATTGTGAATACTACGCTGATTATAATTTAAGATACGTCTCGCTTTTGTGAGTTATGCTTTCCAAAGAATAAATTAGAGTGAATGATTTTAAAATTTCAGGTCACTTTCAAACATTTACGATATGAAGAAAGACACCATTTCCCAACCTTTCTTAACAGTACAGTCGTCTGTATGCGAAAATATAAATCGATAAAATTCAAGTTCGGTAATATACAAAGGCGAATTAGGCAGAAGTGATGAGAGACAAACCATGAGTTCGATTCCCAATCAAATTGATGGGTGGAAGGCATGTGGTTTCAAGTAGAATACAGTTGTGGGAAGTACTGTAAAGGTATTTACAATGTTATCTCTGCCAGATTTTGGATTGGTTTAGAGCCCTATGGTCTACTGTTTTTTTTACACAAGAGTACAGTAGATTGGGACTTACTTTTAAAGACGATTCTTAATGACCCAAAACATCCATGCCAACAAAGGTATTCGAGCCCCCCTCTCTCTCCCATTTTAAATCCAACATCGCACTAGGACATATGAGTTGCGGTGTCCTATTAGAAAATTCACAGAATTAGATAGTATATATGGTTTTCCCAGTGTACCTTAGCCTTTCGTATTGTTAAACCCTACGGGGTAGACAGTGACCGTCTGTCTGTCCCATACACTAGAGATAGGAAAAACACGCAACTCATTTCTGAAATTCAGAATGCGGAGACAAAAAGTCAAAGTTGGAGGATTTTTAAATTTTTATTAGAAAGGTTGGCGTAGTTAGTATGGAGCGCTACGGTCTACAGTTTTGCTACACGAGGGCTAATGATTTTGAAAGAATTTCGAAAGGTTTTTCATGGTTTCAAGTATTTACAAAGGTAAGAGATTTTGTTCGGAAATCTAAAAAGGTATTAGTAGAACGTATCTTCATAAACCTGGATTTTTATAGCCGGATGAAATTAAAAATTTCATATTTTTAGGTACCCCCTTTTTTTAAAAAGTATCATTACTCTGAATCCTCTTTATTTACAAATTTATTCGTTTATAAAAAATGCTGGCGATAAATAAACAAGAAATACCAGTATTTCATCTACCAACGTTTCTTTAACTAATGAAGTACACAAAAATTATAATAGTAAATAATGATATTTTGCATATAATTCAATACTTCAATCGGAAATTTCTAAATATAATAAAAAATAATTGGGTTAATATTATTGAATAGTTTTCTCCGTGTGGAATTACATAAAAAAATTGTATTTTTACTTAGGTTTGTTTTTGTGTTTGTTAAAATTCTAATTCAATAAATATATTTATATTTGCAAATAATGAAGAAAATAGGACGAAGATAATATTTAAAATTTTGTATCATAATTTAATGTTATGATTTATATGAATGTGATAATGCTATTAATTGCTATAGATTGGGAAGAAGAGCACAAAAATTTGATTGTGCCCTGGGCACAAAGTATATTAATCGGGCGTACGTCATAAAACCCACTGTATCTGCTGCAGTCAAGTACGTTACAGAATTTCTGTTGCATGCAGATCCGTGATTAACAGTTGTGTCGTATTTAAATGCACAACAGTAGCTAACCATTTACGGTAGTTTCAGCTTCCCGTGTGTGTGTATACTCGCCACGAGATCCTTTGTTCCTGCGACACTTCCGCCTTTCGTCCCGCATTCGAATTTGCCGGATAATGTTTCGACATTGTCACAGGGCTTTAGTTATTTTGTGTTAAATAGTCACAGAGTTCGACCGTTAGGAGCGATACGCGAGTGCCTTTCCCCAAACAGGAAGATTTACAAATAGGTCGCGTACGCCGCCAATAAGGCTTAGTCAGAGGTTCAAGTCACTCATTGCTTACAACCAGTGTTTATTATAGCTTAGACCAGGCCCTAATTTATATAGTGCTAGCGCTATGTTTTTTTTTTTTTTTTTTTTTTTTTACATAAGCTACATAAATGTTTCCTGTCTTTTATTAAATAAATAATTAATTAAAAACTGACTAGTCGGAAACAGAAATGATTTTGTAAGTAATATATTGTTTAATTCTTAAAAATTATTGAACTGTAACACCACATTATTTAACACATGTTGTTGCAAATAGAGCCAATAGTCGAATAGTCTACATAGAGAAGACCGTAACATTTCTTTTATTTGAAGTAAATTACCTCATTTAAAAGTTTAAATATCTTGGTTTAGTAAAAAATAGGGAAAATTATTGCTCCTGTTTAACGAATTCTGAAAATAATATAAGGTATTTCTCACTTTACAACCTATCCGTTTAACAACCACTCGCATTTTAAGACCGAGTTTCAACCTATGTAGTTTATCCAGTCTAAAATGCTGAATTATTGCCTCGAAATGCAATATTTTAGACTGCATTAAAAACATTAAATCGACTTATGATAACAGAAGAGATAAGTCTACGAAAAAATATGGGAAAAACTGCATAATTTTTTTTTGCGTAACACGATTGAATTGTTTTAGAATCTTGAACAAAGTGATGAAATTTAACGAATTGTGAGTTTTGTCAACGCGCCTAATTTAGAAACTGGAGTAGAAGACAATGCTGAATTAATGAATCATGAGGATGGAGGGATAACAAAGGAAGATCTAATAGTGTAGGAAGAGCTGCTGAATTTGGAAGACGAAAAAACTGAAGACATTTATGTTTAGCTGGCATATTCTCTAAAATTAATGTACCTATGTTGGAACTTGAAGCTATGGATCAGTTTCAATAAAGTTGAACGTTAAATTGAGTTAAATTTTAATATGCTATAAAGAAATTTAACAAGGAAAAAAGATCCCAAAGCAAACCCCACCTAACCAGTTTCTTTTTTATTGTTACATCCAGGACTTTCACCTTCTTTTTCGTCGTCTTTATTTCTCTTACATGGACCCCATACAACCAAATAAACAAATTATAATGCATGCATGTATTTTATTGAATAAATTTGGAGTTTATTGCATAATTTTTATAATTTTATAACGCTTCTATACTCCGGGCATAAGTTCATCGCTTACCGAATTCTGTCGTTAATTGAGGAGTAGCTGTACTATAAATACTAAAACATACATATAACAACAAATCAAAACCTTATTATATCTAATGGTTATTTGATGTAAACTTAATTAAATACTAAACCAGTATTGAACTCACCTTAAAAGCAGGCTCTAGCCCGGTGTCTAATAGGAAGAAGAGCCTCATCTACAAATGGTTATTGCAGTAGAGAACTCCCATCGACAAATCTTGCGGTGTTTGGGCAGTTTCACTGTTTAGTGACTAGTCAGAGAATTTTGATTTTCTAAACTATTGCTTCGTTTTATAATTTATTTTTATATCCAAACATTTATAAAACAATCGGGATAATGCGAATGCATGCTTATCCTGGACGTACACACTTGTTGAAAATAAGTGGTAGAAAAACAAAACAAGATAAGTTTCATATTTATTTTAAATCTTCCCTTTCCCTTGCATGAAGTTATGGGTGAGATTCTTTTGCGACAAAATCCTTATTTTTTGATAATTAAAATAAAAAAAAAACTCTTCAATGTGTAAGGTTTTTTTTTTCTCGGTGTGCCCGAAGTTCTCTCCCGGAATGTGGCAACCCCCGGCACAGTTACTAGGCTCTCTTTCTCTCTCTTTCACCACCCGTGACCTTGAGCGGAGTTTTCTCTGGGCAAACCCCTGGCTGTTGCTGGGCTTGCGCCGGTCGATAAAAGCGCTTTCCAGACCACGTGGGTGCGGAGGAAACAATAACAGAAGGGGTGTTTGGTTGGGTTTCCGAATTTGACCGAGTTTTGTGGAATGTCAAATCAGTTGCTAGGATTCCCTCAGCCGAGTCATTCATGGCTGTCTTCCCTTACAAAAATGGTACCAAGATGTGCGGATAATATGTATTTTTTTTCCCTCCGAGTAGTTCATGCGCGGTATGAAAATAAGTTTTTCTTAAATTATTTTTTGTGCGCCGTTTAAGATATTATATCGGGATTGGCGCGCGTCATGCTGTATAGGTGATGAGTGACTCCTCCGCGGTTTGTTTTGTGTTCTTAAACAGGAAGCAAAATCTCGCATGTAAATCGGAGCCAGTCATGCTCGATTTCGCGGATACCTAAGGATATATATGAAGGATATTCTCTAGGAAGCAGGAAGTTAAAGGTACGAGTTTTACCATACATGTTTTGACCCACTATTCCTGAGTTTATAAAATGTTATTCCCGCTTAATTTCAATTACATTTTAGAAACAATTTAAATAATGTGAGAAAGTTTTTAAAATTTTCTTTTTCTTTTAAGTAAAATGTTTTCTGCCGAACGGATAAATTTCTGAGAAAAGAAATGTAACAAAAATATTTTTGCAACTTCGGCAATGAATGATCAAAGAGTGCTCCCTGAAGTTCAGTAACCTACATACACAAATTTGCTGGGCTTTTTTTCTTTTTTAAATCTAGGGAGAATTATTACTATATTTGAACTTTAAGATTAAATAGTTCAAATATGGAAAAGGGATAAAGAAAGGGGGGTCTTGTAAAAGCAGCTACATTATAGCTTTTTTATTATTATTTTTAGTGAAAGAAAGTATTTCTTGTTCCACTCCATTCTGTCAGTATTAACTTCTCCTAAATTCCAAAATGTTTTATAAAATATATTTGTGAATGTTTTCCGATACTGCTGGATGCAATTGTCAGTAACGAATATATTTTTTTTTAAAGCGAAGTACCTTGCACGTAGTATACATGTGTCTTTCGTTCGCATGTATGTGCAAATATGTACTTCGTTAAGTTTTGAAAAATGCAAGATGTGTAAAATGTGAAGCCTTTAGCACATACAGTAATTGCCATTGTATGCCACAATTTTTAACCATTTAATCCTTCTCTTATTGTTAAAATAAGAAAAATGTGGCGGGGGTGACTTTTTTTTTTTTTTTTTTTTTTCCCTTTTCTCAGATCAGTTCCTTGGAAGGGGGAGAAGGATCGAGTGCCTGTGTGTTTGTTTATTTATTTGTTTTGGAAGTTCCAATATAGTTTCAAAATACATAAAACACATGTGTACAAAACTTTATCTTTTGATGTTAAGTAAAATAAACGAGGAATATTTACAATAAAAAAATTGAAATAAAAACACTAACTTTAAAAAAATATGTATATTTTAATTTCACAATATAAACACAATGGGCCGAATTCTTTAATTCAATGATAAATAGCTTGGATGGATCAGTTTACTTAGTATTTTTATGGACGCAGATGGCATGAAAATCTTTCACCAGTGAATTAAAGAATTTAGCCATGTATTAGCTTTGGTTTTGAGTGCTACGGTCTATTTTTTGCAACACGAGGGCTAATGAGACCGGGACCTACAGTTTAAAGCCGATTCCGAACGGTTACGGACATCCATGCCACTTTGGGATTTGAACCCACGAACTCCAGTACCGAAGACCAGCACCCTGACCAATCGGTCATAGTTCGGCCTTGCAATGCAATACAACAAACAATAAATACAAGAACTTTACCGTCCTTAAAAAATAAATGTTAAATTTAAAGTTAAGCAAACTTTGTAAGTCATTTGCAATAATAAGTCATTTGCTAGTATAAGGAACTTTTAATGTCATATCACTCAAAAAAGAGCGGTAGCCTGTACTTTGTGCCGGTTTTTCAACAATAAAGCTGGAACAGAATGTAATAATATTCCTTAAAAGATAATAAGAAAGTTTATTATAAAATTGATAATAACATGCAGCAATGTGTTAGTCTACTTTGTTTGTTAGCTCACAATGGGCTACCTACCCTGATGGGTATAAGATATTCATAAAACCAGGCTGGAAATCCTTTCGATTTTCATGGTGAGTTAAGAGGAGTGATTTATGTTCCCTATTCCATATCTCCGAAGCTGTTGAAGGGTTTCCTGGGGTACCTTGGCCGAAGGCCTTATCCCCGGTTGCAAGTTATTGAATTAACTATCAGGTGTCCAGTCTTTTAAATTGAAACACAATAAATATAAAAATGCAGGTCTTTATAATGGGAAAAATAGTGCTAGGCCCTTAACAAGTTAAATAGTTAAGATGAATGAAAAAATTAAATGATAAGAAAAGGAAGTTTAAGGATAGCAAAGAATTTTTATTTGGTTTTTAATTTTTTAAATTAAAAAAAAATTTTATTTAGAAAAACTGTACAACACAGTAAGATAAGGTAAAAATGAAATAAGATAAAATTAAATTTAAATTAAGTAAGGAAAAATAAAAGTGAATACAAGTGATGATAATGTTAAGATTAAAAATTTAAGTTCAGCTTAAAATTAGTGACGAGATTCCTCTCCTTCCCTTTTGTTCTTCTCACAGCGGGAAGATATTCAGACCCACAGATTAATCCGACACATCTCTGGGTTTAGTGCGCCTGTAAAAATCGCTCTCGGAACCTCGGGATTGTAGCCCCGCAAGTAGACCACCAGGCAGTCTGTGCTGCCCACTCGAACCCAGTCTACTGTGCTGCCTTGCTGAGAAAAAATGAATAAAAAAATCCCAAGGTAGTGTACTTGATCTTGCACATGTAACTTCCAGGATAAAAGGCAAATTTGGCGCCCCTAAATTTTTCTGCCAGCGTGCAAGGAGTTCGCTGCATACCCACCAGGTGCAGCACCGTCTATTATACTTCATCATTGAAAAAACAAATTTCACTACTCTAAAGTAAAAGTCGTACGATTTTTTCAGAAATAACGAACAGGGAAATATACTTTAGCGATTGACCCTTTATATTTTTTAAAAGGTCACGGTATCCAATCCGTTTAAGGGGACATATCACCCATAAACCTTTAGAAATCTGATTTCTACATTTTTAAAATCTCTAAACATTTTTAAATCGTTTAAACAAATCCATTGAAATATTCAAATTAGAACCTGAAAAACTATTCAATCTTAGCATTTAATATCATAGCTTTTAAGGGAGATAACTATAAAAGCTTAGAAACATTTTACTGAAAATTATGTTTTTTTCAACACGCATTCTAAATAAAAAAATCTATTGCACTTAATGATTTCAAATTTTCATAGTCAATAGATTATTGAGCTAAGACGAAACTCCTAACCTAATTTTATGTTGTTGTTTATTTCATTTAGTATTTATAGTACTTGAAATGGAATTTTTAAATATTATTTTAGCTTTTTTGAAAATTCAATAACGAGGTGTAATATTTCTGATACTTTTAAAAATTGAAATAGGTGAATAATTATTGCTTAAAAAAAAAAATGAATAATGAAAATCACTTTGTGTTGTAAGTCAGCACACCTTGTGTTAGAAAAATTTCAAAACGTTTGAAACAAGCTTTCATTTTCACTTTATATAAAAAGTTCTTACTTTTTAGAAACAAAGTAAATTCAGCAAAACTAATTAAATAAATATAGAGGGGACAAATGAAGAAAATTCCATGTATTTGCTATAATTAAAAAAGATATGATAAGGCAAAAAATAAGAAAAAAAATCTTCCATTGATGTGCCTCCTTAAAATTTTGAGCTCAATGTGTGAAGTTTTATGTTCAGAAATGGGAATATCGCTAACAGTCGCTCAAACTTTACAGGCGACTGGCTTGTTTTAGAGCCATAAATGCTATTCTTGAAGTATTCCTGCTGTATTTCGCTTCAACATTCTTTTTCCTAAATTAAAAATGGTCAAAATAATTGGAGAGTTGGTAACAGAGGATATGATAAAACGATAGTAAATAAGGGCAGTTTTATTTATTCTATCTCTCATTAACTTATAACTGCTCAATTTTTTCTAAAATTAATTTTTATCCTGCAATGACAATTAGTCTTATTTTCCGAACCATGTACACGTTTATGGCTTATGAAGAATTGTTTTTAGGCTAAATATCTTTATACGGATATTAATTATTTTATTATCCAACAATTCTGAATTAAAGAATAGTTTATTAAATATTAATATACTCATATCAAATAAGTAAAACAACAATTAAAATTATTTAAAACTTAAACATAAAAATATATTGTCAAAAAAACCTATTTTTTACGAACAAAAAAAATATGTATTTTTTATAAATATTCTAAATTATATAACAAAAAAAAAAAAAAAAAAAAAAAAAAGAATTCATCTTGAGATGAAGAATTAAAAACTATTTCTGGAGTTCTTTCTACATTTTTTAAAAACATTCAGCAAATCTAAAGCTTTATTTCAGTAATAATCGCGTGCATTTGATCAAATGACGAATGAAACTTCGATAAGAAAATTAAATCTAGTATCGCTATTTGATGCGGACTAATTGCAACCACAAACTCACTGTGTAAATAATATCCATTTTGGGGTATGTTGCAGATCTGAAACTCAACGATACAACGAGTTAAAGAGCTTACTCCATAAGCTTGAGTCACGTATAGCTCAAAGATCATTCTAAGGAAAAGTGAGTGGTTTCTGTGCTCTTTGGAATTGGAATACAACAGAATCTCTATCAACGTTCTCGCAATATTCGTTTTTCCGCATTGATCGTTTTATCAATTTTGACTAGAATTTAATCCCATAGTAACAATGTTATTTATTCTACATTCATCGTTCCCGAATACTTCATTCAGTCGTGTCTAAGAACAAAAATTTTACCCGTTGTGTTATCTTCCAGGTGTAACGTTTATGTAGATTTAGGAGAGCTGGGGAGATGGAATTTTGTATAAGAATCTTTGAGATCTTTGATAAGAATGCTTCATGGTCAAGCAGACGACAAAAATATTTCTGGTTTATTAAGTTTTTGTTTTTAGGTGGCGACGATTTGGGTGGAAACAGCTATTTCTCTGACTGAATAGTACTAGAACAAAACAATAACCTGACCTTCAGATACAATCAGAAATGAATACATGTTTCCCTAAAGTTAGGTTTAGGCAACAAACTACGTCTGATAAAGATGATGACTCGTTTCAAAGCGATTAAAACAAACTTATATACGTAAAATTTGATAATTACACAGCAAAATAGCAGAACAAATAGTGGAATCGCAACAGTGAAGGACCTATGTACATGAAAAAAAGCAGGAGGAAGACGAAAGCTAGATTCAATACCAAGATTTCCTGAAGTATAATAAAGCTGTTTCAAAATTGAAATAATTTAAGTGACAGTGATAGTATATTTGAATCGATCTTTGCAGTCAGGCGACAGCAGGTATCATTTACAAAATAGTTTTAAAAATGTTAAGTATTTTCTAAATATAAGTTATAGTTTATAAAGAGGTAAGAACTTCAGATTAGCAATTAAAACAATTGATTTATTCACAGTTACACATCATAATCAATTTTACATGCATTTCCCTATCTATCGTTTCCCAGTCCCCGTCCCTTGAAAAACGATGGATAAAGGTACCACGGTACGTGTTTAAAAATGATTAAATTCTTTAAGTATCTTATCGACACTTACGTAAGGACTAGATAAAATAAAACTATAATTGTAAAATAGCATTTGATAACAATAATATATCCAAACGTTCCAATATTCCTTCTAAAAATGAAGAGGGCAAAATTTTAAAGAGAGGATTTGCGACAGCAAGCATTAATTGGTGAAAATATCCCCTTTCATTAAAAGAAAATCAAATATGTTCAGTAACTAATGCTATTTAAGGAGTTATTAATTATTATCTCGATTTGTAAGAAATGCAATATTTTTATATAGTACGCGTGTCAACATCTTAAAATATTCTTTAACTAAAGTGTCAGAAGACTGTTTATAACTTCGTTTTCGTTTGCTTTTACAAATTATTTCTATGGATATTTTGTGAAGGGTGAATTAACCCATACATAATACTACATGACCTGAAGAATTTTTCATTACATTTCGTAATGCCTTTGACTAAGAAAATCAAGAAATTCTAGGTATTTGCAACTCTACAGAATTTTTTTTCCTATGCAGGACACTCACCTTTATTAATAGCATTCATCATAAAAAGTCGATGTTTTTTGTTGCTCTTTTTATTTTGGGAACACAATATAGGTAGGAAAAACTTCTCCATACGAAGAGACAACACAAATACATCGGGAATCGAACACATGCCCCTTAGATGGGAATGTAATATGCAAGCCATTATACAATCTAGGCTGCATGCAGAATATTCTTAATCAATCATTTTAACAGAGTAAATCTTCAGTTTCTCATTCTAGTAAGTCAGTTTCTCATTCTGTAATAGAGTAGCCATTTTTGTTGAGGTGTAGTTCAGGCTATTTTGAACTCAAGATTTGTTCTAAATTGACATAATGGAAATAAATTGAAGTAAAAGATAATCATTATTTTCTTTTAAAATATACAAAACTTTAAAAGAAACTTCCTTTAAATGACAAAAATAAAAAAATGCATAATCTTTAGTTCGTATATACACACAAACTGGTGTTCAAAAGTAACACATAACGGTTGTTTATATGAATATTTAATAAATGTCTAAATTATAGAGTGGCGGGAAAAGTGATATGAAAATGTAATATGATCATAACTGAACAAAACAGCACAAAGTATTCAATTATACAAAATCAAAGTTTGAAGAAAAATGCCCCAAGAAAAAGTTTAGTTGAATATACATTAATGAAGGAAAAAAAGTGATCGCCCAGAGTAACAGACCCCGTCTGAAAAATGTGGTGGTTTGTCCGGTCATCCAGGATGATGCCAGCCTATACCACGACTTTCCTTGAATAAATTGTTTTTTTAGATTGAAATGAATGCCATGTTATCTTCATTGCGTTATACAACGAGAATCAATGTGTAGAGTAAAGCGGAGTTCGTCACTGACTATCAAATTGGTCCACTGTTCCAAACTGCAGTATTAACAAGTGCGTTTATACATAGGTACGAGAGGAATGCAAACTCGCAAAGAGACGTTACTGAACCTCCTACAGACAGTTTGTCTCGAAACTTTACATCTGTGAAAACTGAACCCAGAGCTGCGATACAAACGTAACTCTGGCGTCCCGTAGTTATTGCGAAATGGTTGTTACTCTTGTTCGATTTGGTTCCTGTCGTTGTACAATGCTCTCCGAGCGATATTTCACATTGGGATGGAATACTGAGATCCCATACTGAGACACTTTGATTTGAGATCGTTTAGGACTCCAGTTTTCCAGTAATTCTTTCACTAACAAATACCCAGACAAGGGCGAAATGATAGGACTAAGTTCATGGGTTCGAATTCCTCTGCTGGCTATACTTTCGAAATCAGGTTTAAGTAGTAGGTAACGGTCTCATTAACCTTGTGTAGCAGGTAATGTTGTGTAATAGTAAACAGTAGAACACCAAAAAAAAAAAAAAAAAAAAAAATCAGAGAATCCAATGTTCACCATTCTTCATTCCAGTATAGAATGACCTCGACTACATTTGGAAATTGGAAAACATAACCCAAAGAAAAAAAAAAAAAAAGAAATAGTCCATTATCCTTCCGATGGAGTACCTTCTAAAGTAGGCTTGTCCAAGACTACAAAACGCATTGTAAATATATAAAAAAAATTAGGTGAAAATTTTAAACTATGCATTATTATAATTGTTATACGCTCATACTTTCCTCTTTTCAGCCGAGTAATTTAAAACTTCGTATTCTCAAAACATTTAATTAATTCGAAATTTTTAGAAATAATAAAAAGAAATTTTTATCAGTCTACCTAGCTACATTTTACGTGTTTGAAAATTGAAAAATTATTCCCAAAACTATTGTTTTGATTTTTCCTATTTTACGTCTAATAATCTTTTTTGAAGCTCTATTTATATGATTTCTTTTTTAAATTTTTTTAGTTTAAAGTTGCCCCAGTTTGTTACCGGAGTTTTTGTGTGTGAAATTCAGCAACTATTACTTTTAAAATGTCACCTTTAGAAATCCTAAAACTTCCTGCATGTGTATAGTTTGTATTTGCTGTTCAATTTAATAGCCGTCACGGGACTCTATCCGTTAGGAGAAAATGTTAAGTATGCGTCACGTGACCTCACTTCTCATCTCGGCAAAGAAATAGCGCATTATTTGAGATAGTTTGAGCAACGCTGAAGAAAGAACCAAGTTAATAACATTACCAATCTATAAAACAATAGAATAATATACTTATTGAAATCACGTTGTTATTTGTTTCAATTATAAATTTTATGAATTTGACCACAAAATTTTACAGGAGGGCCACAGTTTGGCCATCCTGTGTTAAAGGAGGTGCATCCTCAGGTGCACCTGTTTCGATAGATCATACAGATTTAAAAACTTCATAAAATTGTACAAAATTTGGGAGCCAGACTCTTTAGAGAGTTGTGTTGTAAAATCATGAAATAACTCATCTTAACTAATTATGATTGAAAATGCGCAACAATTAATAAGGATAATTTTGAAAAACATTTTATTATAATAGTCCTAAAGACAGAGTATTTTAGAACATAGGTATTAACTTACAATTGAAAATTAAAAGATTCTATAAAAGGAATTAATAATATAAATATATTTGGTATGAGAAATTCAAAGACTTGTGCAAGTTTGAGAAAAGAAGAAGTAAAAAATATTATTACTAATTTGTCATTAAAAATAACCTAAATGTCTAATCATCTTAATGATATTAATTTCTACTATACGTAATCTAATTACAGTAGAATCTCGGTCTATTGTTTCCGCATTAATTCTTAGATTTATTTGGTCCCGAATTTATTTTCACAGAACCAATGTTGTTTTCCCCCGCATTTATCAATTCTAGATTCTTCGTTTTCCGTTTCTATCCTTGAAAATTTCCATCCATTGTTGTTTCGGAAGCATCGTTATTGTGAAATTTAGGAAATCAATTTCTTTTTATGTTCATTAAAAATGTTTCAAAATCATGAGAACGTCCAAATTAATTTTGGTTTATCAGGGATGTTTCTTTGACCACCAGAGTATGTGTTTTAGTAGTGATAACGTTTTAGGTGGAAACAGTCATTGCTTCGATGGTTGGTTGAAATTTAGTGGCGCCAATTCCTCTAGGGACAAACTGCTCCAAACATGACGAAAAACGCAATACAACAACACAATTTTGAAACGATTTTGAAACAATCAATTTTGATGAAACATTAAAAAAGAAAGATGCCTGAATCTAATAGAAGAAAAAACATTTAAAGACAAATAAATAGGTAGAAAATTTAGAAAGACACAAAATTAACACTATAATCAGCAAATTTTGATTAAAAATTAAAGATTAAAATGTAAAACTGAAAAAAAGTTGAAGAGAAACTGAAAAATTGAGAAACGTACAGCACAAAAATGAAAATTAAGAATTTAAAGATTCAAATGTATTAAGATATTTAAAATTAAAATCAAGTATTAAAAGATTAAGAATTAAATATTATAGAATTGAAAATCAAAAGTTAGAAAAAAAATACAAATCAGATTTCAAAGTACAAGCCAGTACAGCGAAGAAAAGGGAATAAGCCTGGATGCGGCATTTTCCCAATGATTCAATTAAGATTTGGTGACGAATTTCAAAGAATTGTATGTACAGAGATTTAAAACAAATACAAGACGTTAAAATATGTTCGACTGTATAACTAGTCTTACAATACGCACACTGTGGAGGTGCCTCACCAAGCATGTGTGCATATGAGCATGTGTGCAGAGATATGCATGTGTGAGACGTCAGTGACCCACCCGTAGACGAGTGATAATCACGTCATGTCTTCCAGAAGGCAGTTGAGGACACTTAGAAATATTTTCTTTTATATCTTGCAATTTATTTGACAATGTGTTAACCAAGAATTCTGCCATTTAGAGTGAACTAAATCTTTGATGTAAATTTTCAAGTCAGGATAAGGAAGGCCAGTGTTAAGATAGTTTTCTGCAGACTTGGCAGCTATATCCACAAGTTCATTTCCTTTGATGCCGACATGAGAGGGAACCCAGCTAAAAATTAACGAGATTCCCATGGATTTAAGATTGGCTATTAAAGTGAGAAATTTGAAAATAATAGGGTATTATAATTAGTAGATAGTAACATTTCTTCGGTGGAATACCAGTGCAAAATAACAAAGAGATCAGTTAGACCTGTAGCCAAAACCAATTTATCATTCTTTCATGTCCTCTATTTGTACTGAAGATGAGAGGCAGGCCATCTTTGTTGTATTTTATTATATGTATGTATTTATGTACGCATACAGTGAGGGTGTAGTTGCATAGATAGAGGTTTTAGAACGATATTCTTTGTAGTCAGACAGTTCACTTGCACAAAGGAGGTATGTTACAAAATATTTTTAAAAATGCAAGCATATAAGTTATATATTTACGTAACACACATCACAAAATGGCAAATACTTCCAATGAGTATGTAAACAATTTATGTATAGTTACATATTTTACTGAATTTCTGCATTCATTGCCCACATCCATCGTTTTCTATTTACGTCCCTTGTTTTTAAACAATTTATTGAGGTTCCACTATATATACACAAAGAGAAAAAAAAAGATTTATCTATTGTAAGCCAACTATTCTAAATGTTAGATCTGCGATTTAACATACAATTTTAAATTTATCTACATTAATTGTTCGACACTGTTGTAATCAATTAAGAGGGACAATACCCTACTTTTATAAACGTTAGGACAGTTCATAAATATCTTTCAAATTTTTGTGTAATTTTATTGAGTAATCAAAATATTATATGGCTTGCCCAAATAGACACACTTTTAGCATGTACTAAGACTTCTCTAGAAAGTACGGGCTTATCAGACATTATTACAATTTAATAAAGTAGCGCAAAAAAAATATAGTAAAAATTTTATTTAAAATAAAATTTTTACTATATTTTTAATAAGATTTTAACGTGAAAAAAAATTTTTTTGTTATATTAAGCAATGTATTTAAAATAAAGCTTAAAAAGCACTCCAAATGGTAAAAAAAAATTCTGAAATTTATTTAAAAGTAAAATAACTTTTGAAATATATAAATAAGAAACTGAAATTTTATATCAAATTGAAGCTGAATATCTTTTTTTAAATTTTGAAACCTCATTTATACCAAAGCCAGCCACATATTTTATTTTCTAGCATTATAAAGGCTAAAATCTTCAAAATTTTTATAATTTTAAGAGCTTTTAATAAGTTTTAGTTTTAAATTCTCGGAAGCCTTTAAACTTTTAGATTTACTCAATAAAAACATTTAACTTCACTTTGACATAAAAATTTAGTGTCTAATATGAATATTTCAAAAACTAGCATTTAGTTCTTCATATGATGGAATTAGTAAAATATTAAATTTTCCAGAATTGTAATCCCTATGGGACAGGTAAAAAAAATTATTTGTTTTTTAGCTGAGAATTATGAGGTACAAGTTCAATTATTTGTTTATCTTCATACTCCTCTAAAGTCTCCCGATACTGTGAATGCAGTTTAGAATCACGTTGAATTCATTTAGTCAAACCATGTAGTTATGTAAAAAAAAAAAAGAAAGAAAAACGCAAACGAACAAACTTCTTAATTTTCAAAGATATATAACTTAAACCCTAGATATCATTAGTCCGTGAAATAGACTCCTAGACTTTTATGAAAAGAATTTGTTGTTAATACCGGAGGCAAAATTTTCATTGCAACAAAAATATAATCGATGATTAAATTTAAAATTGTCACATACGTACCTAATATATTATTTAAGTCAAATATAAAAGAAAATTATTTACGTAATATCTAAGTTCATTCATAAAACGTATAAAAATAATGTAGACGATATTTAATTAATTTAAAATAAGAAATGATTAAAGGAGATGGTTAAACGAATGACGTCATAATGGTAGAAAAAATGTTATTTTCATGTACTTATAATGTGATAAATTGATGAATTTAATTGACTGCTCTTAACCAGTGGAAATAGGGCTTGAAATAATGGCATTAAGCTCTCGAAAAGGAGGGAAGGTGTGGATTTAGAACGTTTTAAAGATGACAGTATTTTTCGCTGTGATATGAAGCATATTTATACAAATTTATTTTAGAATCGGATCGATAGTTTAGGAGAAGATAAACTTGAATCGCTTTGAATTTTGCTAACCCTAACTCATCAAGAATCCAATATGGATGCCTCTATCCATTCCACGTCCAACCGCTTCGTAAATTCGTGGACAGACGAACAGATAACTTAGGCTATTATTATATACGGGATTCTCTTCCAATTATTATCTTCCAATATATATATATATATATATATATATATATATATATATATATATATATATATTATATATATTGGAAGAAGACCAATATATATTATATAGATTGAATTATATATCTTCCAATTAGGTGAATTTCACATTTTTTGGTTGGTTTACATATTTTAAGTTTTTAAAAAAAATTTCTCGAATTGACAAAACAACGCAATATTTTACCGTAAGAGTCACGTTTAACAACAACAACAACAAAAAAAATTATTCTAAAATGTTCAGGTCTATGTACTTAAAGACGAATCTAAAAAAATTGTTATAATAATATTTTTTGACACAATAAGTACTATTTCCCCTTAAATTTAATACAGAATATGACGATTAGATACTGTTTTCCTACAGCACTGTATCAAATAAAACTGGAAATAAATTATGCAAAGTTAAAAAAATCGTTGTTCTTTTTGTAAGCCCATTATTTTCAGGGCTAGTCTGGAAGCAAATTAAAGTTATGCAAGTTCTTTTTCCGTTAAGTATGCTTGAGTGTTATTTTTTAGTCCGTAACAAAAGAATCAATTTTTAATTCTTTTAAGAATATGTTGTCTAATTTGTATATCCAATCAACGTAAAGCACGATTATTTACAATTCATATATTTCAAAGCAGATATTATTTCCCTGAAAAGCAAAGTTTCAAAGGGATTTATTTTAAGTTTGTATCATGGTAAATTTCTTTATAATAGAAAATAATGTTTATATATATATATATATATATATATATATATATATATATATATATATATATATATATATATATATATATATAATATATATATATATATATATATATATATATATATATATATATACATATATATATATATACATATATATATATGTATATATATATATTATATATGTGTATATATTCGTTTTTATGAAAGTTGGGTCAAGAATACTCATTGGAAAGGAGATAAAATTTTACATTTTAAACAAATGACGGATTGAAACCTGTATATAGCTTAAATGAGGATGGTGGGGTAGGCAAATAAAGGTAGAACTATATTCCATTTTATTAATAACTATTAAGATAACAGAAAACAGGAAATATTTTATACCATTATATAATACATGGAATGTCTTTAAATATCATCTCCCTGAATAATTGCATAAACATATTCAGCTGAAAAGTTTTACGGCAAGGATGTCAAGCTCACGACCCTCGAGTCGTATATGGTCCACAACGGTTAATTTTTGTGACCCACCGGAAATAACAGTATATTAGCACAAGTATTGATATGAATTTTATAACTGAATTTAAAAAAAAAAAAATTTGCAACCCTCATTGACATCATCGTTTTTTTTTCTTTTTAGTACTAAACTTGATACATCTTGTACGTACATCCATTGAGTATGCCTATATGTTTTCACGTACACTCTCACAATTAAGAGATTCACAGTTAAGAGGATTTACATATTTTGTCGAATTTCATGAAAAGAACTGAACGAAATGTAAAGCCACTGTTTCGAAACAAAGGTATAAATCTTGTACGCGGAATATGTAAGTGTACACATGTGTATGGGTAGATCCAGTAAAGGAACTGGCTTTATAAGAGCGCAAGGCAAAACACGCATTTCATTCGCTGGCACGTCACCGAAATTTTTTTCTGTTTAATTCACATTCAGTTAAAATGAGTAGCCAACAACGTTTAAATGATGGAATGCGGTGGAAAGGCTTGAAACAGGTCAGTCTCAAGTCTAGATTTGTAGAGTTCAGTTCAACGCCTAGCGTCGTGTGCAACTTAACGGAAACAGTTCCAGGATACCGGATCCATCTTAAAAATGCCTTGGCAAGGTCGCCTAAGAGCCACAACGGCCAGAGAACATCGCCAATAGTTTATCATAACGAGGCGTAACAGTGGTGCTACATCTTCTCAGCTCTCCCGCGACTTCTATGCTGCAACAGGAACCCGAGTTTCAAAGGTGAATGTTTTCACAAGACTTCACGAGAGAGGGTTGTTTGCAAGACCTGCTATTTGCGTCCCGCTCAGTTCCACAAACAGGAGAATTCGTTTAGCAGGGTGCAGAGAGCACAAGACTGGAGTATGGTGGATATGTGGGCAATCTATGACTCCTGAAAACAGCGTTGCTGAATGAGTAGGACCAATTATCACGGGAATTCATAAACTGCCTTATTTTAAGTGTAAATCTCGCTATAAGGCCTGTATACCTGTAAGAGAAGACCATAACCCCTATCAATCCATTTCTTTCAGCATTTGCTGTTTCATACTTATTTCAACGAATGTTACACACTGTGAACAAAGTTTGTTACACCCGTTGAACAAAGTTTATTTTTTTACAGCGATTAATATAATCAAGGTGAATGAATTTTAGCAGAATAGGTAATCGGTTGTCAATATTTCGGTAATCATTTTAAAGTGCCTTAAAATCTCCAACCTGCTCACTAAACGTGCAGTCTATCATTACAAGCAAATAAAAATAAAATAAGAATATTTTTCAATTTTAAGAGGTAAAGCATTAAATTATAAAATTAATGCATTATTATATTGGAAATATTTTAAATTTTAGAACTATATAATAGATGGTTTTAATTTCGAAAGCATATCTATTTTTCTTAACCATAAAAGTCATTCAACTAAAAAAATACTTTTAATATACATCAGAAAAATAACAAAAATAAAATACTTTATTTTTATTATTTATTTTATATATCCCTTATTAATAATTATATAAACGTACTTAAAAATTTATTTCTGAAAATCAGCGGTTTTCCATAATTTGAGAAATATTCACTGAAAAGTCAAAAAACTGCCTAATATAGTGCAAGGCCACCGAGAGCACGAAGTGCCGCAACGAAACACAGCATGGAATCGACTGTCTGAAGTAGTGCTGGAGGTAATTGACACCATGAATCTTGCAGAGCTGTCCATAAATCCCTAACAGTACGAGGTGGTAAAGATCTCTTCTGAACAGCGCGCTGCAAGGCATCCCAGATACGTTCAGTAATGTTCATGTTTGAGGATTTTGGTAGATAGTGGTAGTGTTTAAATTAGAAGAATATTCCTGGGGCAATTCTAAACGTGTGGAGTGTCGCATCGTCCTGCTGGAATTCCCGAAGTTCATCGGAATGCACAATGGACATGAATAGTTGCAGGTGATCAGACAGGATGCTTACGTACGTGTCATCTGTCAGAGACATGGTCTAGACATATCCCCTATCTAGACGTATAGGGGTCCCATATCACTCCAACTGGAGTCACCTCATACCATCACAAAGCCTTCCCCAGCTGCAACATTTCCCTGTTGACATGCAGGGTCCATGGATTCATGAGGTAGTCTCTATACCCATACACGTACGCTTGAAACAATTTGAAACGAGATTCCTCAGACCAGTCAAAGTGTTCCAGTCATTAACAGTCTAAAGCCGGTGTTGACAGACCCAGGCAAGGCGTAAAGCTTTGCGTCGTGCTGTCATCACGAGTGTGTATATGAGTGAGCTTTTGGCTCGGAAAGCCCATATCGATGATGTTTCGTTGAATGGTTCGCACGCTGACACTTGTTGATGGCTCAGCATTGGAATATACAGCAATTTGAGGAAGGATTGCACTTCTGTCACGTTTAATGATTCTCCCCAGTCGTCCTTCGTCCTGTTCTTGCACGATATTTTTTTGGCCACAGAGATGTCAAAAATTTGATGTTTTGCCTGATTCCCAATATTGACTGTATACTCGCGGAATGGTCGTACTGGAAAATTCAAATTTCATCGCTACCTCGGAGTTGCTATGTCCTAGCTTTCGAGCGCCGACTATAACACCACGATCAAACTCACATAAATCAAGATAATCTGCCATTGTGGCAACAGTAACCGATCTAGCAGCTGTGCCAGACACTTGTCTTATATAGGCGTTGCCTACAGCAGCGCTGTATTCTTATTGGTTCCTTATCTCTTTATTTGCATACCCATGCTTATACCTATTGTTTTTTTTTTGGCTCATCAGTGTAATGACTCTAGAATACAGCTTTTAACACCATACTAAAGTTGTAAAAAGACATTCATAGGGCCACTGAAGTTAAAAACTGCAATTTCTCCAATTTATACTTGTTACAATACAGGGAAAAAAAGGGATCTATCATCACACTGGGAGCCATATTTTGGAAGAAATAGAATGCAGATATTTATGAGCAAACTTGATTCTAACGTATATAAAAACAGTCGTATTACCCCTCTAAACAAGACTGTAAATGGTATCCATTCTAACAATAAAATTATTACTCTTTACCTCCTCTGATACACAAGGAATTGCCAAATTGCCTTTAACATCCTGAGTCCGCCGATTGGAATCCCTCTTCTGGCATGTTCATAGTTGCTCAAAATCGATTTTTAAGTTGTAGGTTTTGGTCTCATTAGTCATCAAGTGGAAAAATAATATATAGTAGCTCTCGAAACCCCACTTAACCTACGCACAGTATTTGGTCTACTTAGGAGTACTAGTCATCTCTTAGTATCAAGATTGCTAATAAGACTAGATAATACGAGAAGATATTAAAAAACCCTGTAACGCCTGACGTCTCATGTAATTAGTGTATTATAAAAATTTTTTACAGTACTGAGTTATGTAGAAAAACTTATGTAGTTTGGTGTAACAAATCTGTTACACCAAAATTTTTCATTTTTATATATGACATTCTTTGGTGTTTAAAATGATGGCTCATCACTAATAAGAGTGGACTGTAGTTCTCAGTTGTTTGAATTTCATTTATATAATTTTAATTTTGTTTTAATCAAGATATATTCGGCAGAAATAATCCGAGAGTTAATGGATTAGGATGTTATAGGGGTATACTATTATTTTATACGATACTATCTGCTTCGCACTCAACTTTCGTTCTGAGCATTTAAGGTTCCTTAATGAAAGGTTATGTTTATTTCAGTATTATTATTTATTTTAAATGTCTTTATTTAAAACTAGTTTTTAGAACATATTACACCAGCACTTTTCTTAAAACTGCTGATGCGATGTGTTCTATATTTTATGTTCTATGGGTTAACTTTAAAAATAAAACACCTCAATTTCATAAAACGAGTAGTACATCAATTTCAGGATTATTTAAAGGCATTCAAGTTAACTGTAAAAATAAAAATATCAATGCTCGATCTCATCAAAGTAAAAAAAAAAAAAGAAAAAAATCAGTGATTTGCAAAGTTAGGGCCGGTCTCACAAAAGTCGTTTAACGGCTAACCGCGATTAACCCATGGCGTCAACCAATTCTCCGTTTAAACAGAGATTAATCTCAGTTAGCCGTTAAACGACTTGTGTGAGACCGGCCCTTACTGTAGTCAATTATCGCCGATTAGCTCTAATCGGATCTATTGGGAGTGGTTCCAAACACGTCACATAAATAAAATATAAAATATTTTATATTTTCCCAACGATTACTCTGTTACATATAGCAATGGCTAAAATTAGCTTTTGGTAAAAGGGCAAAATGAAATTAAGGTGAAAGAAATATGCTAAAAATAGTAATTAAAATTAAATAATCTTTCAGTAAATGTAGTCAAAAATAGTTAAAACTTTATCATAAGACATATTTTAAACACAGTCTGATGAATTAACTTTTTGCTTTAATACTTTTATCAAGTAATTAAAGGGAAAATTTATAAAATGGCGCCCAAAAAATAGTTTACCCAATGGAGGTCAAAAGGATGTTATATTTCCATCGTGTTATTAACCTATGAAAAATTTTAAAAATTAAAATGCTCTCAGGGTTGACCTTAATAAACATGCAAAATTTTATCAATATCGGTCTATCCATGCCGGAATGCTTCGAACTTGCTCACATACAAAGGATTATAAATGTATATTATATATATACACACACACACACACATATATATATATATATATATATATATATATATATATATATATACTCGAGATTTTTGAAACCTAATAGTTCAAAGAAGAAAGGTTTAAAAATAATCAAAATGCTTACAGTACAATAAAATAACTGTGTTATTTCTCAGTAGCTTCTATTATCCGCGGCTTGGGTGTATTCGCCTAAATGCAAATACAGTATCCGATTTTTAACAAGGAGAATCGAACTTTTCGAAATATAATGTAAATAATGTAAATAACAGATAATAAAATTATCATTAATTGTACACTTATTAGTTCTATGTTAATTTGGATGGCTGATTCCGACGACAGATGTGTAGGAAAGTTATAATAAAGTAATTTTTAGAAGTGAAAATTATTGGAATTACAAACATTTGATGCCATTTTTTATACTTTACAAATAACAATTCACAATAACTTAGGTTCAATTCGGCAAGGAAGAACTTTTCTGATTAAAAATGTTTTCCTGACTGAATCCTAAACCGGATTTAAAGAATAAATATCCAATAATCATTTCCCAGGAAATTCGGTATAAAATTGGAAAAACAAGAGTTGTTAAGGAAATAATTTACCTTTGAAAAAACAGCTGCAATTATTATTCAGGTATTCAAAGCAAAATTTCCTAGAAAGAAAAAAAATAAAATTTAGAAGAATGACCTTATTGATTTAAATTCCGAGTAAAATCGAGTTTATGTAGTCTATAAACAGAACAGTATTTCACCGCAAACTTAGAGTAAGAACATTATAGTGAAATTAAAAGAAAGAGGTATCAACGACTTTAAAAGAACTAGGCACACTTATAGCAGTTTTAAATGCTTGAAAATATATATCGTGCATATATTTCAGGCTGAGATGTTAGTAGACCGTAGATTAGGATCAAGCTCAGTTTCTTCCTTCGATAAAAAAAAATTATGAAATTCCACATAAACTCAATAAGATGTGGACATTTTCCATCAGATAAGTTTGATTTTATTTCTTAAAAGGGGTTATAAATCATTGAAAATTGCATTGCCCGCTCCAAGTCACAAAGACAGGACTGACGAATAGACCAATTTAGGTCTAGAAATTGTTCTACATTACTGTAAATAATGCCTACATTTTAGGAGCCACTGTTAAAATAGCTTTTAGGAGGGAATAACTTCAATAAGTTATGAAACAGGTATGTAATTCTTATATTTCATTTAAAAAACCAAGGACATGCAGGATGACTAAACTACATACGAGAGGAAAACTTGTAAAATTTCTATGTTTGGGTATGAAACAATTGATAATTTTTTTCATTTTAATAATACGAATGTGAAGGAAATATCTATCATTAGTATAAGACCAGTGATTTTTGCATTAAAATGACTGTTTTCCATTCTGGGTCCTGCCTCGGTTTAATATAAATTGAAATCTTAATTGTGTTTAAGTGATTCCCTTTTGAAAGCCAGTCGTTTTTGAAAATCATTAAAATATTCTCAAACTTGCCTCAAGTATAATGGCAGATAACCCCCGCAACATTTACTGGAGTGACTGATAAACAGCAGTATTTCCTGTAAAATTCCCGTACAAAATACATTTTAGTTGTGGTTTAGGAATGAGTTTTATCAGCAGGCGATAGATACCAATTTATTTCGTAATCTAACATTGTTTAGTAGTAGAACTGTTGGCATTACTTTCGATTCCTTCAATTTGAAGTTGTTTTCTGCTCATTTCTAGTGACAATGAAATATTTCGCGACAACACCCGAGTATTATATGGGATTGCTCCTTTCCTAAAATGAACATCACTAAAGAAGTATAAATATAGCCAAATCTAGATTTACTTCCTTTTCAACTCTAACTGGTATTATCTGGAAACGTCAAGGTTAAGCTATGTCTGACATATTGGAAGGAATGATCTTCTGTGATTATGAACTACCCATTGCGTTAGATTAAATACAAATAATTGCATAACTAACTATTCGTTAACTAGCATATAGCCCGTCATATGACGGGATCAGTAAAATTTTTAATTTTCCAGAATTGTAAAGGTACCCTATGAGGCAGGTAAAAAAAATGGTTTGTTTTTTGGCTGAGAATTATCGTTCTACAAAAATAATCGATTAAAATTATCACTTATGTACCTAATCTATTATTTAAGCCAAATATAAAAGAAAATTATTTAGGTAATATCTAAGTTTAGGGATAAAACGTATGGAAATCATGCAGAAGATATTTAAATAATCTAAAATAAATGATTAAATGAAATAGTTAAAGGAATGACGTCATAATGCTAGAAAAAAATTGTTATTTTTACCTATTTATTATGTGATAAGTTGATAAATTTAATAGCCTTCTGCTAAAATCGGGCTTGATAGAATGGCATTAAATGCTCGAAAAGGGGGACGAGGTGAATTTCGAACGTTTTAAATATGACAGTATTTTTCGCTGTGATACCACGCTTATTCATACCAATTTATTTTAAAATTGGATCTGTAGTTTAGGAAAAAATAAACTTTACTCTCTTTAAATTTTGCTAACCCTAACTCATCAAAAATCCAATATGGATGCTCTATCCATTTCAGGTCCAACCGCTTCATAAATTCGAGGACAGATAGACAGATAACTTAGGTTATTATTACATTACGAGAAGAATGTTTAAGTCATAAAAAGTTGAAAAAAATAGTACACATTTAAAAAATAATAAAACAATTTTGAAAATAATAAAACAACTTTAGGAATAAGAATTTAAAAGAAAAAGAAAATATTAAATTAATTAGACATTCAGAAAAATTTGGCTGACTCAGGGACAGAACCGTCAACCCGAGAAGTAAGCTGATCAAATGGGCAGACCCTCTACCGAACGTGCTAGGCCTACACCTAGTGAAGGAACTAATTAGAGTATATGAGGGTTGAGTAAACATAGTCCAGTTTAAATATTATGCTCGCCCTCGCTACTCCCTCTTATTCTATACTAAATTCATATCAAGAATTAATTTAGTATAGATTAAGAGGGAGAATAAGACTTGAAATAATAGCATTAAACGCTCCAAAAGGGGGATGGGGTGGATTTCGAACTCGCTTTGAATTTTGCTAACCCTAACTCATAAAAAATCCAATATGGATGCCTGTATTCATTCTAGGTACAACCGCTTCAGAAATTCGCGGACAGATAACTTAGGCTATTATTATATAAGGGATAATCTTCTGTTGGTATCTCAAACTATAATATTATTATATTATAATAACTTATATAATTTTGCCTGACAGACTATTTGGTGGATGAAACTATGAGAATTCAATACTCAAATTTGATTCCTTAAATAAGTAAAACATTAATATTGTCGATCTTATTTCAACAAGTCTCAATGATACAAAATCATAGAACGTTTCAAAATTTTTTGTAATTTTAGAGTTTTGTTAAATTTAAAAAAATCAGTAGTTATTAAACTTCTATTTCCTTTTTAATTTTGATATTTTGAGCTAGATCCTTAAAAAAATTTTATTCGTTATATTTACTTACATAAAAAGCATCAAAGTTTTAATATTTGGAATAAGTCAGAGTAAAATAAATAAAATGTGGATCCATGGAAAAACGCTAGAAAATATCACCATTCCAGATTTGTAGTTTTTAAAAAAAGTTTTACTTGAGATATTACAAACGAATACATAGTTTTAATGCAGGGACTATCAAGATTCAATGAAAAAATATTAGGCCATTTGTATAAAAATTGTTAAAGCCTTAGAATTGTTAAAAATGGGAAGCATTTGAAAAATTCATCACAAGTGACTTCATCATCTTAAGCGACGATCTGATCCAGAATTTTGTCCTTGCGTTGATATTCGAGCAGATTAGTGCAAGCCCGAACACGTCTGTTCTTACCTGCTTGAGTCAGCTCATGCAGCACCCAACGATTGAACTTGTAAGTCAAGTTTTTGCGATGCATAGAGCTACTAATGGACACGGCACTAACATCTAATTTCTTAGATAGCTCTCGAGTGGTTGCATACTGATTTTCTTACCCAAGTTCCTCGCAGGCGCGCCTCATTAACATCAGTCGGCCGGCCAGAGATTACTGAGCTGTTTCTTGAATGACATATTCCTTGTTTTTGAATTTCCGGTACCAAACCTTTACAGTGTCATAGGATACAAAATTAATCACTAAAGCTGTACACATGATTTGGTGACATTCTGTTGCCGACTATTTGCAACAGAACTGGAAGAAAATGATGGTTCTAATCTGGTAGCGTGATAGTTCCATTTCAGATACCTTGTACTTAATGATAACTTTTTTTTTTTTTTTTTTTTTTTTTTTACAAATTTCACACTACAGTGTTCCAAAGCAAGTCTCCTTTTTCCAAATGCAAAAAAACGCTTACAAAGATATGATTAAATACGCCAACGCGTACTGTTTGTGCTGACGATAGTTGTGGTGGCGGGAAACTTTCGTTATAATCAGATAAAATCTTACTTTATTAAAAAAAATTTTTTACCAACAATATTAGGATATTAGTTTTTCACAGTAAAATGCAACTGCTAAAAACCTTAATTTAATTATGTGAGATGAATATATAATGTGACATCCACTCATTAAGGCTTCAAAATTATCTTAAAATAGTTATGTGTTGTAAATGCAAAAAATATTAAGGCATAATATATGCTATTTATTTGTTGCATATTTATAATATGATGCATTATATAATATCAAAAACCCTTAATTATAATAAACAGAAACTTTAAAAATAGCATAAGGTATTAGTTTTGAAATCACTAAATATAAATATTTTAATTTGTAAATATAATGAGCAAGTACCAATTACTTTTTAAAAATTTAGAAGACGCTACTACTATAAATGTTACTTTCTCTCTACTTTTTTGTTTTAGCTTTTGCAATTTCTATTATTTTTCTTGTATGTTGATATTTATATATAGTTCACTAAATATTTATCAGAATATGGAGAAATCTCGGTGCAGTGTTCTAAACATAGGAATAATTTGGAATAAAAATCTGAAATTCGAGAGTTTTACTCATTGTTTTCTACCAATTTAGAGATATCATATCCCTTAATATACAACTTGACTTGAAACGTATTACGTTTTAGGATAATTATTCGCTATGAGGGGATACAGGATAAAGTCACCATTTTTCGTTCGTTTAATACCATATATACAAGTAACCTCAATAGTTTTTAAAACTCTATTTTAACCTCATTAGTTTTCATAATACTAATAAATATATTTGTAATGAATCATTTTCAAGATAGTTTATATTTAAAGCTTAAAAGTTTTTTCAGTGATGTTGAAAAAAATATTTTTGTTCAGTTGTAAAAGTATCAAAAAGAAGATTTTTGCTGATCCTCATGTTGAGCTTGAAAGTGGATCACATATTAATTTATGAATATCATAACAATATACAATTTGCAGATCCAGAGTTCAGAAGGAGACATAGGGCCTCTTTACTCCTTTAAATTCTTTCGGCTCTTTCTTCAAATACTTTTTCAATATTTCTATTATTTTATGACTATTTTTAGGCACTTGTATGCTTTAAACACATTGATATCTAAGCTAAAGACTTTTGTCTACCCATCACTACACTTTTCTTTGTTTTGTTTGGGTTTTTGCATAATAATGTTACTTTCATATGCCATTCTTTCATACTGTAAAATTTTACTTATGCTAAATTTATAATTTTATTTCTATGTGATTCTATTATTATTTTTTCATTATTACTCATATTTTAATTTCTTTTTAATCATATTTACTCGCATTTTATCGTATTTAACCACTTTTGATATTTTTCCTCAACGGCCTTCTTTAACTTCTTGTTTTTTAATTTTTATTTACTTTATATATATATATATATATATATATATTTATATATATATATATATACATACATACATATATATATTTATATATATATATACATACATACATATATATATATATATATATATATATATATATATATATATATATATATATATATCTTTTTACTATTGTATTATAACCATACTGTAACTGGTATCTTGATATACATTATATTCATTACAAACCGCTCCCTTGTTAAATATCCTATCTTGCTTACTGGAGATATGCCCATCCGGGCCAGGTTCTCCGAAGATTACCCTTTGTACGGAGAAAGAAGAAGAAGACAATATACAAGATTTTAAGTGCGAGATGAGCAGGAAGGATAAAATAAATTTTAGTAATTGATTAATGTTAATTACTATGAGAAAAATATTTTTACCTCGATTTTATTCATCATTACCCTTTTAAGGGTTCGCAAAGCTTTACTTTGCTACCGAGACTAAATGTAAAGCATTTGCAAATGTAAATAATAGACGGATAAAGGTTACTTTGCATTTACATTATGAAATTAAAAAAAGATGTAAGGGACTAAAAGTTTTGCCCTTCTCTTCTTCGATAACAAGTCCCATCTCTAATCTACGCTTCCTCTGACTGACTCTAATACTGGGTAGTCAGATATTTTACTAAATGCTTTCTATTTTATGACACGTTCTTGTGACTGATCTAGTATATATTTTTTATTTATAAACAGCTTAAAACTTAATGAAATACTGTCTGAGAAGATAACTCAGGCAGTTACTTCCTATGCATATTGCTTATCCGAAATTTTACGTTTATCTTCTCTAACTTCTATGTAATCTTTTAATTGCTCTTCCTCGTATAGAGAATGCAAAAAGGTGTGTTAAACTTATCACTTTTTCTTCAATAAAAATGGAAATTCAGTTGCATGTTTAATAATTTATTTCTGCATTTATTAGTATTTTACAACTATGTTGAATAATAATGTAAATTGCTCACTTCGTTTTGAAGCTTCTTTAACTACGATTTATGTATTCTCAAATAATATATTATACATTTAAATATAACGATGTAGCTTAAAAAAATCTTTTCCCATAGCTGATTTAACAAAATCAAATCTCACTAAATTTGCAATACACAATTTTACTTCGCACTGAGCTACCAGAACAAGTTAGTCAAGTTTTCTCTATACATAAAGAACTAACCATTTCCTTCTCAGACTTCGGTCTGGGTGTACATAATTAGTAACTCTACGTGATCGTTTGAAAACAGTTTTACGGGCTATTTCAATTTCAAATAAATTATGATGTATAAAGGACCATATATGGCAATATATGGCGATTTATTTTTGTACTCGGCTAACAGAAAAGTACCCTTTTTTGTATATAAAATCACGTTCGGTTCTCATGTATTTCATAAAACAAAACAAAATGTATAACACAGGCTAATGTTAGGTTGTAAAAAAAAAGATAGAGTGTTTTTAGAATAAGAGTATCAAAATTTGGCTATAGTTTCAAAGCACTTAGTGGGCCAACTACACTTTTATTTAAGCCATTAATTTGGCACAATTTTCTTAACACTCCTTTTATGAATAGAACTTTCTTTTTTATTTCTGTCTCGAAGTAAAGAACGCACCAAGACATATTGTTAAACATAAAACAGTTTTATTTTCAGGTAAATTATTGGTTGTTCAGTTACGAACTACCTAACCTATTTTTTTCACTCGGTAAAATAAAACATTTATGAACTGCCGTATGTCGTCTACCGGCTATGTTAATATCCGTTATATCGTCAAAGGCTAGTATGGACCAGAAGGAACTTTTCTATCAAAATCCGTGTAGTGTTCCGAAAGAATATCTGTATAAAATTAAATTATTTTACGCCAAACAGTGGTGATTACTATAAAACATGCACAAATTGACACTCTCTTTTATACTTATAGATATCTTCCCACATTGGGGTTTCTTCATTCTGGTTGACAAGGGTTATGGTTACGACATGTGGTGCTTCTCTGAGTCATGATTTCCGAGTGACGTAGAGAAGGGGGCACCCGTTCATAAGGATTGCCGTATATTTACACACGTAAAGACTGATGAATTAATTTTTAGATATGTATTGAAGGGAGAAAACAGAAACCCCCCCCCTCTAATTGAAAATTTCTCGCTATACCCTTGCCGAGGTAAGACTATCATTTACAATGCAGCATGAATAATATATTTATTACTTAGAATTTTATAAGTATTTAATTAATGTTCATACATAAGTTTTGGGGTGAAGTTGGAGGATTTGAGTCTGGTGATGGTGTTTCGTCACTTGCAGGATGCACACACCTTCTTGAGCTGGTGTCTTTTCTCGTTTATATATATATATATATATATATATATATATATATATATATATATATATATATATATATATATATATATATATATATATATATATATATATATATATATATGTATATTATATGTATATTATATATATATATATGTATATATATATATATATATATATATATATATATATATATATATATATGTATATATATGATATATATTATATATATGTATATATATATATATATATATATTATATATATATATATGTATATTATATGTATATATATATATATATGTATATATATATTATATATATATATATATATATATATATATATATATATATATATATATATATATATATATATATATAAATGAAAATAGCGATATTTCCATATTCTCAGTGAAATTTAAATTTGTTATTGTCGAAAGAGATCGGGTTGTGTAAAGATCGCCTCAGAATGATTCGAGAATCGTACGATTCACATGAAGTCCTAAAACATTTCGATAGTGACGATATTGAAAGGAATTCGTTAGCTGTATTCCCGTGCTTCGCTACGGTGATTCTATGTTTGTTAAGGTATTTCAAAGAATATTCTTTTACCAGTGCAGCTTATAAAGTAATAGCTTATCATCTACAACACATAACATTTAATAGAAGTTATATACACCATGGCATCTAGTGGTGTATATGTAGATATACATGTATGTAACAGTATTTTAAACAAATTAACCAACATAATTATAATTGTATTCTAAAATAAATTTATGGCGATTCTCTCCAAAAGGACAACTTTTGGCTAGATGTGTTTGTTTCCCCTCTAACTGTAATATCTCTGGCGACTCCACGATATCAATATTAATTCCTGCTCATCTCAACTGTTCTTATATAACTCCTTTACGTAACTAAGTTTCGATTCACGCGTCCCCCATAGGACTAACTCTTAACATTTTTATTGACTGACAATGTGCTTCCTCAACGCTATAAAAGCGAATGTTAAATGTTTTGGGGAAAAGCACCGAAGATAAATTGATTGAATAGGCTCAACATTTTTATTTTCATATTTTGATGCTTTCTTTCAAAGCCAACAATTGCATGGTACTCAGCATGAATACTTTTTCAACGTTGGTGGGTCTAAAACACCCATTACATATGTATGTATGTATGTATCTACATTATATATATAATATATATATATATGTATATATATATGTATGTATAGATATAAATGCGTAAATATGTATATATGTACATAGTAGGGGCTAGTAGATGTGAAGAGTATGTATGCATTCAAGCAGGTGGCCAAATGTCTATAGAGATTATACATTAAAATATGTTAACAA
>CM063501.1:11900353-11907853 GCA_032207245.1 Pardosa pseudoannulata
GTATTTCTTGCAATACGTTTCATGATCGGGCGATGACCGGATGGACTTTGCAGGAACACTTTTAATTGCACCGATTTATTTAACTTTGCAGCGTTCCCCTTAACTCGTCGACCGTGTGTTATTCGACAAAACTGCTCGTCATGCTTCAACAACGAACAGGAATGGTCATGTTATCGCTTTTATCGTTTAAATGCCACACCGTTTTCTTTTCACTCCTAAATTGGGATTATTTGCAAAACAAAAATAGTTTACCCTTTACCATACAAAATATATAAATTTTGGTACTAGATAAATATGTTTTAGGTTCCAGAATAATTCATCAGTCGAAATATCAACAGAAATGAGCTTTTTCGACAGTTACAAAAATTAACACTCCTTTTCAAATGAAATTCCTTCTACTTTATATATATATATATGTATATATATATATATATATATATAATATATATATATACATACATATATATATATATATATATATATATATATATATATATATATATATATATATATATATATATATATATATATATATATATATATATTGAGATTCCAGTTTTCATTAAAAATCTATAACTTTCATTATGTGAAAAGAGTTGTTTTATCTTCTCTGTTAGAAGCAAAAATGAGAGGCCATCCTGTGCTCAAAAATATCTATAAAAATACTTTCACAAAGAATAATTGATAACACTATCTTTATTTCTCAGTTAATATCCACGAATAATTTATATGTATTTAAGTAGAATTGCCATTTTTTTTAAGTTGAACATAACCATTATTTTCATTACTAAAAGTTCAAAATATAAATATATAAAACTAATGGAATTATATGATACCTAATTCATAGAATACATATATACACACATTAGAATTATCGAAACTATTAGCAATAGTGTCTGAAGTGCCGCGAGTGCAAACTTAAATGATATGAAATCTTAGAAAAAATTCCTTTTAAGTTTTAAACACGTACGAATTTGAAGTATGGTGAAAATGAATTTAGCTTTGTTGCATTTCAGGTATGGGAAAAGTAATAGCATCTAAATGTTTAAAAATAATTAAAATATTAAAAAACCAAAAAATCGAAAATTTTGAAGATTTAACAGCATTGAGACTTCTAAATGTGACTTTCATTCTGCTGTGTAATGTAAGAATGCTGCCCTAATACTAATAAATTTCATTTTGAACTCTATGCTGAAAACAATAAAGATTAATATTTTTAGCACTCTTTTATACACCAGAGTTAAAATCCAGGTCACTTCATAAGATTACATTTTAGTTGTGTTATAAATCTGTATGAACCTCGATAGCTCAATCGGAAAAAGGCATCGATCTTACAACGAGGGTTTCAAATTCGACTCTGGACCCGGCCAAAGATCTACTGTGTTCCTTAAGGGCAGCAGGAGCACGTTAAATTCAGTTCGTTGTTGCAATGTCCAAGTTTCCAAACGATACCTCTGAAAGTAGGAGGCCAAGCCTGGGTTTAACTTTTAAAAATATTTTGAATCTGCAATCCGTTTATGATTTTATAGAATTAAAGCTAAGACTCTAAACTCCTTGGTGCAACAGCAGGGCATACGGTGCCAATCTCTGTTTTCGAGACCAAGTGCCCTGGGGCGCGAAGCATATATCCCAGTTAGGTTGTCAACTTTACGGGGAATTCCCAAGCATGCTTGCCGAACGATGGCCGAATGGTTAGGGTGCTGGCCTTCGGATCGAGGTTCGTGGGTTCGAATCCAACTACGGCATGGATGTTCGGAATCGGCTTTAAGCAGTAGGTCCCGGTCTCATTAGCCCTCGTGTTGCAAAAAGTAGACCGTAGTGCTCCAAAACCAAACCCAAGCATGCTTGGTCCTCAGTTTTGTCTATCCATGGAAGGTATGAAATTCTGAATCTACCTTACTCAGCCGGGGATCAGACACAGGGCTTATTTCATGGGAGCACATAGCGGTACCCCAATGCCACTGAGTACCGAAGAGCAGCTCTCTACCATTCGACCATCGTCCGGCGAGAAACTGCGGTTTGCCTCACTTGATTTATACTATTAACTTGGTAGTATTACTTAAACTAAAATAAAAGTATGATTTTCTTTTCGTGAATTTTATGTCTTAATCTACTTAAAATTTTTTTCATCCGAGCCTAGATCTGAGAACAATTATGCAGAAGAATATTTATGCTATTAAACTATGTCGTCTACGATCACCGCTCTCAAAATCTGTATGCCGCGACCGTATACAAGGGGTGCTGCAATAATAATCGAGAATAATAAAAAATCCATCGTATTAACTGAAATGAGCTTTAAATTTGCAACTTTTTTTTTCTTTCGTACTCAGATTGTTTTGAGGATAGCCCTCCATCTTTTTCTTTTTAGCCCAACAAGAGTGCGCAACGAAAAAAGTTTGAGAATCACTGACTAGTCTACAGAATCTAGAGAAAGTATTATAATCGTTATAAAATTGAACTTCGAAAAATTATGACTAAAGTACACCCTTACACATTTTTGAAATAATGTCTTCATTCTTGTGTATCACAGTCAGTCAGTATTTATGTGAACATGACAACCAACAACACAGGTGGAAGATCTGAATCCGGTTTTGCTATCAAATTTGGAAATAATGGGTCCACCAGAAGAGATATTATAAAATACTTTTAATAATAGTATAGGACTCAGTGAGCTATTGAACGATTATGGATGATTTTTCGACAGGATCGCCAAAATAGTTCCAAATGTTGTCATTTTATGCTGTTTGTATAATTTTGGCTTTCAGTAACCGTGGTAAAATATTGCACATTCATTCTTAAAGGAGAAAACGAATGATACGAGAAGATCTTGGAAAAACAGTTCGGAATTTTATTTAATTGTGCATATGAATTTCTTTAAAACAGTCCTACGCAGAGCTTATGTGTTCAGAATTGAGTACTGCCTTTCAAAATTTGCTACGCGGTTCATAAAATGAAATGTATTGCCATCAGTACTGCGCAAGGGTGGTAACTGCGCATTCGCAGATGATTTATCAATAGTGGGACTTTATGTGCTATAATCGACGCATTTTCACTTTGCTATTCGCGATGTTACAAACTTAAAGTGATGTTTGCTTATATTTAGAAATGAAGCGAGTAGTCATTTGCTCCGTTGCGAAAATGGTATATTTTGTGTTCTCATGACTCTTTTCTTGGTAAGATTTTTCTGTTTTCTTTTTTTTTTCTGTTTAAACTTTGTTTATTATAAACGCCTATATTCTCTTATTTTACAGTTTTATTTAACCCCTTCCAAGTTCATTTTATTTCTGGATTATGGGTAAAAAAATATCAATTTATTTTAGCCATATGCTTGTTTTTATACATACATAGCTTTTTAAACATAATAGCATCATTCGCATACAAAATTTCCTAAAAATTATTGTAAAAAAAATCAATTTAAACAAATGAGTAATTTACATGCATAATTGGCTTTCTGTACGGCACAAATCATTAGACTTTGGAATCAATTCACACTAACTATAAATATAAAGCTTAGAATACCTAACTTTTATCTTGAATAAAATTTTATTTATATCCTTTGCATTTACATAAATGATTATGAAATTATTAATCAAAATTTGGTCGTGTATGATACAATAGAAAACACGGTACTATACAGAGTCCAACATCGCAATTTGGACCGTAGAACCTCGTTTCCCTCCTTACCTTCTTCCCTCTGCTGTCTCTCTTTGAGCAGCAAATAATCTAGTAGCCAGAAAAGTAAACAAAAGCATTCGAAACCATAAAAAGCACATGTGAAATAATTCAGGAAAGACTGATTGCACAGTGTAAAATTCACAGTGCCCGAGCTACACTCGGGATGAGCCAGGATGGTACATTTCTCCTGACCGAGTTCAGCTCGGGAAAAACCGGGAAGGGGTTTAAAAGTTTTTTCTCTACAATTTGGATGAACAATAGAGTAAACAAATTATGATAACTAAAACGATGTCTTACATCGTGTACGAATTTTAGTCATTTACTTAAAATTTTTCTTTTTGTTAACTTATTTTGAGAAGTTTTCATTACATTTTTAATTGATAGTTGTGATATGTTACAAAACCTTATAAACTATATACTTCTAAATTAATCTTTTTTTCACTATAATAAGTACCTCTACGATCATTACCGAATTCGTGGTAATATCTTACTGGATTCATGATTTGAAGTTGAGTAAGCTGAGCTTCGTTGAGATTTTTCTCTATGGGCCATTTGGCGGTTGAACGGGGTACTTGAAGCTTTAACCCCAATTTGAAGGTGAAATGTTACAGTGCGATCATTGATGAAAATCGAGATTTTCTGATATCAAAGTATATTTTTTACGGACTGGTACTGGTTTAAATTCCATATTTTTCAAAAATCCAAACAATTTAAAATATAAAGAATCTACAAAGTTTAAATTAAAATTTTAATGTTTTTGAAATAATAAAAGAATTCTAATCCGCTAATTCCAATGGATCACTTTTTAATTTAATTTTAATTTCAGTAGGTAACCAACGGCATTCTTAATATTCTTTATGGGCGCGTAAGGAAACAAACTTTAAAATTTTAACCTCTTCCCGGTTTTTTCCGAGCTGAACTCGTTCAGGAGAAATGTACCATCTTGGCTCATCCCGAGTGTAGCTCGGGCACTGTGGAATTTTACACTGTGCAATCAGTCTTTCCCGAATTATTTCACATGTGCTTTTTATGGTTTCAAATGCTTTTGTTTACTTTTCTGGCTACTAGATTATTTGCTGCCCAAAGAGAGACAGTAGAGGGAAGAAGATAAGGAGAGAAACAAGGTTCTACTGTCCAGATTGCGATGTTGGACTCCGTGCAGTACCGTGTTTTCGATTGTATCATACACGACCAAATTTTGATTAATAATTTCATAATCATTTATGTAAATGCATAGGATATAAATAAAGTTTAATTCGAGATAAAAGCTAGGTATTCTAAGCTTTATATTTATAGTTAGTGTGAATTGACTCCAAAGTCTAATGATTTGTGCCGTACAGAAAGCATGTAAATTACTTATTTGTTTAAATTGATTTTTTTACAATACTTTTTAGGAAATTTTGTATGCGAATGATGCTATTATGTTTAAAAAGCTATGTATGTATAAAAATGATCATATGGGTAAAAAAATGTCCATAATCCCGAAATAAAATGAACCTGGAAGGGGTTAAAGTTGTTTTGGATGGATTAGACCCCATGGTCAAAAGAAGGGTGATATCCCCTCCCTCCAGTAGGAGCTGAATCCTTTCAGGGGGGGGGAGAATATAAAAAGAAAATGGGAGGACATAAATTAATAAAATACTTTTAAAATACCTTCAGTATCATTGCTAATCATTTTATGAAGATATCTAAAATTTTTAGGAGGCTTACGAAATTTGAACCAGATATTGACAAATGTGTAAAATTCCTCCAGTCTCTACAATCTTATTAATTTTTTTTATTTCTTATTGATTTTGTGTTTAAATTTAAATGTTTTATAAACAATTTTTAATACATTTGGTGATCCTTTTAACTAATTTATACTTCGTGTTTCTTAATAACAGACAAATAAAATGGGAATGTATAAATTGCAACAATATTTTAATATGTGGCATAATAAACTATAATGGAAGAGGGATGTTAGAATTTTTTTTTCTTGTAAAGGGGGCGGGGGCCTAGAAAAGATTGAGAACCTCTGGATTAATCCAACATAGTTCGAGTTGAAAGCACTCTATTTTGTGACATTAGTGTTTGTAAAATCTTATATTTTATTACAATTGAGTAATCAGTGAACTCTAAAGATATCTTTTTCCATCTTATACTGGATGGTTTTTTCATGCATAAGATTGGAGAAACATGCCTCAAGTTAAAAATTTTGTGCAGTATAAATTAGTTGCAATCAATTTGGCATAGATTTTACATCATCTGGCATTAGAGCTAAGATATCCAAGGACGATGATTACTAATTTTAGATCTACTGACCACTTCGATTGCAACACTAAAGTTCCCTACAGTTTGAAAATTGCCATCAGTTGTATCATATTACTCAATTGTATGAGGGCAGATGATGTACATTGCCAAACCATCTACAAATTTCTTGCAGATTTATCAATAAACTTTCCATTTCTTAAACATTTCTTTGTAAATGGCCCATTTTCATTTATATCTGATCGGCAAAAAATGCAAGATATTCTTGACAAGTTTAGTTACTTCCAGAAAACTACGAAAGCTTGTATTTTTGGGTCCATGCTAAAGTTGGATCTTTGAAAGTCCTAAAAAATTATTTGTTTCGATAAAACTACAGATTGCGAACACATAATTAAGTTTTGTAGATTGAATGCTCAGTCGACTCCTATTCAAAATGAGTTTAAAATCTAACAATATTTCATTAAATTGTCATTTTAAGAAAATTTAAATCGTATTGAATTTTGTTTTATATATCATATTATTGTATGAATTAGTTAAGCAATTTTTAATCGAAAACTGGATCATTGTTTTGCTTACTATGGTTCCTCCTATACGATTTCAAGTGTTTGTAGAAACAAATTTTTGTTCTATTACTCTCTTTCCAGAACCTTACTCGGTCTGACCATGGGGATATCATTATTTAAGAAAATCTTTTCTTAACATAAAAACTGCTCTGTTAATACATTTTAACAGGGAGTTAATTTACGACACGCATTGTGATACGCAAGGTCACACTGCATGCATTCATTCAAATTTATTCATGACCTGGGAGTACTCACTGCACCATACCCATTAGCTCCGGGTTGAGAGGATTTAGTTTTATTATTTGATGAAATGAGAAATCCGGAAACAGCTTGCAACGAAAAGAGGATGACTGATTTTCGCATCTCTAATCCTTTTCAATATATTTTTTTAAAAATTTGCATTCATGAAAACGGAGAGAGGGTAATGCCTGTTCTCGGTATAATGTTAGCATAACTTTGGTTGACGACATCCTTCGTATAAGGTACTAGTTACATTTACAATGAAATGTTTTGAAGGTTCGTACGGCAGATTTTGTTCGTTACTTTACATCGAGAAAACCACCACCTGTTTATGGGACTATTTTTCTTTTTTTAAGAACAGTTAAACCTCGATCGATCGTTTTTAGAAGGGACGAAAATGAAAAACGGTTGATGCTTAAAACGGGTGTAGAAATTCGATAAAATGTTTGATTATGGAAAAAATAATTATTTACAACTCTAATTGGAAGTATTTAACATTTTATAAAATGTAATTTAAATTTAGAATGGTCCTTAATATTTTAAAAATATTTGGAATTTATATCTGCTTCGTAAAAGTGAATCGTCCGAGTGCAAAGAATAATCGTTCTTTCGACTCTACCTGCGAGAGTCACTATCACTCTCATTGTGCTCGTGCATAAATTAATTTATGTTTCAGAAATACTTAATATTAATTCAGATACGCTTTTGTTTTCATCCGAACCTTTCTGATCTTGTTTCTGTTGGTCCTCTACTTTTGTGAGTCCAGTTGTTAGAT
>CM063501.1:11910353-11942853 GCA_032207245.1 Pardosa pseudoannulata
AATATTGGAATCTTATATCTATTACAAATAATTCGATCTAAATTCAGTTACAGGCTATCTACTTAATCTATTTAGAATCAAATAGTTTTCAACCATTTTTCCAGCAATTTCTCTTATAGAAGACAATTTTTTTTTAACTATATTAGTTTGAAGACCTAAGATCGAATAAAAATCTTTTTATTTTTTATTGACACTCTTAGATTAGATGTTTAAAGAACAGAAAATGGCCAGGACTGTAATTCTGTCTAGAAATTATTTTTAACATTTTATACTATAACTATTGATATGTTGATATATATATATAAAGCGAATCTAATTTTCTTGAACAGTAAAATAAAAAAAAATTCAAATATATCATAAAATTGTGTTAAACTAGTTAAAGAAAAAGTTCTTAATCAACACTATTTTTATTATTGAGTGATAACATATTTAAAACATTAACTTTACAATTAAATATATTTTGAGTTTATAGTTTAGAATGCTTTGCAATTTAAACTGTCAAATAGTTTTAATATCAAGCCATGACTTTATTTCGTTAATTAAGATACATTTATAGTCTCAAAACAAATGTTTGTTTCTTCAACTGCATACTAAGTATCTCCTTTTCAATGATTGATAATTGACAGAGATAAAACTTAATACTCCTCCAATTTTTCATTACTGATGAGTTTGATGAATAATCCGTTGAAATGCAATTGAAAATTTTAAGTTGCTAGGAAATTTGAGATTCAATATATTTTCCTACTAGCAGCTTTGCACCAAGCTTTCGGTCTGGGTAATTAGGGTTCTCAACTGAAAGTTGCATTTATTTTAAAATTAAAATTAGTTTTTATGTTATATTACACTAATAATATAAGCCATTTCGAAAATAAAACCACTTATTATAAAATGGATAATTCATTCATTTAAATTTAATTTTATCGTGAAATTAAAAAAGTATAATCCAAAGAAATAAAATATACAATTAGCGATATTGTTGATGCTAACAGAAAAGCGCTGAAGTTTTTTTACCAGATCATTTGAAGACAACAAAAGTATCTACAAGAAAAAACATTGTTCACATGACACAAATGTCAAATACTTTTTCGTATAATAAAGGTGTTAACAATAAATTAAGATACGCATCCAAAAACTAGATATTAGAAAATGGTACAAGTGAATTCAAATTGAAAGAAATAGGTCATAATAAAATTAATAAAATGATATCAAGTACATATAGAAAAATATTTGTACTGTCTGGAAGCGCATTTTCAAACGCTATAAAATGAATACCGATTGGTTTAAGTAGCTATGATGCGTGAACACCCAGTAAAAAAGTGCCTAAAGATGAAATAAACAACAAAAAAAAAAACAGCTTGAATTTCATAAAAAAAGGACTTTGAGAAGTTTTGAAAGGTGTCATGAAAAACCCATGTACCAAACTTCATATCTTTTACTCTTAGCTTTTACACGCAGACAAATACTGAGACAATCATCTTTATTAATGTAGAATAGAATAAACACTGAAAAAATCAATGTAAATTAATAAATTTTGTCCAACATTTAGAGACGATTACTGAAAACTTGACCAACTGAAAATGCAATATGAGAGTTGGTTTCACATAGTTAATATTGAGAATATTGTCCAACTAAAAAAATGTTTCGTCTGCATGAAATTTTTATTTTGTGTGCAAAATTTGTTGATTGAATTTTGGCAATAGAACTCTTACTGTATAATAAAAATTAATCGAAGAATGAATTCAAAATTACAAATGAACAAAACAGGTACAAATTGCATGGTTAAATAATGTAAAATGTGAAATATTTGAATGATTCGCTTCATGTACAATATATAGTTATCACAGAATATCTTACTTAAAAAACACGGATTTAAGAGTAAAGAATAAATTAGATACTTCAGGGAATGGTGCTAGATTACTAAAAATAATAAAATTAAGTTAAGACTATGTAGGTAATGCCATTTGTAAGGACGTCATTTGTAATTTTATTTCATTTAAGCTATATTACCGTTTGCAGTTTATTGTGAAAATAATTTTTGAAAACTGACTGTAAGACATTAGCCTTACAGTAGAGAGAAGAGAGGCGATGTACTGTACCACCAAAGTTTAGGAAAAATATTGTCTACTCTAGTGGGCATTCGCAGGACGATGGCCAAATTGTTAAAGAGCTTGTCTTCGGTACCGGAGTTCGTGGGTTCGAATCCCAATGTGGCATGTGTGTTCGTGGCCTTTCGGAATCGGTTTTAAGCAGTAGGTCCCGATCTCATTAGTCCTCGTGTTTGTTAAAAAGTACACCGTATCGCTCAAAACCAAACCGAACCTGAATGGGCATTCAGTGCTTCATCCAGTTTGTTTATAGCTGCAATACGTTGTGTGCTGCTTCTTTTGTGTTTTATTACGTTATTCAATTAAGATGCCTCCCCAGGGAATCATTCTCAAATCTGCCATAAAAAATTAGTATCGGTGAACGTTACTGGCCGGTTTATGCAACAAATATTCTCATTTTCCAAACATCATATATACGCAGTGTTGAAATTTAAGTTACAGAAATTGTACTTGATTTTTTTGTAATCAACGTTTATAGTTATTTAAATGGGGCTTCGTAAAATAAATTTCGAAAATTAAATTTGCAGATAGACGTAACATATAATTTGAAATACATTTGCGTTTCGTAAGTTACAGAAAAATAATGCAACTTAAAAGATCATTGGAAAAAACTTGTAACGTCTTATTTCTTACTATGGAGTGTAATAAAACCATAATATTGCTTACAATATATCTTTCAACATTAATTACAAAATAGTCAGGTACAATTTCTGTAACTACGTATTTTTCAAAAAGGAGATAGGGATGAAAACTGACAAAAATCCGAAAGTGTACATTATTCTATTTAATTTGATTAGTATATTTATTTCTTTACTTTTAGTTGGGGTTCACGTGCTTATGTGTACAAATACGGGAGCTGTCATTGTATATAAGGTGTAGTGTGATACTTAAAAATAAACTCCAAACGAATATAATCATGAAATATATGTAACTGTGGTGATGTCCCTTTATAATAAAGGTAATTATTTGCCCTTACTGAATAATGATCGAAAGCATGCAGCTTACTGTAGACATCGAGTATGATACACGGGATAAGAACACCTCTACTTCCATAATTAAAACGTTCAGTAACCTCTGCTTTTGCCATATTCCACTGTTTTGCAGATCAGCTGAACTAAATCCCCATATACCGATATCAGGAAGTAGAATAATTCAAAGTTTTATAGTTCATTCCTGAAATTTACCATTCAGTAGGTATATGCAAGAAAAGGAGTGATATTTAATCCAAATAATAAATTTTTATATAAAGTCCTCGCCATAATCAATAAGAATCAGCGATATTTTGCGCCCTATGGTCATCGCAGTTGTTTTTCAACACTGCTCGATGTCTGATGATAATCTTTGGTGGACTTTAAGATTATGGACTGATATCTAATGTCTAAAGATTGTTCTAATATCTATTTTCTGTATTTCTTCAAAGTAATCAAAGCCTAGGAAACCGTCGTATGAACATCAAATTAGAAATTATAGTTTCCCAGTTATAAATTAAGGATGAATGAAAAGAAGATTTTTAGTGAACTAAATTAATCATTTAATTGGGAAAATTTCATTTGGTCGTTAGAACGTCGCTAGAACAAAATGTATTTCATAATACTTGCCAAATTATGTTACTTCGAAGTTCAGTTTTCCCCTTAAACTCTCTATCGATTCAACTACATGTAAAGTCAACCATCTGTGTTCTTACAGACATTGTTTGGACTATAGCACAATAAAAATGCGCTTCATCATGTTAAGAGAATACTTTGAATGACTTTCGACTCCTGACTGGAAACCGGCTTTTAACCTTACCTAACACTATCGCCTGACCACATTTCTTGAGGAACACTTTCGTGCGAATCATCTATTCGCCCAATCACGTTTGGCTTTGAAAATTACCTCAAACTTTTCCTAACACGTTTGTAGTATGTAATCACTTGGTAGGTTTTACGTTATCGCGCTAGCATATTTAAGAATACTTTAGTTCTATTATGAACCATAGAAATATCCCATGCAAACAAAGTGCTACCTATTTACATTATTTTAAATTTCTTAATATAAATTATTTAATTAATTTGAATTATAGAATTGGTTTGTTTTAATCTCAATTATTAGATTGCTTAAGTATAATCTCATTTTATTTTAATTCTTTAATCCCATTACAAAATTACTTGCGACTTGCACTTTAAAACGACAAATTATACAGCAGAGACAGCTAGCTGGAGTACTACTCCGAAATTAATCAACTTAGTTGCTTTTCGATAAATTAGGAATGCAGGAAATTTGAGGGGTTTTGAACCATTAGACTGGAGGTATAATAGGCTTAATTCCTTCACGCTCTTTTCAAAGAACAGCTTACTTCGCACCCAGCCTTCGGTCCGAATAATTTAAGTTTCCAAATGATTATATTTATTTTAAATTTCAAATTACCTTTTAGATTATGTTGCATTAACAATATAATTAATTTTAAAAAACTTATAAAATGAATAACACATTTCTTTAAATTTAATTTTCATCATGAAATTAATCTGAAGAAATAAAACAATTATATTCAGTGGTATAACCTAACACGTACTAAGGGAAAACCGCCTTTTTAACAATCATTTAAAGAGTAAAAATGTATCTATAAATAGATGAATTATCTATGTGACTTAAATGTTTAATTCTTTTTCAAGCAATAACATCGTTTCCGGTAGAACAAGATTCACGTCTAAAAACTTAAATAAATGGTGCAAATGAATTCAAAATGAACGAAATATTCCAAATTAAAATTGATAAAATGAAATAATATAGTAAACATGATCGAAAACAAAGAAAAATTGCATTATCTGAAAAAGCATTTTAACACTATCAAATGAAGTAAGTTACTTAAAAGATGTTTATTTTAAAACGTTGTTAAAAGAAAAATATATCAAATAGACCCGACAATAGCCACCAAACCTAAAATATATTATAAATATATTATAAAAGCAAAGGGACACGGGTTTTTTTGCCCTTGCCCTTGATTTGAAAACCCCTGAGAATTTTCTCGGTCTTTGGAGTGTTATACAAAATACCTACATTAGCTTCCCAATTTAGTTTACCTTTCCTTACACACACACATATATATACATTTATGATTGTGTGTGTATGTAATATATCAAAATTATTACCCCTAAAATATATATCCAAAATTCTCTTTTTTTTTCCCTTCTAATTTTTTATAAGGCTTTTTTGTACCCAATTTCCCAACCATAAAATGTCTGATAAAGAAGTATCTTTTGACTTAAATTCTTTTTTATCCATCTATCAAAACTAACGCTGGAATAAATGCTAAATTTATACCTACCGGCCACAATTTTCAACTGCTTTAAATAATCAAGATTCACTATTACCTCCCAAAAGTGCTGAACCATTGTTAGCCTCATGAGAACAAATCACACGATTCGCTCGCTCTAGGGCTGCATTGGTGAAAGATGTATTATTCTTAGATTATTCTTTGCAAAGCTGTTGCACTGAAAAGATGATCAGTAGACCGATTTTTTTTCATCCTCAATAAATGTGAAATTTTGCAACGCTGGACATGTGTTTCTGATAGATCCAGGACAACACATCGTCTTGAAGTTCTTTTTGCCTAGCCCGGCTTAAATAATAGGGGATAATTTCCCGTGTAATCGGTGAAGAATATTTTCACTGGTTACACGCACACATACACACACACACACACACACACACACACACACACACACACACACACACACACACACACACACACACACACACACACACATATATATATATATATATATATATAACAATTGCTCACTTTGCGACCAGATTTCGTTCTGGGCAATTAAGGTTTCCAAAAGGTTATATTCATTTCAAAATTTAATTCACTTTTTAGATTATATTGAATAAGCAATATAAACTATCTAGAAAGAAAAAAAAAATCTACTTTCCAAAAATAAATAACACATTTTAAATGAATTCAATGTCCTTCATAAACTTAATAAATGTAAAAGAAGTAATAAGATGACTTCATTTAGAGATATTTAGCAATTAACCTTTGCAATCTACTAACATAAAAATAAATAAATTTTGGGCGAATTTTTTTTATCAATATTTTTAATTTTTATTTACTTTGTTATCCATGGCAACATAATACATTGGAATGTGAAAAAAAATGGCGAAATTAAATTTTAAAATATGTCGAATCATAAAAAATTCAATCACTGAACTATTTTTTGTGGAACACCAAAACTTATATCACTTTAAAGCACATAATATACACTGTTAACCTCAAGTATTTTAATTATTTTAGCACGTGAAAGAAAATCGTATGTTTCGCCACGAAGCTCCATGGGGAAGAAGAGATTTTTAACACAATTATTCCCTGACCCTCCGACCAATTTGACCTGCCTTAAACCATCCCAGGGTTTAATTAAAGCACCGTGCAAAATTCCAACAGTATCAGCCCAGCCATTTCGGAATGCATAGAAAACACACATACACGTAACATATACACTCTACCAATAAGTATTTGGACATCTATGCAAATGACAATATCTGCGATCCTGATGTATGTCACGGCCTCCACCGGTATACATCGCATAGGAAACAGCATCGGCATTAGTCGCATGCAAGATGGCACGAAGTTCGGAGCTCTCTGATTTCGAGAAAGGTATAAATATCGGGTATCACAAATGTGGCCGATAGTTAAGAGACATATCTAGCTATCTGAAGTACCCAAAATCGACAGTGGCCTATGTGATTAAGAAGTGGAAGGTGAGCGGTGATTGTCGGAATGTGCCCCGAGAAGGCAGACCAACGAAACTGGGAGATAGAGACCGACGAGTGCTGTCCAGAGAAATTCGGAAGAACCGCACCCAACCGATGACTCTCATCCGCGACGAGTTTCAACAGGCGTCCGGGAGTATTGTTCTGTACCGTGCTGCTGCCCATAAGCCTTTGATCACAAAGTCCAACCTTGGTGATCGGTTAATGTGGTGCAAAGTAAATCGAAATTGGACTGTTAATCAGTGGAAACGGGTTCTTTGGAGCGACGAATCAAGGTTCACCCTTTACCGTTCGGATGGCATGGTCTGGGTCTGGCTGGAGAACGTCTCCTGCCAGAATGCATTGTGCCAACAGTCAAGTTCGGAAGGGGAATTATGTCCTGGGGGTGTTTCTCCTGGTATGGGCTGGGACCCTTGGTCCCCATTCATGGTAAGTTCAACGCCGATGCCTACTGCACAATTTTGGATGACAATGTGCTTCCTAAGTTGTGGCAGTTTTACGGGTTGGACCCCTGTTATTTTCAGGACGACAATGTCAGTTGTCATGTTTCGAGGTTAACCAAGGCTTGGTATGGTGCCAATGGAGTTCATCGAGTGGACTGGCCTGCCCAGAGCCCAGACCTGAATCCTATCGAGAACCTCTAGGACGAGTTTGATCGCCGAATTAAGGGGTGCACTACCCTTCCAAAATCGGTGAAGGAACTTGTATGTCTACTCCAAGCCGAGTGGAAGACAATACCACTAGCTGTAATACAAAGACTTATGAAAAGTATGCCCCGGAGGGTTTCACGCTGTAATTGCCTCTCGTGAAGGCTCGACCAACTATTGATTTTGAATACAGTTAGTTTTTCTTTTCTATCACAGGTGTCCAAATACTTATTGGTGGATAGTGTATATACTAGCCGCTTCCCACTTAACCTTCGATCTGGCTAATTAAGGTTCACAAATAAAAATTACTTTCATTTCAAATATTAAAATTATTTTTTAGATCATATATTGCGCCAACAAAAGAAATTTTGAAAACAAAACAACTCCTTAACATAAAATTTGTAGCACATTCATTTAAACTTAATTTCATCAGAAACTATAATCTAAGAAAATGAAAGTACTATACTCGCTAATGTTTGGCGATTTATCTTTACACGGGTTAACAAAAAAGCGCTAAGTTTTTTGCCAGATCATTTAAGAGAATAAATGTATCGACAAATAAAAATATTGTATATGACATAAATGTTAAAATCACTTTAAAACGGTAACCTTGTAAGCGATGAAATAAGATACAACTCTATAAAACATTAATGCAATTGTATTCAAAGTGAAAAAAAAAATATTACAAAATAAAATTTTTAAAATGAAATAAGTCATAAATGGTCAAAAAAGCAAGAATAATTGTAGTGTCTGAAAATACATTTTATACGTTATCAGATGAATTAGATTACTAAGAAGATTTTAATTATTTTAGCCCTTAATTAAAGGGAAACTATAGAATTGCCAATAATATGAAAAATACAATAATTTAACAAAATATAGTCGCCAAAGTAAATAAAAGATGGCTCAATTTAGGATTAATGGAATAAGATTGGAATCTAATAATTAGATAATAAAAGTGATGCAACTAAATTTAAAATGAAAGAAATATTCAAAATTAAATTGATAAAATGAAATAAGTCAAGTAAACTTGGCTCAAGAGGCAAGAAAAAATTGTATTATCTAGAAACACATTTTAAAAGCTATCAATTGAATTAAGGCACTGGATTTGATATCACATTCAATAGGAGGTATAACCACATTCTGAGAGAAACATCAGGATTCTCTTAGTTGTGTACAGTAAAACTGTTGATTTGTCTAATTTTTCACTTTTTGAAATTCCAATGATTTGCAAATAAAGTAAAATATTTGTTTAAACATTTTTCTTCTTATCATATATAAATTTTATGCATTCATTAAAGAATTTCAAACCTGCCGCCTAAAGGGTTGAATTATTGTGCGACTTCAGTCAGAGTGATTTTTAAATGTCAAAATTGCTAGTTAGACACACTTATATGCATTGTTCTCAGATGCTGCAAGCAACCCACCACTAGAATATACGTAACACGCAAAAAATAACGCAATAGAGACAAAATAGTTTTTCAGCATTTTAAAAATGGGCTTGACTAAAGAACTGGGTTCCCCCGTCAACTTGGCGATAAAGGTTTAAGTATGGTCGCCTAAAATTTTCTCCTGATATGATCTCACTATGTCCAAACAATCTGTATCTATATTATAATTTATATAATATTTGCATCCAACTCCCCTTGTGTAATTCTTTTCTTATATATTAAAAGTGCGCAATACTTAAAAAAAAAAAATTAGATATAACAAACCATTAATGGTTCACTATGGCTGATTTTTAATAATTTGGAGCTATTGCGTTTGTAAACTGTTAAGGGATTAATTGCCCATAAATATAAATGTCCGGTTTTCAAGTCGTTTTCTTTAATTAAGTAAGAGTATATAATTCTATTACGATGGCGCACTGTGCATTAATTAAAGTCTCCAGAAAAAGCAAGAAATACAATGTTTGGATGGATTACCTTTGGTTTTAGTAAATATCGCCAATGTTTTCGCCAAATTTGCCAAGGGGAACCCAATTCTTAAGTAGTCCCTAAAAATGATGTGCACTGCCTCAGTTCTTTTATATCTCGAATCCTTTCCGTAGTGCAAGTAGTTAATAGTACATTAAATAATGCATGCATAAATGACCAATACGCATGGAATATACTTAAAATATTAAAAACAATCGTACCATTAACATACCAGATTCACTCCTTTCGTTATAAATTTCTACTATAGGTTGAAAATATACCATTCCTATTGTCTTATATCTTTCGAATTCTGGTATATTTTATCAGTTATTCATTCTAGGTCAAAGTCAAATTATTTAAGTTTTATACAGCTTACAAATTTTGCTTCAATATTTTAAAACAACGCAAAATAATTATTCACAGATAAAGTAAATAAAATAGGACATTTGTTCTTTCTACTAAGAAATTTAAATAATGTTGCCACTCTGAACTGAGATACTTAAAAAAATTAATTACCGTCTGCTTAAAAACAAATAAGTCGTATTAAATTTTAAAAATCTATATCCATGGAGTAAAAACGGGTAAACAGTGCGTAATAATATTACACAGAAAATATTTAAAAAAATACCTGCTACCTCCGTAGCCATCTTAAATAATCAAGATTCAATTTAAATCAAAGCGTCTGTTACTGTAAAACGAAAATTTAAACAAATTAACAGAGCATGAGCTCTTTTCTGTCAATAAGCTTGAATTGCTTTTACAAAAATAAAAATATCTATGAAAAAGTGTATGAACTTTTAAAACCCAAATAATTTAATAATAAATTTTAAAGTTCTTCGATAAGAAAAGTCAGTATTTTTACAGCCGTATTCGGCCTGTTTATCGGGTACAAACACTTTTGTCGCTTAGCAGTGGGCATTATTATTATGCCCCTTTATGACAGTGTGTTAAACCCCATTCCACTTATGATTTTAAAGAAGTGTTATGAATTTTTGAAGCCAAAATAAAATTTCGAAGCCATTTTCAGTTATGTATTGTATATATTCATGCACTTATACATATACTCTAGTTTCATTCTCAACAATGCAGCTAGACTAATATCTAAATTGTGATAAAAATAAAATTTTAAAATATTTTAGTAGAAATCTATTTCTTTAGATATTGTGTATTAAAGGATGTAACAGTTGTTGTATCTGCTCCCCATAAGGCAATTTGTCGCAACGTCACGAGCTACTATAATGCCCTTCTCATTCATTTTCACTTGTACAACAGCCAATAGACAAACAATAAACTGCCCTTCCATTTGAAACTAAAGCCAGAATTGTCATAATTTGAAAATTTGCCCTACTGTGTAAAATCGCCTTATTGGCGACTTTTTTTTTTCTTTTTTTTTTGCCAACTTATTAGTCGCCAACGGCAAATGATGGCATAAATGTGATTGAACAAACGCAATAATAACAAAAGTAAATTACATATAATAAAAAAAAATGAATAAAAATTGTAATTTTTTTTAATTTAGAAATAAATTTAAAATCAGTCTTACTTGTGTACACCACCACCACCACAAAAAAAAAAAAAAAAAAAAAAAAACAATAAAATAGGAAAAGAGCACCAAACCTCGAAATTATGCCGATAGGTGCACATACTACATTTGTACTAAAAGGATACACAACGGTAAATTTGGCTAAACCCAAGTTGTGCCCCGCCATGTTGTAGCCTCAATCGCAAAATTTTATCTTCCTTCTGTTGACTTTTGTTTTAATTTTATTTATTTAAAGGCTTCCTTTTTAACTATAAATGCAAATTGGCTGATTATAATGTATAGTTAATGCATATATTTTGTGCAATTCTATACTTTTACTGAGATGTTATTTAGAAAAAAGTTTTTAATATATGATAATAAGCAATAAAAATTAACGCTTCGTCACTTCACATCATTTTAGAGATCATTTCACTCAATTCACATCAAAATATTTTCAGTTGACCACTAAACTGGGATGTTACTAAAAATTAAAAAATTATAATGAACAAAAACCTTACCATTTCTTTAAATCTATAAAAAAAGTCACTTGTATTCACACAAAGTTAATTAAACTAATTTAAACGAAATGTAAAACCATTGCTTTGTGACAAATGTACAAATCTTATACCTCGAATACCTAAACGTACACGTGTGTATGGGCAGATCCAGTAGACGAACAGGCTTTATAAGTACGCGGTACAAAACATGCATTTCAGGGGTGGAGTTAGCCCTGAGTTCAATTTAATGGATGATAACGCGAAGCCACATAGTGCTCTGTCGAGAGGTCGACGAATAGCTGGCGGTTTTATTTTTTTTCAATTATTGGTATCTTAGTAATTGTGATTAGTTCCAGTTTACTCTTGTTATACCGATAACTAGATTTTTCAACCATTTTGCTATTGTGATAAAAACCTGAAAAATACCGAGCAATAAGATCTATATCTCGCATGATTTATGTTGCGAAGTATTGGCAGTAATAATAAATTTACTGAAATTTTTAGGGCAATAGCTGAGAGCTGCCACACATTTCAGTGGAACACAATATATTTTGCTTAACGTAAATGCCTGAGAGCCCAGTTTAAATTTTGATTGATAGAGGAATTCATGTGTTTCCAAAATATAAAAGATTCTTTGACCATGATTATCGGGGTTCCGTCAGTTTCCATACCTTTGGATCTATCTCCATTTAAATCTGTGTTTTGTTAGACAATTTAATCACATTTAACATATCATTATATCATTATTATATCATTTTATGCATTGCAAATACGTATGCGTCTAATAAACTGGATGCAGTTATGTCAGAGAAGGCAAATGGAGTCAACTATATTCGATGGTACTCATTAAAGATAACAACACTATTTGCGAAAAATCTATATTGGTCATCGTTTTTACTGAGGGAAAAGGCCGGAGTTCCTTGGGAAATTTCCGTTCTGTCACGTGGCCAATTATGTTAAAAAATATTTTTTTTAAAAAAAAAGGCGTAATGCAAACCAAGATGAATCCATATGCCAACTAGTTAAGGCACTTATCTATCCTTCGAATACAATAAAAGCTAGAAACTTCATTGGCACCATCTTGAATGCGAGCCTTCCAAAGAGAAGATTATTTCTCCTGTGGTTAACATTCAGCCAAAGGTGTAGCTGAAGTCGGCTGAATTCAACCTTGCCAGCAAAGCCTCAGATAAAACAAAACTATAAAGATCATTTTATCAAAAATGCTTTTAAAAAATCCAGATAAGGCTACTTTTTACAGTTAAAACTATCTTAAGATTTGGATATCATAAGACTTATTTGTATGCAGATTAAATTGAATATATATTTTTTTTTATTGTATGATGCGCTATCAGAATTATCATTGGCACATTCCCTTCGAGGTTCAAAGTTAGTTTCATTTCTCAAAGTAACGGCGTTGATCTGTATACACAACGTTACTTACAACGTTAATATCCCTTATATATACATATTTTTTCTTTTTTAAGATAAGTTTGAGACTAAAATACTTTACCATTACCAGAAAGTCTTACAGGAAGCAATATATATATATATATATATATATATATATATATATATATATATATATATATATATATATATATATATATATATGTATACATACATATATATATGTATACATATATATATATATGTATATATATATATATGTATATATATAAGTATATATGTATATGTATATATATATATGTATAATATGTATATGTATATATATATACATACATATACATATTATACATATATATACATACATATACATATTATACATATATATACATATACATATTATACATATATATATACATATACATGTATATATATATATGTATATATATGGATATGTATATGTATATATATATGCATATATATGTATATATATGTATATATATATACGTATATGTATATATATATATATATATATATATATATATATACGTATATGTATATATACATATATGTATGTATATATATGTATGTATATATATATATGTATATATATGTATATATACGTATATACATATATATATGTATATATTATGTATATATATATATACATATATACATATATATATATATGTATATATACGTATATACATATATATATATATATATATATATATATATATATATATATACATATATATATATATATACATATAAATATATATATATATATATTATATATAAATATATATATATATATATATATATATATATATATACGTATATGGATATATATATATATATATATATATATATATATATATATATATATATATATATATATATATATATATACGTATATACATATATATATATATATGTATATATATATATATATACATATATACATATGTATGTATATATACGTATATACATATATTATATATATGTACATATATATATGTATATATATGTATATATATATATATATATATATATATATATATATATATATATATATATATATATATATATATATATATATATATATATATATATATATATATATATATATTGAATACATATACTCAATACATACATATCGAATTTTTGTATATCTTAAAATATGAAAATCTGTATATAAAGATGTTGTATGTAAAAAATTTACCTTCAGTGCTGCAGAAGATTGTAAATAATTTAAATCGATTACAATAAATACAGGGTCTGATCGGTTTTCCCGGGGTCAATCCCCCGGGTGGGTTCATATCACCGAGGAATTTTTATCCATTAACATTTCGATAGGGGCTGAATGTGAGATGGGCGTAAATAAGTAAGTTCTAAATATGAAATTTTACACTATAAGCCTAATTGGTTCTGATTTATGCGATATACATATATATTAATATAGAATTTCAGAATCGATTATATTTTTAATACAATTTAAATTAAACAATATTATATACATTTTATAAGTCATTTCATTACACTTTGTAGGACTGTTTTTAATCTATCTGTGCATATCTATAATTACTATCCGAACTCTCTATAACGAAAAATACCAACTTAACATACTGGTCAACAGCAATGAAACCAAAAGGATATCCACGTATCTACATGCAGTTGAAACAATGCTTTTTAAGCTTTTCTTAAAATTTCGCTTTTAGGGTTTTTGCCTAAATTTTTTTTTTGTTGTTTTTTATAATGAAGTACCGTTTTCTGTACGTTTTGGCTATTTTCCTATTTATTTTTCATTTCCTAATATTTTGGGTATCGTGTCATTCCGCTACTTTGCTCTCGTTTATTTTTTACTTTGCTTAATGTTTTGTCTTGTTTTATGTTTATAAAAAAAAAAAATGAAGTAAGAAAAAAAATTAAATTATTTGCAGAAAATTATTTTTACCTTTTTTGTTTATCACTCCATGGTGCTGATTAAAAGAAGCGTCATAATCGTGAAAAATTCGGTTTCGAACTTAATATCTAAGTAAAGGAACAAATCGCAATGCAACGGATATCAGTTCTACGGGTGAGCTGCCAGTACTTGGTATTTATTCAGACACCACCGTGATCTTAATGAAATTTATGTTTGACCTTTAATCGAATGCGCAAATGATGATTCTGATGATACATCCTAGAATCAAAAATGTGTAAAGTTTAATAGGTGTACAAGGAAATCATGTAGTATCTACGTCAGATTTTTTAACATAATATTTCCATAAAATTTAAATATTTTTAAATATTTCCATAAAAAATATTTAAAATATTTTTTATGGTTGTTTTCTTTAGAATTAAAAATTGAATATTTTAAACTTTTGGACATAAACATTATAAATATGAACCGTAAGCGAAACAAAAGCCATAAGGATAAAGTTATATTAATGCGAAAAAGAAAAGAAGAAATAGAAGGGAAAATAAAAGAAAATAGAATCTTTAATATTTAATAAATTTTAAGAAGGTCAGAAAGGTCAAAGGCTCAAAACTTTCTAAAGAGCATCAAAATTAAAGTCAAGTTTTAAAGTGAATATAAGAGTTAGCTATTTATTTCTCCAAAATAAGTACAAACAGCAATTGTTCGCTTGATTTCCAAATAACTGAGACATTAAAGTAAACACTATTTTTTTCTGGTACTTAAGCAATATAAATAACATTAAAAAAATCACTTAAGAAATCTGATAATCAAAATTAGGGAAATCTTTTAATCCAAGAAATTTTGTTTCAGAGCATTCAAGATTATAATGAAAAAAAAGTAAAAGACTTCTTAAACTTGGATACTTAGTTAATACCGCAAATGCAGAAATTCAATATGTATCGAGATAAATGCTCCTTCGATTTTGCTTTTTGCTCCGAAGTTTGAGTAGAAGTAGTCTCTATGTTACTAGCGTTTAAAAAACCAGAACTAGCACTCCCGAGTGAGTTATATATATATTTTTTTTTATTTTCTTTGCGCGCTTTCATTCTACTCCTCCTAACTCCGCGAGAAATTACCTTGTTCCTAGCTACGTCAGGCGCTGATTGGTTGCCCGCTCAATGAAGTCACTGCGTGGCCGCGACAAGGTTGCCGATTACGTCAGCTTTCGAGAGCTAGATGTATGTTTGTCCAAAAAGTAAAATTTAAGCATCTTCAGCTTGCTTATTGAAAGCATTTGCAGCAGAATTATATCAATATTGCACTGCATAAAAGTTTTTTGCAAATATATCAAGTGAAGATAGAAAATAAAAGAAATAATATTGCAAGTGAATAGATCTAGCAGAGACTACTACAACCAATAGAAGCTCACAACTCCAGACATTTCAGGCACGTGATTTCGGAACTGTCCAATGAAAATCCGTTGCTTTACTAGCTCTGTTACTCATTCACCATTTTTAGGTCAAGAATCAGCAACGAGATGGAGCTCGTGTTGATAATGTCGTAGAGTGGAAATTTTTTTGGAACTAATTTGTAAGTAAATGCCTCACATATTGTAGACTAGATCTTTTACCATATGCATTTAATAAATTTTAGCATCCTTTGTTGTATAAAACAGTTGCTAGAGTTTCACTGCTCAATGCTGGATCATTATTGTGTGTACGGTCGATCAACGCTGAGCGATGGTAGGCTTAAAGTGTACGTGCACTACAGGGCTGCTTGTCAGGTATGAGCTACAAAATAAACATGTCTTTTCGTGAGGCTGGTTGTATTGGTTTGTAATCAACATAAGACCTAGAAGTTTCGATCTTTCTATTGCACTAGCGTAGATGTTTGCAGCCATTAAACAAATTTATCTTTTCTGTTTTTTACCTTAAATCTATGATATTCAAAATTTATTTTGAGTATTAATGTTTTCTGAATTGTAAATACTGTTTCTGCAAACGGTAATCCAGCTGTGCATTTCATCATCAGCTTTTATTCCTTTCCATTCTGTAATTATTGGGTTAAATTTTCAACTAATGTTTAGCTTTGTTTAAAAATTATTAACTATTAAACTTGCAGAATTTTTCAGTTAAGAATTGTTGACGTTGGTATGCATTAGTGTTCATAAGATCTAAAGTGGAGCAAAATTAAAATTACAAATCTTTAAGTGGTTTACAATTATTTCTAATTCAAAATATTTTAACTACTGTCATTAAAATGTTTAAATGCAACTTCAGTTTTTCAAAGTATCGAAGTTTGCACGCAAATATTGAACGACCATCTATTTATATAAACTGACAATCAAGTGCAATTAAGTAGAAGAATTTTCTATCGTTAATGTAAAGATCAAACTTTGACATTACTTATGTTTACATTGTGCATTTAATATACGTGCTGCATTTGCATATTATGATAATCCGTTTGCAAGTTTAAATATTCAAAGGTATTTTTTAATAATTTTTGTTTCATTAGTTTTGAATTCTGATTTAATGAAAGCTAATTTTGTTGCTTGTTTTGTTGATGCATTTACTATTGTAAATTGAAATTTTGTTTTTTAATAACCACTAAAAATTGTGATGGTTTGAATTGTTTCATTGTACTTATTTTTTTTTTCTTTTGCATACTTTCCTTTCAATTTTTACAGATATATATAATAAGTTTGTTAAATGCCATTTGTTTTCTTCTTGTGTTTAGTTTATAATTTCTTCAAATTTGTATTATTTAATATCAACATACCAGCTTTTGTTTATTATTTTGCAGATTATTGATTCAAAAAATTTTGTGCTAATTTTATATAATGTATTATAAAAATCATATATATTTCTTTTAGATAAATGCCAATTTATAGATTAATGATAGTTCAAGCACTTTAAATTAAAAAAACTGTATGTATCATAGTAGTTATTTTATTTGATAATTCTTATGAAATCTTATTCAGTATAAAAATATTTAAATTAGTTTTATATTCTCTTTCAGAATAACTGTCAGGTTTTCCAATAAAGCTGTAAAATAACATCAAACATAAAATTTCAGCCTGTTTTTGAAGATTTTTTTTATAGCAAAAGATTCATAGTATTATAATCTTATTTTAAAAGTTAGGATATTTAAATGCCTTTGAAAGGTTTCATGGATTATATGTATATTGTTTCTTAAACCTTGATTATTTTCAATTATTTTTCTTCATAAAGTTAAAAATTTGTAAATGAGGATATATTTATTATCTTAAGCTTTTCATTCCTGATAAATAGCCACATTAAGAATTTTTGACATTTTCTTTATTGTTGCAAGGACATAAACAAATTAGTTCAATCTTTGTTATATCTACTCTAAATAAATAAAGTATTCATTTTAATTTATTTTCTTTAATTATTGTTTCCCTTCCATCATCAAATTGTATACACAGAATCATGTGTGCATTTATGTATTCATATCTATATGTGCATTTTTAAGTTTATATTTAAGTTATTCTTCATAACATTTGAGTATTAAGCTTGTAGCTTAAATAGAATAATGTACTCTGTAGATTTCAAGGTGATAAAATGTTATCGTACTGACCCTTTTCAAATGATTTTCTCAATTTTCTGTTTAACTCTGATGTGTATACATTATACAAACTTTCTGTTGTATCATAATGCTGTTACATTTTATAAAGAAAATTCTTTTTGTACTTGCTCATCCTTTTTCTCATTTGACTTATATTAGGCTATATATCCATTAATAATAAAATAATCTTCTATACTTAATCAAAATAGTGTTTTCTGAATAATACATATTAAAAGTTTGTTTGTTTGAATTATAAATTTCATTTTAGATAAAATGATTTGGGTTATAAGATTTTATCCTATTTGGCTTTAGTTTAAATCTAGATATTTTAATTGATTGTTGTCATTGCTCTTTGAATACTTGAGTGTGTGTATTTTGTTAATTTTAAACTTGTCTTGATTTATTATTATAATAATATTTTTAATTTTAGCCTTGCTGTACAGCATGGGATCATACTGTAACTTCAGAATGTTACCATGAATCGTCGCAGTGATAGCAGACACAAAAAGGCAGGAGGTGTAGCTACAAAGGCAGTTACACCTTCTGCCAGAACTACAAGAAGTCGAAAGAAGAATGCTGTTGTTGATTCACATGAAGATAAATCTGAACATGGTTCTAGTAGCCCATCGAAAAAAGTAGCTTCACTAGAAGCAAATTCAAATGTAGATAATGTTCCAGAATCTAAAGGTCTATCTTCTAAAAATCTTCCAAGTGTTCATGAGAGGATATCGCCACAAATTAATTGTGACATTAAAATATCTTCCACCGATTCTGCAGAAGTCCATTCAGCACATGACACTCGAACATCTCCATCTCCTCCTAAATTAGAGTGCATTCAGACAACTGTTGTGGTATCACATAGTGCTGATAATAGATTTCCAAATTTGACTGATAATAGTAAAGATGAAAATCTGAAATTATTAGCAAAAAAAGTGCCAAAGAAAAGAAAATTTGATCCTTCAGAAGTTGAGGATATGCTGGGTGTTGAAGTTAATAAACCTTTTGAGCCTTCTTCTGTAATAACTAGGACAGCTACACAATTACCAAGTCAGCAGAGTTCACCATCACAACTCCCATTTTTATCTCCAAATGGAATAGATATAGATTTGATGGACTGGAAGGGCCAGCGTGTCCTTGCAAAATGTAATGGTATATATTTACCTGGCGTGATAAAAGAACTTAAAAATGGCTGTGATATTATAATATTGTTTGACAAAGACCAATCAACTAAGTGTATCTATGATGTTCTTGGCAATGGTAAATATGATGTGATCAGTGATCACAGTCCGTCACCAGGGCAAGTTAAAGTAGGCACTTGTGTGTGTGTTAGGATGAATCAAGAAAATAATGTATTTGTTGTTGGAGAAGTTGTGTCTATAAGCCCAAAACCAGTACTCTTTCATGTTAAATTAGAGAGTGCATCTGATTATGGATGTGCTGGCACTATTGTTAGGGTTTCAAGAGCTAATTTGAGACTGCTACTTCCACCATGGTGGGAAGAGCTTGATATGGATCCTCAGCCAGCATTGCCTTTTACTCCAGCTCCACCTCAACTCTCAGTGTCTGCTCAGAGCAATCTACAGCAGTTAGAACTTAGTGATAATGTTGCTTGGAGAACTCGGAGCACGCCTGTTGAGCATGTTACCCCACCTTCAAGTGCATTCACTCAAGTCATAACAAATCATCAGAACTATCAAGAGATGCCTTTAAGGATGTCTGCTCCTGCATCTGATATGTATACATCTCCTTCACCAAATCAAATGCAAGTTACATCTTTGCAAAATACTTTCAGTTCTGGTCCATCTGATCAAGTGGTGCAGCATGAAGTGGTATTAAATAAAAAAGAAATGCGTAGCCCACATTTTGATGAGGAATCTTCAGATGATGACTTAAAAAAGGAAAACATTAAATTTGATCAAGACTATTTTACTTACCCATATCAAAGACCTTCAGCTATGTCACAAGGGAGTTTAACTCCTCGTTCTCAATCTCGCAAAAGTGAAACAGTATTAAGCCGAGCTAGTACTGATTCATCAGAATGTTTGGGAACATCACGCTCTCCAGCAATGCTCAATACAAAATATAAAAAAGGTGATATAGTGTCTACACCAAATGGTATACGAAAAAAATTCAATGGAAAACAGTGGCGAAGACTGTGTTCAAAAGAAGGTTGCACGAAAGAGTCTCAGCGCAGAGGATACTGTTCTAGGCATTTATCTCTTCGAGGGAAAAGTATACGTCCTCCATCACTCTCATTTCCAGGTCGGCGCAAAGGAACCTTCAAAGATTCTGCCACAGGGAGAGAAATTGAATGGGAAGAGTCATCTCATGACAGTGAGTCAAATCCAGTATTTGACCGAGATAGAAACCAAGGTGGACGATTTGATGAAACTGAAGCTGCAAATTTGTTAGTTTCCTTAAGTAGTTCACGATCAGCTACACCAGCATTTTCTCCAAACAATACTCCTAATCCAATTTCTCCCAGAGGCTTTCCAACTGCAAACCATATAAACTTATTTACACCTATTGGACATCCTCTTCATTCTCCTACTGTAAATCAACAGTCAGCACAATGGACAATATCCTCACAAGATTCTCAGTCATTAACTGGAACTGCTGAAATTATGCAGAATAATTACCAGTCCCAACCAACAAATGCTGTATATCATCCTGGTGCCATACGAACTGAAGTTATTCAACATCCAGTTACATTTCAGGAGTTAAGTGGACAGCCTGAAGCCCGAGCATCAGTGCTTCATTTGAGTACCAACCAGTCTGATGCATTATCTGTTATACAGCCTGCTACTTCACGTCCTGTTTTGATGCGAGAAGTATCATCAAATATGGCTGAGAATCATAAGCAAGAAGTTATAATGAAAGCATCTAAAGATGGAATAGTGACTTTGCCTCAGGGAAATGTTTCAGAAGTTATGCCTACATTAGAAGAGGGTTCTGCTCATCGAATTTCTGATTCTCAAACTATAGTTCTTGTTAAAAAACTTGTTCGAAATGAACCCCAGTACATTGCCGAAGAACCCACCGTAATAACATCAACACAAACAAATAACTTTAGCAATAATAATTATTCATTGCAGAACTCTGTTCTAGTTTCGGAGGATAAGTCTGTGGACTATGACTATTCTAAGTATGACGTAAGGCTTCAAACCCTTGCAGATAAAGAATTAAAAATGGGTAACTCCCAGCCTTTGACACCTGTTCATTTACTTCCTATAATGCCAGTCACAACTGTAAATTCTGAGAAAAAGGATACTTCTCCTGATACTACCAGGAATGGTACAGGTAAGGATTTTGTATTTCCTAAACTTGTTTCTTCTTATATTGCTCCTTCAATAGTATTTTAAGGGGTACTGTCTGCCTGATAGTTTTATTCTTTTCTTTAAATTATCTCTCAAAACTTTTATACTTTTCCATGGTTTTTATTTATATTTGCATTTTTATCATAGTAAGAAAATTGTGGTTTAGCTCATAATATATCTATACATTTAACTCCTATTAATCTTAAACTGTAAATTATATACTAGGACACTTTTTACTTTTATTTTATCAAATTTATTTTTTTAAAATTATTTCTAGGGTAAATGTCTACTCATACTTTGGAATGGTTAGTTTTATGTTTATATATATAAAAAAGATAAAGCAACCAAAATGGATACTTCAAATTACAACATTTGAATGCACAAATACATTTTACATTCATCATATAAAAATGTAACCTTCATGATTTCACAAATTATCTAAATAATTTGACATTCTATAATTACTGTATTTAACAGCATAATAAATACTGTTACATAGTTATTGAAGGTCCCTGAACAAGGTCTATGTCAATATTTATTTTGTTTGAGGTAGCTCCATAGCATTCAAGTTTATCTTTCTGTTTTAATGTAGTTAATTTGGAGCTTATGACAAACTTAATAGAGAATTTGACAATGATATGAATCGAAAATGGCAGTATTCTTTACGAGTGTTACATGTATAGTTCTTGGTGTATTTATATTTGAAAATATTTTTTACATATTTTAATCATTAGATATTATCCAAAAGATTTGGAAATATAGAATAAAAAAGGCAAATTTTTGTGCTTGTTTAAGTAAACAAGCCATCCCTGTAGTACAAGATTTATGAAAAATCAATGGGTTTAACATTGTCTTTTTAATTGTGTGTCTTATTAAATCTCTGAAAACTTGTTTGTTGCAAACTGTATTTGTGCTTATAAAAATTCGTTTCGTTATACTCTTTTAAAATATTGAAAGTCTTAAACGGATTTACGAAAATTTTTAACAGCTTACAGTGTTTGCTACTCTTTTCAATATTCTATTTTACTTTGAAATCAGAAAAACAATCGCACATGGATTCATGTACTCAATGATTTTTGAAATATATTTGCAATATCAAAAATAATTGGAGCTTGATCTACAGGTATTGATAACCCTACTACCAGAATTATTAGTTAGCTTTAGCTTGTGTGTGCTGAGTCAAGCTAAGCTATTAACGTAATATCTAAGACTGAACAGCCGATTATAACAGTAATAAAATTATTTTTTTTTAATTCAGGAAATATTCTATTTGTAAGATAAAACATAGATCAATAAAAGAGGAAAGTTAGTCGTTTTTTACTTTACCTAACGAAATGGCTGAATTAAACGACAAATACGTTTTAAACTTTTAATTTACCATAACAAGGGCACTACATACATCTCAGCAGTGGCCAGGCGGCTACTGCCTACGGGAGCAAAACCCCCTGACCTTCAACAAAGAAAGAAGATTCAGTTGAATTTCTTGAATTCACTACTTCCTTTTAAAAGCGAGACGATTTTAGCATTAAAAAATTTTGCACTCGTTGGCCAAAGCTTTTGGTATTGACAAAATTAAATCTAGGAAAAGTGACGTGCGCTTTTGCAAAGAGACTTCGAAATTGTTTTAAATTAATACTGAAAACATTTACTAATACTAATTTTATTTTGCAAGTTTGTTGTGTTATCTCATTAAAAGTATTAAAAAAAAATAGAACATTTTTGCGTAAATTTGTATTATTATTATTGCTTTAATGGAATTAGTTATCATTTTCTGATTAACAAGGCGCTCTTGTAATTCTGCTTTTTAAAGTTTGTGTGGGGGGAGGCATTTTTGGATTTGCCTACGGGGGCGAAAATACTAGATCCTGCTATTAATAAGTTTAGAGCGTGCATATATTAGAGAGCAATTTACACAAACGGTAATGACGTTCGTTCGTTCGTTTTGAAGCTATAATGGTTAAAAATTTTTAGTATTTAAGCATAAAAGTTACGATCGCTTATTTGCTATCACACAAACTTACACACACACACACACACACACTAAAAAAAAAAAAAATAATAATAATAATAATAATAATAAAGGAGAAAGGGCCAATATGTACAACTGGCGTTGTGTCTATTGTCCGTACAGAGTATTTGTATTAAGATAGCAACAGTAGCAAACATAAACAACATTAAACCTGTCTAGAAAGGTTACAGTTTTGGCTTTACGTATAACTATGTTTTGCACGCTCGCACGTAACTGCAATGTGGACGTATTTACATTTTCTCTCCCACCAGCTCAAGCATTTTTAAACGTCGTTTCTACATACTGTGGGAAGATTTTTGCGGAAAATAAAAGAGTGAAATATATTACAGGCAAGGTATTATCAGATAAATATGAGCACAATTAAAGTCATTCGTAATAAGAGAGGATCGGTATTTGTTTAATTTCAGACGCTAAATAATCAATCCTTTTTTTTTTTTTTTTTTTTTTTTTTTTTTTTTTTTTTTTTTTTTTTTTTTTTTTACCAAGTATTGCATAATGTGTCTCTTGAAAATCCAGTGCCAGTGAACTTCAAACAAATTTTGGAAATGAGTAAATGAGAGGAAAATGTGTCGTGTGTTGATTAAATTTATAACAACGAGTTTATGACATTTAAAGGTCCTTTGACTTATTTTGTGTGTGTGTGACTGTGTAATAAAATCTGTTTTTTTTTTAATTCTTGCTAAGTAAGTTTGACATGTTGTTATGAACAATAAATACTTACATCGAAAGTACTTGCATTTCATTGAAATTCAGTTTAATATCTGTAGTGTGTCTTTCATTAACAGAGAATTAAAATGCACCTGATACCAGTGTTAGCTGCATGTGCATTTTATTTGATCCGTTGCTTACTTAGTGTATTTAGCATGGATCTAAAAATGTGCCCGAAGAATATTTTGTTTATTGTTACTATGGCATTTATTATTAATAATAGTTCAGTACTTTGATCAGAATTCACACGATTCACCTATTATAAGCAACGCTTAGGGATTTTAGAAAAACAATGACTTTTTACCGTGCCAGTGTTTGGAAGTACGTAATCTAAAACTGAATCACACAGTAAATTTCTTTTAAATGAAGCAAATAGGTATGCAGTAAATAATCAAGAGTCCGACCGAGTAAGTCAATATTCGTCAACTGAATAAATAGTTAAAATATCTTTTACGAATATGTAACACAACAGAAAGTCATTGAGGTAAAAGAAGAAAAAATTCTGATGTCTATGAATAGGAAGTTGATTAAATCAGTTGGTAAAAATACAAAAAATTGTTCAGCATACTTAGCATTCCAAAAGTAGAGATTTTAAACTGGTATCGCCATCTAATTGCAAGCGTCATAACTAAAAACTCAAACAAAATTTTTGCTTTTTTTTTCACCGGTTTTCTCGTTAAATAAAGGCCATTTAAAAGATACTGTTTATAATCTTGCATTTCACTACATAAATGAAAATCCGAACGATGGCCGATTGGTTAAGGTGCTGGTCTTCGGTACCGGAGTTCGTGGGTTCGAATTCCACAGTGGCATGGATGTTCGGAATCGGTTTTAAGCTGTAGGTCCCGGTCTCATTAGCCCTCGTGTTGCAAAAAGTAGACCGCAGCACTCTAAAGCAAAACTAAACATAAATGAAAAATAACTACAAATCTATTTATGCCTTAGGCTTTTTGACATGTTTTCATTATTCTCTAAATTTGCGTGTTCATCACTGGATATTAGAAATCAGCATTGTAAACAATGCAGATTTGTGTAAAATCTTACTTTCGCTTCGCAAGCAAACACTCAAGTGTTACTTTACTATTAAAACAATTTTCTACAGAACAATTGTGTTTATTGGAAACAAAAAAATCATATTAAATTTAATTATTACTTTAAATAATTATATCAATATTATTCGCATTGCACAAAGTAGTTAAATTTCCCACTGTAAGTTGTTTGTTAATTTGTGTAATTGCCTGGATTATACTAAATAATCGGCATATACGAGAATAATTCGCGTAGGAACAGAAACATTATAAATTAAATTATAATCAAATGTTCGGTATTCGGCTGAATATTCGGTAACTCGGCAAAATTCAGCATTCGTCCTATCACTAGTATTAATATCTACGAATAAAATATAAAAAGTATTTTTGAAAAAATTTCCTTCATTTAATAAATAAAGAGATTAAAAAATCCACTAAAAAGTAAGTACACTGGACTCCTCTTCATGTAATCGCGGTTAATGTTAGCAATCTCTTATTGTTATCGAAATCTCTTGGTCCCGATTTTCTCTATTCATTTGTATGTTAAAATTATCGCTTTATGTGATCTTTACATCGGTTAATGTTATCAGTTTTCGAACCTCATTTTCACTGACAAAGGAATAGTCACAATGTATTCAGAAGGAACCCATCCTTTCTTTTCCTTCGCTGTTGTTTGAATTTTTGAAAATAATCCCTCTTCCAACTAAGGAAATGGGGAATGAACAAAGGAGTGGGAAATTACACGTTCCTAAAATTTTTCAGAAATACACACACCCTGCTGGTGGTCAGTGGTTACACATTCAACACATTCTTATCGAAACTGAGAAGGAACGTATTCACATTTTATGCCTTGCTCGCTTACATGCATCTTGTCGATATGGAAGCCAGAAAGGTAAATGATTTAATGTTAAAACAAAAGACCGAAGTTTTAAATCGATATGAAAGGTTGATTACGATTACGAACAATTTATCAATGAGCTTCTTAGGAAACAATTGGTCAACAATTGATTTTTTTAATTATGCCTACAATTCTTATGTTTTGAAGGATTATATACATAAATGCAGGATAATATAAGGCGTGTGTTTTCATTTTGTTTTGAAATTTAGTACTTGTGAATTAAAGGCGGAGGGGTTAGTTTATCTAATTTTGCATATCTTTTATTATTATCAATCTGTTATTGTTATCAAAATCTAGGTGTCCTAAACTGATCACATTAACCCTTTATAGTCCATTGTTCCCAAAAGGGAACAACACAATATTAATAAAATTATTTAAAATTAAATTCCATCAATATTGATACAAAAAAAATTAGAAAATGTAGTAAAAGGACTACTCGATTTTTTAAAATAAAAGCTATATTTCCATGATTAATAGACAAATGTATAAAAAATAATAAAAAAATGACCTTTTTCATCATTTTCTATAGAGCACATATTGAAAATTCACATAAATGTAAAAAACACATCTAATGCTTCTAAAATCCGATTGGTATTCTTAAAACAACTTTAATTTATTTAAAAAATATGAAATTCGATATTAATAATCAGAAACGTACTTGGAATAATTTATTGATTATTGATGTTCCCAATTGGGAACAATGGACTGTTGCCGCTATACTCTACGAAATAATTTCTTCTACGGAGAGCATTTCTTGAAAGGGGTAGGAAATGAAGGGGAATCCCCTAATTTTATGAAAGGGCATTTCAATTTTATTAGCAGTCTAGTGCGTTCGCTCCTCAGATATTATTTTGAAAGGTGTTAAATGTATTTTGTCTGTGAACTACGAGTTACAACCGCTCTTCTAAGAATTGCACCCAGGAAAGTTAGGCCTCAACCTGGACTCAAAGTTTACCGCCCTATATCACAGAGCAAAAGTGATGGCCATTTTCTTGTACAAACAACACAAGGTAGATGTGCACAGTGCACATTAAATGCAAGATTATCTTGCAATGAGTGCAAGAAAAAATTGCATCTCCATTAATTTCCAATATATCATGGCATAAAGGTATAAACTCATGTTTTGGATATTTGTTTAAGAAAATGTTGTTTTCATTTAAATTTATAGTTTTTAAACTTTATTGATATCTGTCCTTAAATTTAAAATTAAATTTTAAATTCATTCTAATTATTTTTCTTATTTAATATTTAATATATACATCATTCTACTCAATTTGTGAATCCAGTGTTTAATCAAGAGTGGCCAATGTTCCCAATTGGGAACATCATGAAAATCGTAAAAGAAAAATTTTTTTCCACAATTAAATAGCTAACATACCTTAACTCAAGCATTAGAAGGCAAGACATGCAAAACAAATAATTCCAAATATATCTGGATCTGAATTCGGCCTGTAAAAAGTTAAGCGGAGTCCACTGTATTTTATATGAGTTTTTAAGTATGCCGCTAGATGGCGATTCTAGATCAGAATCTCTGCTACTGGGATTCCAAGTACACTGAACAAAATTTTCCATTTACCAAACTAATTTTTTTCTCTCATCTAATTTTTTATGATTGATTATTGTCACCGGAACTAAACCTACGAGCAAAATTTTGGATCTCTAACTAGTCAGGTAAGTAGTAAAAAATTGATTTCAAAATCTCAACTAACACACAAATGAAGTAAAATAAAAGCGGCTAAAAATGTATGTAAGGAGATCCACTATATTCTAATACGATTCGTACTGCTGAATAGCTTGCATTAAAAAATTTCTTTTAAACTAATTTAACAACGCGATAGAACGAGGTATTTACTGTCGCCACGAAAATCTCTTTCTATTTTAAATAACTTAGAAAAAAAAATGGTTATAGTTATTTTTAGATTAAAATATTTTCGTTTAACCTGCACAAATTTTAACTCTTTAATGCCCGAGTCATTTCTGCCAATTTATATCTTAATCTAAGTTATTAAGGACTGCACAGAATAAAATAAATGCGAAGTTTAAACAATTTTGAATACTACAGCATGTCGCGTTAAGGATAAGCTATCTTTTTAAATATCATACAGGGTTCCCACGATCCTTAAAAGTCCCAAAGAACTCCTTAATTTTAGCTTTCATTTTTAAGGGCCCTTAAAACTACTTAATTTTCGTCAAAGGTCCTTAAAAACTCCATAATTTTTAAATTGGAATGCGATCCATTTCTCCATCGATGAGATCCACAGTCTCATGTGATTTCCTATCAGTTTTCTTATATGACAAATATATAATCTTTTGTATACTTAAAAGGTTTAAAGTATAAAGTCCGCTGCCCTTTCCTAATAGCTAACAGTCATGCAGAGTTTAAATAAACGAAGCATGGAGGATGGGGTTTGTAGATATTTCAGTTACTTATGGAAGTTTAATTTCCCTTGCAATCAATGTAATAGAAAAGTCTAAAACTTTCTTCTTTCCCAGGCAGCGCCGGATATAATCAGCTAGTATATAGATATAAACTCTTATATATATATATATATATATATATATATATATATATATATATATATATATATATATATATATATATATATATATATATATCAGTCATTTTTAAATCCTTAGGAAGTACTGTTTATAATATTGTTTTTATTCACAATTTATTTTTAGTTTAATCACTCAAAAAACTTTAGATGTACATTTTTCAAAATTAGGTTTTGTCAATTAGATTTATCTTATATTAATTTTTAGGCATTTTTAAAAACTTAATCCTGAAATATTGTAGGGCATTTATTGAACATGCCTCGTCTGGTTCATAATCATTAAAATATGTTCCTCAGGAGATAGGATTTATGCCGTTATGTCGTGAATTTCAAGTAGGTCCTTATAAAAAGTTACTTTGGTTCTTAGAAAGTCCTTAATTTTTGTTCTGAAAAAGGAGTGGGAACCTTGTCATAGGACGCATTGTTGAAAAAGGATAAACTTGGCGAAGACAAATTTATTTGGTATTACGTGTAAAATAAGTACTGTAAAATGGAGTTTTATAATAAATAAAGCAATTGGTCACGATTTCAGTCTATGTACTGGCCAAAAAAGTCAATTTAAGTGTGTTCGAAAAATCATAGTGTCGATCCCAATGAAAAATTTATAAATAATAGAAATTACTTGAACATTTTGTAGATTGTAAGATGGCCCTCTACATATTCTCAAAAGGAAAACTCGTTCGAAGAAAACATAAAAATTCTAAAAGCTATTTTTTAGCGTTATCTAAAGTGAGACGGTAGGCAATAAAGGGTTAAAGGAATCAAATACTACTGGCGTAGAAGAAAAATGATCCAAGCCATCCGGAAAAAAATTAATGTGATTATGTTAATATCCATAGGTGTATGGCTAGAAATACGGCAGGCTATATACTGATGTTGAAGACAAATGTAAACTTTATAATGACTCTTTCACTATTTTATTAGCAGAACTGGAAGCATTCATAGCGTTGTTGTACGTAAGGAGGCATTAGCCGCCAAGGGCTTACCAATTCTTAGTTTGTGGTCCAAGACATGGGGACCAAAGTTTTTTCATGAAACTATGAGTAGAGATAGGTTTCCGGAAGTTGTGAAATTCTTCGTTTTGAAAATAAACTACAAGGTCTTCACGTTTGCAGTGTGATAAATTTACACTAATATCCGAGGTATGGAACACTTTTATAGAAAACTGTAAGCTTTGCTACAAACCAAATGAAAATATTAAGTTTGATGAACAGTTATTCCCTACAAAAACAAGATACCGTTTTTTGCAGTATATGCCTAACAAGCTCGATAAATTAGGAATAAAATTTTGGCTAGAAGTAGAACTTAGGACAAAATACTTACTCAACGGATTTCCATATTTAGGAAAAGATGAAATGAGACCAAGTGATCAAAGTTTAGGAGAGAACGTAGTAAATCATTTAATTGATCCTACATACCTGCAAAGTCTGTATATTTTTAAAAACAAACTGTAGTTGTCATAATTTGCGTTATTTTAATTTATTTTTCACAAATATATTATATCATATAGAGAAATATGTGGATATCTTATCAAGGGGTCAAAATGACACCCTCCGTAATTCTAGGTATACAAAGACCATCGTAATTGTAGTGTTAAATCAATTAGGCGTCCTACACAGTACAAGCCAATAAATACTACTTGAAACTTTACACCATTCAGTTTTTGCATGTGTGCAAAGCTAGCTTACGTAAAGCTCGTTATGGTGCATTCCTGAACATTTTCAAAGAGGCTCTAAGGGATTATATCTTATTTATTATAATTCTTATCTATATTTTAAACTGCAAATCTTCCTGCTCATTTTGATAGCATTTACCTTGTCCTATCTCAAACGGATGGAAAGTTATAACGAATTAAATTGTGCTTCATATGCAATGTTCGTATCACATTTAATCTTTAAGATGTTTTTTATCTGAAGTCTTCGAGAGCAGAAAAGAACACTTTAACTCCAAAGTGAAACACTGTGTGGTCCTTGGTTACCCGGACTTACACAAACTTCATTATTTTTTAAACGATATCTAGCTTTGAAAAATCTTTGTTATATATATATATATATATATATATATATATATATATATATATATATATATATATATATATATATATATATAAATATATATAATATATATACATATATATATATATATATATATATATATATATATATATATACATACATACATACACACACACACACACACTCTTTTCAAATTTTAGTGCGAAAAGATTAAGTATTTGCACGTTTTTAAGAAATGTTTTTAAAAAATGTGTTTTGGATTCAATAACCTAAAAAAATATAGCTCAAAATATTTTATAATAGAACGATACAAAATCCTATCATTTCACACATAATAAAAACTGCGTAAAATGAAAACTACGTTTATCGAGAGGCTAATCATTATGTAATGTGAATAGGAAAGATATAATTGTAATTAATAAAATTAATATTATTTTGTGGTAGATCACCTCATCGTGCGCGCAAGAATCACATTGTTGCTCACGAGAACTCGTTCCTCATCCTCGGCTGATTTCCGTTAGTCTCCGTTTTTGTTTGTTGACGTACCATGTGTATCAACGCTGTTGTCTTTTTCTTTTTTCTTCATTTGCATTTTTTGAGTTTGTGTACTTCATTCTTCCCGCTAAACCCCTGTTATTTCTAAGCGAGTAGACCTGTTTACTTTTTATGCAATAATCTTTTCATCTTTTGTTTTCTTACATCCTTATTTCTTGACGTCTATAGCGATATTGTTTTAACTAGCTCTATATTGTTAGTAATAAATATTTATATTGTCTAATGCAGCGTTTTCCAACCTGTGATACGCGTACCATTAGTGGTACGCGACAAAAAATAAGGACATAGAAGTATAAAAAAATTGAAAAATAAAATCATAGAAACGTTTTCTATAATTGATAAGTTATTTTAATTAATAATATTATAAAGTAAAGTTGTTAACATGTACAGTTGATGATTGAAAATCCGGCAACCACGCATCTTTTGAACCAAATTTCAAAAAATCATGTTATTTGAAACAAGCACAAGATTCTCATGAATTTTTTTAATTTAATATTTGATTATAATAATAAATTAATTGGTTTTTCATAATTTTGTGTTTTTATTAAAACCATTTATTAGTAAACGAAATATGATAAAATAGTAGATAAATATGAAACTTTGAATAAACACACACACATACATATATATACATATATATATATATATATATATATATATATATATATATATATATATATATATATATATATATATATATATATATATATAATGTGTGTGTGTATGTAATATATCAAAATTATTTAGAATTAATATTTCCTTAAAAACCTCCTCTCTCCCATTCTAATTCCTTAAAATTTTTTCCCAGCCTCGAAATGTCTTAATCAAAGGAGCGTTCTCGACTTGAAATTTTTTCGATCCATTTCCTAAAGTTTTCTATCCTATAGATGTAATTTTTCTGTCTCTTCAACACGTTTCCCAGCTGTCGCCGGCAAAGGGCTCCGCGTTTTATCTGATCTTACACTAAAATTCGCGGAGTAAGTGGGAAAATTCTTTCTGTCTTCGCTCTTGGGTGTACCTCTGTTCGAGCAGAGGGATTTTTGTGTCTTTCCTTTGTCTGTCGT
>CM063501.1:11947853-11950353 GCA_032207245.1 Pardosa pseudoannulata
GCTGGCCTTCGGTGCCGGAGTTCGTGGGTTCGAATCCCACTGTGGCATGGATGTTCATAGTCGTTCGGAATCGGCTTTAAGCTGTAGGTCCCGGTCTCATTAGCCCTCGTGTTGCAAAAAATAGACCGTAGCACTCCAAATCAAAACCTAAATAAAAACCTATTGCACTTATTGATGCCAAATTTTCACAATAAATACATTATACACCTACAATGAAATCTTACCTATTTTTTCGTTATTGTTTATTTTATTTAGTATTCACAGTATTTGAAATAGAATTTTTAATAGAATTTTGTAGCTTTTGATAACTTGGTGAATTTGGTGCACAGAACTTCCTGCGCCTAGATCTCTAGTTCTGACCTACTTAGGAGATTACACAAACAACTAATGATTACAATTTGACTACGATTGGGGCAAAGTAATAAAATAGGCAATGGATGCTTGAGTTTTGGCAAGAAAAAGTAAAAACATAGTGAAGTGAGAACAATTTAAGAGCTTTTGATAATTCAATGCCTTGGTGTAATATTTATGATACTTTTTAAAATTTAATTCGTGGAGAATCACCTAATAATTATTGTTTTAAAAAAGCAAAATTATTAAGGAAACTCGTTTTACGTTGCTGTAAGTCTGCACACAGTCTGTCAGAAAAACTTTTAAATTATTCAAACAAGCTCTCGATTTTCACTTTGCATAAAAAGTTCTTACTTTAAAGAGCAAAGTAAATTCAGCAAAACTAATTAAATAAAATTAGAGAACAAAGTTTAAAATCCCATGAATTTACAGTAATAATTAAAAAAAAAAAAAAGCAGATGGGATAAGGCAAAAAATAAGAAACAAATCTTCCATTTAAAATTGCTTAAAGGTGATGTGTGCCCTTAACCTTTTAAAAATCAAATGGTGTTACAAAACTGTTACACTGAATATATTGAAATAAATCCATGCATTTAAGATCGTTAAACTAAATGCTCATTTATTTTTAATCTTTTATGAAATTTTTGTTTTGTGAAAAGTAGTGTATTCGATTTATTACGCAATGAAACGCAATTCAGTGTTATTAAATTAATTTCGTGTAACAGAAATGAGTTCTTATGCTGTGATAATTTAAAAACATGCTAAATTACGTCTGATGCATGCATTTGATAAAAATGCTTTAGTAGACCAAAATAAGCATCCTCGATATAATAACAGCCTAAGTTATCTGTCCGTCTGTCCTTGAATTTATGAAGCGTTTGGACCTGAAATGGATAGAGGCATCCATATTGGATTTTGATCAGTTAGGATTAGTATAGTTCGAAATCCACCACTTCTCTCTTTTTCTAGCCTTTAACGCCATTATTTCAAGCCCTATTATCCCCCGGTTAGGAGCAGGTGTTTAAATTTATCAATATGTCACATAATATATATAGGTAAAAAATAACATTTTTTTAGCATTATGACGTTATTCCTTTAAACATCTCATTTAATCATTTCTTATTTTAAATTATTTAAATAGATTCCATTCTATACTTCCAGTTCCATTCTAAACTCTTAAGTATTACAGTGGAATCCGTTTAAGACAGTTTCGAGCTTAACCCTTTAAAGGTCACCAAAATAAATTCATTGGAATTTAATGTAATTAGTTTATAAATGTTATCTATGAACTTTATAAATGTAAAATATATGATGTTTTCTTTACATTTCTTAGGAGGGTTTGCCATAGAGGATAATTAAGGAAGGTTTGAGGAGGGGTTAAACTGACAAACCCCTCCCCTTGTACAGCGTAAACGTTATGCTTTTTAAAAGTTTAACTATATTGGAAAAACAATAAATAAGAATCCTTTTAATAGTATAACGAATAAATAGTTTAACAATTTATAAGTGTTGTATGTATAGATACTTTTATATGGGGTCATAAGTGAGATAAATTGAATTACTGACTTCTCGGGTACAGCAAGTTTAAATACATATATTTCAAAAGAAAAAATAAATTAAATGTAAAGCTATCATCTATTGTAAAATGTCGAGAACATAAAAACAAATTGAAAAATCATTCGCATCAAAGTTTTTTTTTTTTTTTTTTTTTTTTTTTTTTAAATTGCAGAAGCTCTTGTACTAAAGGGTTAAGGTGTTCTGTATTCCAAATTTTATTAATTATATTTGACTTCCAACTCATATTTCGGGTAAAAAGATAACTTCTAATACACTCACAAATTAATTGCTAAGAACCAAAAAGCTGTCGAGGATATAAGTTTAATATAAGTATATTGTAATAAAAAATATAATTTTACATGGAAATAGAAAGAGGCATTTGCCACAACAAAATGTTAAAATCTAATTCAAGAGACAACAAAGGGAATCATCTAAGGGTTGCAGGGTTCCCACGGTCCTTAAAAGTCCTTAAGAACTCCTTAATTTTAGCTTTCATTTTTAAAAGCCCTTAAAACTACTTAATTTTTGTCAAACGTCCTTAAAAAACTCCGAATGCGATCCATTTCTCCATCGATGAGATCCACAGTCTCAT
>CM063501.1:11957853-12170353 GCA_032207245.1 Pardosa pseudoannulata
ATTGCATAATTACATGTAATAGATAAATAGCTAACTAAACAATTTATAAGTGATGTTTTGGGTAGGTATATTTATTTGGGGTCATGTCAAAGGAAAATCGAATGTCTTCCTTCCCCCCCCCCCAAGGGAAAGAAGTTAAAACGCTTATATTTTAAAGAGAAAAATACTGCGTGTTATACTACCCTTTATTAATAGTTTGAAGTGTCAAAAACACCGAAAAAATCATTAATATACCTTAAAAAAGAAGAGAGTTATTTTAGTAGATGGTTTCAGTATGAAACCACTGTTCTTCAAAGGGTTAAGACATCGCTGCTTTTACCGACTGAGCTGTCGCGGCTCAGACCCGAATAGTTTTTTTTTTTTTTTTAACTATTATGAATTGGGAACATTTATCGAAACCCAATGTATTAAGTTATTTTTAATTTTAAAAGAAAATCTCTTTGTCCTGATTCCTTTTATTACCAACTCAAACTTGAATGTGATATGATCCAAAGAGAAATTGCCGATTTATTATACTTTTTAGTAATAATGTATGAACAAAAGCTGAGTAAATAAAAGCGTATAAATAAGAGTTCCTTGCAAATAAAAGCTGTTTTTATTTAAAATATATTTTGCCAGTCACGTAGACCAAATAACATCAATTATATCTCATAATCTCCAGTTTCCTTCAAGGGACTCGTTGTCCAGAAATTCTTGCGTAGATTAATAATGTAAAAAAAATTAAATTGCATCTTATTAAGCCTTCAAGAAGATACTGGACACTCAGTGTATCGGTTCATTACTAATCACAGCGTAATAATTTCGACAAATTATGGGGGAAGAGAGGGGCGAAGCGGGACGCGAATTTCAAATACGTACATGGATCTTGCAATTGAGGGCTGGGTCAACCGTGATAGCCAATGAGCACTGCAGTACAATTTTAGTCGTACGGTACAAGAGAATCGCCTTCTTTTTTGTTTTGCCTATAAGACTACTCAGGTAAGCAGTCAGTTTTTTAAAATTTTTATTTATTTATATTTTGTGGGGGAGTAGGATCGTTAGATGGACTTTTTCATGTTTCGCTCAAAAGTTTATTCAAAAGAAATTAATATCGGTACCTACAAATTTTCTTTCCTATTTAATAATTTTGGAGGGAAAAAATTAGCTACTTACTTTAGAGAAAGTTAATATAACAGGTAGGACAATTCTAAGAATACTTAACTCTATCTATACCAAATTGGAACAATAAAATATCGTATTAATAAAGCAATATATATTGTAAGAGATTTTCATGGGTTTTATGTATTACTTTATTGTAAAATAACACGAATAATTGGAATTAAAATTACATAGCGTTTTCATATATTTGCTTTACATAACATTTTATAATTTAAAAAACTGAACAAAATTGTATTATTCAGTTTTTGTTTATGATTTATTTTCTTCTTTATCAAAAAGTAAAATTAAAATCTCAAATTTGACAAGTTAATATATATTTTTCGGTAAGTAATTCCATAAGCACATATATGGGAATTTCAAACAAACACAGTACTTTTTTTGCTTGTGACGTCACAAGATTAGCGGCAAAATAAGCAGACACTTGTCGGTGATTGGTCGATAGGGTTGCTTCTGCCCTCGGTTGCAATATCCATGTAAGTATTTGAAATTTGCAGGCGGGATGGTCAAGCTGGGCTGAGGCAAAAAGAGCTGCAGGAGACAGGAGGGAAGCAGAGAGCTAAATTGAAGGCCTTACATTGCCTTTGGTTTGGAGTGCTACGGTGTACTTTTTGCAATACGAGGGCTAATAAGACCGGGACCTACAGCTTAATGCCGATTCCGAACGGCTACGAACATCCATGCACCTGTGGGATTCGAACTCCGGTACCGAAGGCCAGCACCCTAACCAATTGGCCATAGTTCGGCTCATTGCTTTTGGACATGAAAAGAAATGATGATGACGAATAATTTCATTTAAATGGTTTACGTGGACAAATCTTAATTTGGCGACCAAGTATCAAAATTATTTTTGGGGATAAAATAAAAAAAAAATTATCTAAATTTGGGGATTGTCCCCAAATTTCGAGGACGTATGGTCACCTTATACTGGTTTTGCATTTAAAACTCGGGTAATACTTAAACCTGATTTAACTCGTGCTAGTTAATACGTTGTAAGTTTATTTGATTTTAACTTCTATTTTGGTGAAAAGTATGCTTACTAGTTGCTATTAAAAAGTAGGATATTTTATGCTCTTTGTTACTCTTTGCTCCGTACCATATAATATTTATGAGGCATATTTCTCAAATACTATAATCTAAAAAAAGAATGCATGAAAATTTATCGAACGAACGAATTGTTATGTACGGAAAAAAATTGCATCCTAATGTTGTCTTTTTTTTTTTCGTTGTTATTAAACCACGTTTTGAGACATTTATTAATATTTGTTATTTCGGAAGTTATTTATAAGTGGCAAAATGATTAAAAATACTGACTGTGGTCAGCATATTTCTTACATTAGAAAGGGTTAAACATGGACGAATAATAATATTATAGTTTGCTTATGAATAGAAGAGTCGTGATCCTAAATAACATTCTGTGTCATTTTGTTTTATAATCACTCTTGAAGGAAAAAATACATAACATACTTCCTCTACGGAATCTTTCGCGATTCAGAGCTGCTGTCAGTGAAACGCAATTATGACGCACTCGCTGTGACAAGTTTTACTTTTTTTTTTTACTCTCTTTTCTTTAAACATTGCTTTTTACTTACAATTGTAGATTTCTACGTTCGCTTTCTGCGATGGAATAGTAGAAATTCTATTTGAGCTATCCTGTTTTCGTCACACGTTGTTGCTATTGCTACGTCTGAACTTATCAAACATTTGTTTTGAAGTAAAGAAAAACAGCTATTACATACGCTCTCACTAAAAAGGAAAAATGATTTGTTTCACATCAGTTTACTATTTCAACCACAAAGCTTCTTTATTGCGCCCTGTGCTCGTGAGCGGTGAAATAATGGCTCATAATTCAAATTTTGTGCTCCGTGGTGGAAGTCACGAAATTTATTATAGACACAAATACAGTGGACTCCGCTTAATGTGATCGCGGTTAATGTTATCAATCGCTTATTGTTATCGAAATCATTGGGTCCCGATTTTCTGTATTCAATTGTATATTTAAATTATCGCCTTATATGATAGTTACATCGGTTAATGTTATCCGTTTTCGAACCTCATTTTAACTGTCGAAGAAATATTCACAGTGTCTTCAGAAGGAATCCATTCTTTTCTTTCCCTTCGTTGTTGTTTGAATTTCAGAGAATTCTCCCTCGAAAAGGGAAATAGGGATTGAACAAACGAGTGGGAAATGACACCTTCCTGGAATTTTTCAGAAATACGCACAGCCTGCCAGTGGTCAATGCTTGTCAGATAAGCAGAAGGCAACACATGCTTATGGAAACTGAGAAGGAGCGTATTCACATTTTATGTCTTGCTCGCTTACATGCAGCTTGTCGATAGGGAGCCAGAAAGCGAAATGATTTAACATTAACCCTTAATTTGACAAGATGTTTTTTCTAATATTTTTAAATTTTAATTTCTGTTATTTTCCCGTGTCTGTATAGACATTAGGATCTCTGTAAAATAAACAAAAAATATATAATTTTCCATTTTTGAGATAATTAATGTCCGCTGTGGCGAACACTGACAATTATGTTATATAGTAGTTATATATATACATGTCCGGTGTAGCGGACTTAGCCAAATTAAGGGTTAAAGCAAAAGATCGGAATTTTAAATCGTTATGACAGGTTGATTATGGTTACGACAATTTATCAATGAGTTTCTTAGAAAAAATAGTAGACAGTCTTCAGTTGATCAATTTTTTTAATTATGTATACAATTCTTATGTTTTAAAGGATAATATACACAAATATAGGATAATATAAGGTGTGTTTTTTCATTTTGTTTTGAAATTTAGTACGTGTGAATTAAACCGGGGGGGGGTAAATTTATCTACTTTTGCATATCGTTTATTGTTATCAAAATCATGCTATCCAAAACTGATTACATTAAGCAGAATCCAATGTATCGCGTTTAATATAGTAAATAAAATATTATTAGATTGATTTACTGATTATTATAACTATTATATATCCACATTTATCAATTTCTAACTTTTACTAGCTGCTTGGCTTCCAGCCTTCGGTCTTGGTAGCAAAATTTTACGAATAAAGGTTTAGATCCACTATTAAAGGTTTGGTTTGGTTTGGTTTGGTTTGGAGTGCTACGGTCTACTTTTTGCAACAGGAAGACTAATGAGACCGGGACCTACAGCTTAAAGCCGATTCCGAACGGCTAAGAAAGTCCATGCTACTGTGGGATTCGAACCCACGAACTCCGGTAGCGAAGGCCAGCACCCTAACCAATCGGCCATCGTTCGGCAAACTATCTGGGTGATTTTGTATAAGAATTTCCATTGAGGTTTTGGCAGGGACCACTATTAAAGATAAATATATTAATAAAAATGTTAAATAAACCTGGTATGCTGCAGTGTGTTGACGAATAGTTTATTAGCAGTAAAAAATCTCAATTATAAATATGCAAGTGCACAGTTTTGTCCGTAAGTCTCTTCATAACGATGCGAAATTCCAGGACTTTCTTCACTACTACATGAGTCAATTTTCAACATATCGATACTTATGTATGCAATATTTTTTCTGTGAAAATTTATTTCAAAAGGTTTGGTTTTGGAGTGCTACTGTCTACATTTTGCAACACCAGCACTAATGAGACCGGGACATACTGCTTAAAGCCGATTCCGTACGGCTACGAACATTCATGCCATGGTGGGATTCGAACACACGAACTCCGTTTCCGAAGGCCAGCACCCTAACCATTCGGCCATCGTTCGGCGGTTATTTCAAAAGTATATGTATTCGTAGAAATTTCTATTTATAAAACATTTTTATTACTTGCTAAAACTGAAAAAAGAATATTGCGTGCTCGATTTTTCACCTTTTTTTTTTTTTTTTTTTTTTTTTTTTTTTTGAGTGCATAATGTAGAGGCTCCTTTTACGATATACTGGAGTACCAAAAAATAGTCTAAATAGAATCGCTGAATTGCTTTTTAAAGTCATTTTAAGGAATTTAATTTTCTATCTCCATCGTATAGACTTAAACTGCATAAAACACAAGAAAACCTTTATATTAGTTATTTTCTGTAAAAGAACCTCCTTAAAGAAATTGAAAATTTATTAAATGTTTAAGTCAAATTTTGAGAAATGTTCGAAAAATCGTGAAAAAAATAGGATGTTTCTTAAGTTTTCTTAAATCGATTGTCATAACATCCCCTATATAATAATAGCCTAAGGTTATCTGTCATCTGTCCTTGAATTTATGAAGCGGTTGTACCTGGAATGGATAGAGGCATCCATATTGGTTTCTTGATGAGTTAGGGTTAGTAACGTTTGAAATCCACCCCTTCCAACCTTTTCTAGCATTTAATGTCATTATTTCAAGCCCTATTTTCCCCTGTTAAAAGCAGGCTATTAAATTTACCAATTTGTCACACAATAATGCCGAACGATGGCCGATTGGTTAGGGTGCTGGCCTTCGGTACCAGAGTTCGTGGGTTCGAATCCCAGATTGGCATGAATGTTCGTAGCCGTTCGGAATCGGCTTTAAGCTGTAGGTCCCGGTCTCATTAGCCCTCGTGTTGCAAAAAGTAGACCGTAGCACTCCCAAACCAAACCAAACCAAATCAAACACACAATAAATAGGTAAAAATAACATTTTTTTCTACCATTATGACGACATTAATTTAACCATTTCTTATTTTAAATTACTTAAATATCGTCTGTATTATTATCATACGTTTTATCACTGAATTTAGATTTTACGTAAATAATATTCTTTATATTTGGCTTAAGTAATAGATCAGGTACATATGTGATAATTTTAAATTTAATCATCGATTAATTTTTATAGAAAGTTTTTTAATGAAAATTTTATCACCGGTATTAACAACAAATTCTATATACCTCCAGGGTGTAGTGAAATGATAGTTTCATTCCTTTACTTCCATTAATTACTGTGGGAAAAAAAAAGAAAAGAAAATTGGGAAGAACTTAACGATAATTTCGACTTAGCTAAGAAAACTTTGAATTATCTTTCTAAATGTATTCAACTTGATTCTAAACTGCATTCACAATATCGGGAGACTTTAGGGGAGTATGAAGATAAACAAATTATTAAGCGTGTACCAGATAATTCTCAGCCAAAAATACAAACTATTTTTTTACCAGCCTCATAGGGTACTTTTACAATTCTGGAAAATGAAAAAATTTACTGATACCGTCATATGACGGGCTAATGCTAGTATGATAGATTGAATGGAGGAGGTTTTAAATGTAGGCAGTGGACATTTTGCGTTATCAAAGACTCGATTGTCGAAAATTCGGAAATTACGATAACCGACAGACCGATTTGTGTATAATGGAAACAGATATCGGCTGAAAACCACACGATAACATCTATATACTTTAATTACTGTTAAATGTAAACGTTTTAAATACAAAGATCATAACTAAATCTGTTTTATTGTGGTTGTCTATTTTCTTGACCATAATATTCGCATATATAAATCACGAATAAAAGTTTTCATGATTTATTGAATTTAAAGAAAATAATCTATTTAAATCTGTCCTCATTTTATCTTTACGCAAATTGAATCCTATAAACTGACACATGCGTTTGGATTCCTCTTATAAGTTTGTTATTATAAGGTAACAACTTTACGTAGCTAATATTAAAGGAAATTTGTTACATTATACGTACGTTAACTTAAACTCTCGATTGTTACTTAAATTGTGCATTTATTAAAAGTTATCTTTTTATCCCAAAGCTGAGTCCGAAAGAGATAATGTAAACACGCAAACGAAAGAAATGATCTCCAAGAACATTATTATAAAAATAACTTTATAGCCTCTTGCTCAGATTCAGATTCTTCAATCCTTTTTTACCTGCGTTTGGATCTTGTTTTCTAAATTATTAATTTTGTAGATTTCGGGTATGGGTTATTCCTTGTAGGTTACATATTTGTAGTAGATGCCAAAGCATACATATTATTTAAGCTAATTTTTCTTTCTTATGTTCTGCCGAACGATGGCCGATTGGTTAGGCTGCTGGCCTTCGGTACCGGAGTTCGTGGGTTCGAATCCCACTGTGGCATGGATGTTCGTAGCCGTTCGGAATCGGCTTTAAGCTGTAGGTCCCGGTCTCATTAGCCCTCGTGTTTCAAAAAGTAGACCGTAGCACACCAAACCAAACTAAACCAAACCAAACTTTCTTATGTTCCGTATTAAAAATTCTGTGAAACAGATACCTGCAATTGGCGCTGAATATTAGTTCGACCGAAACAGAGTCTGTAGCGGGTACAATTACTCACCTCATCTTTTATGGTTTGGTTTGGTTTGGAGTGCTACGGTCTGCTTTTTGCAACACGGGGGCTAATGAGACCGGGACCTACAGCTTAAAGCCGACTCCGAACGGCTACGAACATAAATGCCACAGTGGGATTCGAACCCACGAACTCCGGTTCCGAAGGCCAGCACCCTAACTATTCGCCCATCGTTAGGCCCTGTGGAGGATGGGAGTTTACAAAAAGTGTGACATCGCATATTTGAGTTTAAATGAAAAAAAAAAATTAAAATCAGCAGATTAAATTTAACCCTTTAATGTCCGAGTCAATTCTGCCGATTATATATCGATGCATTTGTTAAATCTAAGTTATTTAAACAATTTTGAGTGCTACAGATCGTCACGTTAGTCATCAGCCTTCGTTTTAACATCGTAGGATGCCATTAATGAAAAAAAAAAAAAAAAAAAGAAAAACTTGGTGAAAAAAAAAAAAAGATTGATTTGGTATTACTTGTAAAATAAGTACTGTAAAATGTAGTTGTATAATAGATAAAGCAATGTGTCAGAACATCAGTCTGTACCGGCCGAAGAAGTCAGTTTATGTGTGCTGTTCGAAAAATCATAAAGTCTCGATCCAAATGGAAAATTTATAAATTATAAAAATGACTTGAAAATTTTGTAGGTTGTTTAAAAAATTGTCCTATACCTACTCTCAAAAGGAAACTCACAAGAAAACATAAAAATTCTACAAGCTGTTTGTTGTAGCAATATCTAAAATGAGACGCTAAAAGTTAAACGGTTAAGTTATTTTTAAATTACCAGAATTCCAAGGTAGCAGCAGAAATTCTTTTCTTAGAATACCTTTCCTTATTTTACCCCTTGAAATGTCTAACGAAAATGAAGTCTTCACACCCAAGAAAGTGGTTCATAAAATAAAGATAAAATTTGAAGCCAAATATATTAAATTAAAAAAAATACTACCGTTTACAAACGCTCTGTTATATTAATTGTAGATTAATTATGCTTCTATTGTAAACCTTTACTCTTATTTTATACAAAATAAATTAGCCCTCGTGTGCAAAACAGTAGAACGTAGCGCTCCAAACTATACAAAATAAATATACGAATCATTATAATTTTTGTATTTACAGACGATATTGACCCCTTAATGTGCACTCTCGAGTTAACTCGAGCGCGCTATACTGGCCAAACTGTGCACACTCGAGATAATTCGAGCGGCGTTGTTCTTTATGTTGCTATAAGTTTTCACACTCGAATGCAATAAATAAATCGTTTCATTGATATTTATCGTTTACATGAGATTTTTTTTGGCCGGCCTTTTTCAAAAAATGTGCATTAAGGGGTTAAAACCACGCATAAAAAATTTGTAGTAGGATCCACAACGTAGTGATTTGTTTCTGAACCGCAAGTATATGTAATTTTACATGAAGTGTGACAAGGAGGTATGTTGAAGTGATTCATTGTGACAAAAAAAAAAAAGGATGGGAGGTCCAAAATATTGAAAAATACGTGTGGCATCATTTATGCACAACCCCCCTAGTCTGGTTGATTGCACATGTAAAGCGGAGCAGTTTACCCAACACGGTCTAAAATCACAGTTCGCATTTCACTTGCAAAACGGCCAGAGCTGCCTGTGTTTAGGGTTGGCATGATTTAAATCAGTTGATTTTTCTTGAAAAAATCATTGATTTAAATCAATTTTTTTTCACTTCTTTTATTAAAACCTATATTCCAAAGTCAGGAGAATTGGGAATCAGTCAGCACAGTAATACCAATAAGTAAATAAGTGTAAATAGATAACATGAGCTTTCCAGAATTTAGGGGTTGTTATCAGAAAGTACGTAGTACAATGATTGATTATGACTGTTGGAATCCATTTTATGTAATGGGAGGTAAAGAGAGCATTACAGAACTTGAAATCCAGTTTGTCTACCCAATAACAACAGTCGTGGCTTCATCTGCTGGAATAGAAAGACAGTTTTCTTCTTTTGGTATTGTTCATTCTAGTCCTAGTCTTCGTAACCAATTAGGAGTGGATAAAGCATCGAATCTAGTGTTTTTATTAAAACATTTAAATCCATCATTCGGTGCTTAAAAATATTGAAATATTTGTTTTTTTAAATAAATAGTTTGCATTAAAAGAATATTTAATTGGTTCTTTAAATTTACATCTTATTTAGTTTGCACTATCCAATTACAAAATAATGGAATGTATTTAGATTAAAATTTATATATTTAATTTTAGGTAATCAGTGTGTAGAATACATTAGATAGATAAGATGTTACACGTATAACAAACTATTATATGTATACTGCAAAAAACATAAAAACAACAATTAAAATTAGTATTCAGAAAAAAATCAAAGAAATCCGATTTAAATCAAAGAAATCTGATTTAAATCAAATAAATCTGATTTTTTCGATTAAAAAAAATCCTGATTTTTTTTCCAACCTTGGACATCATTTATGCACAACCCCCTAGTCTGGTTGATTGCACATGTAAAGCGGAGCAGTTTACCCAACACGGTCTAAAAACACAGTTTGCACTTCACTTGTAAAACGGTCAGAGCTGCCTGCCTTACACCTGCGACAATTATACAAACAAATCGGATATTTGAAAATGTTTTCAATTTTTATTTTTGTTTACTAGTTTAACACTGTTTTGTATCTCAAGAAAAGTTTTAAAAAATGTATATGATTTAATAAGATCGTTCAGGATGTCATGTTTGGTCACAAGACATATTTTTCAATTAAAAAAAAAAAATTTCGAACTGACTGTATTATCTGCGATGCAGCCCGGTGATTCATGAAATAATTCAGTGTGTTTTGCCGAAGCCTATGAGAATTCCCTCATTTTTCTTAAATTACGGAACTCGCTTATGTTATGGAACTTTGATATTAAACAAGAAGTCCGCGGCACCCTTTCTTCAAAAAACTAATTATTTTATTTTATTTTAGTGTGTGTGCGTGTTTGTGTGTCTTGAGTTGTTTCACTTTCGAAATCGTTTATATTACTCTAATATGTGATGTCACCCGTTTTGAATGAAATATAAACTTCCTTCGTGAACTGAGACTGAGATCTGGGCGTCCATTAAAGAGATATCAGAGATAGCGCTGTCCTGATTGCGGACCGAAAATTGTTTGAGTCATTTGTATTTGCATTTGAAAAGAGCTTTTTTAATTATTGCATAAAACAAGGAGTCATAGTCCTACTGCTAACAGGTTGACCTTGACACCAATGACAGTTTCAAGGTACAATGTCAGAGTAACCGATTATCTCACAGAAAGGCCTTCGCAACTGATAGTCTCCTTTTTATTTGCCGTCGGCTCATCATCTTCAAAGGATTTACTTTACGTATTGTGTAAATTAAGTGCTGTTAGTTTCCCATCCATTGTACAGTCTACCAAACAAATTATCAAATACCCGTGTAAGTTAGTGTTTAAAAAATTAAACGAATGAACACTGTAGAACAACTATCTAGTAATCATTAGAAGTATCATTTCCCTCAATTTAAATAGGCCGAACGATGGTCGAATAGTTAGGGGGCTGGCCTTCGGAACCGGAGTTCGTGGGTTCGAATCCCACTATGGTATGGATGTTCGTAGCCGTTCGGAATCGGCTTTAAGCAGTAGGTCCCGGTCTCATTAGCCCTCGTGTTGAAAAAAGTAGACCGTAGCGCTCCAAACCAAACCAAACCCTCAATTTAAGTATATACTAATAACTGTAATTTTCTTGAAACAATAATATTTCTTTAAAATTTATTTAAATGTAAAATCTTTAGAATCTAAACCAGAGTATTTTATAGAATAATATGATTTTTCTGTAGAATGAATATGTTTTTAATTTTGTGATCAATAAATTTTTTTTTTTTTAATAAATAGTTTGCATTAAAAGACTATTTAATTTGTTCTTTAAATTTAAATTGATTCAATAAAATTCTTTAATATATTTTTAATTTTATGGAATTAATAAAATTCTTGAGCTACAGTAATTCAATCGGCAAAGGCAGCTATTTTGTAATGGGAGTGTAGCGGGATCTACGCTCAAGCCGGCCAAAGATTCGCCGTTTTCATTAATGGCGGTTGGGATACGTAAATTAGGTTTGTGGTTGTAATGCCCTCCAAGTCCCCAAACGATAGATCTGAAGGTGGGAGACCCAGCGAGGGGATCTTCTGCTTGGTCCCCGCTTCGAAATTACGAAGATCCACTCTAAGAAGTCTCAGGACATCTAAATGGACGCGACACTGACCATTAAAATTAGATTCGAATTTTTTATTAATTATTCTCTGTGTAAGTTTTTAAGGTTTAGTTATAGATGTTTAATTCTCCTATTGTTAATTCTTACCTAATAATAATACAAACTATAATAATAATGGGGTGTTCTCAATTTTCACCTAAAAGTTTATATGCCTAGTTTGAACACAGGTTACAGAACAACTCCGATCTTCAAACAGTTCAAACTCTCGAGGTAATGGCAACCATCTTTCCATGAGAAAGTTGATGAAAGAAAAACATGAGTCTATGACTTCTAATTAGACACGGCACCAACCAACCAATTTTTGTCACAGAAAATTGTATGTGGGTTTTTTTTTTCATGTGTGTGCGGGAGTTAAAAGTCTTAGAATGAGTTTCAATATTTCTTTTACGAAATATAATGATATAGAATGGGAAACGTTTAAAAATTTTGATTTGTAATTTTTGTAAATTTGAATTTTTAAACTTAATATCATAAAATGAATGTTTAACTTATTGGAAATATTTTTGTAATTGTAAAGGCTCCTCCACACTGTGGTCCACTGCAAGCCATTACCAGTATGTGGAGGGAGTATAGCTTATCGTGGTCGACGGGAGACGTTAAAATAGCCTTGACAGAGGATATAGCGGTTTTTCTCTAGACATCAAAGACAGCTAGCATGCGCTGCTAAAGTGCGCAGTATATAGAGGACGCCTCCACGCTCTCGGCTCATTTAGTGGCCCAGTCTGTGGATGCAACCCATGGACCATCGTACCAAGGTTGCCTTCAGGGCGAGCACTACAGCGGTCAATAAGGATCTACAGTGTGGAGAAGGCTTAAGTAGATTTTTCAGACCAGTGGTTGTGGAGGAAGATTTGGTTTGGAGCGCAACGTCTATTTTTTAGGAACAGGAAGGCTAGTGTAACCGGGACCTACTGCTTAAAGCCGATTCAGAACGGCTGTAAACAACCATGGCACAGCGGGATTCGAACACAGAGACTCCGCTACTGAAGATTAGCGCTCTAACCATTCGGTCATCGTTTGGCTATATGAATAGAGGACTTAACTAGGCATCTAGTATACACATACACCACGAAATCTTTGATTGGATATTTCTGTTCCAGAAGATTGCATATGAGTGCAACCTTTGTTGTAATTGATCCAATATTTTCCAAAAACGCATTTATAGAGCCCACCGTCCGCTGTCTTAGTTTGTACTGCTTGTGATTCTTTTGATTGTGAAGTGCCCGAAATCAATGTCCTTTTATTACACGATCTGTCTAAGAAAGTTATGGAAATATTTAACAAACAAATAATTGTCTCTCAGACACGAGATATTTTTCTCTGATAAAAAAAAGAACGAACTCATCAATGCTTCGCTTTGTTGTGACTCACTTTCACCCTGCCTGCTTGCTGGAGGTTGATAAGATAGGTTTCCCCCTTTCCCCCCCTCCCTACTTTTTTGTTCGAAATCACGATGGCTTCTGAAACGATCTATTATACGGTGGTACACCATACTATGTTTGTTTTTTATTTTATTTTTAACTCGTATGATAATTCGTAGGAACATGATATGTTGAAACGGATGTCTTTGTTTTGTTTATTAATTGAATGGCTTAAAAAAAATCTGTAGGTTTTATTCAGAAAATCTACTTGAAAATAGAAATTTATGATAGAAAGTGCATTTGAAATCAAGATCTAAGAAGAATTTTGTGTTTTGTATTTTTTAAGCACTTTTATTATGTGTTGTGAGATCGGGTTTAATTAAAGATGGCTATAGATTTCTAATCACGGATGATATGCCCGGGCTCTGGATTTCGGTTGTATGTTTGAATCAGACTGCTTTTTGCTTTCATAAATTTTTTTAAGGGGATTAGAAACCATAAATCTGGATCTTCTTAAAATTGGGCTTTTTAATGTATTTTTAAAAATGATAATAAATAAAAGACACCAAAATTTTGAACAAGGATTTTTGTTTAGAAAATAAAGTAACTTTTCCTAAAAATTGAATCGTTCAACGAGAATGCTTGACCACATTGCATATTAATTCGCTAACTTATTATTTATTTATTTTCTTATATGTTTGTCATTTATACACAAACATAACTGGACATCGAATTTCACTTAGATTTAGTGTTGCTCGTATAAAACAATTGTTCAAATATGTACAATGTCTGAACAGTTTTTGGTCTCTGTACGGCACACTCAGTGATTCTCAACTGGTGAGTCACTATAGTTTGTTTGGTCCATATAGATGTCATAATGATTTCTTTCATGAAAAGAGGTAGCTTTTGCCACGAGATGTTGGACTTCTAATATCAGGTCCTCGTAATTTAGAATCAGGGACCAAGCACAAGACTCCTCAATCTTGGCATGCCACTTCCAGAGGTATCGTGTGGGAAATTGGAAAACATTTCGTACGTTAGTTGTTTGTTTATACTTGGCAACACGCAGGATATGCGGTGTAATCAATGGACAACCAGCGCACTACATTAAACTTATATATCCCTTATACCCCTTATCAGTTCTAATGCGGATATTTATCTGGGGTTTGTTTTAAGCGATTTAGAAATGCACATAAATTTTAAAAATCACATTTTTGAAGATTTAAAGGCGATATTTCCCGATAATAGACGCAATATCCGTAGCAAGGCACGGAAATACAGCTACTATTTAATAACTGTTTGATAAAGCCCCATTTTATTTTTAAAAAATGGGGAGTGTTTTAATTGTTAATGATAATAAACTTTTATTTATGTTGGATTTGATTGCTTTATTAACTAAGGTGTAGCCAGAAAATCAATTTTCAGAAACTCAATTTCTGTAAAATTTTCACTTTTTTTTTGCGAACAGCTCTTATAAATATAACAATATAAACAATTTCAGTAAAAGAAACTTATTACCCCCAAAAGGAATAATTATAAAAATTTAAATTTAATTTTCATCATGAAATTTAAAGGAAGAAAAATTTATAATTGGCGATATTGGGCGATTTCTCCCGATATCGCAATATTTAATTATGGACTAACAAGAAAGCGCCTAAGCCTTTTGCCAGATCAATTAAAGAGAAATAATGTACCTTCAAATAAAAATATTACTCACATGACATAAAAATGATAAATTCTTTTTCGAGCGACAACGTGGCTAGCGATTCACGTCTATAAAGTGGATAAAAAAATTATTCAACTGAATTCAAAATAAAAAAATAAGGTCAAAAAGAAAAAAATTGTATCATTGTAGACACATTTTACACAATATCAGATGAATGAAGTAACGTTGAAGATTTTAATTATTATTTTAACACCAATTAAAAGGAAAATATATCAAAGAGTCGAGAAACCGAATTTAGGTTTAAAAAAGCGACCTCCTAGCAGTTTGAGTCCTTCCCAGGGCATAAATACCTAGGAACGAAAGGATTTAACCTAAATCACAACGCAAAGATTAAGTTAAATTACCATTATACATGGGGATTTAACTTAAATCACTGTGCAAAATTCTTTAAGATTGGTCTCGCCATTTCGAAATGCATATCCAACGTACATACATAATTCATACAAAATATTATTTATATATGTATATATATATATATATATACATATATATATATATATATATATATATATATATATATATATATATATATAATTAGTATGGTTAAATGTCTCCAGAACTACTGGACCGATTATAATGAATATTGGTATGTACTTACATTGATACAATACATAATATATAACTAAATAACCGCTCAACAGGTGCAATATACGCACGTGATCATGCGTAAAACTCGTTGGAGTCGGAAGGTATGAAGCAGCGTTCACAGAATAGAACAGAAAAAAGGGGTTAATAGGTGTTATGGTTCCCTGGCGTCGCAGCGCGATTTCATTCTTGAAATAAGGCAGTTTTCCCTTCTCCAAAGCGTCCCAGGCTTGCTCTATAAGGTTGAGGTCTAGTGATCTGATTGGACAATCCATCCAGCGAAAATCCTCACTTTCTAGAAATTCGTCGAGCTTTATGTAGTATCTCTGCACCATTTAGCATTTTGCAGAAATACCTGTTTGTAGAATCGATTGGAACCCAAATTACAGGTCCACTTGCAAACAATTCTCTCTCGTGAAGTCTTCAGGAAACAGTCACCCTTGAAACTTGTGTTTGCGTGGCCGCATACGTCACAAGAGAGCTGAGAAACTGTAGCATCCCTATTATGCCTCGTTGTAATGAGCAAAAGAAGATCTTCTGTGACTATAGTGGCTCTTGGAAGATTTTGGCCAAGTTTTCTCTCGATGGATTCGGTATCCTGTAACCGTTTCCATAAGTTGCACACGACGCTGGGCATTAAATTGAACTCTCTACAAATCTGGACTTGAGACTGTCCTGCTTCTAGCCTCGATACAATTCGTCACCTCATTCCATCCTCTAAGCGTTGAAGATTACTCAATTTTTTTATTAAATTATTAGTTTTCTGGTGACACCGATTTTAGGCTTGCCATATCTGGCTACATAGAAAATTATACATCCAAACACACTAAAAGAGCAGCGCAATCTAATAGCAATATAGTTTTATCAACACAGCATTAGAACATACCAAATCTAATTGGGGTTCTTTTCATTTAATGTCTGTGGCGTTATGAATTCAAATAGTAGCAAGAGTGAAGAAAATATTAAAAAATCTGCATCGCTTTTATCTTTATTTCTGCTTTAAAAATTAAAATTAGAGTATTTTGCATCTTGCACTTTTGAATATTAATAATTTATTAAATAAATGTGAAACTGATTTTAAGTATTCATTCAGGAAGTATCGGTTATAACGCATATTCTAGAATAAAATAGCGAAATTAAACTTGTTAAGAGTCTCGGAAACCTCATTTGTTGAATTGGAAGAGAGCACTCATTGAAGTTTCCTCGCCGAGGTCGTTGACCTTGCAGATGGCTTCGAAATTGTAAAAAGTTGAAGTTGCCTTTAAGAATTCATGCGTAGTAAATTTAGTGCAAGTTTACTTCTAATAAGCAAGTAAATAAATAGATGTAATTTATAAAATTTAGAGAGTATTCAAGCAGGAAATTTGTCAGATATTTTTTTTAATTGCGAAACTTTTTTTCTGGGATATCTCTACTTATTATTAATAGTAAAAGTGTATTTTAAAATGTCTGCGAGTGTAGCTCATTGTCTTTTGCAAGTAGCATTTCCGCCCCCTTGCATCATTAGTTAGTGGGCGTCCGAATGCTATCTGGCAAGAATGAAGTGATTCCCCCAAGGTTACGCTGCGGTTTTTGTTCCGTTTCGCTCGATTATCAGTACGACTGAGGTACCAACACCATTATCTTTTGTCAACATATTGCTCATGTTCGTGAATGAGACTATTTTAATTTCAATCAAATGCATACTTTCAATGCGCTCTGTTTATCATAGTCTGCTGAAGTAAGAATAATGTGTGTTTCCTCTTTTACTTTGAGGTATAACCATGGATCAGAAACATTCATGAATTATTTCGAAAGTTGTTGAGTGAAGGATAATTACTTTGTTCGGATGTAAAATAATCGCATTGCCGAGAGTTGATGCGATTTTTCACGAAAACAAAACGCAATAGATTCAAATTTTCTGCCCGCTCCCCGCATTTTTCAGCTGTCGCTGGCAAATGGCTCAGTTTTTCTCCAGATCTAAGTTACTTTCATTGTTAAATTCGTTGACTAAGTTCCGTTTCTTTGAGAAAGATTTTTCTCTCCGCGTCTCGCTCTAGGGTCCAATCCTGCTCCAGTTCATGTTTTCATGTTCATTTTCTCGCCTGCTGTTGACTGTAAATTATATCTTATCTTTTTAGCAGCTCTTAAATAGAAGTTAAGTTCGACTCGGACTTTTGCCTTTCTCTTTGTGGCCTGACTGCATATTACCTCAATAGTCTAGCTGTCTAGGCTTCTCCTTGGCCAGTAAGCCAAGACAAGTTAATACAATAGACTTAATTCGATGAGACCGGCGAATTAATTTTTGCGGTGTTACAATTACATACACACAGATATATATATATATATGTATATATTCACACACACAGACATACATATACAGGGTCTGGTCACAATAATGTGAACATTTCCTGCTTTTGATCATTATTCGATTTTTGAATGAAGTACTTGATGAAGTGTTCGGAAATTAACCGAGTAGTGAATGCATTACCTCAAACATTCATATATATATATATATATATATATATATATATATATATATATATATATATATATATATATATATATATATATATATATATATATATAGGGCCCGACTTAGCCTAATTAAGGTCCAGAGCAAAAATTTCTTTGCCCCCTCCTCTTCTGCTGTGAAAATTTAGCTGAATTCTGCTGCCATAAAAAGCCATGATTTTACGAAATATAAATTTTTTGTGTTCATATGATTAATGAAGAAGCTAACATAAAACTGACGGATTTTACTGATATATTGTTTTAAAATAGTTCATTGAAGAAGGAAATGTAAAATCAACTTTCTATTCGATTTAGGGACCCCCTCTGATGTGGGCAACTGCCCCATATGCCCTTTTCTTAGTCAGGCTCTGTGTATATATATTTGGGAAAAGAGAACTAAATCTGTAAACTAATTCAGAGATTTTATGTAATGAAAACTGCCCCTAAAGGAGTGTATTGTCAGGATCTTCCCGTAATTTGATAGTTCAATCGTGTCGAAGTAAATTTATAGCGGAAAGCCCGCATTACGGCCCGAGAGAATTCTCAAGGGTTTTCAAATCTAAATTCAAGGGCAAAAACCCAGTGTCTCTTTGCTTTTCCCACTTTTAACCCCTAATCTAAAGTGACCACTCTGGCTACAGTTTATGCCCTTAGGAAAGGGGTCTAACCAATTAAACTTTATGGTACCCTAACGGCCAATTTAGGAAATTTTAAACAAAAACGCCACGCTATCGGAGACAGATTTTTTTTTCTACAGTTTGTTTACATGAGGGCTAGTGAGACAGGGATCTACTGCTTAAAGATGTTTCCAAACCTTTAACTTGTTAAAACACTGCAGGAAAATAAAGCTCTTATCAAACGAACTTATGTTTCCTGTTTTTTCTCCATCTTAGTTATACTAATTGAGAACATTATTCAAATTTGGGAAGAATACAGATGTTAAATATATTTTATTGGGTATTTTTTATATATATATCACATACAGAAATCATCAGTAAATGAGTTTTTGTTCAAACTGCACTGAATACCAATTCTATATTTTGAGCTGTGTTTTGCAGTATTATTAATAAGAATGATTAAGATGTGATAACTTTCTAGACTTTGTTTACTTTTGTTGAGACACCACTATTGTTAGGCATGATACAGCCTTTGTTCCAAAATGTATTAAACCACCTGGGTTAAGGCACAAAGCTGAATAGCAAACAGCTATTTCATAACTGCAATGAAAACTACTTGCATGATGTGGACACAAAGTTTGATGGCTGAAGTAAAACTAGGAAAATGCTATTGTAGTGATTTTTTTTTTAAAAACTAACCCTAAAAATTGTATTGTTATCCTGAAGTTTGAAAGTATTCATTAGCGTTATGTGTCTTCTTGGGGAACACTTAAATTTATCTCCTGGGCTCTGGATCAAATTATATGAAATAGATTAACAGTGCCTTAGCATCTGTTGATGATATCCTAAAAATGAGTTAGAATTAAAATAAAATTCCTTAAATTATTTATTAGATTCTAAATAAATCAAAAACTTCCCAAAGTAGAAAAACCAAATCAGTCTTATTTACCTTAATATCACATATTTATCCTTCTTTAAATCTACAAAAAAAAAAAAAAAAAAAAAAAAAAAAAATCATCAGGCTATTTTAATTTGTCTATAAAACTGTAATTATATCAAGAATTAATATAATTATACATTTTATAATTTTGTGTTGTAAATTAATCTGCTAAACTATTTTGGTAGACATTACTACTATTGTTTGAGCATAAATATCCTGTTCTTTTGCCTAAGGTTCACTAAATAAAAGTTTTATGGTCATCATAAAAAATTATTATTGAATATTAATTTAAGTAGTTTATTGTACACAGTTCCTTTAAAATTTTGAATGCTTAAGTAGCAGACATTTTATATAGAAAACTAGATTACTTTGTATAATCTGCTTAAGTGTAAGCTTGTTTTATATTCTGAAATCATAGATAATTTTTCATAACATACATATATAGAGAATTAGAAAGAGTGTTAAGTATCAGAGATTCATCATTGTGAATTTCAAATTTCTTTGAATATATACATACTTTATTAGAAATATATACTTTTTTCTTTAAATTTGCAAACAAAAGTTAGAATAGTGTATGAAAATTAACTGGTTAAGTAACAATATTTTCTTAATGCATCATAATTAGTAAATTTTCATTTCTGTAAAAACTTAGTTTGAGTGTATTTAATTAATTTCTGAAACTAAACAAAAGTATGGAGTAAAATTATTTCAACTGTAGAGGTTATGATAGCTGAATAGTTTATTTCCTTAGTAGTACTGATTAATGAGTTATTAGAGAAATATAGGAGAGGAATAGTAACTAATAATGCAGATTTAATAATAAAGGGGGGGTTTATTATTTTGAATTGTCTCAAAATATTATAGACTATAAAATATTTTGTTTTAAAATAGTTGCTTTGTGCCCAGAGGTCTGAGTGTATGTTCTCAAAGTAGAGGTTTGCCTTGTATGGAGCACTACAATCTACTCTTTTGTTACATGATAGTTGATGAGACCAGGACCTACTGCTTACAGTAAATTCTGAACATCCATATCAAATTGACCCACAGAACACAGTACTCAAGAACAGTGCTTGACCCATTTGGCCATCAACCCCAAACTAAACTATATATTTGTTTGAAAATTTAAAATCGTTTTTAGATTTTATTACATACCAGCAAGAGGTAAACAATTTCAGGAGGAAAAAATTCTTCTGTATAAAATTTAAATAAAATGTACTATTCTATGCATTTTATATAAATGTAATGTTCTTTACAAGCCTAAGAAATATAAACTAAAAAAACTAAGAATACTATTTTGGTACGGTTTCACAATTAATTCCACCAACATAAAATAACTTCATTTTTGGTGAGATTATTTAAAGAGAACCAAGGAACCTGAAAAAATAAAAATATTTATAAATTGATATAAATAAAACTTTAAATTTTACAAATGACTGTGCCATTACTAATAGCAAAATAGATTACAATGTGAAAAAATGACAGATTGAAATAAGAAAATTATGCCCAATAAAAATAAGAAAGAAATTAAAGAACTAAATTAATCCGGGAACAAAGACAACAAAATTTATATAATTTTAAAGCATATTTTAAACAGTCATACAAATTATGTTTTTAGATTTAGTCATTTTAGAATCTTATTAAAAAAAAAAAAAAAAAAAAAAAAGGCGGGTTCAGTTTTAATCCTTGATTTTCAATTAATTTCATCTGCCTAAAACCATCCTGTGTTCACCTGAATTACTATGCTGAATTTTATCAAAATCAGTTTAGTTGTTTCAAAAAGCATAACAAGCAGAAATGTACATATTTAAAAAGCATTATATATATATATATATATATATATATATATATATTGATTTAATAGACTTGGTTTTAACCTTAAATAATGAGTATTTGTGATATTTATGAATAGATAAATTATGTAAAAATAAATTAGCTTGTCAATGAATTTTTCTCAAACTGAACATGGAATTGTTTTATTTAATGATTATTATTTGAGAGTAATGACTATAATATTGCTTACTTTTAAAAAGTAATTTATTAATACATTTTTTTCAGTGACTAAAATGTTCATATGCTTATATAAAGTATTAATTTAAAGATTAAACTGTCTCTGAATAAATGAGGATTAACAAAGTTTTTTATTTTATTTATATTTAGCATGGAGTGATGCCAGACCAATTCCAGTTTTCCCATGGCATTCTCTTGTACCTTTTCTTCCTACAAATTCAAGTACTAATTCAAGCTCTGCACCAGATGCATCCACCTCAGCTGAACAATCTTCTAAAGATTCAGGTATGCTTTTCAATTTTCCCTGTTGCACTCTATTCTATTTTAAGTTAAATTAAAAGTGTGCTAACAAAATAATTTGTCAGTTATTTGCAATGATTTGCATAGTAAAATCAGAACAATTGTCAGAAATATAGTTGAAATGAAATTTATTTGGATATTTTGTTTTGATAATTAGATTTTAGTCTTTTGGACTGTGTTAAATTTAATTCAAAAAGATAATTTTAGTGAAATGTTACATAATAAATACATACTGTATATTTCTGCATATAAGCTGAGTGTACGATTTTCCTTCAAAAATTTGCCCAAAGTTCAAAATTTGTATATGAAAAACCGAAGTGAAAACAAAAAAAAAAAAAAAAAAAAAAAAACAATTTCTTGAACGTACAGTTATGTTGCCAAAAAACCAAAAATATCGCCAAGCAGGTAAAGCGGGAGAAATATTTTCCAATCAAATTGTGTTAAAGTGCTAGACCAACATTTGTCAAACCTTTTTAGCCACAGCATCCAATTTAAATACTGCAGAGTATATGATTGGTCGCACCTTGAGATAAATACAAGATAAGTACAAGGACATATCTTAGTACATTTTGAAAGTGGTGAGCAAAAACAATTTACATTTTAAATTCTAATTTGATGTGTAGTTAATTTCACAATTTACATTAACTGATCTAGATTATTGCCACGAAGCACGGTTTGATATTGCGGTGCTAGACCATACGACCAATGGTATTTTTCCTTAGACGTGAACAACAAGTTTCAATTCTGGCAACCTATATAAAGATAGCTTTTTTGTAAATTTGTAAAAGCTTAGAAAAAAAAATATGCTATGTTTAGCAATTTATCAATTGTTTCTGGGTTACGTAAAATTGTTTATTTGTTAACTGGTGTTTGATAGCAGTTATAACAGATAAAAGTCATTTTAAATTTATTTTTCAATTTATATGCTTACTTATTTCAAATTTTTTACAAGCTTTATTTACTTTTTGCTGTTATGCATTTTTTTTTTTTTTTTTTTTTTACTGTTTTGTTTTATTTTTGCCAATTTTGTGACTTTTTGTCGCCAGTGACAAAAATCGTCCTCAAAAAACACATGTATTACATCTGTTCCATGGGCCTGTATATAAGCCAACCCACCCACTTTAGGTCTGTAAAAAGCCCCAAACATTTTCGCTTATACATAGAGATATAGAGTATTATAGAATACAAACAGTTACAAATATTTTAACAGTTACATTTTATTTGTTATTTCGATTGGTGAAAGCAGTATCCAAAATAATTTCAGTCAAGCTTAGGACATTTATTGGAAAAAACCCTTAAATATACTCTATTCTTGAAATAGGGGCTCGGTGCATCAACCCGATGCTTAATGGTTGTCAGTGTTTGAACCAACAAGCAATAAATTGCACGGATAATATCAAAACAACAACTTTAATTCAACTCAAAAAGGCATAACAATATTTACACTACTACTCCTTTATAGCATCTACCACGTTACTTGCATTCACTTCATTTCAACAAGTGACATAATATAAAATCAGGTGAATGAATCAAATCGCAAAATATAAATTAAGGTTAAAATGTAAAATATAAATTAAGGAGGCTAAAACTGAAGTTCATAATTAAAAAGAATGGGGAAATTCAGTGACAATATACAACAGCTCAACTCCCCCAAAATGAATGACGTCATACTGACGCGAAAGCCGCAACATTTATAGTACATATATAGGTAGATATAGATATACTCTAAATAGTGAGTTATTTAATTCTTTCCTTATACCTTAATACATTCCTTAAGGAGTTATAAAAATTTATGTTTTTCTATTACATTTAATGATTTTGTTGTAGTATGTGTGTAATTTTTATAAAATCTAACATCATATATCAGAGTAATTTAATTTTTAAACATATCTGCTTATAAACTGTTGCTAATGTTTTCAGCTCTAGCTGAACCTGAAGAAGGGGATGATGATGTATTTGTGACCAGTGACAATCTTTCACTCGATATTGAAGAATCTTCAGATAAACGACGAACTCAGTCATTAAGTGCATTGCCAAAAGATGAATTGAAGAGCCCAAAAAAGGTAGATAAACATATTTTTGTAGATGCGAATGACAAAAAGAAATACTAGTGCAATCTGTACATTTGTTTGTAAATTACTCTGAAGCCTTTTAAAAATTTTAAACTTAGATACCTGACAACATTTGTGTTATACTATTTTTTTTCATTTAAATTCTCCCTTTTTTAATAAGAAACATATATTTCGTTATTTTTCTTGGAAAAAAAAAGGTTAAATTATTACCTAAACATTAAATTGATTGATTAGGTAACTAATATTTTAAAATATTTTTGATAGTCTGTGTTTATTGATTTTTACTTTCAGAACAAATGGCCAATGTTATGACTTTTTGAGACTCAAATAAAATTTAATATTTGACATTTTGCACTATTCAGTTAAACTTTTGTCATAAGTTAAGCTTTTATCTTTTTTTTTTTCAGTTTTTAAATTTATGAATTTAAAGGCAATCATAAAACAACTTTCAAAGTACTTAAAAAAAAAAAAAAATCTTTTTTCTTGGTGGTAGATAATTGTTATATAGAAAAAAGTTGATTCAGGGGGGATGAACTTTGGTGGTGTTTTATACTTAATCTCTAATTTTTTTCAGAGTACATATTAATAATCTGTAAATTATTTTTCAGTTTTTCACCAATTTTAAATGTTTTTTAATTTTTTTCTAAGCCTGCCACCCGAGAAAAAGACCATATAAGACGTCCTATGAATGCATTCATGATATTCAGTAAACGACATCGAGCATTAGTTCATCAAAGACATCCTAATCAAGATAATCGAACAGTGAGTAAAATTTTGGGAGAATGGTGGTATGCTTTAGAACCCGAAAGAAAGCAAAAATATCATGACTTGGCATATGAGGTAAGAAACAATTGAGATTTATAAAAGTATATAAAGATTTGTTATACCTGATATAAAATACTTTAAGTGCATTAGAATTATCTTCTCTTGAAAGAATCTTGTTAGAATATTGCCATACCACTCAAATGTTCTGTGACCAAAATGTTTTTTTTTTTTTTTTAATTAAATCCTTGACTTGACTGGATTTGCATGAGTATAATCATGTTTTCATGTGTTTTCTATATGCATTGTTATATCAAGATATTTAATGATAAATTCCAATTAAACAGGTTTTTTTTTATCTTATTTTAAATACTTTCTCTAAATGCATGTTATTTATTTTTTCCTTAGCTATATTTTGACAACATAATGTTCAGAAATTAATTTCTAGACCATACCCTTTTTTATTCTCAACTTTTTTGATATTCTCTGTAATCATGAAGAATATATTTTTATTTGCTGTAAGTTATAATTTTATGCTCCAGGTAAAAGAGGCTCATTTTAAGGCTTATCCTAACTGGAAATGGTGTAGTCGAGATCGAAAGAAATCAAGTACTAGTTCTGCACCTAAAGACAATCAAAAATCATCAGGAGTTGATGAATCAATGCCATCATCTATGCCATCAAGTAGGATTTTTTCTTTTGCTCCATAACAGTTATCTTTTCAGAGTCAGTTTTAGAATTGTTAAGACCATGAGACCATTATCTTCATAGAAAATGTTGATTATTATATTCATCTTTGTTATATACAGTACATTTATTCTGGAGGTAGATTTAATTGTAGGCTTTATAAATACTTTTGATACTCATTGAAATTGTAAAATTAGCTTAATAGTTTGGCTGAAACATTACTTTTACTTAAATATATAGTTTATCTAAATTTCAGATTTAATTTTCAATATGAGTTTTTAAAGAAAATAATACAGGAGATTGAGTATAGAATTCTGCTTATAAGAACTGTAGTTAAATTTTGTCAAATGTTAATATTAAAAACACCAACAATTTTGAAAAATTTAAGGTGTAAACTTTCAATTAATTTATATTTTTCAAGCCAACTTTGAGTAATACTTTTATATTCATAAATAAAGAGAAAGTTTTAATTTATATATCTTGGCCATTTTAATTATTTTGTGCAATTTAGTTAAATTTTTTTTGTTTAGTAAAATTTCCTGTGTTAATGTTTAAGCAGTGTGTCCTGAAAATATATCATGTTCATAGGCATTACTCTACTATTTAAGTAATACTGCAAAACTGTGATACAAGAATGCATAGAGAAATCAATAAAGTTACTGTTACAGAGACATGTATTGTTATATCAAAGAATGGTATACTTTTAATGTAAAATACTTCAATTATGGATGATTTGATATGCTTATGACATAATAATAAACAAATTTTGAAAATGTATCAAACTAATAAATTTTGTCAAAGTATAGATTATTTAAAAACACAAATTTCAGGCATGTAGTAAAATTTAAGTACCCGAAAAACTTATTTATTAAAAGAAGTCCTTTATTTTTGTTTGCTTATTCATTTTTTGCACTGTTAAATCAATAAACAAAATATGAATAGTGTCTAAGGCATGAAAACAATCCCAACTTGTAGATGAAAGGTTTAGAAAGAAATATCCTTAGAGACTTAATGAATTGAAGTATTTCAGGTATTCTCAATAAAGAATGTGATAAATCTGTATTTTGATTACCAAATTTTTCATCATCGTTTTTCTTTTTATCTAAGATTTCAGACCAAATATCTTTGTCTTTAATGTCTCCAAAAGCCGTAACTTCATTTTCTTTTAATACTTTTCCATGCCTTCTTATCCCATTATTTGAAATCTTAAATATCTTTGCAGAAAGATAGGAAAAACTAATCATTTGTGAGAAAAATATTGTTTTACACAGGTTTGTTGCAGTATGGAATATTGTTAAGTTGAGGGGTTATTTAAGTTATACTGTGTGCTAAATTGCTTGTATCACAAAATATTATTGTTATAGACGCATTTGTTTTTGTATCAGATATAGTTGTAGTACGGCTTTACTGTATGAAGTTTTTAAATCGATCAAAATATTCTACTGTTTTGATGAGACTATTAGAAAATTTTCTATTAAATATTAATTAATTGCATAGATCCCTTTCTTATTCCATGTCATAAAATCATTTATTGCAGTATTTTAAATTTTTGTTTATTTTTTAATTTAGGTGAAAAAGTTTCAGTGTCTGATGACATGTTGTTGTCCTTCAATGTCCCAGCATCAAAGCATGAAATTTCAAGCAAATCATCCAAGAACATTTTTGAAGTGAGTGCTATACATCTATATATTAAAAGTATTTCATTCATTTAACATTTTGTTACAACAACTAATTATTGTGTAAATAGAAAAAAGAGAGAGAGACAGATTTTAATTTAAACAGGAAATTTTGATAGATAATTTTAAATCTTTATACTCCTTTTGTAGTAAGTTCGATATATTACACTTTAGATTATTATTTACCATTTTACTCTTTCCAATAATGTATTTGGATGGCTCATGGCAGGGCTCTATGTTCTTTTTTTGCATTAGAGCTTTCATTCACCTAAAGACATTTAAAGTTTGTAATTTATAAACACTTAAAACTATGATTTATGTGAGTTGTATTTGTAAAATTATATTATGTTCTTAGACCATTTTAATTTCTGTGTTGTATTATTTATACTTTACTTTCCCCATTGCAATTAACATTTCCAAATACTTAAAATTTTTTAATCTTTTGTAATTGAGAATAATAAATTTTAATTTATTGGATTTTTCAATTATAGATTATTTGAGGTTTTTTAAAATTTGTTAAAGCTTAACTTATTGTAATGAATTTTTCGTTAAAATTTGAAGCTTCTATGTAACAAAATATTTAATTTCTCTTTAAATAAAAAGATACAAAACTGTATAAAATATTATGGAATGCATTAAATTTTAAAAAAAGGAAAAATTTTAAGTAAACCATATTATAATACTTTTTTTTTAATGTATATATATATATTTGTAAAGTAGTTATTAAATGTCATATTCATTTAAATTTGGGCAATTCAAAGAAATGAAGTCTCATTTGTGTTGTGTGTTTTATCATTTAGTTATTGTCTTTTATTAATAACTGATTATGTATATATTATGTATATTGTATTTTGATGAACATTAACATGAAAAATGAAAATCAATCATTAAACTAAGGGGGAAATCAATGTGATGTAAATGTTAAATTTAATAACTTAGAAACTTATTTCAGAAAACATCATGTAAAAAGTGTGGTTTTGAATTATTTAAAAAAAGCAGAAAATGGCTATTCCTCATTTTTCTAAGTGATATGGAAACTACTGTCTTTATAGTATTAATTTAGGTTATTTGCAGTTATTTAGTAACAGTCTACATCTACAAGAACAATTTTTCTAAAATTTGCATTTAATGCATGAATGGATTCTTAAAATGACATTTCTTTTGAGGTAAACTCATTTTTTTAATGAATATAAATGATAAGTTTTTTAGTTCTGCTCTTAAATAAGACTCCTCAGTATGAAATTCTTTTTATTTTTTAAATATAATATATTAGCTATAATTATGTTATAGTGTAAGGTTATATTATACATGTGTTATTAGCAACAGCCATAAATGCTCAAAGAACAATTTTAATGGAGTGTAAAAATTAGGAACACGGAAAAAAAATTTACAGGCATGAACTTAGAATATGAAAGTTCAAATAACATTTTTTATAGCTTATTTAAATTCTTAGTTTACTTGTACCTAATTTTAAACTATAACTCCTTTTTTTATTTTAAATTTCTCTATTTGTGAAGAAGACAAATAAAAAAAATCAACAATTTAAAGACTAAAATAATTAAACATATTACTGTCATTTCAAGCAATAAGTATTTATCCTGTTTTTAGAAAAGACCAAGATCTCGATCTCTCTCGCAATTACCAGATGAATGTATGCTAGCATGTCGAAATATGAGTATACTGAGTGATAAAAAGGAAAATATTACGAATGCAGCTCAAAAGGACCTGGATCATACTTCACAAAACGATGAAAGCAAAGCTAAAACTAAAGTATCTAAGAATTCAAGAACTGAGAAATCTCAAGTAGATTCTGATACCAGTGATGATGAAAGAATGGTTATATGTGAAGAGGAAACAAGTTCTGGTTTGTTATTATTTTCTTTTATTCATTCCCTTTGATATGCTGGGTTTTTAAATAAAGTTTGTGATGTAGGGTTTTTTTTTTTTTTTTTTTTTCAAATTTATAGTTTTACAGAATACTAATTATGATTTCTTAATTGTGTTAAACAGGCATTTTTAAATAAATTTGCATAATTTGAAAATAAAATCAACATATTTGTTTAAACAAAATTCAACATTCAAAAATCTTCAACTATTAATTTTCATGTTTGTATATTTTAAAGTAGTAGCTTCTTATCTTTATTTCTGGTTTTTAAAAAGCATTTATTTAACAGAATTGTTGTACTGTTAATAACTCTTTCTGACCGTAAACTTTAAAAAAAAATTTAAGTTTAATTTCAGATCCAATCTTTATTAATGTATCATATGTATGTAGGATATTTTAAAATGTGTGAAATGTCTTTGTTTGTAATTTCATGCTTTATTTGTTAATAAATATTTTATATACTTTTTCTTAGAAATATATGTAGACCATTTTTAATGCATGAGTAATCTTTTGAAATTGCTGAAAAAATTATGCTTTCATGTTACAGTGAATGAAAAGTCAGTGTGCCCCGATGACCCACCTATTGATCTGAAGTGTAAAGAAAAAGTGACAGAAAGTGACACTGAAAGTCAGTCAGATGATGAATCTCTTATTGAAAATAAGGCATTTCCTCAACAGAGATTTTCTTCTGTGATGAAACTTTCTCCTTCCAATGAAGTCACCCACCGCCCTAAGCCTATTAAAGCTCATCCATGTTCTAACTCTCAGGTTCCATTCTCAATGGGACTCAATAACAATAGCAATAACAATTCTTCAAACAATTCTGCCAGTGGACTCTTTTTGAGGCCTTTACCTACTGGTTCAAGTTTTCAGCCCACCGGTGCAGTTTTTAAAGATGTCCACTCTCCAAAAGTAAACACATCAGATGCTTTTACATCATTTCCAGTTGAAAGTCAGAAGCCATCTATCATTGTGACATCTGAGCAAGGTGTAAGTGACAGAATATCAGCTTCCCCAGAAATGCCTTCCTTGATGCAAAAAAATTCTCCAACTAAAGAAAGCAATGGTAATGAATGTTCAGATTCTGATTCCAATCAAAAGTTAAATGTATTTGATCAATTATTGAAGTCAAGTGAGTCCCCTAAACCAAAAATACAAAAAACTGTTCAAAAATTATCTCGAGGAAGCACTCTTCCACCACCGTTATCAATTCCTTCCATAAATTTAAGCCATTCACATACTCCAGTAACAACAAACCAATCAAAAAGCATATCACCTCAAACACCAGCTGTAACCAGACAACTTCAGTCTCTGCAGGTTCCTAATTGTACTGGGCAGTCTGAAAAATCCAAATTACAGTTAACTCCCCTGTCTGCTTCATTGATTCAAACATCTCAAGGTTTTTTAGTTTCTAATGGAGCTTTAAGTGCAACCCATTATAGTATGGCAATATTGAGTCCACCAGTTTCCAAAAACAATTCAACTACATCCCCTCATGTATCACCTGCTCAAACATCTCCAGAATATCTAACTGCAACATTGAAGAATATTGTTATTCCAGCTTCCAAACAGAATGGAGTGCCAGCTGCTCCTCAGACTCCACCAACAACTGTCTTTGCAAATTTAGTTTTAAAAACAAGCCCTCAGATGTCAACGCAAGGTCTTTTATCTACTCCGACTTCTCCTGGGCAGTTTCATCTGTCTCCACAGTTGATCTCAAGGGCAGGAGGTCATGTGCAATATTTACTTCCCTCCCTTACTTTGCAATCTCCTACTGTAAAAGGTAAGTTGAGTTTAACTGATTTCAGCAATTCCGTTATCAAAGTGTTAAGCAATGTTTTATTTTATACGATTAAGTTGTTTTGTGTCTCCTTACTACCTGATTTAATTCTGACTATAATGATTGAAATTCCTAGTTATAATTGCTGTTAAAATTTTTGTAGACTACTGCCTATTTTTTGGGCTGCTAAAAGATCTCTAGGTAGCATTCAAGTGCACAAAACTATATAGCTAAACTGATATTTTCTCTGATCACATTAGAAGTATTAGTCTATACTTTTTAATTGCCAGGACTTGCTTGGCAGAGTAATTTTGAAGAGAACAAGAATTTTTGAAATATTGCATACATATATGCCTGATATCAGATGTCTGGATCTCTATTGTCTATTGGACATGGATATCTGGTACTAAATTATTTACTATATTGTATGATTTTTTGTGTATTTCAAAATAATAAATTGCAAGTATTTATCATTTATTTATTTATTTTCGTATTACTACAATACAATCCTGAAGAAAGCAAATATTCAATATAATTTATTAATACATTCTGGGTTGACAAGTTTTTTTTTTTTTCTTTTTTCCCCAAAATGTTACGTTTTGTTCATACATTTTAAATGTTTTACATTAAGTCTCTAGTTTAGTTATGTGTTAAATAACCATTGGAAATTTATAAGTAGGTAAAATTTTTAATTTTAAATGTTCCTTACAGTTCTGTTTTTGCTTAAATTCATTTTATGTAGGTATGAATTATAATTTTATGCCATCTTAAAATTCTTTATATTAAATATATAATTTTAAAAACATCTTTATAATTGTCTTTTTTAAAAATATATAAAGTTATATTTTAATTAGCAGCTTAAAATGTTAAAATAATTTAAATTTCAGGAGTAATAATATTTTTGACATATTTTCAAACATTTAAAATCACCAATGTAGCATTTTAACTTTCTTTCTAATGAAGTTATGTTTATGTTATGATCTGATTTGTTTATACAATATACATTTATTGTTATAGCTATTATATGTTTATTGAAACTGAGTTCAAATGGAAAGAAAACCATGTGATAAGCCAGTAAAATAATGATGAAATTACATGTGCAAATCACAAACTTTACCATATTATAAAAGTTTTGCTTGTGTTTAAGGTTTTGTCCTTTAACATAAGATTTTTGAATCAAATTCAATTTTAAGTTTTTAATCCTGAAGAGGCTACTTTCAGTCAAGTATTAGCCCACTATTCAAGTAGCTGTAAATAACTCCAGTTTTAAACTATTTTAATGAAAATTTTAGAAAAACAGTTATCAACAGCTCAAAAACCATTTCTACTTTTCTACTATTTCTACTGATCTGTAAACTACTTCTGATAAGATCAGGAAGATAGGGGTAAACATGCAGAGGAAGGTAGAATAACAATCCTAGTCCAATGATGGCAAACCTATCACTCATGGGTCAGATATTGACCCACAAAGGCATTTTATGGGGATCCCACGGTCCTTAAAAGTCCTTAAGAACTCCTTAATTTTAGCTTTCATTTTTAAGGGCCCTTAAAACTCCTTAATTTTTAAATTGGAATGTGATCAATTTCTCCATCAACACAATCCACCGTCGTCACATGATTTCCTATCAAGTTTTTTTTTTTTAATTATTTGACCAATAAATAATCTTTTGCATACTGAAAAGTTTTAAAGTCAGCTGCCCTTTCCTAATAGCTAACAGTCATGCAGATTTTAATTAAGCAAAGCATGGAGGTTGGTATAGAAAAGTCTAAAACTTTCTTCTTTCCCAGGGAACGTCGGGTATAATCAGCTAGTATATACATACATACATACATACATATATATATATATATATATATATATATCAGAGTCATTTTTAAACCCTCAGAAAATGTTGTTAAAAATGTTTATAATGTTGTTTTTATTCACAATTTATTTCTAGTTTGATCACTCAAAAAGCTTTAGATGTACATTTTTCAAAATTAGTTTTTGTCAAATAGATTTATCTTATATTAATTTTTAGTCATTTTTAAAAACTTCATTCTGAAATATTGTAGAGCATTTATTGAACTTACCTTGTCTGGATCATAATCATTAAAATAGGTTCCTCGGGAAAAAGGGTTTATGTCGTTATGCTGTGTATTTCAAGTAGGTCCTTATTAAATGTTACTTTGGTCCTTTGAAAGTCCTTAATTTTTATTCTAGAAAAACAGTGGGAACCCTGATTTTAGGTAGGTGACCCATGTGTTGAGTTTTTAAAAGTTACTTTTTATATCATAAAATACAAAATTGACATTCAAAAATTATATATTAGAAAAAATGTGCAAGTCATAGTATCACCCTACAAATATCAGTTTTTGAGCTTTGATCTTTATTTTTTTCTTTTACTTGTTAATGAAAAAGTTGTAAAACTTAAATGTAAATGTTTTTAGAGGATTTTAAAGCTGAATAAAATGGTTAATCAGTCAATTTTCTTGTTAACAAATTTTTGGTATTCTTAATTGTAACCCTTTTTACCACACCCTCTCTCACCCCTGTTTTCAAGTGATGCTACTTGGTAATCCACAGGTTAGTATTAAAAAAGGGAGGAACCGAAATTTACCTACTTTTCAAAAAGGTTTGCTGTCACTGCCTTAGTCCCTACTTACCTATGATCTTTCATAATGATAGAATCAGAATTTTCAACTTGTGGGGATAGTTAGGTGTAGGGGTAGGCTAACTCACTACTTTATTCTATTTTGTACATTGTTGTACCTTAAAACTTTCCATCATAGGCAAAGGGCATAGGACCACTAGAATTTAAAGTGCAGCCTCTTTTGTTGTTCAGCTAGGTAGGCATTTTAAAGAAGCCGAAAGTTTTTAAAGAAGACTGGTTGCCTTCCACAGCCGATTGTTTCAAACGATTCTAAAAAATTAGCATATTTTGATTTTAATTTAAAACTTTCAAAAATAGTCAATTCATTATATTTTGAAAATCCAGTTTTTTACTGGGGACAGTTTGTCATGTCAGGATCCAATTTAGCAGCTATATATCTGAATCTTTAGCATTGATATCTGGTAAGGATCTGGATATATGGATAATATTTAGTCAGATGGGTACGATACAAGTTATTTGCTGGATATCCATTTCATCTTTAATATACCTATGGATATAAGATTTCTAAACTACCAAGTGGGAAAAAAAGTTCATTTTTAGGAGATAAGAACATTACCCTTGGCAATCAGTCCTATTTTTTTAAATGCAAGAAAAGTATTTCTAGATGCTAACTGTAACTGATAATATTAAAAACATTTTATTAATAAAAGTGTGACTCCCCAACTTTGTCTAATTTATTTCAAAATTAACTGCCATTGAGGATCAAAGGTTTGGATAACTTCATATAGATCAGTGTACTTATTTACTTTTAAGATCTGCTATGAAGTGTGATAATGGCTTTAAATAGCTAATGCTAACTAACTAAATCATATTTTATGAAACTTTTGATTTTATTTTGCTTGATTTGCATTTAAAATTTTTATATTAGGTACATTTGCTAGTTTTTTTTAAGGGTCAGGTGTAAGAAATTTATCTTTAAAAATTCTTGAATATATAACTTCTTCTGCATGTTTTACTTATGTTCTATAATAGTATTGAATTTGTTAATTTCACCTGTGTATTTGTTAAATTTTGGCACGAAGCAGTAGTGTACTGTATTTTTATCTATGGAATATCAGGGTTTTGATATTATTTCGGCTAACATCACAGCATATAAAAATTTTCCAGTTCTATTTTGTATTCAGAATATTATAATTAAGTTGAAATGCAGGATTTTTAATCATGCTTATATGTTGTGCTAATTTATGTTATAAAATGTATCTGTAGCCTGACTTTTTATGTAATTTATTTTTAGGTATGGTACAGATGGCTGTACCAGCTCAAGGAAGTATTCAACTTGGAACTCCAACTACGCATGCTAGTGGTGTACCTTCCAGTCTGGCTGGGAGTAACCCAAAATATATCACTAATGGACACACAAAGTAAATGTTTTATAATACATGCTATATGCATTTCAGGATGCCACAATAAAGATTTACATTTTTATTTTTATTTTTTTTTTCAAGCAATACTTTAGCTTCCTCAAAGAGTCCCAGTGCTTGTGTGCAAGGTGTTATAGTGAGCAAACAAACATCTGTTCCTATTGGCACTTCTCAAGTGTTGACAATTGCTTCGGCAGTCAGTCCCAATGCTGAGAATTCTCGGCTCCATTTGAACAATGTGTCCCAAACGTATACAATTACTACACCTCCAGCATCATCTCCAGCACAGAGACTTATTTTGCCTTCAACTAGGTAGATATCCAAAGCCCTTTATTTAATCTAGCCGTTTTGTCATTTCAAGCACTAGTTTTACATTTGTCATTTCTATTTTATAGGAGACAAGCTGCTTCACCTGGATCTCCTGCCTCATTAGCATCACATCCTGTTTCATTACTATCCTCATCAGATGTATCACCAGGCGTACAGGGTACTACCTTAATTCAATTACAACAATGTGTTGCTGTCACACCCCAAAAGGGTAAGGACATATATTGCAGTAAGCTGTAGTTGAACTAACTGTACTGCAATTTTGTATTCATTTATAGCATACCTGTGCCTACATTGACAAAAATATTAAACAAATGATGAAAAGGTAATAATACTAGAATTAAAGTTATTTTTATTGGAATTTAACAACATTTACTATAGAATGTTTGTTGAATTTTCCAGAATTCTGTGGAATATTAAAAAAATTTCAGTTGATTTTTTTGATAATGTTATTTAGTTTTGCAATTCCCTGAATAATTTTTTTTTTCAAACCCAGATTTCTAAATCTTTTGTTATAGATCCAGCTTCTTTTGTGACAGTAAATCCAGTGAAATCACCCTCTATTTCTTTGGTAGCCTCTCCTGCAGCAAGTCCAAGAGCAGCTCCTATCACTGCTGCCCGCAGTCCACACAACAGGAGTCAATCACCCCAATTTTATGCTGGTAATTGTCTTATATCAAATAATCTGAACTCATTGGTTATGGTTTCTAATTAAAATTTCACTTGCATCTACCAATTTTTATTTAGAAAAAATATTTTAGTTAAACCTGTAAAAGCCTTTCTGAGTGCATAGAAATTGCTTTTAGTTATGTTTTTCTCCATAGATTATTACTAACTATGATATGTTGTGCCATGGAAGTACAGGGGGTGGAACAGCTGCACCAGACTGCTCCAAAACTAAAAGCCTTTCATAACTCAAAAATATCACTTTTCCATCTTTTGTAGTAATGACCCTGTGAGGAATTTTCAAGTTATTTTTCATTTTGTCCTGCCAGTTTTGCAAATTCTTATCGCCTGTTAATGTGAAGAAAGGTGAAACTTTGACATTGATTGGTGATCAGTTGAAGGTTAGCACTATTCCAATTCAGGCATTAACTATAATATGTTGTTAAAGCCGGCTACAGCATATTCTCACCAATGGCAGACAAAAAGAGGCTGCTACTCCAATTAAAAAAAAAAAAAAATAAGAACAAGTATTACATATTTTCTTGATTAAATTAATTGAAATATTTTTATGAGTTGTATTTATTTTTTATTTTGTGCTCTGTCATGAATCTGCAACTTCAGGCAGTTTTATTGCCATAAGTGCTGAGATACAGCCTAAGAAAAGATCATTCCTTATTTTTTTTTCAGCTGTTTATTTTTTTCCCTTCCCCCAACCCCATTGTCTATGGATTTATAATAATTACCACATAGAGCTTATAGATAGATAAGAGCTTATTATTTGGATTCATCTCGATTTCCACATGAACCCTTTCTTACCAACTTGCTTTTGTGTGGAGTTTTTCTAAGAGAAATTATTAAAAAAATATTTTATTTATTATTTTGAAGCATAAGTTCTCAGTTATCACATAGTGAGCAAACACATGGATAAAATTGTAGAACCAAAATTTTATGCAGATTAATATTTAACAATTTTATCAGTTTTAGCCTCCTAACTTATTAGTTTTGTAAGTTCGGAGCTATATTTTCCCAAAACCGATTCTAAGAACACCAGTACAGGTGATAAGTACTGTTCAAAGAATATATATATCAAGAATGTATAAAATATTTGTTAATGTTCATAACATTCTTTTACATTTTCTAGCCAAAAGTGCAGTATTAATAATAAAGAAAATCTTCAAATACATATATGTTTTCAGTGCATTACTGTAGCAATTCAAAATTCCTTTCCTTGATATACTTAAAAAAATTTGAAAATACTTTTAATTTATTAGTACTTTTTATGGTCACGAGCTAGAAAACTTATTTGCAAAATAAATAATCTTTCGCATACTGAAAAGATTTAAAGTATAAAATCAGCTGCCCTTTCCTAATAGCTAACAGTCATGCAGATTTTAATGGAGTGGGGGGGGTGTAGATATTTCAATTACTTATGGAAGTTTAATTTTCCTTGCATTGAATGTGATAGAAAAGTCTAAAACTTTCTTCTTCTTTCAACGTCAAATATAATCAGCCAGTATATACATACATACATACATATATATATATATATATATATATATATATCAGAGTCATTTTTAAACCTGCGAAAGTACTGTTTATTATATTGTATTTTATTCACTACTTATGTTTAGTTTGATCACTAAAAACTTTTTTCAAAATTAGTTTTTCTCCAATAGATTTATATTATATTAATTTTTAGGCATTTTTAAAAACTTAATTCTGAACTATTGTAGGGCATTTATTGAACATGGCTTGTCTGGCTCATAATCATTAAAATATGTTCTTCAGGAAATAGGGTTTATGTCATTATGCTGTGTATTTGCAGTAGGTCCTTATAAAAAGTTACTTTGGTCCTTAGAAAGTCCTTAATTTTTGTTCTGGATAAAGAGTGGGAACCCTGGATCTACTCATAAGTATATTTAAACTCAAAGTACTGCCAGTACCTAAATAAATAGGCAACTCAACTTCAAATTTGTGTTTCAGGTGTGATGGATATTAAATCAGGAGCTTTATCAACTACACCAGTTAGCCTGACACCGAACAGTAAAGGTGATCTCACATTTTCAGCTCATACATTTCATCCCAAACCACTTAAGGTTAAAGCGACAGTTGCTAATGTTCCTATTGCATCTGCAGCTAATGAATTGGAATCAGCTACTAAATCAACAGATCCTAAACCTGGTAAGTCCTTATCACTTATGTATTGATTGATTTGTATTCTTTAAGAATTTATCTGAATTGGTATATTTGGATATTAGTATTAAATAACTAAACTAAACTCCTCAACGCAACAGCCCCTAGGCAGCCAGGGCCTACGGTGCCAATCTCCGTTTCCTAGACCAAGGGCCCTGGGGTGCAAAGCATATGTTCTGGTTAGATAGTCAGCCTTACGTGAAACCCCCAGTGTTTAGTTCCCAAACATGCTTGGTCCTCAATTTCTCTACCCACTGAAGGGATGAAAGGCTAAGTCAACCTTGCCCAGCCCAGGGATCGAATCTCGGACCTGCGGCATAGGAACGTGAAGTGCTACCCCAACACCACTGGCCAGTATTAAATAAAGCATAGCAAAAATCATAGTACCTTGGACTATAAAAACAGTATATACAAAATTATTCGGATTGATTCCTGCTCTCTAAAAGTAGTTGAATATTAATTTTCCATAATCGAAAGTTTTTGCACTTTGGGGAAATCTCAGAATTCCAGAAATTAACCATCTCTGGATTTCTGAAGAAATAAAATTATGACTTTCAAGTAATCTCATAACTGCTGTGATGCAGTTCGCCAGATCCCAAATCTGAAAAAAGCTGTGTAAATACTTATGGATTAAGGTAATAGAGTCTGTGAAACCATGCAACAGCAGTTAGAGGTTTAAACTATAAGAGAGACTCTGTTTTCATTGAGTGTGGGAGAAAATACTGACAATGTTTGAGAGAACATACTTGCCATATTTTTTTGTTAACAATAGGAATAAATGATTCTTTATTTAAAGAAGTAGTAAGGTAATTTGCCTTTATTTCATTTTTCCAGAATAAAATTTAATTCTTTTAAATGTTTCCTTGTTAAATATATTCAAGATACTTTTATGTCTTGTAAAATAATTTTTATTTTATTATTTTTATAAAAGAGATTTTCTCCCCCACCCCTTCTCAAAATGTTATTTGCTAATAACAGGGTTTCTGCGCACCTGGAAAGTCATGGAATTAGACAATGGATTAATTTTGTCATGGAAAGTCTTGATTTTTCAAGTAAAATGAGTAAAAGTCATGGAAATTCATGGATCCACTAAACTACCAATTAAAAAAAATGCATTGAGTTGTTTAATTCTATTTTTACTTGTCATTTGGCTGAAGTTACTGAGTTTGGTATTTATGTATTATCCTATTGACCCTATTACCAAGTAAAATTTGTTCACCAAGGAAACTCAAAGCAAGAAAGCTTAATGGGTGGGTAAATGCATATTATTCTGGTTTTTTCTTAAATTGTAGATTAAAATTTTAATATAATAATAATTATTTTTTAATAAAAATTAGTTAAGATTTTTGCACAAAATATAAGTTTATCTCTAGGGATATTGTATATAAACATTATAGTGTTATATTTGGCTATTATTCATGGTCACCTAGATAATACCAAAGTACCCTGAATTCAAATTGGAAACATTTTGATTGAAAAATTGCTATATGATTAAACTTAGGTATGTAGATACAACAATTTATGTATGTGAGTTTATTAACACTTATAAAGTAAGTTTATAGTTTTTTATGATAAAATTCCTATAATTTCTCTAAAAGCATATATTTTATTTGTATGTACATCAGAAGTTTTATTCTTATGTACTTTAATGAAAGCTTTTTAAAGTCATGGAAAATGATCTGCTAAATCAGGGAAAGTCATGAAAATTCATGGATCTGAAAAATTTTATTTTGGCAGATACCCTGTAATAATTGTTTATGCATTTCTCTTGACATAAAAGTCAATAAAGTTTTCCTTTTTTTCCCACTAACACTTTTGCATAATGAATATCAGCAGGCTGAGTATAAAAACTGCAGATATAAAATACTTTAACTTTACATCAAGTAACTTTTTTCTCTATAATTAAAAGTAAGTTAATTTAATCATAGAATTACTAAGTAATAGTCTGAGTAATAATGTTTTATTAGTACTACTTTCATATGTGTTAAATGAACATATTTTGGTTCTTCAGGAAATAAGATTATTTTAGTGCTAGTATTTCACTATGGCACATTGACAGCTCAACATGTTTGTCTTAATTAGCATGCAATAAAAGTTTAAGTAAAACAATTAAATATTTTTTTATTTTTAGAAGGGGATCTTCCTAGTCAAGAGAGTTTGGCAAAGCCTCAAAGATCATGTAAAGGGAAAAGATACAAAGAAATGGTTGCAGAGGGTGGAATTCGAGCAGCAAAAAAGAAGGTATCTGTAATTTTTTGTTAGAATAAAAAACCAAAGCATGTAATGGCATTTACTAATATTTTTTTCTGGTTGTTTTCTCTATCTTAAATATTTATTTTCCTGTAAGGGAGTATAAGTTTGAGCTGATTTGCCTTTAATATCTATTTTAATAACCAAGTAATTGGGTATGGCACAAAGGTAATAATAATAATAATATAAATTAGGTATATAACAATTAAAGTTATTAATATTCAGTTAAATACTTGTTTTTAAAAAAAGTTTCACGTTTGATTGTAATTCTTTTATGAAAATAATTGTTAAGTTTCAAATTAGTTATAATTTATTTTCTGAAACTTGTATTTATAGAAAGACAAATACAATACATTTCTTCCTGTAAATGCTGAAAAAATATTGTTCATAATTGCATGATTTTTTCAGACTTTACTATCATAAAGGATTTTTTTTTCACCTGTAAACCATTTTTAAGCTTTACATGTGTATACATGTATATATATATATATATATATATATATATATATATAATGTAGCTTGTTTCTCTAAGCATCGGAAGATATTTATTAAATTAATAATTATACAATCATATATTTGTAGTGCATATTATTGATGAATTGATATTATCAAGGGATTATTGATATTCTCAAAATATTATCATGAAAAAAATTTATTGCTGATACAAATGGTATTCAGATATCTACTTAACAAGTTGTACATATTTGCATTTTAATTTAAGAGTTTCCAATGCTTATTTAAATGTATATGATGATAAATTTACTACAAGAAAATATTTTTGTTTATTATATTAAATACTATTTTTTTTTTGTATTATGCAACTTAAATTGAGCAAATGTTAGATTTTCTAATAAGTAATGCAGTCAAATGTAACTTTGCAATATTCCTTGTTAATTATATTCAAAAGTACAGTTAAAATAATAAATATTATTTTTTTGTTATGAATTTATTTGGTCAGACGTAACACATTTGACCAAAAAAAAAAAAAAAAAAAAAAAGCTAAATAGTGGCCAAATATTTATTACATCCTTATCCTTAATATAAATACATCAGCTGTTAATAATGTTCAGTTTTATTAAATAAATATTGCATTATTAATTTTGAAACGACTGAATTTGTAATTATATCAGCTAGATTAAATTTAGTAGTGATATTAATGATTATAAAAGTATCATTTTTAAATAATGTTTTGTAAAATTCTTGAGTAATATTAAAGGAAAAAAAACATTCTTTCAGCCACCCAAATTAGGATTTATAAATGAAACCCCAGCTCAATCTGAAGCCCCTGGGTCTGTTGATAATGGTAGCACTCCTTCCAAGCTTAGCATGCCTCAGTTGACAACTGTTCAAACACCTGTTCAAAACATGGATGTCCCTAGCCCAATGGTAACGGATGACAATGCAGCTGATTCAGTCGTATCATCCCCTCAAGTGTGTTTTGTGCTAGCCCCCACCCCAGCACAACTTGGCCGTGCACCAGGACAGCTGCACCAGCGAAGATCCTCTGGTGGATCCCAAGATTCAACTGCTAAACCGATGTCGGATAGTGAAGATAAAGAAAGTGATAACAACAATAAACTGGCTATACCAAATAGCATGCAGGATCTTGCAAGTCCCAAGAAGCCAATCCTTAAGCGAATGATGGATGACGGAATGGATAAGTGAGTGTTTTCTCTCTTGTATATAAATACATTCTGTATAATATACTAGTTCTATACAGTACAGTTTTTCAACTTGAAATTTGGATCACCATTTCTAGAAAGTTAGCTTGATATCCATTTACTTTACTGTCCTTTAAATCCTCAATGAGAGGTAGTATTTTTATCCAACAAGAAAATGGTATTTTATTTAATACTGGACTCATATATTTTTTGGTGCAGAACAGGTATTCACAGGTTAAAAAAAAAATATATTTGAAAATTATGAAGCATATTCACTTTTTTCTCATCAATAGGCTAGTTTTTGTTTAGTACTGACAGGAACTAAAGCAACTGTTGAACATGTATTCTCATTAATAAATACAATCTGAACAAAAATTTAAAAATAGTAATAAAAATAAAACACATAAAATTAAGACAGTAATACTTAAATCATTCTAAAGACATTTTCAGAATTTTCATGTGCTTCATGATCCAATTTTAAATGATGAGAAAATCCTAGGCCACATCCTTAAAAATAGTCTTCTTGTAAATAATATTAATGATATTGATTGTTGCTGAATTAAAAGTTTTACCTTTAAATAAATAGTAGTTATAATTTTTGCTTCTTAATTTTTACATAGTCCTTTTTTATAAATATATATTCCCAGTTTTTTAAGTATAAATTGCAGAATGTTCTACTTTTTGAGTAAAATGTTATGGGATTCCTAAATGAGACATTATTCTACCAGTAGGATTATAAATCAATTATTTTCAAATAATGAAATTATCACATTTAAAATTAATTTTTAAAAAGTCTTTCTTTATATATATATATTAACTATGAATCACCTATACAATTCTGAGTACATCAGTTAGTGTATATATATATATATATATATATATATATATATATATATAGCAAAACCTCTTTATCAGATACCTTATTATTAAAGGTACATTTTTTTAAAATTCCCTATCTCAATATTCATATTTATTTCCTCATTTGGATTGCCTGAAATCAGAAAATTTGTAGACAAAATTAAATGTAAGGCTTCTAGGTGGTGCTTATGGAGGGCCAAACGTAATTTATTAAAAATCTGGTACCAGAAGCAATAAAGTTAAAAATTTTGTATGCTGTTGAGGCGTGGTTTGACTTTGTCAGTTCATATGGTCTGAAGAAGCTTCTTTTAGTTCATTACCAAAGACTCAGACTTTATTTAATCAATATAACTTGTTATAAGATAGTATAAAATGATGCTCTGTATTCAATAGTAGGTATTTCCTCTATTCAAGTAAAACAGTTATCCTTAGTATATAAATGGTATCAAGGAAATGAGGCAATAAAGTTGAGTAAAATAAGTATCACATATGGGAAAGTTTCAGGCATGGGTGATTCTGATCCAAAATTTTCTGATATTTCTGAAAGTTTATGTGGGTTTGTTCCAAAAATTTTAAAAACAAGATTTTTTTTTTTTTCTGAAAATCCTTTTTGAATATTTGGAAAAATCTATTTTTGAAAATTAAAAAAATATTTGATAAAGTATAAAATGATAATTTAATACATTTTCTTTAAATGTAATAGTTCCATATTCATTATCTCATTGATTTTAAATAATATTCACTTAGAACCAAAATAAAAAATGTTATATATTTGTTGTTCCTAAAAATTAAAATCAAGAAGATAATTCAACATATTTTCTTTAAACTCAATGTTTCATTTCATTGAACATCTCATTGATTCCAAATAAAATTGTCGTGAAACTAAAACAGAAATCTTATAACATCATTCATCTTATTTGAAGTTAAAATCATGCTACACAATTCATATCTGACAAACCACTGTAATTCTCAAAATTACTTACAGTTTGAAGAATAAGCAGTAAATATCAATATTCAGTGAAAAGTATTCAATGTTACATTCATAGAATTAATATCATTCTTGTTATAGCACCCTGTTCTGGGGTGCTATACTTGCGTGGGACATGCCCACCTACTGTACAGGGGCAGGTATGTTCGACCACGGTTGCTGGGATGCCTGTACTTAAAATAATTCTTCCGGAAAGCTTTGACAGACAAAACAAATTTATTTATTGACAAAACAAAGATTTACGAAAAATTAAAGGATAAAACAACATAAACATATTTCTGAGTCTCAGAGCCTGACAACAATCAAAATCATAACTGCATGACTGAGCATTTCATGTCCGAGAAGAAAAAAAGTAATAAAGTTCTCTCCCTTCAAAGCAGAGGGATGTGTGTTGGTCGCCGGCTCAAATCCAACTCCCCACGCTGAACTCCAACTGCCCTCTTGCAGATCTCTTCCTTCTTCAGGAGGGGGGAGGGTCTGGAAACGAGCACATCCTTCTTTTCCGAGGCCCTGCATAAACATCCACAAGTGCCTCTGAAAAACATAATCAGCCCCCTTTGCCAGCCGGCTTCTTATTTCCCTTAAGGAATGACGGGTGGAAGGGGTCAATGGGGCTTTTTGTAGATAGCGTGAAAGGCACACATAAGTCGTGGGTGCAAAATTCCTTACAATTCTCATAGTCATTTTCAAACTTTTTTTCTTTTTAGAGTTCTTGAGCAAGTTGATTTTGAAACTAGATTTGCTGAGCTCCCTCAGTTTAATCCTGAGGAGTCTCCTTCTGCAGCGGCTGCTTCTCTTCCTAACTCCCCACGAGCCTTTGTAAATAGTTATAGGAAAAAGAGAAGATTATCGAGTGAGTACTGTCGACGGATGTAATATCTTTGATTTACTCATATCTTAAAGAGTTAATTTTTTTTAGTTTAACACTAATAGTTTTTTAACATTTTTATTAGTATATTTTTGCATAAATTAAATTTTCTGTTGGTCTCTCTTCGCTTTTTAAAAATCCTGTAATCAAAGAAGGGAAATAAAAATATTAACAAAGTATTTCATTTGTTTATTTTTGATACATATTACAGTTTAGTTTCTGTTCTCACTTTCAGTAATATTTCTTAATTGTCAATATCTCATTTCTAGCGGTTCAAGATCAAGAGGGGGTAGAGTCAGCAAAAAGTCCTAAACAGCAAAAGATTCACTCAAGTAGCTCTGAAGCAGGAACGCCAAAGACACCAAAGAGTGCAAAATTTGAAGGAAACAAGTTCTTTGGACCCAATTTTAGCATCGAAGGTAAAATATAAATTATTCATAAAATGAAACCATTTAGGGCTCTTATAATATCGCATTTTCCTCATCCTTATTTGATTTCATTCTGTCCTCTGTATAGCAAAAAAATTCAATATAACATATGTAATGCTTTGAGCATAACTCAGAAATGATTAGCCGTAAAATGTTGCATACTTCCATTTTTTATTGCAACCCTCACTCTATGTAATGAAAAATCTCTGTAATGGCGATTATCGCTACCAATTTAGAACAAACAATGTTTTAAAGTCCATTTTTAGTAAACAAATAAAAAAAACCTTTTATTTGCAAAAGAATAATTCTGACTTTTTACTGTCTATTACTTCCTGGTACAGAATAAAAGGGTCTAACTGTAAAAAAAATTGTTTAGAACAAATTATCTGTATAACTAAAAGTGTCATTATAGTAAGTATTAATGCTACAAGTTTACCAGATGGCAGTGCTAAGCTGTACTCAGAGAACATAGATACCTCGAGATAGCCTTTGAATCTCGAGAATGTGCAAATGATAGTTCTTATGAGGCTTCTTGTAAAATAATAAAAAGTAATATAATGTAATAGACATTTATAAAAAAAAACCACATCAAAAATTTTTTTAATTTGTTCTTAGTGTTTAAAGGCTTTGCTAATTCAATAATATATACTATACTCTTATAATTCACTGGATAATTGAAGTATATGTCCTTCTACACATTCTTCTGATAAATCTTATATAAGCATTTATATTTAAAACATAATAAACCACTTCTATTTTTCTGACCATTTATCTCAAACTATATTTCCTGTACTCTCTAAGATTCTGGTGGCCAACTGGTATCCTGACATAACTTACTCAGGTTTTCACCAAGTCTGACATTCAAAATGTCAAATAGGAATATTTCACCGAAAAGTAATTCAGTTTATTTCACCGTCAAAAATAATAAAATTATATTCTCTTCATTTGGTTTAACACTAATCACAAGTGTAATAGCACCCTGTTTAGGGGCGCTATACTTGCGTGGGACCTGCCTGCCTACTATACTGGGGCAGGTACGTTTGTCCACTGTCGCTGGGATGCATAACCCAAATTAAGGCATAAAAGGCTTAGATGGACAACACACATTTATTTACAACATTTAAGACACAGTTAAAGAAAATCAAATATCATAGTTGTGAGTCTCAGAGCCTGTAAACAATCAAAACTGCATGATCGAGCTTACATGTCCGAGAAGAGGAAAAAAAAAAAAAAGAATAAAGTTCTCCCCTTTAAAGCAGAGGGATGTGTGTCGGTTGCCAGCTCGAATCTAACTCCAACTGCCCTCTTGTAGATCTTCCCTCCCTTCTTCAGGGGGGAGGGGTGTCTGGAAACTTGAGCACATCCTCCTTTTCTGAGGCCCTGGAAAAACAAACAAGCAACACTTTCAAAAAACGCTATTAACCCCCTTTTTCCGGCCAGCTTCTTATGTCCCCTAAGGAATGCCGGGTGGAAGGAGTCAATGGGGCTGTTTTGCCGATATTATCAAGGGCACACATGAGTCGTGGGTGCAAATTCCTTACAAGTCCTATTAAGCTAGTTTTTCCTTGGCTCTGGGGATAAGAAGTAGCAAAACATTAACAAGGGGAAAACTGTTGGGGAATGTCTGTATTCCTAACAATACAATGCAAAATGTAAATACATTGGTTAAAATGAATTATATTAATTTTTTAAATTGGTTACAAAGGGCTATTTGTTGTGTTTCCTTGATGAAGCAGGTTCAACTTAAATACTATATTCTTTTATATGTCTTATTTGCATCAGTTCTGGTTTATATGCTTCTAAAATTTAATTTCAAACAAAAAGTTTTACACAGATATAATGGTGAAATCATGTTTTTATTATTATAAATATATGATTCTTACTGAAAAATTGATTTATCCAATTGATTTTTTATATCAATCTGAATTTCAGATTTTGTTGAGGCTGAATGCTCTAGTGCACATTCTCCCCGAACTCCCAAAACACCCAATGATAGTGAAAAGGGAATGTCAAATCAGAGGCGTGTGCTAGACACTCGACGACATTTAGTGATGCAACTGTTAAAAGAGAATGGACTTTTCCCTACTGGTAATAAACTATAAAAAAATTTCCAGTGTAATATAATCAATAGTATAATTTTGTTTTTTAGAACAGTTCATTTTTATGTGATTTAAGAAATTTCAATCACTGTAGTAGTTTAAGTGCAAGTTTTTAAGCAGTATTTTGGAATAATTAAATAAAGATGTTAAGATAAGTTAAAAGCCACAAGCCTTAGAGTCAGTTTGTGTACATGCAAATCATTGCATGCTTAGTATATTTTAAGAATGATATGATTAGTGATTTTGTGGATATCAGATAATTGAAGCTCCCATGGCTGTGGGATATAGGTATCTGGATATTTTTACTACTTTTAGTACCTGATGTTGTGTTGAATATCCAGTTCTGAAATTTTTGTTATGTTTTATGCTTTTTATTATCTATTATTTCAAACTAATAAATTCCAAAATATTTTTTACATCATTTTAGAAAAACATTTAAAAATCAAGTCATAAAAATTTAATTTACAAAGACTGTGTATTTAATATGTATTTATTAATGATGACACAAAAAAATTTTAAATTCCTTTTTTTTTCTGTACTGTCATAAAATAAGTGTGTATTAAATAGAATGTATTAGTACTAATTTGTTAACAAGTATTTTTTTAAATGGCAGAGTTCACGTTTGAAATAAATATAGTGTTTTAATTTTAAATCCCTTTTTGTTTCATTCCAAGTTAGATGTCCAACCAATTTTGTTTTAAATTTAAAACTTTCAAAAATTGTTAATTTATTAAATTATTAAAATTCGTTTCATGATTAATAGTAAAAATTTTCAAGTCTATCTGATTTGATGTCAAAATAAATGGAGTACTAGATATTTGTTTCTTGCATAGTGTATTTTAAGTATATTCAATATATGACTCTTTTAAGCAATATTTTTAATATAATTGATTTGAATTTCAGCTCAGGCCACTGCTCAGTTTCAACACAGTCACCAGGAAGCTTTTCCAACCAAAAATACTCTCCAACTGAAGATCCGAGAGGTCCGTCAGAAGTTGATGGCACAAAGTGCTGGCACTCCCCAACCGCCCTTGACTCCAACTTCTACAAGTGGAGGAGTGAATGAGCCTTCTCGATCGGGAGGACCTTCCCAACAGTTTTTAGCTCCCGGTCCAGTGGTCTCGAGTAGCAAGCCACGTCCATCCCTTTCCTCACCCGTTCATTCACCTGCGGGTGAAGGAAGTAAAACTACCAGCTCACAAGAAAAAGTTGCAGAATCAAAAAGTGACTCTTTAGGAAATGTAGTTGATCAGAGCTGATGACACTAACACATGGTTAAATGCACCCATTTAATGGTTGTAGGGAAAACCTTTGTTTAACTGCTATCAAATGGCTCTTCCAAGTGACATGTCTTCGATTAGTCTCTGGTTTGAATTATCTAAAACTCATTTAAACATAAAGTATCTTCCTTTTTGTAATAGTACTGTTTCATTGAGGGAAGTCACTAAGTTTTAAAGCTAGAAAATAAATTTGTTAAGAACAACCAATTTAAGCATTTGCTATAGTTTTAGAATGGGTTTTCTGTTTTCATTTTGATGAGTCTATAACACTCCTATTCATACTTAATATTATTTTTTTAATTTTCAAAATAAAAATACATTGTTTGGGTAAGACTAATTATATGGCGTATAACTATAGTATATATCTGTTAAATACATCTAGATGCATTTGTTATTACATGGTTGATTAAGGCTTTTTAAGTAGGGAAAAAAGTTTGAAGTTATTTCTGTGAGGTGCAATATTGTTACACAGTATTTTGTATTGTGAGTTACTTATTTTTTTATTAGCTGTAACTGAGACTTGAGAGGCAGCAATTGTTGTCAATTGTGAAAGATTTACTTTGCAAGTAGTACTAAACCTTTCTGATACCTACAGAGAAACCATCTTTTATCTGTTTGTATGGAGGGTGGAAGTAATCATTAAATGATTTTAGATATGTTTGTTCCTACAAGAATTTAAGGGTAACATGTTTTAATATTTATGTGAGCAGTTTGCAGTTTTTGATTTTAAAATTTAACTTGGGTATTAAAATTTACTCTTTATTGATAAGATTTTAAATTTTAATTTGATTCATTTGTTTTACTATAGATATATAATAATAATCTTAAGTGTAAAAAAAAATTAATAAAAATGGTCAACTTTATTGTATTATTTGTAAAATCATTACTTTTTACTATTTTGTGTTATTATCTGTTTATTTGCTAAAACTACTTTTGCAGAATAAAAGTAAAAAAAATCATAAAAAGTTGTATATAAGTGAATATTATTGAAATGTATATAAGTAAATATTAATAAAAATGTATATAAGTTTTTAAGATTTATTGTTTTGCTTTGATTTTTAGTAGTTTAAAAGTTTCTTTCATTCTTTGCTTTTATGTGTAAATTTTAAAGAAAAGTGTTGGTTAGAAATAAAAAAAAAAATGAAAGCATATGTAAATGCATATATATTAATTTAAAACAAAATTATTTGGAATGGAAATGATTGAAGCATGTACATGTTAATTTTGAATGCATTTGTTATACAACAGAATATCATGCTCTACAGAAATCATAACTTTTGTGTTCAATATTTTAAAGAGGAAATTAATTTTTACTTAGGATCAAAAGTTAAAAAAATATGTAGAATTTCACCCTGTTACTATAACAATATTCCATTCCCTGGCTGATTAATATAAGTCTGCTTGATGTTGTTGTAATTTATCTTAAAGGAAGATATTTTATTCTATAACTTCATATATTCTTTTTTTTTTATTTTTGATTTACTGTTAAAGTTAAATTTTACCAAATTTAATGGGTTTTAATCATGTTGTTTTGCATCTTTAGTGATGTTAGTGAATTATGCCTTTATGCTGTTCAAATTTCGAAAAAGGATACATTTGAGATGTCAACAGAATTAGTTTTTAACTTATTAATCATTCATTGTTTAACCTCTTTTTCTGTATGTAAAAGTTAGAGACAAACACAGGTAAACTGTAATTATTAATTTATGTGGTCATGCTTTCAGTTGTTTAACGCAGTTCAATGCCAGTATGAAATTTCACTTACATAATTAAATTCTTGAAAGCTGTATTATCGAGAAATCATTAATGCATCATACTCATCAAAGTTTGTATATATCACTTTCCCAGTTTATTGATTCTATTGAGTAAACTGCTCTGCTTTTGATTAAATTTTGAAGAATTTTGTTATCTTACTTATTCCTTAATATTTTGCATCTTAATTCAAGTTTATCCATTTTTAAATGTTTTCATTTGATTTTAGAATATTTTAAGTTATTCATTCAGAGCTATCCCCTCCCCTAATTTTGTTTGGGGTTTTGGGTACAAATGAAAAACAGACAAAAATATGTCTGACAGAGAGATAATTAATTTTATATCATAAGTTTTATAGACTGAAGTTTTTTGCCTTTAATTTTTTAAAATTTATCCTCTTTGGATCTTTGATTTTACTTTTTTATTTAAAGAAAAAAAGATTTATAATGCATTCCATGCATATATTATTGGTTTGTTAACAAATATTTCTTAATTTTTTTTTAAAGTAAATTGTTTTGTTATTTCACCTGTGAAAATCAATTTAGGTTTATGTTATTTGCCATATAAAAATTTCAACTTCAAATATTAAATTTTTTAATTTAGTGTACAGTCGAATTTTGTTATATCAACCAGCAAAGTTAATATCTGAATAATGTATTTAATTTTATCAGAAGATTGTAGGTTTGTAAGTCAAATGTAATTGTCAGTGTAATACTGTCAGTTATATTTTTACATTCTTAGCAATCACCAGATTAAAACTAGTTAAAAAGTCTATTTACACTGTTTGCTGGGTTATTGAATTTTGCTAAATATTTATTTGTTTAATTCTAATTCATATGCTTTACAGTTTTATAATGAAAAATTGTATACATTGAGAAATCTTTCTTATTTCATTTTTAAAATTTGCGTCAGTGCTTTTCCTTTATATGTAATCTTATGAGTTTTTGTATAAATACTTAAAGTATTTAATTTATGTCTTAAATAATTTTAAAGTGAAAATTTTAGCATAAATGTATGCACATTTAAGGAGAGTAATGTGTCCTGGAAAAGAAAGAAAATTTACAAGTTTTTTATTTCCATAACTAATTTTAGTTCATTCTTAAAAAGCAGAATATACCAAATTTTAGTAAGACTATCCTTTTAAATTATTTGTGCTAGTCCACTTAAGTTCATGTCAAGAATAAATTTTGTGACTGATATTAATCATAGATTCTACTTTATTATATGGATTACTTGTGTGTCTCTTTTATAGGTTTCAGACTTCTGATAATATTAGTTGGTATTTTGAATATTTAAATTTTAGCAGTATCTTAATCGTTACACTTATTGTAATGTTCCCAAAGATTGTAAACATATTATTTTTGGGATTTAGTTTCTGGTATTGAAAAAAAAAATTTGTATCTCTTTTGTAAATATGAAAATACTTTATATGTACATATATATGCATTTGGTTCTTCTATACATGGTATTAAAATGCCGTGATTTGTTTTACAAATTTATCTGGCATATATTAATACATATATATATATATATGTATATGTATATGTATATATATAAATAAATAAATAAATATGTATGTATATGTGTGTATATACATATATATATATATGTATGTATATATATATATGTATATATATATGTATATATGTATATATATATATATATGTATATATGTATATGTATATATGTATATGTATATATATATGTATATGTATATGTATATATATATGTATATGTATATATATATGTATATATATGTATATATATATATATATATATATATGTATATATATATATATATATATATATATATATATATATATATATATATATATATATATATATTGTTAGATAAGTTCTTTTTAAGTTATTTAAAATTAAATAAAACTTGCCATGCCAGTCCTTTAAAATTTTTTTCTTTGTTTGAAATTGTGTGGCAGCTGATGTATGCTCTAAACTTAAGGTGATGGGAGAAAGAGTTGTAAAAAATGTTCTTATAAGAAGTTGTAAATACTGCCTTTAGTCAGTTGCAATGTACAAAATGTGTAGAAATAAAAAAAAATGTAGATTTTTAGTATTTATACTTTTGGTATTTTAATTGAGTTTTTCTCCTTTTTAGTATTTTTTCAATGCTCAACTTTCTTTTTAGTCATACTTGAGCAAAATGGCAATCTCATTGTGTGCAGTTCCTTCTTATGGTATTATGTGATATGTTCTTTATTCTGCTTTCATGGCATAAAATTGTGTCTTGCTCAGTTAGAATTCATTTTTGTATCTCCATTTTTCTTATTTGCTATTCCCGGTTTTAAAAAAATCAGCCTGCAATCAAAGATAAAGTTATTACAATAAACTTTAATAAAATATTTTTAATGTTACAATTCATTCATATAGAGTGTAGGGTGGATTCAAAGTTGTATGTTTATATGGCATTACATAGCTGTTGGTGGTTTTCTTTTCAGTGATTGCTTTGTTTTGCAGCCTAATCAAAGGCCATGTTTATTCCAACTATTGGTTTCATGGAGCACTGCAAAGTGTGTGAAAAATGACACTTATAAGCCCTTAAATTCCTCTTGTTTTTGGATCCTAAAGGAAATATATATGATAAGATTATTTCCTTCTTGAACAACCCAACCTTTGTTTCTTAATAAAAATTTATTTTGATTCCAGAACAATTTATGAGCTCAAAATAAATAAATAAATGTACAATATAATTTCATACATGGAAGTTGCCATTTGTGCACTTTTAATAGCTGTTTATCGTTATACTTCAGATACTTCAATAGTTTTAGTAAAATTTTGTCTGATCTGAGGTAACAAGGATATGTACTCTTAAATAAAATATTCATTATTCATTCTGAAACAACTTGATGATTTTGCTGCCCTACAGCCTTATTTTATTAATATCTCTGTTTTTAAGAAAATTTATTTTAAATTAATCATAATAGAAACTAATGTTTTTCACTTTCTGCCTTTATCAGTACAGTTATATGAGCCGCTCAGAGGCCAATGCAATTAAGTCCAAAACACAAAAATTGAGAAAATTAATGTTTTTTGATACATTAGTTTTTAAAATTCTTGGTTTATTAATTTAATTAGAAAAGTGTATAAAATCTTTTTTCAAGGTGTAAATTCTGCAAAAAAAAAAAAAAAAAAACAAGATATGTACAGGATGTGTAAATAAAAACGTAAGTATTTATTGAAATAATGATAGCATCTTAAAAATTTTAGGACTTATACCTTTTGGCAGCTGAAAAAGATAAGAAATTTATGTAAAAATAATAAAATAACATTTATTGTCATAAGTTTTATGTTTTATGTTTTTCAGTGTTACCAACAAATATCGAAAGAAGAAGAAGAATTTAATTTTTATTTCAAAGTTTATGTAAAAAAAAATATTGATAAAAGGTGGACTTATTCACAATGGCTTATTATACAATATATTCAGAAGCTATTAAAAAAAGGGCTGTCTAACCTAGAAAAAAGTAACCGAGTAAATTCTGTAATACCTAAGAAGATTATTATTTATTTCATCAAAATTTCCAAAAATCCGAAAATATCAAAAAATGGACTTAACCACATTGGCTTCTGAGTGGCTCATATAAAAGTGAAAAATTAATGAAATCACATTTAAAACATGAATTGCTTATTCTTCATGTATTTAAAATATTTCCTTCTTTAGTGGCATCTTAGAAAAATTTTGCAGTCAATAATAAAAACGCTTTATTCCAAAAATCCTTTTAGCAGTTAAAAATGTGGGATGATTCCTTCCTTCAAAACTATAAACCAATATAAGTTCAATATTTCCAAAAGTGATTAAGAATTTGATATGAAGCTCTGTGAAACCAAGATAAAATAGATGCATACCACCAGAATTTGTATAAATGCTATGTCATTTGTAATTTTAAGTTTGGCAGCTATGACCATATATTCAAAACTTTGTGGAAAGGTTATCAAATATATGCTTGTATGCATATAAATAAAAAAAATGATAAATTCTAATTGTTATTTCAAAAATAAATATAATTAAAAACTAATATTAGGCCCAAATAGTCATTCACTCAAGTGAGAAAATTATTAGATACACTTTTATATAAAAAGTAGCTTCCTTCTCCAAACTGAGTGATAAGTTATTGGTTTTATTAAAGTCATAAAAATATAGTATTTTTACCACCTGAATGATGCTGGTATTTATTATTTCTACAATTGTCATGACTGTGCGTAGACTTTCAGGTCCATAAGTGCTCGGTACTTGTACAGAATTTCTATCACATCTTTGGCAATCATATAAATTTCCACTCTAAAGAACATTCATAGTTGCTGTCATCCCTTTAAAAATAAAAAATCAGATTTTGTTATTGAGCTATAGAAAATAAATTTCAAGTGTATATTGGCAAATATATAAAATTGTTCCTAAATGAAAACTAGTAAGTTCTGTATCGAATAGATAAGTTTAAAAAAAAGTATTTCTGTTTATGATGGATTTGTGAGATGTATAAAATTTTCTAATCATGAACTTTGAATGAGCCCCTTTATTTGCAGTCTGAATATAGTCATTGTGTTTTAATTTTTGCAGATTTTAAAATTTTTCCTTTTATACAAGAGGTGGATCATTAGATAAATACTTCATATTAAAATGTATATGTAATGGCTGATATTTTTGTACCAAGATCATGTAGATCATCTTTGACTACAGAATGTATGTGTGTATTTGTGTGTTGATGCATTTGTAAATAAGTCAACTATTGAGATATCATCTCATATTCTTGCAAAGCACTTTTTATTGTTGTCTGATGTGCTCCATCAAGTTGGGTTGTGTATGTTTTGTTGAAAAATGTAAAAAAAGAAAAAAAATACAGATATATTGTCCAGAAAGCAGAATTAAAAAATACTTTACTGTTATCGCTTCATTTTCTCAATGACACATTTCATGAAATCTGATACATTTTCTTTCAGTCTAAACAGCTTAGATCGCTTGTCACTCTGTTATACTTACACTATAATAATATGTTCTCAGTAAGTTGATATCAAGGATTGTTTATATAAACATTAATTGTACTGAAATCTCAAAATAGAAATAAGCTAAATTGACCTCAAACCATTGTTTTGCATCTTCTCAAAAATCATTTTTGTATTAGTGGATGATATTTAAAACTAGCATATACCCCGTCAGTTGACGGGATTAGTAAAATTTTTAAATTTTCAGAATTGTAAAGGTACTCTATGAGGCAGGTAAAAAAGTGGTTTGTTTTTTTTGGGGGGGAGAATTATCTTTCAACAAAAATAATCAATTAAAATTATCACATATGTAAAATGTATGGAAATCATGCAGAAGATATTTAAATAATCTAAAATAAATGATTAAATGAGATAGTTAAAGGAATGATGTCATAATGCTAGAAAAAATTGTTACTTTTACCTATTTATTATGTGATAAATTGATGAATTTAATAGCCTGCTCTTAAAATAGGGATTGATACAATGGCTTTAAATGCTTGAAAAGGGGGGAAAGGTATATCTAACGCTTTAGAGATGACAGTAATTTTTGCTGTGATATGACTCTTATTCATACCCATTTATTTTAGAATCAGATCTATAGTTTAGGAAAAGATAAACTTTACTCGCTTTGAATTTTGCTTACCCTAACTCATCAAAAATCCAATATGGATGCTCTATCCATACCAGGTCCAACCGCTTCATACATTTGAGGACAGACAGACAAATAACTTAGGCTATTATTACATTACGAGAAGAAAGTTTAAGTTATAAAAAGTTGAAAAAATAATAAAACAATTTTGAAAAACAACTTTAGGAATAAGAATTTAAAAGAAAAAGCAGAAAATATTAAATTAATTAGATGTTTAGAAAAATTTGGCTGCGTCGGGGACAGAACCATCAAACCGAGAAGTACGATGATCAAATGGGCAGACCCTCTACCGAACGTGCTAGGCCTATACATGATGAAGGAACTAATTAGAGTATATGAGGTTTGAGTAAACACAGTGCAGTTTAAATATTACGCTTCGTCCTTGCCACCCTATCAAGAATGAATTTAGTATACAATAAGAGGGAGAATAAGACTTGAAATAATAGCATTAAACGCTCGAAAAGGGGGGATGGGGTAGATTTTGAACTCGCTTTGAATTTTGCTAACCCTAACTCATAAAAATCCAATATGGATGTCTGTATCCATTCCAGGTACAACTGCTTCATACATTCGTGGACAGACAACTTAGGCTATTATTATATAGGGTATTTTGTAAATTGCAGTTGATTCAATGATAATTTTTATTTTTTCAATCTCCTCAAAAATGCTTCATTGGCTTCTTCCAATTAAAATTTCAAGGAGTAAAAGTATGTCAGACAAGTTAGTAGCCAACAAAGGCAGGAATTTATTAAAATATAATACAAATTAAATTTTTATATTCAATAAAAAGTGATAAAATTTGGGATTTAAATATGAAACATTAAATATTTTATTTTAGTAAAAGTTTTACAAAAATAGATTACAAAATATTAACAACAAAATATATTAAAACTATATTTTATAGTAGATAAAGTCTATAAAAACAGAATAAAACAGGTGGGCAAACACTGGCCTGATAATGAAATTTGGTAGCCTGTGACAGAATTAATAAAACTCAAATCATAATTCAGGATGCATTTATTATAGTAAATATAATATTTGGTAGATTAATTAATTGTTTATAACTTCTATAGTTAATTTCTGATTAATAACAAAAAAATTATATTAATTGTTTTAATTTTCCCACAATATTTACAGTTAAACCTTGTTAAAACTACACCATCAGTTCTGACCATAATTTGGCACTATGAGTTGGCAGTATATCAAAATTATGGGCTTGCCTATTGACAAAATTTAGGTAAATCATGTATTCTCTGCAAATGGTTCACAATTATATATATACATGCATTTAGTAAAACATGTATTAGTATTTTATAATAATTGCAATTTAATTTAAGTACTTTTTAATGGAAACACTTATTCTAAAATTTTACTTGTTTAACATTTTTGAAGAATTTTTTCAACGCTATAGAATTTGTTAATCATTCTAAAATTGTTAATATCTTTTCTAATATTACTCATATTTATTATTAAAAATCTTTGGTTCCTCTTGTTTAGTGTGTCAGGATTGAAATTTTGTAAAACGGTTGTCTGTGTTATTCTACTCTTAACTGAGTAACACTATACATTGTCTCAGTTCTTTTTATGAAACCTTCCTAATGAAAACTACACTTTTGGATCCCCAGTTGTTGTATAGTATTACTGTGGCAGACAAGATAACAACCTATGCACCAAATCAAAAGATGTGAGTTTTGAAACTAATTTGGATCAAATAAATATTCGAACATGTCTGCCCATCAACTCAAGGAAATAACTGATCTCTTAAAAGAAATTTTCTCAGTAATCATTTCTGAATATGTTCTACAGATCACTAAAGCTTGTATATTATCTATCAGTCTAAATGTCATCTCTGTTCTTCATAATACCATGTTTGTTGGAATTTCAAAAATATCTTTATCAGTCTATTGTGAGTCTTAGATTACTTTTATTTCTAAAAGTTCTAAAAAACACAAATTTATTTAAACACTTTAAAATAGTTAGGTAGAAATAGTATGCACTATTGAGACAAAAATGATAAGGGTGAAATTAGAATGGTACAGAAAAAAAGAAAAAGGATCATGCAATTTCACATTTGCTTTTCTTGACTGGTGTTGCAATGTAGTTAATTATGCAAATGAAAACACTTCTTTTCAAACACAAAAAAGCTTATTTTATACAACACAAAAACAAGTATGACATAAAAATTTGCATGTGCGAAACAAAATGAAAAACGGACAGCATTCCAGCTGCCAATGTTTTGTTCCGGATGCACCGGAACAACTGGTAAATATGATTAGTTTTAAGTTGTTCTTGAATTGGCTCTTTAAAAAATTTATAATATTAAGTCCTATATAGAAGATTTGTTCACATGCCTATATAGCGCAACATTTATTTGGTTATTTGCTATTTTTAAATTTGAATTTTCAGTGAGCTGCTATAACAAATGTGCTTGGAATCACTTTTGTTGAAAGTAGCACTCTTGAAAATTTGAATGAACATACTGAATAAGGGAGCTGTTATAAGTTCCAAATCCATCTTTGTCACACGGGTTATTGCATTTTTTACTAAGCTATGTGGATTAATTAATCAATAGAAGTAAGTCATTGAATAGAACTATCAATCATTGATCACTACTAATCAAAACTGTTTTAAACTCACATTTATACTTCATAACTGAAACAGTGAGAAGACAACTATGATGGTTATATTACATGGTTATATGCATGTTTTTTCCAAATACTTCACTATAATTATAATGTACATCGATTTTTTTCAATATAAAGGTGCACTCTTAATGAACTAATTTTTAAATAGCATGTTAGGTAAATAACTATGAAACTTATGTGTCAGAGTTTTAGGCATGTAGTTGATATGGGGCATATATTCTTCAGCACTCTTTGTTTTGAGCATTGTGTAATCGCAAATCAGGGATAAAATCAACATTTTCAGTAAAAAATGTATGTCTATCAGAGTTCTGAATTTATCCTACATTTTTTTTCTTCTAATTTGTGACAGGCTCTTGTGCCTTACCATTTCTCTTTTAAATTCTGCACTAATGAATATCTATATTTCAACTTCCTTTGCTGCACATAAGATAACAAGATTTGTCTCTTTACTGACTGTTTTTTAAACTGGGAACTTAAGTTTTAACATGTGACTGTTGTCAATAGACAGCAGCATCTAGTGGTTTCTGAATGTTTTATTTGTAAGTGCTTAAACTTAAGTCCAATATAGTTCAACATTATTTGTAAAATGCTGGAGTAAATGAATAAAGGATAAAATAGTCTAAAACAGCTTGTGAGGAATCATTAAATAAAAGGAAAAGAAAATATATACATACATAAAATTAAATTTTTAAAACTATTTTTCAACTGATGTAACCTATATTTACACATCTAGATTTTTTTTAAAGCATGTAATGTTTGTTATCCCCCCCCATATTAAAAAGGTAAAAGTTAGTATTACACTCAAGATATCTGAATACATTTTGCATTATCAATAAAATTTCTTTCACAAATGCAATTGATAGAGCAATTTCTTTACGGTGTGTATCATTAAACTCATACATTATTTATATATTAGATGCATATATGTTATTATATGTAGGTCAAATTAGAAATTAAAAGTTATGAAAAAGCCTATTTTTTTATTATTTTAAAATTTAAAAGTATGACAATAAATTAATGTATAAGTCATAATATACATATAGTTACATCAGTAGATGTATCATACGGCACAATGCGAAAGTAATTTTTCTGTTTAAAATCAGCCACAACTGACTACTTTTTATCAACACTAAACATCTTTTACCTTTTGTCCTGACATTTATTCCCCAAATGGAAGTAGATAATTCCTGGCCGGGGAACATTCTCTGGAATGACAAGGCCTATTTTTATCTCAGTAGAACTGTAAACAAAGTATTGTCAAACTTGGGCCTTGGTAAATCAACACGTCTTTCCATTCACACAATTCCATTACATTGGTCTAAGTTACTGACTGGTGTAATCTCACTTTTATGCCTCTTCTACACCATGGCCAATTGTTCACCACTACAGTATTGACCCTTATGCCGACCTTGGATGATGGTTTATGGGTTGCATCCACACATTGGGCCACTAAATGAGCTGAGTATGTAGATACATCCATAGAGTCTACTGTGCGCTTTACAGGGTGTCTGCCAAAATAAAATTTTTCAAATCCATGACTTTCCCTGATTTTAGCAGATCATTTTCCATGACTTTAAAAATAATTTATTAAAGTATATATGAATAAAACTTCGGATGTACATACAAATAAAATATATGCTTTTAGAGAAATTACAAGAACTTATGATAAAAAATACTTTATAAATGTTTATAAACTCATATATATATATATAAATTGTTGTAGTACCTACATACCTAAGTTACCATAAGTTTAATCATATAGCAATTTTCTGAATGCAATCAAAAAATTTCCAATTTTATTCAGGGACTTAGGTATTATTGAGGTGACCATGAATAATAGCCAAACACAATAACCCTATAATGTTTATATGTAATAGCCCTAAAGATACATATATTTTGTAAAAATTCTTAACTAATTTTCTATAATTTAAGAAAAAATCAGAATATTCTTATATATTTACCCACCTATTAAGCTTGCTTGTTTTGAGTTTCCTTGGCGAACAAGTTTTATTTGGAAATATGGTCAATGGGATAATACATAAGTACCAAACTCAGTAACTTTAGCTAAATGACAAGTAAAAATATTATTAAATAATTCAATGCAATGATTTTGCAAAAATATTTAGTGCCTCACAATCAGTAATAATTATTAACATTTCTATATAAATCTCAAAATTTAATGCCTCAAAATAAAAATCTCTTATTTACTGAAACGCCTAGTAACTCTTTACGTTAAAGATTTCCTATTTTCCTCCAAAGTATGAATTTTCGAACTGCTGTGAACATCCATGCCAGCAGTGGGATTCAAACACACGAACTTACGTACCGAAGAGCAGCGCCCTACCCATTTAGCCATCGATCAGCCGAATGGGTAGGGCGTTGCTCTTCGGGCAGCCTGATATTTGTTATGGCATTGTTTATCCCACACCCACTGTTACTACTGCTTTGCCATTCTAAAACCAGTTCTTCCATGCTTAACAAATTACTCCCTTTATATTTTAAGTGAGCTATATAAGCTATCATAATATTTAATTGGAAATTAAAAGCAAAAATAATTAAATTAATTGTAATAAAATTTGTATTAATTCTAAAATTTATTAGTGACCAACAAATTGCCTGCTTTTTGTTTCCATGTTTAAAATTCAAATATAGTTTCTTTCTGAGGAGTATATATAAATAATAGCTTTACATACGCGGGGTTGCACGGGTATACACTTAATAAGGTTTACTTGTATATTATGTAAACTTGTATTTTATTCCAGGCGATCCCCTCTTCACCCATGCTGATGTTTGCATTGATTTGTGTTCCTAATATTTTAATCAAGAATCTTACCTAGGTTTGGAGGATTTTTAAAATCTTTTCCAATTCATGTTTTGATAAGGGTTATAGTAAATATATCAAAAACTACATAGAGTTTCTAAGACAGCATTTTTTTCATTATTTTTCACCTAGGACGCACCGTCTTCGAGATATTTAAAATTTTATACATTCATTAAAAATTCCTGTGTTCTGAAAAATTCGCAGGTTAATGTGTCTATGATTTGGAGGATTTTTAAAATCTTTTCCAATTTATATTTTTATAAAGGTTATACTAAATATATCGAAAACTATATAGAGTTCCTAAGACAGCATTTGTTTCGTTATTTTTCACCTAGGACACACCGATTCCGAGATATTTGCAATTTTATATATTTATTAAACTTTTCTGTGTTCTCAAAATTTCGCAGGTTTATGTGTCTCTGATTTGTAGGATTTTTAAAATCTTTTACAATTCATGTTTTGATAAGAGTTATAGTAAATATATCGAAAACTATATAGAGTTCTTAAGACAGCATTTTTTTCGTTATTTTTCACCTAGGACGCACCGTTTCCGAGATATTTGCAATTTTATACATTTATTAAATTTTCCTGTGTTCTGAAAATTTCGCTGGTTAATGTGTCTATGATTTGGAGGATTTTTAAAATCTTTTCCAATTCATATTTTTATAAGGGTTATAATAAATATATCGAAAACTATATAGAGTTCCTAAGACCGCATTTTTTTCGTTATTTTTCACCTATGACGCACCGTTTTCGAGATATTTAAAATTTTATACATTCATTAAACTTTCCTGTGTTCTGAAAATTGTGCTGGTTAATGTGTCTATGATTTGGAAGATTTTTAAAATCTTTTCCAATTCATGTTTTGATAAGAGATATAGTAAATATATCGAAAACTATATAGAGTTCCTAAGACAGCATTTTTTTCGTTATTTTTCACCTAGGACGCACCGTTTCCGAGATATTTGCAATTTTATATATTTTTAAATTTTCCTGTGTTCTGAAAAATTCGCAGGTTAATGTGTCTATGATTTGGAGGATTTTTAAAATCTTTTACAATTCATATTTTTATAAGGGTTATAATAAATATATCGAAAACTATATAATGTTCCTAACACCGCATTTTTTTCGTTATTCTTCACCTATGACGCACCGTTTTCGAGATATTTAAAATTTTATACATTTATTAAACTTTCCTGTGTTCTCAAAAATTCGCAGGTTAATGTGTCTATGATTTGGAGGATTTTTAAAATCTTTTACAATTGATGTTTTGATAAGAGTTATAGTAAATATATCGAAAACTATATAGAGTTCCTAAGACAGCATTTTTTTCGTTATTTTTCACCTAGGACGCACCGTTTCCGAGATATTTGCAATTTTATATATTTATTAAATTTTCCTGTGTTCTGCAAAATTCGCAGGTTAATGTGTCTATGATTTGGAGGATTTTTAAAATTTTTTCCAATTCATGTTTTTATAAGGGTTATAATAAATATATCGAAAACTATATATGGTCCCTAAGACAGCATTTTTTTCGTTATTTTTCACCTAGGACGCACCGTTTTCGAGATATTTAAAATTTTATACATTTATTAAATTTTCCTGTGTTCTCAAAAATTCGCAGGTTATCGTGTCTATCATTTTTAGGATTTTTAAAATCTTTTACAATTGATGTTTTGATTAGAGTTATAGTAAATATATCGAAAACTATATAGAGCTCCTAAGACACCATTTTTTTCGTTATTTTTCCCCTAGGAAGCACCGTTTCCGAGATATTTGCAATTTTATTTATTTATTAATTTTTCCTGTGTTCTGAAAAATTCGCTGGTTAATGTGTCTATGATTTGGAGGATTTTTAAAATCTTTTCCAATTCATGTTTTTATAAGGGTTATAATAAATATATCGAAAACTATATAGGGTTCCTAAGACAGCATTTTTTTCGTTATTTTTCACCTAGGACGCACCGTTTTCGAGATATTTAAAATTTTATACATTCATTAAACTTTCCTGTGTTCTGAAAATTTCGCTGGTTAATGTGTCTATGATTTGGAGGATTTTTAAAATCTTTTCCAATTCATGTTTTGATAAGAGTTATAGTAAATATATCGAAAACTACATACATTTCCTAAGACAGCATTTTTTTCGTTATTTTTCACCTAGGACGCACCGTTTTCGAGATATTTAAAATTTTATACATTTATTAAATTTTCCTGTGTTCTGCAAAATTCGCAGGTTAAAGTGTCCATGATTTGGAGGATTTTTAAAATCTTTTACAATTCATGTTTTGATAAGAGTTATAGTAAATATATCGAAAACTATATAGAGTTCCTAAGACAGCATTTTTTTCGTTATTTTTCACCTAGGACGCACCGTTTCCGAGATATTTAAAATTTTATACATTCATTAAATTTTCCTGTGTTCTCAAAAATTCGCAGGTTAATGTGTCTATGATTTGGAGGATTTTTAAAATCTTTTACAATTGATGTTTTGATTAGAGTTATAGTAAATATATCGAAAACTATATAGAGCTCCTAAGACACCATTTTTTTCGTTATTTTTCACCTAGGACGCACCGTTTCCGAGATATTTAAAATTTTATATATTTATTAAATTTTCCTGTGTTCTCAAAAATTCGCAGGTTAACGTGTCTCTGATTTTTAGGATTTTTAAAATCTTTTACAATTGATGTTTTGATAAGAGTTATAGTAAATATATCGAAAACTATATAGAGCTCCTAAGACAGCATTTTTTTCGTTATTTTTCACCTAGGACGCACCGTTTCCGAGATATTTGCAAATTTATATATTTATTAAATTTTCCTGTGTTCTGCAAAATTCGCAGGTTAATGTGTCTATGATTTGGAGGATTTTTAAAATCTTTTACAATTCATGTTTTGATAAGAGTTATAGTAAATATATCGAAAACTATATAGAGCTCCTAAGACAGCATTTTTTTCGTTATTTTTCACCTAGGACGCACCGTTTCCGAGATATTTAAAATTTTATACATTCATTAAATTTTCCTGTTTTCTCAAAAATTCGCAGGTTAACGTGTCTATCATTTTTAGGATTTTTAAAATCTTTTCCAATTCATATTTTAATAAAGGTTATAATAAATATATCGAAAACTATATAGGGTTCCTAAGACCGCATTTTTTTCGTTATTTTTCACCTAGGACGCACCGTTTTCGAGATATTTAAAATTTTATATATTTATTAAATTTTCCTGTGTTCTCAAAAATTCGCAGGTTAATGTGTCTATGATTTGGAGGATTTTTAAAATCTTTTCCAATTCATATTTTTATAAAGGTTATAATAAATATATCGAAAACTATATAGAGTTCCTAAGACAGCATTTTTTTCGTTATTTTTCACCTAGGACGCACCGTTTTCGAGATATTTAAAATTTTATACATTTATTAAACTTTCCTGTGTTCTCAAAAATTCGCAGGTTAATGTGTCTATGATTTGGAGGATTTTTAAAATCTTTTACAATTCATGTTTTGATAAGAGTTATAGTAAATATATCGAAAACTATATAGAGTTCCTAAGACAGCATTTTTTTCGTTATTTTTCACCTAGGACGCACCGTTTCCGAGATATTTGCAATTTTATAAATTTATTAAATTTTCCTGTGTTCTCAAAAATTCGCAGGTTAATGTGTCTATGATTTGGAGGATTTTTAAAATCTTTTCCAATTCATATTTTTATAAAGGTTATAATAAATATATCGAAAACTATATAGAGTTCCTAAGACAGCATTTTTTTCGTTATTTTTCACCTAGGACGCACCGTTTCCGAGATATTTGCAATTTTATACATTCATTAAATTTTCCTGTGTTCTCAAAAATTCGCAGGTTAATGTGTCTATAATTTGGAGGATTTTTAAAATCTTTTCCAATTCATATTTTTATAAAGGTTATAATAAATATATCGAAAACTATATAGGGTTCCTATGACCGCATTTTTTTCGTTATTTTTCACCTAGGACGCACCGTTTTCGAGATATTTAAAATTTTATACATTCATTAAACTTTCCTGTGTTCTCAAAAATTCGCAGGTTAATGTGTCTCTGATTTTTAGGATTTTTAAAATCTTTTACAATTCATGTTTTGATAAGAGTTATAGTAAATATATCGAAAACTATATAGAGTTCTTAAGACAGCATTTTTTTCGTTATTTTTCACCTAGGACGCACCGTTTCCGAGATATTTAAAATTTTATATATTTATTAATTTTTCCTGTGTTCTGCAAAATTCGCAGGTTAATGTGTCTATGATTTGGAGGATTTTTAAAATCTTTTCCAATTCATGTTTTTATAAGGGTTATAATAAATATATCGAAAACTATATAGGGTTCCTAACACCGCATTTTTTTCGTTATTTTTCACCTATGACGCACCGTTTTCGAGATATTTAAAATTTTATACATTTATTAAACTTTCCTGTGTTCTCAAAAATTCGCAGGTTAACGTGTCTTTCATTTTTAGGATTTTTAAAATATTTTACAATTGATGTTTTGATAAGAGTTATAGTAAATATATCGAAAACTATATAGAGTTCCTAAGACAGCATTTTTTTCGTTATTTTTCCCCTAGGACGCACCGTTTCCGAGATATTTGCAAATTTATATATTTATTAAATTTTCCTGTGTTCTGCAAAATTCGCAGGTTAATGTGTCTATGATTTGGAGGATTTTTAAAATCTTTTACAATTCATGTTTTGATAAGAGTTATAGTAAATATATCGAAAACTATATAGAGTTCCTAAGACCGCATTTTTTTCGTTATTTTTCACCTAGGACGCACCGTTTCCGAGATATTTGCAATTTTATATATTTATTAAACTTTCCTGTGTTCTCAAAAATTCGCAGGTTAATGTGTCTATGATTTGGAGGATTTTTAAAATCTTTTACAATTCATATTTTTATAAGGGTTATAGTAAATATATCGAAAAACTATATAGAGTCCTAAGACAGCATTTTTTTCTTATTTTTTCACCTAGGACGCACCGTTTTCCAGATATTTGCAATTTTATATTTATTAAATTTTCCTGTGTTCTCAAAAATTCGCAGGTTAATGTGTCTATGATTTGGAGGATTTTTAAAATCTTTTACAATTGATGTTTTGATAAGAGTTATAGTAAATATATCGAAAACTATATAGAGCTCCTAAGACAGCATTTTTTTCGTTATTTTTCACCTAGGACGCACCGTTTCCGAGATATTTGCAAATTTATATATTTATTAAATTTTCCTGTGTTCTGCAAAATTCGCAGGTTAATGTGTCTATGATTTGGAGGATTTTTAAAATCTTTTCCAATTCATGTTTTTATAAGGGTTATAATAAATATATCGAAAACTATATATGGTCCCTAAGACAGCATTTTTTTCGTTATTTTTCACCTAGGACGCACCGTTTTCGAGATATTTAAAATTTTATACATTCATTAAATTTTCCTGTTTTCTCAAAAATTCGCAGGTTAATGTGTCTATGATTTGGAGGATTTTTAAAATCTTTTACAATTCATGTTTTGATAAGAGTTATAGTAAATATATCGAAAACTATATAGAGTTCCTAAGACAGCATTTTTTTCGTTATTTTTCACCTAGGACGCACCGTTTCCGAGATATTTGCAAATTTATATATTTATTAAATTTTCCTGTGTTCTGCAAAATTCGCAGGTTAATTTGTCTATGATTTGGAGGATTTTTAATATCTTTTCCAATTCATACTTTTATAAAGGTTATAATAAATATATCGAAAACTATATAGGGTTCCTAACACCGCATTTTTTTTCGTTATTTTTCACCTATGACGCACCGTTTTCGAGATATTTAAAATTTTATACATTCATTAAACTTTCCTGTGTTCTCAAAAATTCGCAGGTTAATGTGTCTCTGATTTTTAGGATTTTTAAAATCTTTTACAATTCATGTTTTGATAAGAGTTATAGTAAATATATCGAAAACTATATAGAGTTCCTAAGACAGCATTTTTTTCGTTATTTTTCACCTAGGACGCACCGTTTCCGAGATATTTGCAATTTTATATATTTATTAAATTTTCCTGTGTTCTGAAAAATTCGCAGGTTAATGTGTCTATGATTTGGAGGATTTTTAAAATCTTTTCCAATTCATATTTTTATAAAGGTTATAATAAATATATCGAAAACTATATAGGGTTCCTAAGACAGCATTTTTTTCGTTATTTTTCACCTAGGACGCACCGTTTCCGAGATATTTGCAATTTTATATATTTATTAAACTTTCCTGTGTTCTGAAAAATTCGCAGGTTAATGTGTCTATGATTTTTAGGATTTTTAAAATATTTTACAATTCATGTTTTGATAAGAGTTATAGTAAATATATCGAAAACTATATAGAGTTCCTAAGACAGCATTTTTTTCGTTATTTTTCACCTAGGACGCACCGTTTCCGAGATATTTGCAATTTTATATATTTATTAAATTTTCCTGTGTTCTGAAAAATTCGCAGGTTAATGTGTCTATAATTTGGAGGATTTTTAAAATCTTTTCCAATTCATATTTTTATAAAGGTTATAATAAATATATCGAAAACTATATAGGGTTCCTATGACCGCATTTTTTTCGTTATTTTTCACCTAGGACGCACCGTTTCCGAGATATTTGCAATTTTATATATTTATTAAATTTTCCTGTGTTCTGAAAAATTCGCAGGTTAATGTGTCTATGATTTGGAGGATTTTTAAAATCTTTTACAATTCATGTTTTGATAAGAGTTATAGTAAATATATCGAAAACTATATAGAGTTCCTAAGACAGCATTTTTTTCGTTATTTTTCACCTAGGACGCACCGTTTCCGAGATATTTAAAATTTTATACATTTATTAAACTTTCCTGTGTTCTCAAAAATTCGCAGGTTAATGTGTCTATGATTTGGAGGATTTTTAAAATCTTTTCCAATTCATATTTTTATAAAGGTTATAGTAAATATATCGAAAACTATATAGAGCTCCTAAGACAGCATTTTTTTCGTTATTTTTCACCTAGGACGCACCGTTTCCGAGATATTTGCAATTTTATATATTTATTAAATTTTCCTGTGTTCTGCAAAATTCGCAGGTTAAAGTGTCCATGATTTGGAGGATTTTTAAAATCTTTTACAATTCATGTTTTGATAAGAGTTATAGTAAATATATCGAAAACTATATAGAGTTCCTAAGACAGCATTTTTTTCGTTATTTTTCACCTAGGACGCACCGTTTTCCAGATATTTGCAATTTTATACATTCATTAAATTTTCCTGTGTTCTCAAAAATTCGCAGGTTAATGTGTCTATGATTTGGAGGATTTTTAAAATCTTTTACAATTCATGTTTCGATAAGAGTTATACTAAATATATCGAAAACTATATAGAGTTCCTAAGACAGCATTTTTTTCGTTATTTTTCACCTAGGACGCACCGTTTTCGAGATATTTAAAATTTTATACATTCATTAAATTTTCCTGTGTTCTCAAAAATTCGCAGGTTAATGTGTCTATGATTTGGAGGATTTTTAAAATCTTTTACAATTCATGTTTTGATAAGAGTTATAGTAAATATATCGAAAACTATATAGGGTTCCTAAGACAGCATTTTTTTCGTTATTTTTCACCTAGGACGCACCGTTTTCGAGATATTTAAAATTTTATATATTTATTAAACTTTCCTGTGTTCTCAAAAATTCGCAGGTTAATGTGTCTATGATTTGGAGGATTTTTATAATCTTTTCCAATTCATATTTTTATAAGGGTTATAATAAATATATCGAAAACTATATAGAGTTCCTAAGACAGCATTTTTTTTCGTTATTTTTCACCTAGGACGCACCGTTTTCGAGATATTTAAAATTTTATACATTCATTAATCTTTCCTGTGTTCTCAAAATTTCGCAGGTTAATGTGTCTCTGAGTTTTAGGATTTTTAAAATCTTTTACAATTCATGTTTTGATAAGAGTTATAGTAAATATATCGAAAACTATATAGAGTTCCTAAGACAGCATTTTTTTCGTTATTTTTCACCTAGGACGCACCGTTTCCGAGATATTTGCAAATTTATATATTTATTAAATTTTCCTGTGTTCTGCAAAATTCGCAGGTTAAAGTGTCCATGATTTGGAGGATTTTTAAAATCTTTTACAATTCATGTTTTCATAAGAGTTATAGTAAATATATCGAAAACTATATAGAGTCCCTAAGACAGCATTTTTTTCGTTATTTTTCACCTAGGACGCACCGTTTCCGAGATATTTGCAATTTTATATATTTATTAAATTTTCCTGTGTTCTGCAAAATTCGCAGGTTAATGTGTCTATGATTTGGAGGATTTTTAAAATCATTTCCAATTCATATTTTTATAAAGGTTATAATAAATATATCGAAAACTATATAGGGTTCCTAAGACCGCATTTTTTTCGTTATTTTTCACCTAGGACGCACCGTTTCCGAGATATTTGCAAATTTATATATTTATTAAATTTTCCTGTGTTCTGCAAAATTCGCAGGTTAATGTGTCTATGATTTGGAGGATTTTTAAAATCTTTTCCAATTCATGTTTTTATAAGGGTTATAATAAATATATCGAAAACTATATAGGGTTCCTAAGACAGCATTTTTTTCGTTATTTTTCACCTAGGACGCACCGTTTTCGAGATATTTAAAATTTTATACATTCATTAAATTTTCCTGTTTTCTCAAAAATTCGCAGGTTAACGTGTCTATCATTTTTAGGATTTTTAAAATCTTTTACAATTGATGTTTTGAAAAGAGTTATAGTAAATATATCGAAAACTATATAGAGCTCCTAAGACAGCATTTTTTTCGTTATTTTTCACCTAGGACGCACCGTTTCCGAGATATTTGCAATTTTATATATTTATTAAATTTTCCTGTGTTCTGAAAAATTCGCAGGTTAATGTGTCTATAATTTGGAGGATTTTTAAAATCTTTTCCAATTCATATTTTTATAAAGGTTATAATAAATATATCGAAAACTATATAGGGTTCCTATGACCGCATTTTTTTCGTTATTTTTCACCTAGGACGCACCGTTTTCGAGATATTTAAAATTTTATACATTCATTAAACTTTCCTGTGTTCTCAAAATTTCGCAGGTTCCCCCCAACCCCCCCCCCCCCCCCCCCCCCCCCCCCCCCCCCCCCCCCCCCCCCCCCCCCCCCCCCCCCCCACCCCCCCCTGTCTCTGAGTTTTAGGATTTTTAAAATCTTTTACAATTCATATTAAAAGAGTTATAGTAAATATATCGAAAACTATATAGAGTTCTTAAGACAGCATTTTTTTCGTTATTTTTCACCTAGGACGCACCGTTTTCGAGATATTTAAAATTTTTTTACATTCATTAAATTTTCCTGTGTTCTGAAAAATTAGCAGGTTAATGTGTCTATAATTTGGAGGATTTTTAAAATCTTTTCCAATTCATATTTTTATAAAGGTTATAATAAATATATCGAAAACTATATAGGGTTCCTATGACCGCATTTTTTTCGTTATTTTTCACCTAGGACGCACCGTTTTCGAGATATTTAAAATTTTATACATTCATTAAACTTTCCTGTGTTCTCAAAATTTCGCAGGTTAATGTGTCTCTGAGTTTTAGGATTTTTAAAATCTTTTACCTTTCATGTTTTGATAAGAGTTATAGTAAATATATCGAAAACTATATAGAGTTCCTAAGACAGCATTTTTTTCGTTATTTTTCACCTAGGACGCACCGTTTCCGAGATATTTGCAATTTTATATATTTATTAAATTTTCCTGTGTTCTGAAAAATTCGCAGGTTAATGTGTCTATGATTTGGAGGATTTTTAAAATCTTTTCCAATTCATATTTTTATAAGGGTTATAATAAATATATCGAAAACTATATAGGGTTCCTAACACCGCATTTTTTTTTCGTTATTTTTCACCTATGACGCACCGTTTTCGAGATATTTAAAATTTTATACATTTATTAAACTTTCCTGTGTTCTCAAAAATTCGCAGGTTAATGTGTCTCTGATTTTTAGGATTTTTAAAATCTTTTACAATTCATGTTTTGATAAGAGTTATAGTAAATATATCGAAAACTATATAGAGTTCCTAAGACAGCATTTTTTTCGTTATTTTTCACCTAGGACGCACCGTTTCCGAGATATTTGCAATTTTATATATTTTTTAAATTTTCCTGTGTTCTGAAAAATTCGCAGGTTAATGTGTCTATGATTTGGAGGATTTTTAAAATCTTTTCCAATTCATATTTTTATAAGGGTTATAATAAATATATCGAAAACTATATAGGGTTCCTAACACCGCATTTTTTTTCGTTATTTTTCACCTATGACGCACCGTTTTCGAGATATTTAAAATTTTATACATTTATTAAACTTTCCTGTGTTCTCAAAAATTCGCAGGTTAATGTGTCTCTGATTTTTAGGATTTTTAAAATCTTTTACAATTCATGTTTTGATAAGAGTTATAGTAAATATATCGAAAACTATATAGAGTTCCTAAGACAGCATTTTTTTCGTTATTTTTCACCTAGGACGCACCGTTTCCGAGATATTTGAAAATTTTATACATTCATTAAATTTTCCTGTTTTCTCAAAAATTCGCAGGTTAATGTGTCTATGATTTGGAGGATTTTTAAAATCTTTTCCAATTCATATTTTTATAAGGGTTATAATAAATATATCGAAAACTATATAGGGTTCCTAAGACAGCATTTTTTTCGTTATTTTTCACCTAGGACGCACCGTTTTCGAGATATTTAAAATTTTATACATTTATTAAACTTTCCTGTGTTCTCAAAAATTCGCAGGTTAATGTGTCTCTGATTTTTAGGATTTTTAAAATCTTTTACAATTCATGTTTTGATAAGAGTTATAGTAAATATATCGAAAACTATATAGAGTTCCTAAGACAGCATTTTTTTCGTTATTTTTCACCTAGGACGCACCGTTTCCGAGATATTTGAAATTTTATATATTTATTAATTTTTCCTGTGTTCTGAAAAATTCGCTGGTTAATGTGTCTATGATTTGGAGGATTTTTAAAATCTTTTCCAATTCATATTTTTATAAGGGTTATAATAAATATATCGAAAACTATATAGGGTTCCTAACACCGCATTTTTTTTCGTTATTTTTCACCTATGACGCACCGTTTTCGAGATATTTAAAATTTTATACATTTATTAAACTTTCCTGTGTTCTCAAAAATTCGCAGGTTAATGTGTCTCTGATTTTTAGGATTTTTAAAATCTTTTACAATTCATGTTTCGATAAGAGTTATACTAAATATATCGAAAACTATATAGAGTTCCTAAGACAGCATTTTTTTCGTTATTTTTCACCTAGGACGCACCGTTTCCGAGATATTTGCAAATTTATATATTTATTAAATTTTCCTGTGTTCTGCAAAATTCGCAGGTTAATGTGTCTATGATTTGGAGGATTTTTAAAATCTTTTCCAATTCATGTTTTTATAAGGGTTATAATAAATATATCGAAAACTATATATGGTCCCTAAGCCAGCATTTTTTTCGTTATTTTTCACCTAGGACGCACCGTTTTCGAGATATTTAAAATTTTATACATTCATTAAACTTTCCTGTGTTCTCAAAAATTCGCAGGTTAATGTGTCTCTGAGTTTTAGGATTTTTAAAATCTTTTACATTTCATGTTTTGATAAGAGTTATAGTAAATATATCGAAAACTATATAGAGTTCCTAAGACAGCATTTTTTTTCGATATTTTTCACCTAGGACGCACCGTTTCCGAGATATTTGCATTTTTATATATTTATTAAATTTTCCTGTGTTCTGAAAAATTAGCAGGTTAATGTGTCTATAATTTGGAGGATTTTTAAAATCTTTTCCAATTCATATTTTTATAAAGGTTATAATAAATATATCGAAAACTATATAGGGTTCCTATGACCGCATTTTTTTCGTTATTTTTCACCTAGGACGCACCGTTTTCGAGATATTTAAAATTTTATACATTCATTAAATTTTCCTGTGTTCTCAAAAATTCGCAGGTTATCGTGTCTATCATTTTTAGGATTTTTAAAATCTTTTACAATTGATGTTTTGATAAGAGTTATAGTAAATATATCGAAAACTATATAGAGCTCCTAAGACAGCATTTTTTTCGTTATTTTTCACCTAGGACGCACCGTTTCCGAGATATTTGCAATTTTATATATTTATTAAATTTTCCTGTGTTCTGAAAAATTCGCTGGTTAATGTGTCTATGATTTGGAGGATTTTTAAAATCTTTTCCAATTCATATTTTTATAAAGGTTATAATAAATATATCGAAAACTATATAGGGTTCCTAAGACAGCATTTTTTTCGTTATTTTTCACCTAGGACGCACCGTTTTCGAGATATTTAAAATTTTATACATTCATTAAACTTTCCTGTGTTCTCAAAAATTCGCAGGTTAATGTGTCTCTGATTTTTAGGATTTTTAAAATCTTTTACAATTCATGTTTTGATAAGAGTTATAGTAAATATATCGAAAACTATATAGAGTTCCTAAGACAGCATTTTTTTCGTTATTTTTCACCTAGGACGCACCGTTTCCGAGATATTTAAAATTTTATATATTTATTAATTTTTCCTGTGTTCTGAAAAATTCGCAGGTTAATGTGTCTATGATTTGGAGGATTTTTAAAATCTTTTCCAATTCATATTTTTATAAGGGTTATAATAAATATATCGAAAACTATATAGGGTTCTTAAGACAGCATTTTTTTTCGTTATTTTTCACCTAGGACGCACCGTTTCCGAGATATTTAAAATTTTATATATTTATTAAATTTTCCTGTGTTCTCAAAAATTCGCAGGTTAACGTGTCTCTGATTTTTAGGATTTTTAAAATCTTTTACAATTCATGTTTTCATAAGAGTTATAGTAAATATATCGAAAACTATATAGAGTTCCTAAGACAGCATTTTTTTCGTTATTTTTCACCTAGGACGCACCGTTTCCGAGATATTTGCAATTTTATATATTTATTAAATTTTCCTGTGTTCTGAAAAATTCGCAGGTTAATGTGTCTATAATTTGGAGGATTTTTAAAATCTTTTCCAATTCATATTTTTATAAAGGTTATAGTAAATATATCGAAAACTATATAGAGTTCCTAAGACAGCATTTTTTTCGTTATTTTTCACCTAGGACGCACCGTTTCCGAGATATTTAAAACTTTATACATTTATTAAATTTTCCTGTGTTCTCAAAAATTCGCAGGTTATCGTGTCTATCATTTTTAGGATTTTTAAAATCTTTTACAATTCATGTTTTGATAAGAGTTATAGTAAATATATCGAAAACTATATAGAGTTCCTAAGACAGCATTTTTTTCGTTATTTTTCACCTAGGACGCACCGTTTCCGAGATATTTGCAATTTTATATATTTATTAAATTTTCCTGTGTTCTGAAAAATTCGCAGGTTAATGTGTCTATAATTTGGAGGATTTTTAAAATCTTTTCCAATTCATATTTTTATAAAGGTTATAATAAATATATCGAAAACTATATAGGGTTCCTATGACCGCATTTTTTTCGTTATTTTTCACCTAGGACGCACCGTTTTCGAGATATTTAAAATTTTATACATTCATTAAACTTTCCTGTGTTCTCAAAAATTCGCAGGTTAATGTGTCTCTGATTTTTAGGATTTTTAAAATCTTTTACAATTCATGTTTTGATAAGAGTTATAGTAAATATATCGAAAACTATATAGAGTTCCTAAGACAGCATTTTTTTCGTTATTTTTCACCTAGGACGCACCGTTTCCGAGATATTTAAAATTTTATATATTTATTAATTTTTCCTGTGTTCTGAAAAATTCGCAGGTTAATGTGTCTATGATTTGGAGGATTTTTAAAATCTTTTCCAATTCATATTTTAATAAAGGTTATAATAAATATATCGAAAACTATATAGGGTTCCTAAGACCGCATTTTTTTTCGTTATTTTTCACCTAGGACGCACCGTTTTCGAGATATTTAAAATTTTATACATTCATTAAATTTTCCTGTGTTCTCAAAAATTCGCAGGTTAACGTGTCTATCATTTTTAGGATTTTTAAAATCTTTTACAATTCATGTTTTGATAAGAGTTATAGTAAATATATCGAAAACTATATAGAGTTCCTAAGACAGCATTTTTTTCGTTATTTTTCACCTAGGACGCACCGTTTCCGAGATATTTGCAATTTTATATATTTATTAATTTTTCCTGTGTTCTGAAAAATTCGCTGGTTAATGTGTCTATGATTTGGAGGATTTTTAAAATCTTTTCCAATTCATATTTTTATAAGGGTTATAATAAATATATCGAAAACTATATAGGGTTCCTAACACCGCATTTTTTTTCGTTATTTTTCACCTATGACGCACCGTTTTCGAGATATTTAAAATTTTATACATTTATTAAACTTTCCTGTGTTCTCAAAAATTCGCAGGTTAATGTGTCTCTGATTTTTAGGATTTTTAAAATCTTTTACAATTCATGTTTTGATAAGAGTTATAGTAAATATATCGAAAACTATATAGAGTTCCTAAGACAGCATTTTTTTCGTTATTTTTCACCTAGGACGCACCGTTTCCGAGATATTTGCAATTTTATATATTTATTAATTTTTCCTGTGTTCTGAAAAATTCGCTGGTTAATGTGTCTATGATTTGGAGGATTTTTAAAATCTTTTCCAATTCATATTTTTATAAGGGTTATAATAAATATATCGAAAACTATATAGGGTTCCTAAGACAGCATTTTTTTCGTTATTTTTCACCTAGGACGCACCGTTTTCGAGATATTTAAAATTTTATACATTCATTAAATTTTCCTGTGTTCTCAAAAATTCGCAGGTTAACGTGTCTCTGATTTTTAGGATTTTTAAAATCTTTTACAATTCATGTTTTCATAAGAGTTATAGTAAATATATCGAAAACTATATAGAGTTCTTAAGACAGCATTTTTTTCGTTATTTTTCACCTAGGACGCACCGTTTCCGAGATATTTAAAATTTTATATATTTATTAATTTTTCCTGTGTTCTGAAAAATTCGCGGGTTAATGTGTCTATGATTTGGAGGATTTTTTAAATCTTTTCCAATTCATATTTTTATAAGGGTTATAATAAATATATCGAAAACTATATAGGGTTCTTAAGACAGCATTTTTTTTCGTTATTTTTCACCTATGACGCACCGTTTTCGAGAAATTTAAAATTTTATACATTTATTAAACTTTCCTGTGTTCTCAAAAATTCGCAGGTTAAGGTGTCTTTCATTTTTAGGATTTTTAAAATATTTTACAATTGATGTTTTGATAAGAGTTATAGTAAATATATCGAAAACTATATAGAGCTCCTAAGACAGCATTTTTTTCGTTATTTTTCCCCTAGGACGCACCGTTTCCGAGATATTTGCAATTTTATTTATTTATTAATTTTTCCTGTGTTCTGAAAAATTCGCTGGTTAATGTGTCTATGATTTGGAGGATTTTTAAAATCTTTTCCAATTCATATTTTTATAAGGGTTATAATAAATATATCGAAAACTATATAGGGTTCCTAAGACAGCATTTTTTTCGTTATTTTTCACCTAGGACGCACCGTTTTCGAGATATTTAAAATTTTATACATTCATTAAATTTTCCTGTGTTCTCAAAAATTCGCAGGTTAACGTGTCTCTGATTTTTAGGATTTTTAAAATCTTTTACAATTCATGTTTTCATAAGAGTTATAGTAAATATATCGAAAACTATATAGAGTTCTTAAGACAGCATTTTTTTCGTTATTTTTCACCTAGGACGCACCGTTTCCGAGATATTTAAAATTTTATATATTTATTAATTTTTCCTGTGTTCTGCAAAATTCGCAGGTTAATGTGTCTATGATTTGGAGGAATTTTAAAATCTTTTCCAATTCATGTTTTTATAAGGGTTATAATAAATATATCGAAAACTATATAGGGTTCCTAACACCGCATTTTTTTCGTTATTTTTCACCTATGACGCACCGTTTTCGAGATATTTAAAATTTTATACATTCATTAAATTTTCCTGTTTTCTCAAAAATTCGCAGGTTAACGTGTCTATCATTTTTAGGATTTTTAAAATCTTTTACAATTGATGTTTTGATTAGAGTTATAGTAAATATATCGAAAACTATATAGAGCATTTTTTTTCGTTATTTTTCACCTAGGACACACCGATTCCGAGATATTTGCAATTTTATATATTTATTAAACTTTCCTGTGTTCTCAAAAATTCGCAGGTTAATGTGTCTCTGATTTTTAGGATTTTTAAAATCTTTTACAATTCATGTTTTGATAAGAGTTATAGTAAATATATCGAAAACTATATAGAGTTCCTAAGACAGCATTTTTTTCGTTATTTTTCACCTAGGACGCACCGTTTCCGAGATATTTGCAATTTTATATATTTATTAATTTTTCCTGTGTTCTGAAAAATTCGCTGGTTAATGTGTCTATGATTTGGAGGATTTTTAAAATCTTTTCCAATTCATATTTTTATAAAGGTTATAATAAATATATCGAAAACTATATAGGGTTCCTAACACCGCATTTTTTTCGTTATTTTTCACCTATGACGCACCGTTTTCGAGATATTTAAAATTTTATACATTTATTAAACTTTCCTGTGTTCTCAAAAATTCGCAGGTTAATGTGTCTCTGATTTTTAGGATTTTTAAAATCTTTTACAATTCATGTTTTGATAAGAGTTATAGTAAATATATCGAAAACTATATAGAGTTCCTAAGACAGCATTTTTTTCGTTATTTTTCACCTAGGACGCACCGTTTCCGAGATATTTGCAAATTTATATATTTATTAAATTTTCCTGTGTTCTGCAAAATTCGCAGGTTAAAGTGTCCATGATTTGGAGGATTTTTAAAATCTTTTACAATTCATGTTTTGATAAGAGTTATAGTAAATATATCGAAAACTATATAGAGTTCCTAAGACCGCATTTTTTTCGTTATTTTTCACCTAGGACACACCGATTCCGAGATATTTGCAATTTTATATATTTATTAAATTTTCCTGTGTTCTCAAAAATTCGCAGGTTAATGTGTCTCTGATTTTTAGGATTTTTAAAATCTTTTACAATTCATGTTTTGATAAGAGTTATAGTAAATATATCGAAAACTATATAGAGTTCCTAAGACAGCATTTTTTTCGTTATTTTTCACCTAGGACGCACCGTTTCCGAGATATTTGCAATTTTATATATTTATTAAATTTTCCTGTGTTCTGAAAAATTCGCAGGTTAATGTGTCTATGATTTTTAGGATTTTTAAAATCTTTTACAATTCATGTTTTGATAAGAGTTATATTAAATATATCGAAAACTATATAGAGTTTCTAAGACCGCATTTTTTTCGTTATTTTTCACCTAGGACACACCGATTCCGAGATATTTGCAATTTTATATATTTATTAATTTTTCCTGTGTTCTCAAAATTCGCTGGTTACTGTGGCCATGATTTGGTGGATTTTTAGGAATTTTATAAGGGGTATTAATAAATATATCGAAACCTATATAGGGTTCCTATGACCGCAATTTATGTTCACCTATGACGACATTCATTAAACTTTCCTGTGTTCTCAAAAATTCGCAGGTTAATGTGTCTCTGATTTTTAGGATTTTTAAAATCTTTTACAATTCATGTTTTGATAAGAGTTATAGTAAATATATCGATTCTCGGAAACGAATGTGGAGGGGAGGGGTTCCTAGCTGACTGAATGAATATACGGGTGAGAAAGAAGCCTACCCTGGTCTTGCCTCATTAATACACAAGAAAAAGAACAGATGACTGATCGAATTGTACTGCTGCGATAGAAATATTCGACCCTTCCGGTGCAGTGTACTCTGCCCTAATGAGTGTTTTTCTTCGCTCGTATCTTCAACGGTTTCGCTTCTCACAACGAAATATACACACGATCACCGACTATGCCAAAGACGTTCCGATATCATCCCCTTCCTTTCCACTCCTTTGTTATATCACAGGCCGATGCGTATTTTTTTTCTTGTCAACCATCGGCAAATCACGCGTAACGTGAAACTGCACATCGGAGCACTAACACCTCCTGGTCATCTCGTAGCAACTGTCTCGCCACGCAGTTAAGGCGCCGTAATATGTCATATGTTTCAGTGTACAAATAGATGAATGAGAGTCCTGCGCTATGGACAAAATGGAGAAGTATGCAGCCGCTTCCGTTCAGAAAGGAAATTCACTTCCAGAGGCATTTTTTGATTTTTTTTTTTTTAATTGGTAGCTCTGCAGATCCATGACTTTCCATGACTTTTACTCATTTTACTTAGAAAATCATGATTTTCCATGACAAAATTAATCCATTGCCTAAATCAATGATTTTCCCTGACTTTCCAGGTGCGCGGAAACCCTGACTTTAGTAGTGCATCTGGCTGTCTTCGTTGTTTGGAGAAAAACCACTTTTGCAGCCATCCTCTGCCAAGGCCATTTTATCATCAACCTCGATTAGTCATACCACCTCTACACAATGGTAATGGCTTACATTGGACTATAGAGTGGATGGGCCTTTAAATTTATCTTAGGACCATTTTTATGAGAACATAGGTCACAATAACTGTGTAACAGGCTTTGTTACAATCCTGAGATATCATGACTGGATTAAAATGTACATACTACCTCATCTTTAGCAGTAACAATGCCTACATGCACCATATTTAGTAGGAGGGTGCCCCTCCATATAATGGATTATGTGTGAAGGTTTTTGTGTGCAACATTTTACAAATGATAGGGTGACAATACATAGAATGAGGTGATAGTACATATTCTACTGAATGATTTTTGATTATGGGATAACATGGTTTATTGTGGGAATATTGTAGCTTTGGTTAAACTGAAAGACTGTAAAACATTGCATGTGCAACAGATGTCACTGGTAATCAGCTGTGGTCAGTTAATGTATGTTCATTGCCTGTACACTTTACACCTTAATGAGGAATGAGCCTACATTGAACATTATGCATTATATCAATAGATAATCTGTAACAAATAAATGATGTTTGTGTCCAAATTTGTAGCTTCATTAAATTATTGTAGGGAAATTTTTTTTTCAGAATAAGAGAATGCTACTCGCTTGATCTATTCTTATACTGCTAAACAATGCCCAAATGGGTAAGGTACTGATCTTCGTTACTAGAGTACCACTAGAGTTTGAATCCCACTTCTGGCATGGTTGTTCATATCCTGGTCTCATTAGCCTTCATGTAACAAAATAACAGACAGTAGCACTCAAAATCAAACCAAACCTCTTTTATAACCAGAACTCACACTCAATCCATTTGCTTTTGCAAATCAGATTGTTTTCTTCTTCACTTGCAGTGAAATAGTCATTCCTTGAGCTATCCTAATACATCAAAATAAGTTTTGTCATATTTGAAAATGTTAATAACAAGTTTTAAATGCCTTTTTTATTGTCTACAGTTATTTATTGTATGTATACTTTTTCAAGCACTCTGGTTATAAAATGTTCCTTAAAACAATATATTTTTTAACCTTTTTTACATAATTACCCAATGTATATATACACTTATATATCACTGAGTTATAGAAATCTTATGTTTCTAAAAATGATATGATCACTAAGATTTATGTGCACAACAATGTTGAAGAGGAAATAGTTATAATTAGATGTTCTGATGAGAAAATTTTTTGGAATAAACATATTGGCATATATATTCTAAATACTCAGGAGCCACATGCATTGAAAGAATTTTCTTTAAACCCGAGAAAATATGGGTAACATTCATTGATGACATTATAAAAGTTTGTTATATTGTAGATTTTGTATATTTCCAAATATAAGCTGAGGATACGATTTTCCTTCAAAAATTTACCCAAACCTCAAAATCCATATATAATCCGAATTTAAAAAAAAAAAACCAATTTCTAGAACAGATCATTCAAATATGTCCCCAAGAAGCCAAAAATATTGCCAAACACATAAGGTGTGAGAAATAATCTCTAATCAAGTTGCTTTAAATTAAAATGCTAGACCAACACTTTTTCAACCTTTTCATCACAGCATTCAATTCAAATACTGCAGAGGTAGAGGATTGGTCGCACCTCAAGATAAATGCAAGGACATATCAGCCTATTTCAAAAGTGGTAAAGAAAAAAACTTGCATTTTAAATTTTAATTGGCTTTATGCATCTTAGTTTGTTTTACATGTTGCACTAACTTATCTAGATTACTGCCAAGGAGCATGGTTTGATAATTGAAGTGCTAGACCATGAGACCACTGTTATTTTACTTAGACGCTAATGCTAAGTTTCAATTCTGGCAACCCTATATAAAGATGATTTTCTTAAATTTAAGCAGTATAAGCTTAGATAGAAAAAGAGGTGCTATGTTTAGCAATTCATCGATTGCTTCCGAGTTACGTAGATTTGTGATTATTAGAAAATTAGCCGATCCGCTACCATTATAATATGGTTGTTTTGGAGCAATTATAACACAGATAAGAGTTACTTTAAACTTATCTTTGAATTTTTGTTTTCTCATTTCAAAATAGCCGAACGATGGCCGATGGGTTAGGGTGCTGGCCTTCGGATCCGGAGTTCGTGGGTTCGAATCCCACTCTGGCATGGATGTTCGTAGCCGTTCGGAATCGGCTTTAAGCAGTAGGTCCCGGTCTCATTAGCCCTCGTGTTGCAAAAAGTAGACCGTAGCACTCCAAACCAAACCAAACCATTTCAAAATATTTTACGAGCTTAATTTACTTTTCCTTGTTATGGATTTTCTTTTTTGTTGTTTACTGTTTTTTTTTTTAACTGTATTGCTATTTTTGCTGATTTGGACAGTTTTTGGCACTAATGACAAAAAACATTGCTAAAAAACACATGTATTACATCCGTTCCATGAACCTGTATATAAGCTGACCCCATCTCCATTTTAGGTCTTTAAAAAGCTCTAAAAATTCTCGGCTTATACAAGGAAATATATGGTATATATATATATACACATATGTATATAAATGGATGTATATATAATGATCTGGGTAATAAATGTTTTTAAATTAGGTTTATATTTATGTCAAAGTTTAAATTCATTTTTACATGTTCACTTACTTGGAATATAGGCAATTTCAAAAATAAAACAACTCCTTTTCATAAAACAAATAACACATATTTTTTAACTCAATTTTTTTTCACAAACTTAAAAAGTAAAAATTAAAATGTTAAATAATTTTAATTTAACAGACAGTACACCATTTATATTTTAAAATTAAAAATCATATAATTGTTATTTTAAGACAGTTATTTTTTTAATGTAGTTGGATACTTTGTATAATTAACTGGCATAAATTGCAATATATTATTAAGGCTAGTATGTATGATGTCTTAATTTTAAATCCATGGTTCCTTGGGATCATAAATACTAGTTAAACCCTTTGTACTCCCAAATGCAGATCTACAAATTACCGAAAGATTGATTTACACAATAAATTTTAAAAGATGGTTCTATTGATAGTTGCTACTCTACAATCAACAGAATTTATTCATAAAATTCCTATCAAATGGTGATACAAAATTTAATTTTTGTCTCAAAGTTTCATTTATTGTTTAATGAGATTTACATGATTGCTATTGATATAAAATTTAGATTTATTAAACTAAAAAACATGTTAGGGATATCAGAAATAGATTTCTTACGAAGGTAAGTAGTTTCAATTCATTTTATAATGATAATTTTTGTGCAAAGTAATCTGCTTTTTTTTTTTTTTTAGAAAATGCATTTTTATGTCAACAAATTTTATTGTTTTGACATTTTGATATCACATTTCCTAATACATGTGTATGTATATATATATGTAATAATATCAATATCTAAGCCTTAGAGTCTATCCAAAATTATCCCTTTTTCCCATTCATTAGTCTAAATCTTAATTTCTTCTCTCTATATTAATCATATTTTCAAAGCCATGCAAATTGAACGAGGACATTTTCATTCCTTCAGCCGAACCCCAAAATTCTTTCTTTGATTCTCAAAGCAAAAAATGATATGGCTGACATTTTAATTAGGAAGTTATAACTCTCCCAGGAAAAGTCTGTAACGATCAGCAATAATGTTCATCTGAAACGCCACACTTTAGCAGATGGCTCTAATCAAAGGTTACTTTCTATAAGCAAATAACAGTTGCCTCAGCATTTTTCCCACGACACTAAACCACACACGGTATTTGGTCATCTCTCACAGAAGGTTGGCATTAGAGAGAGAGAGAGCGTTCTGACACCGTCCGGTTCAGATGCCTCTGGATTTTGTGCTATTTTGATCAGAAGAAATAAAGATTAAGTTTGGCCATGACGACTGATGTGTTTCTTACGAACAGAGGGCTAGCAGGACTCTTAGCAGCCCAGCATGCTTGGGCTGAGGAAAATAATAGGGGCAATTTCAAAAGTGTAAAAATTCGGGGCTCATTAGTCCCCTGCCGATTACATATATACATAAGGGTTGTTGATACAAAGGGTAATGTTTTATATATGGAAAGGATGATCAGACAAATATGAATAACTCAACTTAAAAGTTAAAAAGAATAATTTATTTTTCATATATTTACAGTTCCTTTTTATACTTTATATATATATGTGTGTGTATTATATATATCATCTACAAAATACTATTATATACTCATATACATTGGGGAGAAATACAGATTTTTGAGATGCTAAGCATAAACTTAATGACATAACCAATTCTAATTAGTATTTCCTACAAAGAGCATTTAAAAATATTTTTCAACAAATAATGCGTTCTTTGGCTTATAAAAATGCCCCTCAATGCCAGTAATGTACAAACATTCAATGACTAGCTCTATTAAATATATTCCTAGTGACAGTACAATATTCTAGTGAGCTTAACAATACAATTAAATGTCATATAAATTTTTTTTTCTTTTCAAAATTGGTAGTAGATGTCAACTTCTGAACTCTAGTAAAACACCAGAGGCAATAATAATACACAGGGGGATCCTATGAACTAATAATATATAAAACCAATCAAATAATAGCCGTTTTAAGATTCAATAAGGCAAACAACATAACATAAGAACTGAGAAGATCTTAAATTTTACTTATGACATTAGCAAATTTTAATACTTTCTGGTCGGCTTATCTGAATCAGTCTAAATCAAGTACATAATTTTGATTATTTTATAATAATATCTAATATGTCTGTATTTTAAGGATGAAAATATTACATTTTTCTTAGAACTTATAAAATATATATAAAAAAAAGCTTGTTAAGACTTTAACATGATTTCAGAATACAGTCCAGCATTTTTAATAGTAACATCTGAAGCAGAACTACTAATATGTTCAGTGCAAATTTTATTTTTAGCAAGAGGTTTGATATTACCATGTGTGTATGTATATATGTATTTTTATGGTTGAATGAAAAAGTAACAAAGAGTAAATCCATTGATTTTAATATCCTAAGCAGTACATTGAAGAAATATAAAATGAACTGAAGTAATATTAATTGTATATTTTAAGATGATTTTTATAATGTTCCTAAGCCACAGGCAAAATAAATAATAATGATTTCCTAGAAAAAGATATATTCTTTATAGATGAGTTGTATTTTTAATTTTATCTCAGCCATTTTTCTTGAAAACAGCTATCGGCTTGCAGGATATAAAAATCTGTTTCTTTGACCTAATCAAGCTTATCAGAGTTTTAAAGAGTACATATAGTAGTTATTTTAAAAAGTTGCTATACTTTTTTTACACTGATTCTTGATATATAGCAATTCCATTTCAAGAAGTGTGCATTTTAAATCATGTGATTAGCTAGAACCCAAAGAGGCTTAATTATGATAAATATTAAACTTTTATCAGAAAATCCAAATATAAAAGATTTTAATATTCATAAAGATCAAGTAATTAAAGTTTTACAGTCATTGCAAAATATTGAATAAAAAAGTTCATTGGTGATATGAAATGTAGTTTCTTTCTACAACCAAAAAATCAGTTTCAAAATAAAGATTTTGCTCAGCATGTTAAAGTATTAAAATTGCTGTGTTGACATGACATCCCAATATTGGTGTTTAGTATACACTATAAAAATTTAGTTTACTACGACTTTAGTTAATTTAAATGAAACTTAAATGGAAAATTTGGAATAATGTACCAATATTTTTCTTAAACTAAAAAAAAGGGGGGGGGAGGGGGTATAGAAATTTATACTTTATTTTAAAAGAAAAAGCTAGGAGTCAAACAAACTAATATTTTAAATTATATTATAATGAATTAAATTTACTGGTATAGTGACTGGTAAAAAAACTCACAATATATTAAAAACCAGGATGGCATATGCATTTAAAAATAAGGAAAAAAAATGTTACATATAAATTTTTATCAACCTACAATAACATTAATGATTCAATTTAAACTTACAGAGTACTTAAAAACCTTGAATAAATAATTACTTTATTCATACAATTTACATGAATTTCTACAGATACCATTATTGATATAAAAATTAAAGATAATTTTGAATAGAAGAGACAATTTTAAAAATATATCTATTTGAGAAAAGAATTTGAAAACAATTTTGTACAGTAACACCAGGTAAAAGCAGTTTTAAGTATGGATGTAGTTATTTACAAGGCAAAAATTTCTGAAATCATTGAAGATTCTTGAAATGTATAAAAAGCTTAAGCATGATTTTGTCCTTATATTCTTTGATGAAAAAAAAAACCCAACACTCTTGCCTGCTTATATCACATACAATAACAAAAATCACAGTTAACTTTTTTTTTCTTTCAAACTCAACTTTTCCAGTTATCTTCCAAATGTAAAACTTACTCATTTTGACTCTGTAAGTAATGAAAATAGCATTCTCCAGTTTTTCCTCCTCTCAGTTAATAAACATTTACACTTAACAAATAACTTTATCAAACATTTTCCAGCAGTATTATCACAATAAAAATTTCACATTTTAAACAAAATGGATGGCTGTGTAACGTTCACACATGCTTCTGCCTGCTGTTGGGGATACCATCCACCATGCTTTGCACACTGTTCACTGGCATTGGCCGCTCAATGCTTCTTTCACTTGGCCAGCAGGGAGGTAGCCACTTCACCATACCGATCAGCGAGCTGCAGGGCATGCTTATATTTTTCTTCTAAATTTTGAATCCTTAAAATGGTTTGAGGGATAGCACGATTTTTAGGCATGTCATTGCTCGGATCCAGCAGCTTACTCAAAAAATCTTGCAGTCTCTCTTGCTTTGCACCTGATACACAAAAAAGAACAGGATCAAAATGTGAATACCATTTTCAATCAATATTTATTTTCCATTCTAACAACTGTAACGATCATAAATGGTGATTCTTAATAGAAATAATCTATGAAGTTCTTAATAGACCTAATCCGTGATGCAGATGCTAAAATTTCTATAAGCTCATTTCATTATTAATTATATATATACCACATATTTCCGAATATAAGCCTATCTGTGTATAAGCCAAGAGTACAATTTTTCTTCAAAAAGTTATTAAAAATTCAAAACCCACATGTAAGCTGAGATAATGTTCTGTAACATTTGAGTATGTTGCCAAGCAGGCAAATCAGGGTAAATGCTTTCCAATCAACTTACTTTAACCCTTTAAAGGTCACAATTAAAATTCTTTCAGATTTAACAGAATTAGGTTATAAATGTTGTCTGTGAAATTTATAGATAAGAACCATATGAAAACAAATTTTACATTCCATTGAGAGGTTGGATTTTTTATTTTTTTTTGGGGGGGGGTGATAATTGTGAAACCTTTCCCTTTTACAGCATGAAAATAAAAGTTTTTTAAAATTAATTATATCAGAAGAACAATGTATAATTATCATCAAAATCATGTAAGAAATAGATAACTAAACAGTTTTTCATTGTTCTTTTGGGTAGGTGTTTTTATTTGAAGTCAAATTTGAAAACAAACTCGAATTTGAAAAATCAAATTCGAGATTTTTTATGTAAAGTAATTTTAAACTCATATATTTCAAAGGGAAAAATAAATTATGCAAATTCTATTATCTATTACTACATCAAAGTGTCAATAACTCAAAAAATTGAGAAAAAAAAAAAAATCTTCCGGATATTTTTATAAAGAGAAAAAAAAAAAAAGTATTAATAGGTGGTTTCGCTGTAATACCACTGCCCGTTAAAGGGTTAAAGTAAAACACTAGACCAAGGCATTTCAAACTTTTTTTGCTGTGGCTTCAAATTTAAGTATTATGGAGGCAGAAGATTGGTCAGACCTTGACACAAATACAAGGACATTTTTTAGCATGTGCTGACAGTTGTGAGAAAAGACAAGACTTTAATTTTAAATACTTCAGGGTTTTTTTTTTTTTTTTTTTTTTTAATAATATTATGCTGACTTTTCTAGATCATTGCCAAAACATTATACATATGTGGCCAATAATATTTTTTTTAATACTTACATGCCAATAACAAGAATTTCAACTCTGGTAACCCTATCTGAAAGTAGCACTTTTTCAAAAATTTAAACTATATATATAAAAAATTTTAAAAACTGCTATTTTTGCTGATTTATTGATTGCTCCCAGCTTACGCAGAAGTAAGTTTTTAGAGGATTAGCTTGTTTGCTGCAGATGTAGTATTGCTATTTTGGGCACAATTATAATACACTTCACTATAAACTTATTTTTCACATTTTGTATTTTTTCTCATCTAAAAATTTGTATTTACTGTTTGCCATTATATACTTTTTCCCTTAATTTTATGCTTTAAAAAAAATTTGTGTTTAGTTTTGCCAATTTGGCAGCTTTTTGTCGCCAATGGCAAAAAAATGTTGCCATGAAGGATATATATACTATACCTATTCCACAGATATGTACATAAGCCAATCCTCCCACTTTAGATTTATACAAAGCCCAAAAATACTTGGCTTATACAAGGAAATATATGATACTTAAAACAGTTATTTAAAATATTAAAATGACACTAAATGAATATCCACTTTTCAAAGTAAATTTAATGTTACACAGATCAAATAAAAGAGACTAGAGTGAGTTTATGTTGAGAGTAGCCTCTAAATTGCTTAAACAGCTACAAATCCACAAAAGTTAATAATTTAAAACATTCAATTAAATTATTTTTAAATGCTTCTAAATACACATTTTTCAAAGCTTTTGATACCTTTTCTAACTCTCTATGAAAATTTTAAAGTTATCTATTTTAAGAGAATATCAACTAGCTTATTAACACAATTCTATGCAAATGTTTTAAGTTTCAACTAAAAATACTTTAATTTATTTGCCATCATTGGAATGGTAATTTACAATAAGGTATTTTCATACTGCTATTTTCAAAAGTCTTCTGGACTAACCAATATAACTTAACCGTTTTTGAATAAACCAGATCAGACATAGCATGTCTTCTACATATAATGGCTTCAATAGGTATTTTAATTCACTGCTTACTCAGCAAAATATTTTTGGAAAAAATACTTTAATAATCAACTAAAATGCTATTTCACCATACACATAATCTTTGCCAACAAAATTGCATTAAAATAAATTTTAGAGAATGAGAAAAAAGAGCACCAGGAAATTAATACTGGAGAAAAAAAGAGATCAATCAAATAAAAATATAGTTCTGTGACAGGAAAACAAACAAAAAACATGCTAAAAATGACATACATGCAAATAATGGGCGTTACAGAACTTATATGCATGCATACATAAAATAAAATTTACCCATATAAATGTTACTTAATGTACCATAAATAAATTTTAAATACAATTTTATTGTTGACATTGAAATAAATTTTGACTATTTGGATTGCAAAGTATTCGTAAACTATGTGTACATATATAAATTAATTTACACTTATCTTTTGTGGAATCTTTTCTATATTGAATAATGAATAATATCTTTGCTGTATGATAACAGTTGACAGCCCAGTTTGCACTTATTTTTACATTGAAACATCCCCCCTCCCCACAAAAAAAAGTCTTCTGTATGTGTTTTTTATATACTGTATTTTATATTTCCTAGTATAAGCTGATGATACGATTTCCCTTCAAAAACTTACCCAAATTTCAAAATCTGCATAAATGACAAAGTGGAAAAAAAAGATTTCTAAAACATTCAAATATGTTGTCAAGAACCCCAAAAATATTGCCAAGCAGGTAAAAAGTGGGGGAAATATTTTCCAATCAAGTTGCTTTAAATTACAAAACACTTCTCAAACATTTTTCACCACAGCATTCAATTTAAATACTATGGGGTCTACCTTGAGATAAAGGACATATCTTAGCACATTTCGAAAGTGGCGAGCAAAAACAAGTAATATTTTAAATTTTATTTAACTTTATGCATCTTAGTTAATTTCACAATTTCCACAAATTTATCTAGATTACTCCCGTGGAACACTGTTTGATATCACGGTGCTAGACCATGCAACCAATGGTATTTTTTACTTAGATGCTAACGATAAGTTTCAATTCTGTCAACCCTATATAAAGATAACTTTTTCTTAAATTTAAGCAGTATAAGTTTAGAGAAAAAAAAATGCTTATTAGAATATCAGCTGATATGCTGCCGTTTATAGTACGGTTGTTTTGGAGCAATTATAACACCGAAAAAAGTCATTAAAAATTTATTTTTCAATTTTTATGTTTTCTTTTTCACAATTTTTACAATTCTCACAATTCTCTCTTTACAGTTCATTTGTTGAATATCGGTATTAAAATCATTGTCAGAACTTTCACCACTTCTATATGATTTTCATACTTAGATACTACTTCTTCACTATCAGAAGTTTCTATTACTTTAGTTATATCAGTGCAATATAAATTTATGCAAATCACCAGTTTTTTCTCTCACATTCCGAAGCAAAACTTTTTTTATAGTACATCAGAAAGTGAAATACAGCAGAAAAAAAAAATGTTATGATAAGAGCAAATAGTTTGGCCCTTTGTGAAACATATCAACTTTTTTACCTTGAATATGTTCTCTTGTCATGTGACCAAACATACACACCAATGAAACTATTGTTACTCTTTTCTTTTGAATTTTTTCAAATAAAAGTAAACATCTATGAGTAAAAATAAATGATTTTTTGCACTGGGTCATGCAGACCTGAATGATATAAAGTACAAATTACAAAATATTGCTTCAAAATACAAATAAACATAAATCCCTACAGGAGTACATATTTATATTATTTGCCAGCAATGCCAAGAAATTTCAAGAAAATATCTCTGTACTATATTTTTTTAATGCACATATAAATTTTGTTATGGGTCATATAGACACAAACAGAACAGCAGGGTTAAGTAAATTATGTTGAATTATAAATATAGATAGATTTATGTTTGAATGTAAAATATTCTTTTAAGCAAAATTCGGCACACACATGATTAACCGGAATTTTTAAAAATAATATATACAATAATTCAAATCAAATGTTATCAAAATTTAATAATAGTTTAACATTTTTGAAATATAAAAAAATTCAACTTTAATGAGATGCAGAGACTAAACTTTTGCATATTGCAAAATCCTTAATGATTAAAGAAATTCATAAGATGCTTAAAAAACCACTGAATGAAAGTTGAGAAAATGGAAAGATAATACATAAATAGAAGTAATAACCCATTAAAAGGGAAATTTTTGTAGTTCTAAACTATACCTATTACACTTTTAAGATTTTAATATAAAAGTGTTCTCCCTGTAAATTTGTGTGTGTGTGTATGTGTGTGTGTGTGTTAATATATTTTATTTCCATTACACAAATATATATGTATATATGTACATATAAACATAATTAAGTTAGACATGGTTATAACAGAAATTTAATTAAGTGGGAAGAAATAAAAGCTAGACAGAAAATCTAAAACTAATCGAAAAGGGTTCAGAAAAAAATACCATTTGATCAATTTTTTAAAGAAATTCTAAAAATCACAAATTATACAAAAATCTCAGATAACTTCATAGCACACAGAAAACTTTCAACAAAGAAAAACTATTTTGAAATAATGTTAGATTTTTGCTCTACAATAGTTTTCAAGATTTTTGAAGTAGGGTCACAACTACTCCTGAACAAAAATTAAGATAAATTTTAACAGCAAAACTTAAGAAATATTCCAAATTGCCATTTATTTGAATGATACTATTAATAAGCAATTAATATTCTAGTTCAATAATGGGCAAACTATGGCCTGTTGTAAAGTTTTATACCACCTGCAGATAGAATTTTAAGTTTCCAGTCCTAGGCAAATTAAAGGAACTATATATTTAAATATTATATATTCATCTCCTTTTCTACTTTGTTTAATTATTATTTTTGTTCTTCCTTTTTTACAAAGGACTTGTGATCTTTTTATTTCCCCTATTTTTTTTCTACAAAGCATAATCAAACGTAATAGCAAACGTAAACAGCTTTCAATTGGTAATGTGTTAAAATAAGTTCTTTGTTAGTTATAACTGTAAATAGGAATCAACAAGCTTTATCTCTTTCTCAGGAAGCAGACATACAGAATCCAATATAGGTGAATTAGGCCTCACATGTTGTTCTAGTCTCTAAAAAATAGTCTTTTGGGAGAGCAAATTAGTATTCAAAAATGAAACATTCGACATCAGCAACAACAAAAACTTTATTTTCTTTTCCACCCTTTTTGCGTTGCCACTGGCTGGAAAACAAAAACAGCCGAGCACGCGACACATGTGTCAAACTGTGCATTATAAGCTTCAGCCAGCGTCTTTTTCTTTTGGCACGGACATATAGTATGATTGTGAAGTGTTGTCAAGAAGATCAGTGCTACACTTATTTCTTCTTATATATATGAACAAATGTTATCAACTATGAACCTCAGAAAGAATAATTTCAGAAGTAGACTGACAGATGAACATTTAAGCATTGTTCCTTAAAATCAGTACATCTCAATTTGAACCTTAATATAAGGAACTTTTAAAAATGAAATCACAATTTCATTCATATCATAGACATATTTAAAATGTAATACTTGTATGTTGTTTTTCAAATTTTAGAAAAATTTATCTTGGCCTGCCAATTCTTTTTTTCAATTTTTGCCCATCTTTCTTCTAATGGATACAATATGATTAAAATATCCACAATTGTAATTGTGTTTCATCTAATAGTAAAGTAAAAATCTACCCTCATCATTTGAAAGAAAAATATTGATACTTAAACTGACTCAGGTTTCTTATTTGCTTTCTGCAGGAAAAGGAGGTACCATAATAAACACTTATTTTGATAAATTCATACCCATAGATTTGATGATATCAGATAAATTTATGTGAATACAATACTGGTGGCAACACACAATATTCATGATATTAAATATACAAATGTGGTGCTCTTAAAAATGCCAAAAACTTACGAGATATGTGTGAAGAAATAACTCTCACAAAATTAGACAAAACTACAAACTACCAGAATTTTAGTTGTGTACAACAGTAGATAAAATTTGAAACCTTACATTAACCCCATATAAATCTGGAACAGTTGAAATCCTATTCATGTATAAGGTGTTGTCAAAATTTCTGTACTTGCTGCCTAGAGATTTAATACATCTGAAGCATGGGCAACAGATTTAAAAATCTCCGATATTTTCTTTTAGATTTAAGTAAAGCTAGTCATTCTTCACATGCAATAGAAAATGCAGCACAGAATTAGCAACAAGTGAAGCGGATAATGAAATTTACCTTTCCATTCTTCACCTATTTCAAGAATAGCTAACCAAGATCCATGACAAAAATTATCACAGCAGGATAAAACTAGGATAATAGGTAGCAAAAACAATTTCATACTTTGCTTACTTGCTATGTCAAAACCCAACATAGAGCACCACCGGTTTCGAATTATTTCAGCCATTTCAATGTCTGTCTCAGTAGCAGTTGGGGATGTCAGGAACTCCATGCTTGGTAGGATGTATTCATAAGCTGTGTATAATGCATCCAGGGCATTTGGGGTATCAAGAGTTTCAAACTGGTTGGCTACCAGTTCATTTAACTTCTACAATAAAAATATATATATATTGATCACAACTATTTATCAGATTTTCATATTTTAATGAACAAGTTTATACTTAAAAATTAATATATTTACCACAACACATTGTCGCCTATAATGTTCTGTTAATTTTACATCTATGCCCCGTCTTTCTCCTGGTAGTCTTAGTAAATCTTGATTAATTTCACAACAGCGTATAAATGAATTCAATGCAAGAGGGAAGCTAAGAAACAAGAAAAAGGCGTAACTGAAGTGCAATAAATACAAAGAAAACATAAATGCTTTGAACTGTTAAGTCTAAAAATGTCTGAAGGTTATTTCACAACATATATCTTATATAATACATTTTACTTTAAAATCTTGATTCCACAAATATACTCTTAACAGAATAACATTAAAGGAAAAAAATAAATGTGGCTACCTAATTGAATGGATTTACAAATTTAAAAATAAGTAACCAAACAAAATACACCCATCAAAATATTGAATAAGGGTTTTAATAAGAAAAAAAAAATCTAAGCATTTTAAATATTCTCTAATATAAACTGCTTTCTGAATACTTTTAGAAAATATTATGAATTTTTAATTGTTTATCAGTAACAATTTTACTATACCCAATAACTATTCAAAACAGAAACAAGTAAATAATGAATATATAGATGATCCAAAAGCATTTCATATTAGATTTATTTCAAAAATATTTTTAAAATGAAAAATAGGATCTTACTTCTTATGAAGATGATAATTTTCAACACCAATAACAAAAAAGCTAACTACTTTTCGAAAATTACTATATTCTTGATGCCACTGTCCATATCTTGTAAAGTGATCCTCTTTAAGTGAATTCTGCATGGTTTTTAGCATATGTACAGCTGATTCCTTAATTGTATGACCACTGAAAAAGAAAGTTAAGACAAATTAGAACAGAACAAGAATTAATTCAAGTTAATCGAAGAAATTTTTTCTATGGCAAACCTTAGTTTGATTGATAGAAACATAGAGATAAAGGTTAGGTTTGGAGCGCTACAGTCTACTTTTTGCAACACTAGGGCTAATGAGACTGGGATGTACTGCTTAAAGCCAATTCCAAACGGCTACGAACATCCAGACAAGCAAAGTATTTGTCAATTTATTGCACAGGTTATTGTTATCTACAAACTCTACACCTACTCTCAAATTCTTGAAGAAATCTCATATTTATATATGCCTACTGAGTATTAACCATATATTTGGCCAGTATATTTGATGATGTTGCAGTCCTTGGAAAAAACAAATGTACTCCTAGAACTTTTTTCTGAATTATGTCTATACCATGCAGTTTTTATTTATTTATTTATTTTTTGTTATGTTCAGTAGTCAAGGAATCTGTGATAAAATTAAGGATAGCTTACACACACACAAAATAAATAAATAAATAAATAAATAAAAATAAAATAAATAAATAAATAAATAAAAATAAATAAATAAAAAAAATAAATAAAATTGTAATTATGAGTATTTGAAGTCAGTAACTATGTCTGTAAACATAGAATTAACCTTTCTTTCTAATTCATTGTTATGCATTGTGACTCATTACATTTAATACTATTGTTTGACCCAGTTTTTATAAATTATTGGATTTAAAAGGAAAATTGCTTTGGCCCCTTCATTTTTGTTGTAAATGAGTTTGACTGTATGAAAAGACCATTGAATAAAAGACACTTTTGATACAGTTTATTAAATATATGAGTAGATTGATAAATACTTTACTTTATCAATTAGTATTACTTTACTTATTCAATTATTCCCAAAACCAATTAGAATTAGAAAGTAGAAACAGCATAAATTAGTAATCAAAATTAATTCAAATACTAGAAAGCCTGAAAATTGCCATGTATCTAGAAAGTCTGAAGGGGCCAGTGTGGCCACTCCTAAATTGAGTATAGACCAGTTATAAATACTTAAAATTTAGAAATACAGTAACGACTAATTTAATAAGAATATAAGTGAGAATATCATCAGAAATTCATGCGATTTCAGTTTATTTGGATAGTTAAAATGTACAATTAAATGGAATGCCAGTACTTTTTCAATCAATCACACTTTTGTTGGTAACATTTGGATATCAAACCAGTTACAAAATGAAGAAGATAAAAATGAACCTAGACTGAATGGTGCATGGCATGCTACATCAATTATGATTTTCTCTGTATTATTACCAAAAACCTTAGGGGCTATTCTAGCAAAGAACAACTCAACTTTCAGAAACTACAAAAAGGAAACGAACATTTTGGTTTACTTTTTACGGACGTGAGTTAGATGCCAACATGTGCAGACAGCACTTCTAGCTGACCGTTTTTTGACTGCCAAGACGGGTACTGATGTTGTGCCAGACGGGCACTGATGTCCAGTTTTATTTTAATTCTCCCTAGACACCAATTTTATATAAATGTATAAATAGTTTAATTAAATAAGTTAAATTCAGTTGAGCCTTTGCATCTTTTCCACCGTGGGAATAAATCTCCCACATAAGGTTTAATAATTTTGTCCCTATCAGGCTAACACATAAATGATTGAATACTCTCTAACCATAACCTCTCTAAGAACCATATTATGAAAAGTCAGAAGGTTGCACTTAATTCAGTAAATTATTATTGGAACTACTTAACAATAAATATAGAGGGGCCACATGGTCCCTCTGTCTTTCTAGTGTTAAAGAATAATAAATTAAGATTAATCAAATCATTTCAATATATGAAAATTTTATAGGATCAGAATAAAGTACAAATACATACTTTGGAATCTCATCCAATTCAGGGACTAAAAATTGTTCTGTAATACAAAGTGTAAGAAATGGATCAGGATTCATGCTATTTAATATTATATAAACTCCAGCATGATGCAAACGACAATCGCCATTTTCTTTATTGATGGGAATCCGAGCCACTCTCCTCAGTCGTAACGATTCAACACGTAAAAGCTAAAAAGAAAAAAATAATCCTTTTAGAAAATGCTATCAAAAATCCACATAGTGTAGTATTTATCTGATTTCCTTTCAAGAGAAGATACAAAATTATCAATGTCTCTATGCAGGAATGTATTTATGATATTAAGTATGATTATAGAGTGACGAGTATAATTTAATTAATTTTGCACAAGATTGCACACTAGGAAAATAACCAATTATTTTGTCGAAACTCTCTCTCCGGATCATCATTGGTATTCTTGGAGGAGCCCTTGTGGTACTTTTCAATAGAAGTCAGCAGACTTGTCTCTCATGTTTTGCACTGCTTTTTTGTTTCACGTGTTTTGTTTGCAGTGGGCACTGCAGGTCCTTTGAGCAAGTTTTTAAGACATGCACCAAGTGTAAGTCTTTGCATGAGCATATTTTAATTTAAACCAGTTTTAAATTGGGTGTTTCCAAGATGTTTTCCAAACCCCTACTGTTTTTAGATTTTCTAGATGTTTTTGGACTTATGGAGTTGGTTTGATTTTGGTCATGCCAACTAGGGATCAGTAACACCACCACTAATTATTTAATAATTATGCTTCACATTATGCTAAACACATTAAAAGAAAACTACACATTGTCTCATACACTTCATTACAAGTAACTTTTTATAAGAAATTTAGTACTTTATGTATATTGTACTGATTGATAAAGAATAACAAATTCCAAACTTAAAAAAAGAGGGGAGGATGGAGAAAAACACAGCAACTCATATTTTATCCGCATTTATAAAAAATACTATTTTAACACATTACAAATAAGATGATTAAAAATAATAAATTTAAGATTTAATATTAAAGTTACTTGATATATATAAATTCATTTAAATTAGACTATATACAAATGTTGATAGATTTAATGCATTTAAAATGCCAATTTTAAATGCATTTTGATTGATTTGAGAGATTTGAGTGTAACTAATAATTCGTAATAATGTAAATGGTACATTTTAAATTCCTACATCTTTATATTATTTATAATTAAGAACTGTATATTTAATATCTTTATGTGATATATACACAAAGATTATTTTAACTATTGTGAGTTTGAGGGGAACGGAGTAGCCTTTCCTCGTTTCCTAAACAAAACTTGCAATATTACCTTAAGGAAAATAGAACACTTCACTTACAACCTACTCCAATTGCTGGAGAGGCATAACCTAAAATGAAATTTACAATGATAAAACAGTCGCCTGTATGAACAATTTCCTCAATTAAATCTTCTATAACAGAATAAGAAACATTTCCTTTAAAAAAATAAAATACAAACAAATAATTACAATTAAGAGATTTAGATGCAAATATAAAAAATTACATTATGATAGAATTAGTAAAATAAATTTCACATAAAATATATACTAATGAATATAATTTATAAACCCTGGGAATATTTACAGTTTTGCTACTACTGTTTTAACTGTAACCACTGGTAGAACCTTTATTACCATGTATAACTCTTGCATCACCATGTTGCAGATATGCAATACACAATTAATGCTATTTTAACAGTGAGTTTTAAAATACTTTCGTTAAATGTTGCTTTCATGCAACACAGAAATTAACACAATTTGATCATTGGATCCATATTAAATGCAATATTAAATTTTACTTTCATATCAAAGTTTCTATTACTGCTCAATCAAATGGACATGATTATTACTAAAATAAACTTTTCATTTGTAAATTAAAAATATGGAGATGCCAGAAAAACGATTTTTTACAATGATGGTTTCAAATTCTTTAAGCTGATTTTTAAGCAAATAACTTACAATATTTGTAAGAACTATGTAATTTATTTAGTGTCAAAAATTCAATTTTTTTTTGTCAATAATTTTTCACGTTCAAAACTTTTAAAATAAATTTTTACTCATTTGAAATAACATTTTAACATTTGAGGAAATGTTTTTAATTCAAGGTTGTTAAGATATAGAAGATTAATATACAGTTGACTGTCCATATCTCAAAGTTGTTGGGACTGAGAAAATTTTTCAAGATATCAAGAAAAGAATCTAATTACATTGACGTAATTTAAGGACTTCGTAAAATTTTGAACATCAAAAGTCAACTGTCTTTATCAACTACATTATTTTAAATATATACTCCTGTCCAAAATATCTTTAAACAGATAAGTTCATGGATTTCTCAGTAACCGTGAACTACTAATTTATGAATTTTACAAAATGATACAAAACATTATGATACATAAATACAAAGGTAAAGATTTAAGAGCACTGCATATGAAATATTACTGTTGAATGAAACAAAAATGTTAATAAGTGACAAAAGTATTAAAAGAAAAAACGAAAGAAAAGAAATAACTTTAGAAAAAAGTCTTTTGAATTATTTAATATGGAATGTGACCTTTTCTGATGTTTGTACACAAATCATGTGTTTTCATACTGGCTTTCAAACAATAACGTTAATAGGTTGGGAGTTAAGCTCCTCTCTTACAGAAATGATGTTTTTAAAGCATTTTAGAAGCATCCTCTTGGAGGACAGCTACATAAAATTGCTCTTCCAAGGTAGTTCCATAAGTTTTTAATGGGGCTATGATCAATCAATATATTCACTTTCAAGGAACTTATCAATGAGATTTGCTCAATGTGGAAGACCATTATCGCCCACAAATAAAATGTTAAATTCATATACATATATATATATATGAAAAGTCTTATATAAGGTCACAGATCTGTAGTTGAAATCATGTAGGGCATACATCTATTGATCATTATTCCTCTCCATACCATTCTACCTCAACTAATGAAAAAGTCATGCTCTATAATGTTTGAGAGGTAATTTCATATTCCTGAACCACTCCAGATATAAATATGTTTATAATCACATATAAAACTAAACTTTGACTCATCAGTAAAAAGAACATGGGACCATTGGTATTCACACCAGTTCTGATTTTTTAAATAAAGTTGTCCAAGCTTTCTTACAACAGCTCCATTATTTTAAAATTGTTTCTATAACATTGAGGTTGCCTACCTTGAAATATTCAGATATGAGACTGCTTCCCTGATTGGCAGCCTTGTTTCTAAATGGCTTATGAGTTGCCACTTCAGATTCTTTCAAATGATAATTCTAAGCTAGAAAAGCAATTTCAATCCTTACATGCTGAAATAAAATGCTGTGTTACAGAATTTACCTTCCACAAAACACTTGAATTAGCTTTGGATGACATTAGCCAGAACTTTCATATCAGAAACCATTTGACTACTTTTGATTGGATAATGCTAATCAGGCCTTTTTTTTTTTCTCCAGATATTTCCAGCAAACATGGATTATAATGATTGAATATTTCATTGACTATCATCATTTCATTAAAAGTAAAGATAATTTTGGATATGAGTGTTATTACACACAAATAACAATTATAGCACCATCCATTAATTTTAAGAAACAATATCTAGACAATTAAAAAAAAATCCAGTAGTTATTGAGGTCTACAGCAAAAGTAAACATACATTCTATTCAAACCATTATATTTTTTTAAAAACTTTTCTAAAAATACTTAAATTTAAATATTCTTTTCTTTACAGACAATCAACCATATTTTCAACAAATTTTTGGTTTAAAAAATATTTTTTAAACCAAAAAATATTTTTTTTAACATTTTTTAAATAAAAATATTAAAGGAAAAAAAATTATTTTAAATCGATCAAGTCCTTTAATTAATTTCACCATTCTTTCTTGCTTAGAAATCTCTTACTACATTAGAAAACTATGAAAATTTTTAAGTAAACAAAGAAAATTCTTTTTCAGACAAAATTAAACGATTAATATATTTGGCTTTATATCTTTAAACTCTCTAAACATATTCATACAGTCATTTTTGATAAAGAATTTTATTTATGAAAGGATAGAATATGTTTGAGGTGAATGTGACTCACTTCAAAAAATCATGAAAACTACAACAGAGCAAAAATCCAACTTAATTCATTAAATAATTCATTATATATCTTGATTACACATGTATGCTTATACACATATTTTCAATTTCCAACTAATTTCATTATCAAAACAAATGCATTATTTCTAAATTTATGAAAAATTAATTTCTGCTTTGTTACACCATTTCATGAACTTATCTCTCTGTTATACTTCCTAATTTTTTAAGATCGAATTCCAGATGATTTCTTTCACAAAAATTCAGAATGCTATACAAGAGTACTTTTAAAAAATTTAAAAATAAATAAATAAATGAATAAAATAATAATAAGCTTATATTTCATAAATCTATGTTTCAAAAAGGTAATGTGCAGTCACAACAAACCGTCAGTTATGTGTTTAGTATCCTTTCAGAATGATTTTTTTAGTTTGTACATACTTTCCATTAATCAAAAAATTTTTAAGGATAAGACCCTCTCATGAATATATTAGTAGCATTTTTAGAAGTATATAAAAAAAATTACATCACAGTGGATTTTTTCTTTTAGATTCAAATGATAAGAACCATTTAAAATCAGTTCTCAAAAGTTACATCTATACCAGAAATAGGACTTTAAATTAAAAATACAAACATCTTAGCCATCATTTGGCCGTTTTCATTCTGTGAATAAGCAGCATTTTTAAGAATAGAAGATGCTTAGCACTGTTTCAGAATATTCTACAAAACTAATTTTCCTTTTACTTCCCTGTTCAAAGTAAATGGAACTAGTCTAATAATTTCGGTCTTCATATATCAATGTAAATGCCCATTTTCACCAAACCATTTTTACTCATGTCTGTGTTATGCCTTTGTGTGATATAATGTTAGAACTTTAAAAATATCTGCTATGACTAGTTTCAGCATGACATCTATATGCATGTACATATTGTGCATAACTCAAAAACAATTAGTTTAAGAATGTTGAAATTTTATATTTAGTATGCTGCAACATCTAGTTCTGCACTTCATTTTTGATTAGAATTTGTATTTAATATAAAGAAAAATCTCAATATAACAGATATTAAAACTGTCAGTCTCTGCTAGGTGGCACTGCTTGAAAAAAATACAATAGAAAGATATTAACATATTCATATGCAACTTTAAAATATGCTTGTTAAGCAATTAAAGCAATTTTTAAGCATATTATTAGATAACAAAAATAGGAATCTATTATTTACAGAGAATTTTGAATTTTAATTGTTTTATTACTTCCTGGTAAGAACAAATGAAGTTAAAATGATAATTCTGATCATGAATCAAACAATCAAAATTATTAAAAAATATATAAATTAGTAGGTGTGCAAAGAAATCATGAGATATCTACATCAGATTTTTTAGGATACACACTATTCAAGCCTTTATCATTCAAGTATAGCTCTTAACAGATCATTTAATAGTACTTATTTCTACTATTCATACAATAGGGTGTGTCTCCTGAATTGCTAAGAGTCAATTTCCTGACATTTTGGGGACACTTTTGCAGAATTTTCTCACATATTTAATTTAAAAAAAATCTTATAAAAAAAATTGCATACATAATATTTGTGTTTGTGTTATGATAGCAATTACTTTTATTCTAACTTTTAAAATTATTTTAAAATATTTAAAATTGTCAAAAAAAAAAAACTACGATAATTTAAACAATATTCTCATGACGCTTACCTTACTAAAAATATTATTGGTAACATGACATAAAAAGTGAAAGCAATAATAAATTATCAATACTTATATTTTCATTTCCTTTTATATATGTTATACATTTTTTCCAATTATTAAACAGAATTCAACTTATTTATATTTCTTTTTTAAACTTTATTTACAAAATTGTAACAGATGATAAAATAAAAATCATTACATGTTTCTAATTTCCCAAATTTTCCTGACAACTAGGTGCCTTCTACAAGTATACTAAAATTATAACTAATGCTTGTGCGTGCCTTTAAAATTTTGATTTAATCTATGAAAATAATTTCTTTCATTAGTCTAACAAATATCAATTTCAATAAATCTGAAAATAATACAAATTACCATTGAAAGGTTAAATGAAGAAAGAGAAAAATACCTTTGCAAATAAAATGCATTTATATTGAAGTGGAAGAAACTATAGGATAGCATATTTCTCTAAGTATTATATAACAGAAAATATCTTGGAATAAGAGTAACTCATATTTTCATATACAAAAAAGAGCCACTGCAAAATGCTTGAAATGTCCAATAAAAAACTAAACATTTTCTTAACAAGCTACGTTGTGCCCGCCAAGCCTTTTGTTTAGGTAAATTTCCCAAATAACTTTTTGAACAACTATAAAAGATAAATGTAGTAATTAAAATGCTGAATAAAACTTGTATGTTGAACTGTTGATGAACATTGATAGTTTATTACCAACAACTTACATTTATTACATATGATTCTAATGTGCACAACCACCTTTATGACAAGGCATAATTTACATCAAACTTGGTACCAGAACTGGTAGGTTCACATAGGTGGATTTGTAAAAGTGCACACACATTTTTGGAAATTTCATTTTTATATGTATAACAGTTAGTTGCTTTGCAGACTTGCTTTGATATAAGTAATTAGGATTCTCATATAAGGTTTCATACATTTCAAAATTTAAATAACTGCTTTAGATAAGAGTGTATTATGTACTAGCATAAGCAATTTCAAAAACAAAATAATCCCATTACATTAAATGACTAACACATTTTATTTAGTGTTCTTCATAAACTTAAGAAATAAATGGACTCTATTTGGCAATTAACCTTTGCACTCCATTGACATAAAGATAGATTTTTGGCTGGATTATTTAAACAGAACTGAGGTATCTATAAAAAAATTAAAATTCATGTGGCATTAATGTCAAATACTTTTCCTTTTTCCAATGATGACTCTGTCGCTTATGGTGCTGGAATAGACTGCACTCATTGCAATAACAAATATTTTAATATTAAAAAGAAATTACAGTGAAAAATAGCAATTTCTTTTTAATTTCTGTTTTTGACGAAATGGAAAAAGAAATAAATGAAATAAAAATATATTAATCCTGGCATCACAATTTATATAATTTTAAATCACATTTAAATAACTATTATAATAAATAAGTTACTTAAAAGTTTTAACAAATGTAGGACAGTATTAGAAGAAATATATATGAACTGGTACCAAATTACAGTCACCAGACCTGTAAAAATTTTTTTCTATATTTATTATGCCTTTGACCTTTAAACACTTTTATCAGCTTAAAACCTTCCCAGGAGTAATCTTAACACATAAAATTTTGTGAAGATCAGTTTAGCATTTTGGTAAGCATACATACACACAAGTGTTTATGTGTAAAAATTAAGCCAGTGATTTCTAAACTGTGTGCCCCCGCCCCCCAATGCTGTGACTGTGCTGCAGGGATGCCACAAAAATCCATCAACATTACAGAAGTCCTGCTCTAACATGATCTAAACTAATAATCCATTGACTTCTGTTTGCAATATGTTGTGAAACAAACTATATAGATATTGAATAGTACAGTAATATTCAGTACCATTGTATTTGTCTGCATCATTTGTTTGATGATTGTTTTATTACTAAGTTATTGAAGGTAGCTCTATCCAGTTAGATTCAGAAATTTGAGAATTAGTGTAGGGAACAACAATTTCGCTAATTATTTAATAAAGTGTATGTTTCCTTAATTGTCTGCTAATTTAAAATAAACATTTTGATTACATTTTTAAACTAATCCAATCAAATTCACTGTGATGATCACTATTTCCAATGTTTTGATTGGCAAAAAAAAAAAAAGACATTAAGGATGCTGGGAATTTTCAGGTTTCAGAATCACAAAATTAGGTTGAGTAATAATTTAGTGGCAATGCCAAAATTTAGTGCTCTATTCTGTAAAATGAACTTATTTTATAAACTTATATCTGCATAAACCTAAATTTTAACTATACTTTAGTTAATATATCACGAGTAGAAATGCAATTATAATTTCAGTCAGTAGTTAATTTTAACTAAAAATTATTCAAGTCTCATATTTTAATTTTCTTCAGACTGATTTCCATTTTCTGTACATTTTATTTGTTCTAACATTTTTTGTATCTTTTAAGGTTCTTATCAGTTATAGAGGTCATGTATAGGGGATATTATTTGATAGGATGTCATATTAATCCATTTCAGAACACTGAAATTTTTATTATTAAAGGTTTGACTTTTTAATAGTAAATATGTGTAACCGGAAAATCAGCACTAAATTTAAATAAAAACTTAAACAAGTTGCCAATATTTAAAGATTAATTATATCAATAACCAGTATATAACATAAATTGGTGTGGTTCATAAGTGTTGGCAAGCTTAGCTTCAGAGATAAAAACTTATTTTTACACTTTATTTTTGAAATGTTTGTTTTCTATTATTTAATTGAAAATGGTTTCAGCATAGTGTTTCTAAATGCTGTATTAATGAGATATTTTATTATTTTAAAATAAAAAGAAAATGAGTTTAACTTTGCTGTGAGATCATATGCATTGATATTCCTTTTAATAAAATTTATACTAATTAAATATTTAAGACTATATGTGTAAAATATGCCAAAAAGTGAAATTGAACATCACATTATTTTGGAGACTGTTTGAAAATATCACCACGTGATCAACTAAACTTGGATTTTACCAGTAAATATAATACGATAAATAAAAAGTATAATACCAATAAAGTCTTCTAATGTTCTAATTATTCATACAACCACTTAATAGTTATTAGATGAAGAATAGTCCTTCAATAATACAATCTATTTTCAAACAAGTAATCACAGTTTTTTTTTTGTTTTTTTTTGGGGGGGGGGATTTTTCTTTTTTAAAGCTAATAAAAATAATTATGTTGCCATTCAAAACCAACTAAACTGCTTTTTAATAATTCATTTTTCATCAATCAAACCAATGAATTATTTTTATTTTTGGAGAGTGTCTAGTATCAAAGTTAATAATTTATGTAGAACAAAATCTGAAGAGACAGAAAAAATAAAATTCTCAGAAAACCACCAAAAAAATTGTGTAAAGGAAAAGAATTGAGCAAAGAAAAGATTTTCCGAGAAAAAAAATATTTAAATGTCAAAATTTATAATATTTGTGAAGTTTGACCACCTGATGCCCTCATACTAAAATGTACAAAAAGTGATTGTATTGTCAGGTTAAAGTTGAATAAAGACAAGTGCCTTCTTATGGGGAAAAATTAGTGAAAGATACAATCAGGTTCCATATTTTGGCATAAGTTTCATCTCATGCTTAAAAGGTAATTGTTGAAAAGGACATCAAAAGAAAATTTTCAATTCAAAATCTTTGTTCATTCAACTCGTTTTCTCCTCTTGTGCTAGTTACTTACATTGTAATATGAACTTATATTAAAAATTTCACATTTCTAGCTTAAGCTTCTTTGGCTATGCATTACTAAAATGCTAAACTATACAAAACAGCAACTTTCATTATTGAATTAACTGCAAAATCAGTTGCATAATTGAGTCTATGTGTAACACATTGCCTTGTATGCCTACAGATTATCAAATAATAAAAAAAGCATGAAATTATACTAAAAATATGCAGAATCAATATCCATGAAAACAATTTAAGAAAATATTCTACACCAAACACCTAATTTAAAATAAATTATAAAGCAAATTAAAAAAAAAAAACCTGAAACATTTTTTAAAAACCAAATGTAACAATATATTAGATTGAAAATTACTTAGAAGACAGTATATGAAAATTTTGTTCTCACTCAAGAAGTTTTTAATTTATTAAGAGACATTTAAAAAATAAAATACATGATCTTGAATATTAAAATGCTCTGTTTTGTCTTTATACAAATGTATTGGTTAGCTGTTAATTCAATTTATCCTTGGTATAACTTTGACTTGTCATACAATAATCAGAATTCATTTTACTAATCCATTGTTTGTATTTACTAGCACAAATGTAACATCTTGATTAAATATAGCTTCTTTTTTCATTGTTGTCATTCTGAATTTTTCTTATGAACACATAAACATTCAATCAATTGCTTTGGATACAAAAATATATATATACATTAAGCACTTTCAATCACATCTGAATAACTCCATCTTCACCTCACATGCTCGCTCTTTCTCTTTTCAATACTAACAAAAATAAAATATAAAAAAATACCTTATAACAGGATTTTGAAAAAATAAATAAATAAATTTTATTATTTGGAAAATATAAAAATTTATACTTTAAGTTGTGTTCTATTTTTCTTTATATTGTACTTAATATTGAATATGCTAGTTTGACAACTTTGATTTAAAGAACTTATACATATATCAAACTGAAAAAAGTCAGAAAATTTGTCTTAATGACCTATTTCTATTACATACTGATTTGACTGCAATTCCTTTAATGCAAAAGACACAAACTCTAAGTAAGTAAATATACACACAATAAAAAATGTTTATAAAATAAATAATAAGAGATAGTTATAATAGAAGAAAGAGAAAGAGAGAGAGAATAGATAAAATCAAAAATTTATGTTGGAAAACTTTCTCAGAAACTTTAAAATCATTTTAATCTCTGCAAAACTAATTTCTTTAATATTAAACCAGTTTCATACTAAAAAGCCCAATCTGTCTACAAAACTAAATGATTATATTTGTTTAGTAATTTGTTCATAAGATATACACACTTAAGACATTCTGAATCCTTAAGAAATAATTCAGAAGTAAAAGAGAAAAAAAAATACAAAGCAAAATTATATAAAAATAATGTATAAAGATTAAAATTTACAATTTTTTTTAAGAAAACATTTTGATAAAAACTAATAGCTACTATTAAGAAAACATTTACTTATTTAAGAATTATTTAAGAAAACATTTAAATAAATTTAACATTTAAGAAAAATGTATAGTTATTTAAGAAAACATTTCGATAAAAACTAATAGCTACTATTACCTCTGATAAAATCTCTCCTTGGGGTGATGAAGTTTTATACTGTTCTATTCGACTAAGTGTTGATTTGTGTACTAAAATCGCATGTTCCATGCTCATATTACTAAAAAAAGCTCCAGAACTATTATCATCTAAGACTGACAAAGAAACAAGAATACTCCATTACAATTAATAAACACTACAAGTCAATTTATTTCTAAGTCAAATTCTACAATTCATATACGAACTGAAATAAATTAGCATAAAGAAACACATTTACAGGGTATCTGCCAAAATAAAATTTTTCAAATCCATGACTTTCCCTGATTTAGCGGATCATTTGCCATGATTTTAAAAAGCTTTCGTTAAAGTATATATGAAAAAACTTCTGATGAACATACAAATAAAATATATGCTTTTAGAGAAATTACAGGAATTTTATCATAAAAAACTATAAACTTACTTCATAAGTGTTAATAAACTCACGTAAAAATAAATTGTTGTATCTACATACCTAAGTTTAATCATATAGCAATTTTTCAATCAAAATGTTTCCAATTAGAATTCAGGGTATATTATCCAGGTGACCATGAATAATAGCCAAATATAACACTATAATGTTTATATACAATATCCCTAGAGATAAACTTACATTTTGTGCAAAAATCTTTACTAATTTTTATTAAAAAAATTATTATAATAATAAAATTTTAATCTACAATTTAAGAAAAAACCAGAATAATATACATTTACCCACCCATTAAGCTTTCTTGCTTTGAGATTGCTTGGTCAACAAATTTAACTTGGCAATAGGGTTAATAAGATAATACATAAATACCAAACTCAGTAACTTCAGCCAAATGACAAGTAAAAATAGAATTAAACAATTCAATGCATATTTATTTAATCGGTAGTTTAGCGGATCCATGACTTTTACTCATTTTACTTGAAAAATCAAGACTTTCCATGACAAAATTAATCCATTGTCTAAATCCATGATTTTCCCTGACTTTCCAGGTGCACAGAAACCATGCATTTAGATGTTCTAGCTATTGTACAATATATTGTTACAAGTAAAGAATCAACAATTATAAAATATTTAGAGCATGGGTGATTCTAAGTAAAAAAATATTTTCTGAAAACAATTTTCTACACTACTAATTTAAAATAAAAACTATATTAAGGTTATTTTTTGGATGTCAAAACTAGAGCTGAATTTCAATATTGTAATTTATCATTTACCAAATATCAATATATTAATATGTTCTAATATATATCACCTTATTATAGAGTTGCAAATATAAGTGTGTTCTGTATAAAATAATACAAACACATGTATATCAATGTGCGTGTTGGTTATCTAGGAAACAAAAATTCAATTTCTTAATCTGAAGGCATATATTTAAATTTTAACATTGCTTTAATTAAGAAAATCACATAACATATTATTACTGTTCTTTGGTAGAAAGAAGATTTGTGGATGCATCAAAAAAAGAGTGAGAAAAAATATATAACTATCTAATTATCTTGAAAATTCCTTTTTCATATATATTTATTTGAAGCAAAATATGGCTTTAAAAATTTTTTTTTAATTTTCAGAAACAAGTTTTTTCAAAAATTCTTTTCAAATTTTCAGGATTTTTTTTTTTTTTTTTAAATAATTTTCAGGGCAGACTCAGGCAAATTTTCAAATCAGAATCAAATGAGAAAAGGGAAAACTAAGAGGAAAAGAGATATTGATTAACTACTCAAATAAAAAATTGAAAAAAATGTAGCTCCTATTTATTTTCTCTTCGACAAGAAGTGTTTTTGCTAAGTTTCAAGAGTACATTATCAACTGCTTAAATAATAATAATTTTTAAAAAAACGGACAAATTGTAGCCCTTCTTCATCTTCTCCGAGACAAATGTTTCTGCTATTTAATTTCAAGAGTAACTAGTACATTTCATTCAAAACCTACACCTACACCCATACATCTTAAAAACTAACCTAATAAGTGACTAAGTTAACCCTTAATTTGGCTGAGTCTGGCCGCTACACTGTACATATATATTTAAAACTACTATATAACATAATTATCAGTGTTCGCAACAGCAGACATTAATTATCTCAAAAATGGAAAATGATTTTTTTTGTTTATTTTACAGACATCCTAATGTCTATACAGACATGGAAAAATAACAGAAATTAAAAAATCTTTTAAAAAATCTTGTCAAATTAAGGGTTAATTCCCACAATTTTAATTACCATTTTGTGTTTACCCCCCCCCCTTCAAATCAGACAGAGAACAAAACCATTAACTTGCAATTCTTTCAGTGGTTCTTAAGAGAGTTTGGGGACTTATCAAATCTCATGGCCAATTATTATTATTATTATTATTATATTTTTTTCTTTTTTTTTTAAGCTGGCACTTTTAGCTGTTCAGCAATATTAAGCAAATTTCCCATAGTAGTGGTACATAATTCTCCTTGGTGACATATTCTAACAGCATTCATTTGGCAGATTCTGAATTGTACAGATGAATCAAAGTACTGTTCTGATTTTGGAGAAAACAGAATTTTAAGGAAATTTGGCTATGGCTACTTCTTGTGTTTTTTGCAGAATTTTGAAGTTTACTCAAGAGTGAAAATGGTGTCGAGTTCAGCTTTTGTAAATAAAATATATGCTGGGGTTTCTCAAAATTACAGGTCTAAAATTATAAGCATGATAATATATACATCTAAAATAGAAGTAAAATTGCATCTGCTGCAATATACAAAGTTTCACTCTATTCATTCTTTTATATTCTTCAACATCACTTGAATTTATTTTTCATGAAGGAAAAATCCCTAAAGTAAATTCAATCAAATCTACACAAAATACTCACTCATTTTCTTCTCAGCAATTATAGTACAGTCCCCATCTGAAACTGTCATTGTTGATGAATCTTTTTTGCGACTTTGTTCAAAATCCCAGTGCTCCATTTCAGCTAAGAATGCATCATTATCCTCCTCAACAAAATGCTGAAGATCTCGAGGCAGACTAGTCAGGTACTCCGGTCCAATTTGAAATTCTCGATTATCTACAATACATATAAAATTACCAAGCATGTTATGCATACAGATACTAAAAATTCACATAAGGTGAAAAGGAAAGAAAATTTAGGAATAAAAGGAAAATATACATTTAAACATTTGGATTTGAGTAATGAAAAGCAAATACCGGAATATGAAAGATACAAGAAACTGATAAAAACTTTTTCCATTCCAGTTTAAGCCACACTAAATACAGAATCTTTTTCAATATCAAAATAACCAGTCAATGTTTGATAAATCAAACAAAATGCCTGCCTAGCTACCAAAAACTGTGTTCTGAAAACTAGTTTAGAAGTAAATGCTCTTTACTCAAAGTCACATTTTCCATAACACAGTAAATATATACATCTACATATATATTTTACAATAATAGACTAATCAGTTATTTACACTTTGCTGTAATCAATTACAATTTATTTGTTAGAATAACATAACTATACAATACAACACAATTACAAAGCTTTTACGATGAATACAATGCATGCAATATTTACTAACACTAAGTGTACAAATGAATTCAAGGAACATAACTTCCTCAAACAGCTTGAAAATTTATATGAACCACTGGTAAACTAAATAAGAAATTAAAATTGCTATGTTGATGATATATACACTACAGGTTTTAAAGCCACTTTTTGCTCTCTCCCTCAAAAAGGAGGGAAAATATTCCTCAAACGTTATTACTCAAATTATGGGAAAATGTTCCTAGAAAAAATAGAAATTGTGAGAATTTATTTCAAAATATATAAATTTAGAGGGCTCATATTAATTCTAAATTAATAAAATTAAGTATTTGTAACAGTACACTAATTTATTTTCAACTGATTGGCAATGTGTATGTGAGAACTATATGGAGTCTACAAATGACAAATATTTGATGAAAACACAGAATTTTGAAGAGGGAAACAAGGGCTCTATAACTCCTGCTGAAACAAGATATCTAAACCTTTCCAACTTGTCTTTGTTTAAAGAGCACTTTATCTTCCACAAACATTTTGTTTTGTTTCTATACTAGATTAAGTAGTATAGAAGCAAAACAAAATTTAGAGGTTGAAGAAATTGGAACTATGTTTAAAATATTCAGATTTAGAAAATCTTCAATTAAAATATCTAATGTAGACACAAGTTTGTCAAACTAAATTTTTTAAAATCTTTTTTAATTTTTCCATGAAACTTTTAGCATTATTCAAAATTCACTCATTTTGATGAGGTAAAGTAAGTAAAATATGAGCATAATTGGAAAAGATATCATTAATTATGTTTAAGAATATTAATTTCTTGAGAGTACTTTTCCCAAGTCTACTTTTGTCTAACCAAACAAAATACTACCATAATAAACTAGAAAAGTATCCATGCTGTTTATGCTGTGCATACATGCACCCACAGATGTTTGTATAGACTTGCTAGGATAAACAAAACAGCTGCTTAGCAAAAAACATCCTCAGTGCACACAGCCTAATTCTCTATAATTTAATGGGGTATGAAAGCATTCAGTTCACCATGAAACACAGGTTAGAGAAGAAATGAGGAAGGAGAGTCTAGTCCATTAATGACTCATCAAAAAATTATGGTTGCTAATAATGGGTATCACAAGCTTTAAAAAAAAAAAAAAAAAAAAAAAAAACACCTAAAACAGAAATATTTTTTTTTTTGCTTCTCACTGGAAAAATTTAAAAAAAAAAGGGGGGGGAGAGCTCTCTGGTGCCTTATTAACTCTGAACAATAATAGTTTAGCAATAGTTCCAGAATTTGCTTGGTACTTTAAAAATAAATTAACGACACTTTAGCATAATTCATTTGCATGTCTTTTGATTTATACTTTTTTGGTTGGTTGCTTTTAAACTATATAAATGGAGTTCTACTGTATTATACAACTTAAATTGAATAAAGGTTAAGATTTTTTTTAATAATTGATGAGAAATATAATTCTGCAATATTTTTCATTAAATATAATAAGAAATACAGTTTAAGGAAAAATGTTTTAACTATAATGAATTTATTTTTCCAAATATCTGTTAAGCATTAAGCCACATTGAATATTCAGCAAAAGGTCAAGTTGGCTGGATATTCATTATTCAGTTATTCGTTGTATACAATTTTCTGATAAAAAGAAAGAAAGAAAAATTTCACTTACCATCAAAAAGCTCTGAACGCAATTCATCTACATATAGCAAACAATAAGCTGAAGCATAATGATGGCCTCCCATTGAATCTTTTTGAAGTTCAGTCCATGTTGCTTCAGAAACTGTCACATCATTGAATTTAAGCCAAAGACTACGATTTGGACAGTAAACATATGCCCAATAATGGCCTGAAGCAGCCTGCCCTTCATGCACCAAAACAGCATGTAAGCGGTATGGTTTCTGTTTAAAAAAATGAAAAAAGACAGAAAATACATATACACATTTTCTCATGAAATTTTATAACTGTAGAATTGCAAATATTTTAAAGTTGCTTTCATTTCCATAATGCAAAAACAAGCACCTAATTTTTTTTTCGTTATTTTTCACTAGACACTCCGATACCGAGATATTTGCCAAAATTTTATCTATTTATTAAATTTTCCTGTGTTCTGCAAAATGACGCAGGTTTAACGTGTTCTCATGATTTTTAGAGGATTTTTAAAATCTTTTAACCAATTCATGTTTTGATAAGAGTTATAGTAAATATATCCGAAAACTATATAGAGTTCCTAGGTTGCCTACAGACCGCATTTTATTTTTTCGTTATTTTTCACCTTAGGATTTATTAATATATAACAAGTACTCAAAAACTGATTAAACCAGATTCAAATCAGAAGTTTTTTTAATAATCTAATAAAATAAATATAAATAAAATTACAATTACCCTAACAATTTTAAGAGCACACTTCAAATAGCAAATTTTTAAAAAGTATTTCTAAAAACAAATTTTCAATTTTTTCACTGCAGAATTTTTTTTAAATAGCAATTAATTCTACATTTTGAAATTTGTAAAGTTAAAACAATTTTTGTTAGATTTAATTTTAAAACCAATGTTTAATAATAATGACTTAAATAACATAACCCTGTAAAAAACTATTTCTGTTAAAAAAATTTAGTAAAATTTCTGGGCAGTGATCGTTATGGTGCACTTCCTTTTTCTTAATGATTTTAACTTCCTAAACCAATGGGTTCGAATCCAACTGCTGACTTAAAGGATTGTAGCTATTTGGTTTGGTTTGGGAGTGTTTAAATATACTTATATGTTGAAAGACAGCTAAAGACATCAGAATTTACTACTTGCCAATTCCGAACAGCTATGATGAAACATGCCAACAGCAAGATTTGAACCCATAGCAGCATACTACTGATCAGCTAGCATCTTATTATAGCTGTTTGATTTGTTTAGAGCTAAACAGTGTACTTTAAGTTATATGAGGGCTAAAGAGACTGTGAATCGACTATTAAAACCCATTTGGAAGGTTACAAACATCAATGCTAGATGTGGAATCAGATACTGAAGTCAAAAATGCAGGAAAAAAGAGGTGAAAATTCAGAAAAGAAGTGGAAAAAAAAAAGGAAAATAAATCACTATTAAAAAGTAATGTTTTGGTTACTATAATGCAAAAACAAGTATTTAAGTATGGAATATGTAAGAAACTAAATAACTTTTTATCAATATGAACAAGTACTTAAGTTTCCTAACCAAATAAAATCTAATACAGATTCAAACCATATGTTTCTTCAGTATGCGTAGTTAAAAAAAGGAAATTCACAAAAATAGTTGAACCTCATTATATTAAACTTTCAAGAACCATGTACCTTTAAGAGAAATACTGGATCTCCCAAAATTATAACTCAATACAGATGTAAATGAAATATGATAAAGATTTACAAGAAATTAAAACTAACTAAAATTAATTGGCTAAATTTATATAGACCAAAATAAAATTAACAAATTGCTTATTAAAATGACCAAAAAAAGAGAAAATACAAAAATAAATTCATGTTTAATCGTTGCTTACTGTTTTTAATTAGAGTTAATATGTAATCATCTACTGACGTGAAGTCAATGATACAAATAACATTTTCTTTCATTGATTATGTGGACAAAATTATTAATTTCATGCACTTTGTTAACAAATTGAAAAGCATATTAATTTAGAACTGTTAGCATAAGTGCGGGAAGTTTTTTTTTTTTTTAATGGAACAACAAATTTAATGAATGACTGAAAGAAAGAATTGTCCTATCTAATTCCTAAGATTCACTCTAAATGTATAAATGGAGATTCACTATATATAGATAAATTAACACTTAAAAACAATAGGAAAATCCTGTTACCAAAATATTTAATTGTTATATGCTGGTTTGCTAGAATAGAGATTTTGACAGTAAACCAATAATTTAAAAGCCATTTCAAATAGCAAAGCTTTAAAATGCATTTCTAAACACAACCTGAAAACTTTGCAACAGCAAAATTTGTTATTGATTAGTTTGTAAAGTTCTAATAATTTCTCTAACATTTAAAAATATCGAATAAAACTCGCCTTCTCTCGGTATCTGAGCAAGTGGAATCAAATTCTACTGCTCAGTCTAATGGTTTGTAACTATTTAGTTTGGTCTTAAAATGCTAGGATTTACTTTTACGTAAGGTGACAGCTAAAGACATTGGAATTTACTGCTTAAACCAGATTCTTAACAGCTACGAACAAAGCAGCGGGATAATGAAGCTGCAGTAGCGTTCTACTGATTCAGCCGCAGTCCTGATTTTTATTGGGATTGCCATTAAAATCATGATTTTGCATTAACAAAAGACTTATTATAGTATTCATAGTTGAATACTTAAAATCACTTTATTATTAATCTTAAAATCTTACTTTTTGTAGGGAAGGATCATTATAAATTTCCTTAATAGTATTGTCTATAGTATTTATACTGTCTTGAAGATCTGAAAAATACAAAATATAAAAGCAAATTCATACAAAATACATTATATTTTACTCTTTTAGTTAATACAGTAAATTAGTTGTTTTAAAAATAAGAATGATTAGAATTAAATTGTAATGACATGACATTGTAAGCCAGATAAGGCTGCAAACCTTCTAGAAGGAAGCATGTCATGGAGTTGAAAAATTCTGAAAACTATAATTTTACAATATTTTGAAATATTGAACAATACAATATTTTGAAAATTATTACCTAAACAAAAGTAAAATTATAATTTCATAACTTTAATTTAGGCATATTAACAGTATTGGAAAGAATTACATAAGAAATTACAAAGCAAATAAATCAGCCTTGTATGGGTTATAATATAGGTACAATGTTATGGACATAAAATCTAATCATTTCATTGGATTTTAATTTTTTTTCCAGACATTGCATACACTTTTACAACTAAAGATAAAGTTTTCAAATTTTCCAGAAGTTGCAAAAACTTTCATAATAACTACCACAAAAGCATGCATGATAAAAAATAACAAAAATGTTTTAACTTGCTCTTCTTTTTAAAAGTTTTACAAAAAGTAAATTTACTTTGATTCTGAAAAGTAACCTCAAATATCCCAACATGCCATTTGAGAGAGAGAGAGAGAGAGAGAAAACTTTAAAGGCGACAAGTTTATTAAAGGATTGTTCCTATTCATAAATTTTATGTCTGAACTGACTAGTATATAAATATTTCAGTTCTCTCTCCAAAGTGAAGTGAATTTCTTGTACCTAAATATTCCACTGAAATTGCTCCATGCTCCTTCTCTGGACATTGCCTGTTTCCATGGAGTCAATTTCTAAATGGCTATAAACATTTATGCCAGAAGAGAAATTCAAATAAATAAACTGGTACAGGCAAGTATTGGCAACACAGAATTTGTGTACAAACCTGCAAACCCCAAAAATTTTAAAATCCTGAAATAATTTATGTTTATCAATCGAGTAACAACCTTATACTAGTAAAATAATAATTATATACAAAAAATTATACAGTATACAATTTCTATATATGGTTAATATCGAAGAAATAAGGATATTGATACAATGAAAAAAATCAAAATAATCAAAATCAGGATATTGAAACAATGAAAATAATATCAACGAAAAAGTCATTAAACACTGAAAATGACATTAACAATACACAAGAGACATTTAACAATAAAACATATTTAATAACATTAGCTATTTAAAATGTTAACAACTGTTTATTTTGAACTACATTTACTGTTAAAGATTTTTTTCTTTAAAATCTTAGAATCAAATGTTTATTCAAAGCATGGTTCGTGTTGCCTTGATTTACAAATCAACAAGTTTTCAATTGTTTCATTAGTTATGATGAACAGAATTGTGTGGCTATTTCAGTGACATAGCTAAAAACACTGTTCACACTCTACATTACTGTATGGAATAATTAAAATTAGTAACATGAATTCTAAGAGTTTCATATATTTAAAATAATCCATTGTTTATTTGCCCAATCATATGCCACTGAGTATCAATATTGCCTTGTTCAAGAATTGCACTAGGAATTTCTTCTTGTTACAGATTGCAAAATTCTGATTGTAAAATATCGTACATTTCATCTTTGTATATCCCACCAATTTTGGAATGCAGATCTCTGAAGAAATTGTTTCTTCCTTTAGAATAATGAATTAATTTGGAAATATTCTGTGCTATATACCTCACAGGAACTTTAAATATAAATGATTCATTTTTTTCTATCTAAATTGAATAATGTAACAACAATTCAACAGTAATTTTCTTTTTTGTTGTTGCCATCTCTAGCAATGTAGAATGGTGTATTCTTCATTAAATTAATCAAATCTTCTTTCACTGATCTACCTATCTTATTAACAATAGAAGATGTTTTGGCTCTTGCACACAAATATTTCTTTGAAATAGCATTGTCTGAAACATTTTTTTATATTTTTTCTTTCATGGTCAGCACAATTTAATGACAAATTATACTCCAATAGAAAGTTAGTAAATAATTATCCTGCCATATCGTGTCATTATTTTCAGGTAGAAAATTCAACTACTGATTGTTTTCAACATACTTCAGATTGTCCTGTTTTTTTAGAATCAACATAGTATAAAACATTTGAACCATTGTGCACAATGGAAAAATCACTTAAGGTATACTGAATACAAAATTCTGTTTCTGAAATTCAATTATGGATGGATACAAGGCAGTAAATGATTTACTAAACGATTACTGGTGTTTTCTATTAGCTGTAAAGAAAAGCCAATCTTAAACCTAACTCGAAAATTCCTCCACATATCCACACATACTGAACTAGTGAATGATTTAACAAATAGGATTAATTTTATTTAAGCTTGGTGATAAAACTGCAGGAAACTGTTGTTGTTCAATGAAGTTCAAAATGCCAGCACACTGGCAGTTTTTTCTCCAATTTGGCAAAACTGAAGAAATATTTCATTTTATTGCCACCAAAATGGGTGCAAAAGGAAAGCTTAATGTTCTTCCATTTAATCAAAAAATTTATGCATTTGTCCTAGAAACCCCCCCCCCCAAAAAAAAAGGGGGGGAATTCTGGTATTTCCAGGTTAAATCAAGAGAGTTGGCTGGCATGTAGGAGTTTCAATAAGCAAAAAGTTCTTACTTTTTACATTACTTTCAATTTCTTTTCGCCACCTCTTTAAGCATGACTGAAGAACTTTGAGCTCTACATCTGAGACATGTTGAGGAGAAGGCACTGTTTCATCACAATGATTCATCTGCTCACAGCCATTGCTAGTGGAGGATGCACATGAACCAGACACAATAGAGGAGCTGGAGGGATTGGTCACAAGTTCCATAGATATGGCTTTATTGGGGGAATTGCAAGGAGAATCACCTCCCATGCTAGTGGAGAAAAAAAAAAAAAAAAGAGGGCAGTTTTATATCAAGTGAACAATAAATTAACATCACTGCATCTTATTGAAATTGGGTAAATATTCTTTAGTTTTTCATCCACGTTCAACCAGATCATGTGAGCTGACATTATAAATAATTCACTTTACTATCAATTTAAAAATAGTGAGAAATAATAATTTTACAGCATATTTTTAAATAGTCTGCAAAAAATTTCCCCTCCCAATGCCATTTAATTCTGAAAGGGACCATCCACAAATGATGTCAAACTTAGAAGAGGAAGAGAGGGAGTTGTAAGAGGTAGGAGGGCATAACAAGAAGTGTGATATCCTCAGCCATGCCAACATTCAAGCACTTGTGTCAGGAGCAATAGCGTGGTTTAATATTTGAACATGGTAATTACAGATTATACATAAGCATATATCTTATTGGTTTCTGAATTAATATTAAATTTAAAATATTTACACAGTAGTAAATTGTAAAAGGTATTTAAAAATGTACGAGTAGCTTTTTTTAGCTCTAACAACTTATTTTTCAGGACAGTGTTTCTTAAATCAACATTGACCCTGATTAAAATATTTACACTTTTCTATCATCAGGGATTCTAGAGTTTGTCTACTCAAATTTGATCTAAATACAGTTTGGTTTTTCCTGCATAGTACTGAAAACTTTTTAATAGGCAGCATTACTGTGTGGAAAGTGTAATATTCAGCAGTATTTTTTACAAAACTTTGTATTTAATTGCTGAATCGTGATCTTTTAGCTGTTCAAAAGTTTTGTTATTTTCCGGAGCAATCTGAGGAGTTTCCGGAGTTATCAAGTTTTCTCATTATTCTGGAGTAGTTGGCAAGTCTGTATCCTGTATTTTGTTTAAAATAAAAGTTTAAAATCAGCAGTTTAAATTTTGAAGCTATTTTAAAATTGCCAAAATTTGAAGGTATTTTTTTAGTTGGGCAAAAGCAACTTTCCCATGATTTTTTTTTATTTACATTCTTTTTTATTTTAAATGAGAGGGGGGGCATTTAAAGTTTTACAGAATATAGTACAGCAGAAATTGTTTTTTTACTTAAAAGATAACCTCCCCCTGCCACATTTTTTTAAAATGTCCAACACAGTACAAGTAGCTCATAAAGTAAAGAAAAGAGTTAAAGCAGAATATATTAAATTACATTTAAAATTTCAAAATACTACTGTTTTTAATTCCTCTTTTACATTAATATTTTATTGTTATTGTATTTGTTTACGTTGTAAACCTTTACTCTTCATACAAAATAAGTACATGAATCACAATTGTTATACTTACACAGATGCCATTAAAACCCATAGTTAAATTTGAAAAATAAAATTTGAAATATGATCTATAATATTGTGTTTTGTTTCTGAACCGTAAGCATATGTCTATGTAATATTGTGTAAAATGTGACAAAGGAGGGAGAGGGTTGAAAATATTGAAAAAATGTGCAACATTATTTATGGAAAGCTTCAAAGTAATACCTCATTTTCATTAAAAATGCTACTAAATCCAGCAAATTTGAAATGCAACTAGTTTGTTGTTTAAATCTAATTGATTGCATGGAAGATTAGCTTGTACTTTCTGACTACAATTTTAATACCCAGACTCTGGGGCAATGTATAATAAAATCTGCAATACAAACATATACAACTCTAAGCCTAAACACTCCACAGAAAATTTCATTAGTCTCAAAACTACTCGGCGCAACAGCCCCTAAGGGGCCAAGGCCTACGGTGCCAATCTCTGTTTACGAGACCAAGGGCTCATGAGTGCGAACCATATGTTCTGGTTAGGTGGTCAATCTAACGCGGAACCCCCAGTGTTTAGTTCCCAAGCATGCTTGGTCCTCAGTTCATCTACCCACTGAAGGGATGAAAGGCTGAGTCAACCTTGTCCAGACCGGGGATCGAACCGCAGACCTGTGTAGTGAGAGCGCGAAGCGCTACCCCAACAATTTCATTAGTCTACTTCACTTAATTTGCTTTACCTTGACACAGATGCAGGTGATGCCATTTCAATATCTTCAGAAGAATTAATTTCTTCTGCATTTCGACGACTTTCAGCAAAGTCAAGAGTATATTGTAATACATCATGTAAGGGCACCTTCTTAGATCCAGATCCATAATTTAAGTACCTATTAAAGTTTTAAAAAAAAATAAATAAGTAAATAAAATAATAAATAAATTAGCTTCAAGGAGGAAAACCTCCCTCAACAGAAAAAAAATTGTATATGTTTTTATTCTAGCTTAGCACATTAATGCTTTTTAATATTTACAATATATATATACATATATATGTAGCTATTATACAGTTATATAGCTACATATATATATATATGTAGCTATTATACAGTTAAATAATTACATAAATAAATAATAACATGATATCCATATATGATAGTTAAATACCTTCAAATAACACTCTAATAGCCACTTTCAGGCTAATTTCATAAATTTAAACCAAACTTGTACAGATAGAGCATGATTGAATATGCATTTAAAAAAATTTATAAATATTGTCAAACTAAGATTAATTGCGAAAATAAAATGAAATAAAATACTTTTCTAATTGACTGTGAAGTTTTTCTCTTTCTTCTTTCAATTTTCGAACTTTATCTCGAATTCCTCTAGTAATACTTTTATTGTGTTCCATATACCTAATCAAAGAGATAAAAACAAATATATTTTCTTATATAGTACATAATCTATGGACAAGAAGAATTTAAAGGAAAAACAGAGTGAAAAGTATACTGATCAGACAAAGCTATTTTTCCTTGTGGGTATTACTGAAAGTTAAAAAATGAAAGTATATAAATAAAGGTGGATACTTCTTAATGAAAATAAACAATTAAAAACAAATTCAATACAAATATCAAAGACTTTAAAAAGGTATGTGCCAGAAAAACAGCTTTCTCGTCAGATGAGACCACAAAAAGATAAGTCTATTACCCTTTTGCAAAAGAGAAAGAAATTTTAAAGTAAGACTGTCATTTATATAATAACCTGTTCTTGTGAGTTCTTACACATAGGTAAATTTAAAACTGGAAATGTTTAAAACTACAAAACTTTAACAAACCTGTCCATGAACATCACTTGAGGAAATTCTAATTTGTTATGAATTTTTTCAGGTCGACCTAATTGCTGATTAAACTGAAACCTAGAGAGCTCAAATAACATTACAGGAGGTAGTCTTGTAAACCAGCTCTGAAAGTTAAGGAAATTTTCTTTTTACTTTGAGAGAAAAAAAATAAAATATACATAAATACACAAATAGTTAAGATGTTAATTGACAGGAAAAAGTAAAATAAATTACATTTCCTATGATTTCTAGTAAATATTTTTTAAATAACTTAAACACACAAATGTACTTGAAATGTTTAAAATAATATTTGTTTAAGATATAAAATTTGAAGTTTTGAATACCACAGCAGAAAAAAGAACAGATTATTGTTCTTTAAATGTTATAATTTTATACCTCTTGTCCAGATTTTGTCATGACATCACAGGACTCAATTTCTTGTGTCATTGCTGCTTCTAAACTCTCGTGGATATTACTGAAGCCATTTACTTGCAATGGATACTGGCCAAAGGTTTCTTCATTACAGAATGTTCTCCCTATAGTAAAATATATCTAGTATACAAGAACTACATATCGGCACAAAAAGAGAGGTGTTTGCAGTAATACCTAACAAAACGCTCTGGACATTTTTTGGTGTGTTATGTATGACTGAAAACAATGCAAACTTTTACCTTTTTAATAATACTGGTATTATCTATTTCAAATAAATAAACAATATAAACTGTAACAGTAAAATAGGGTTATCCCCTATATAATAATAGCCTAAGGTGTCTGTCGGCAAATTTTTGAAGCGGTTGTACCTGGAACGGATATAGGCATCCATATTGAATTTTTTATGAGTTAGGGTTAGCAAAATTCAAAGCGAGTTCAAAATCTAAGCCATCCCCCTTTTTTAGCGTTTAATGCTATTATTTCAAGCCTTATTCTCCCCCCGTTAAAAGCAGGCGATTAAATTTATCATTTTCGATACCATTTATATATACCACCAAATAATCACTGTCCCGTTTGGGTTTCGAAATCAGAAGTGTGATACTGAAGAAAGTACTCAATGGCATTAATTAATTGCTCAAAACAGACGCCCTTTTAATATAAAACACTTTTTATTATATTTACGTATGCGAGATCTTTAAATGCACAGAAAATGTCACATAGAAGAATTTATGGCGTAAATAATATTAACATATTAAAGTACAAAAGCAACTCAAGAGCCATTTTTCTCGCATACGAAAGAACAGCCATGTTTTCACTAAAAATTGTTCGTTGCCACTCGCAACTTACAGAGGAAAAATAAAATAAAAAAGATAATATGTGGGTAGAACATCAATTTTAACAGACGATTTGACATTCTCCCACCTAAGTTAACTTTTATCTTAAAATTTAACTTACAACTAACTACACAACAATAACATAATAGTAACAGTTCACAAGTCTAGTCCCCTATATAATAATAGCCTAAGTTATCTGTCCGTCTGTCCACGAATTTTTGAAGCGGTTAGACCTGGAATGGAAATAGGCTCCATATTGAATTCTTAATGAGTTAGGGTTAGCAAAATTTAAAGCGAGTAAAGTTTATTTTCTCCTTAACTATCGATCTGATTCTAAAATAAATTGGTATAAATAAGCTTCATATCACAGCAAAAATATTGAAATTCACTCCTTCCCCCCTTTTCGAGAGTTTAATGAGATTATTTCAAGCCCCATTTTCCCCCGATTAAGAGCAAGCGATTAAATTTATCAATTTTTTATAGAATAAATAGATGAAAAAACATTTTTCTATCATTATGACGTCATTCCTTTAACCATCTCATTTAATCATTTCTTATTTTAAATTATTTAAATATCATCTGCATTATTTTCACACGTTTTATCACTGAACTTATATATTACGTAATTAATTTTCTTTTATATTTCTCTTAAATAATAGATTAGGTACGTATGTGATAATTTAAAATTCAATCAACGATTATTTTTTGCTGCAAGATAATTCTCAGCCAAAAAAAAAAAACCATTTTTTTTTACCTGCCTCATAGGGTAGTTTACAATTCTGGAAAATTAAAAATTTTACTGATCCCGTCATATGACGGGCTATATGCTAGTTATGAATATCTGCAGCCCACTATATAAGATCTCCAATAGGATAAATATAAGCAAAGTTACTTGTTTGGCATTGCATGTGTGACAATACTGGGAGTATTCTACAAATGGCAACACAGCTGCTAATACCATAAATATGAAAATTTTACAATTTCGCACACTAAAATGTGCAAGCAAAAAACTAGACTGAAAATACATTCACATATATGTATAATGATATTTTAACCCTAAACTAATTAACTATGACTGTATTTTAAAATAAATTCCTGGCTATTCTATCCCTAAAATTGCTACCTTTTACTCATCTCTCTCCTTTACATACACTAAAATAATTCCCATTTAACTCAACTATTCTTAAATAACTCCCTTACATAACTTAGTTTTGCTTCTTACACATCATGTGATTAACATTAACACTCTCATTGCTTGTCTTACCCCACTATAAAATCCTATGTACACATTTTTTTTTTCAAAAGTAGTACCACAGATGAAGTGTTAAAAGAAACTTAATATTTTTATTTCCAAATTTTCCACAGCTTTATGTATATTGTTATCAGCTCCACAGCTGATAACAATATACATAAAGCTCTCTAACGCATCTTAGTTTGTGAGTCATTCTACCTTCTACAAACATTTCAGGAACCAAAGAGAAGGAATTTAAAAAGTCTAACAATTTTGTTACAAATTAGTTCATTAAAACATTGAAAAATTAACAAGGTTCAAACTCTTTCCACAGAAAAAAATTAAGCACTTTTTAAGCACCTAAATTTTCATTATACTATGATCAACCTATAGCTAAAGCTTAAAAATTGAAGATTTTCATGAAGCTTTTCATGAGCTTTATGACTTGTAAAATGACGTTAAATAATATATATAGACAATTTAATAATTTTATTAAACACAATTGTTAATATCTCATACTTTATGTTAACACATCTTTTTTCGCAAACATAAATTTTAGAACAGCAATAGTCCTTATTGATCAAATGCCCCCCTTTCTCTAAACAAATCTGAAATATTTGTAAAATTAAAGTACTATCTGTGGTGGAAGATTAACAAGTTTCACATCATAGCAACAGTATTTTTACAGCAACATAGATGTAAAATAAGATAATAAAAAGTACTTCTGTATTATAAACAGGAAAATATAATATTCACACACACACACATACACACACAGGGAGACAGAGAGAAAAGAAGATGCAGTATCTACACTAAAAAAGTTTTAATTATACTCAAAACAAGATCTAAGAAATTATCAATGCCATTTTAAAAATGTAACTGAAGAACTATTTCCATTCATAACAGAAGATGAGAACCAAAAAATTTAGGAAGGGGGAGAAAATGTCTAATTTTGAAGTTAATTTTTCTTTTCTTCTATACATTTTTTTAATTAGTCTAACTCTTCTTTCTTATCTTTAGCTTTGTTGAATGGATTGACGATTAATTACCAAGGAAAATAAAAATTCAGCAACCAATATTTGGGGAAAAAATAAGCACTTTTTGAGCACTCAGAAAAAATTATAAATTTTAAGGCTACAAAAAGAAAACTAAGCACTTTTTAAGGACTTATTAGGGACCTTAAAAATGGATCTACAAAATAAGCGCTTTTTAAAGATTTTAAGCACCCGGCTGAACCATGAATAAGAGAATGATACGAAAAAAATTTTAGATGCCCCAAAAGGTTTATAAAAAATTTGAAGCATTTCACATCTAATTTACACCCTAAAATGGACTTTTGGGATTTAATTTGGTTAATAATTTTTATTATCAATTTTTGTTAGTACAATTTAAATTATATTTTTCACCATAGAACATAAATCTCCTATATTTTGATTTATTTAATGTCACAAACGCACATATTTTCAAACATAGAAATAGTTTTAAGACAAAGAAACTAATAATGGGGATATACTTCTTTATCCATACAGATCTGCATTCCAGATTCTACTCTAAATACAGCATATAATAAAGTCAATCTAAATGTTGTTTAATTTTATTTAAAACTAAAGATCTACCCAGATCCAAGCTAAGATATGAAACAAAGAAGTGACACCTTTAGAGTGCAGCGTAAGTAGAGAAATCGCAACATCTAAGAGGCAACATTTTGAAGACTTTGCATCATACTGAGAAAAAGCTGTCCTGGATCTACCAATTTAGTAACAATAATTTATTCCTCAATAAATTGAAACTATGCCTAAGGTCATAAAATTCAGAAAATCTTGCATTGCAGTTTTCAATCAGGATATTCAATTTAGACACAAATTTATCGAAGATGAAACTTTTTCAAATCTTTTCTTTAATATGTTGAACTCTTAGTAAGAGTCAAAACTCACTCATTTCAATGAGGTAAAATGAGTAAAATATGTGTGTAATTGGCAAAAATATCCTTATTTAAGTTTAAGAACATTAATTTCTTTAGATGGTTTCAAAAACCATGAAATGCTGCATGCAACCTGCCAGTTGGATAGGGTTGACTTATGTCAACTGATAACTAGTCAGCTGTCAACTACTAAACTGATCATTCAATGTTACATCAACCACACAAAATATCTTGTTTCAGCATATTCTTTGTGAACAGAGTGCATTTTTTTTATAGTTTCAGCACGCTTCCTACTGGCTATAATTTAACAGAAAGAGTACTGTTCACTATAAAAAGAAAGTTAAAGATGTATTGGGGAAAGGAGAATCAGGAGTCCATTTATATGACTTATGAAAAAGATGCCTACTGACAAAATTTGTTCGCAAACTGAAATGGAACTAAAACAGAATTTCTTTACAATTTGCTTCCAAAGCAGGAGAAAAAAAAAAAAAAATCAGGGTAGTAAAAGGAAGGGAAATCAAGTAAGCACATTATATAGAAAATGGTAGGGGGGTGTTAAGGACTTTCAAAAGCAAGTTTTGCAGACCCAAGAAGTATTGTGAAAATGCATAAACAGATAAATAAAATAGTATACTGGGGAATGCAGACAATGATAGAACTCAACAGAATCCAGAGAAATAGGCAGAATAACCATGTTATGTGTCTAGTAGATGATTTATTTTGGTTTGTTCTGGTTGGAGAAAAAAAAACTAAAATCCAGGTATGAAGATTGTTATTGGTCATAAAATTAGAGTTGTAAAACTGAAATTTTTCATGCATTTGCATGTAACCAATGGCATAACTTGAATGACTAAGAACTACTAATTTTAAATCCTATCGATTGATAAAGTTTTATTTATTTATTTATTTATTTGTCACTAAAATTATACCTTCGACATTAATGTAAATTAAAAGAAATTTTAAAAATACCTTTAAAAAATAAATAAATAAATCAGAATTATGGATTTTGCATAGCAGAATAATATGGAATTCTGGGAGAAATGGTGCACAGACACCACTACAAGAAAGAAAGAAAAAAAAAAAAAGAGTACAAAGAAAAAATATTACCTTCATTATGTCCTTCAGACAAAAAATGGCCATAAAACAAATCCAACATAGGATTCTGTTCAGGGCCATCCATCATATTAACACTGCAAAGAAATGGAAGAATAAATTAGTATTTATTAGCTTAAGAAGTCTAATATAATGGTTAAAGCATTTATAAATATATAAAGGTTTTATACAAGATATACAGTGATATATTTGAAGAATTTTATTTCACATATAATACACAATTTTTTTTTTACCTATTATCGCCTATATGATGTGGATATGAATTCATTTTAAATGCTTCTTCTAACCACTCCAAGAGTTTATGACTAAACTCACTAACATCCTATCATGAAATATGAAACAAATTAATAAACATTTCATAAGTGCTTAACTTTTAGCAATAAATGTATGGCAAAATCTACTATTTATTTAGAATTCTAAACACCTTTAAAATTACAAAATATAAAAAATACAAACTTGTTGAGAATCTGTCCCACTACTGTCAGGAAAAGCTTCTTTGAACTCTTCAAGCGCATGTGATGGATCAACATACTTTCTTTTTGAGCAAAGTAACAAAGCAAATAATTTACGTAATTCTTGCATAAATAATAAATTTCGCTTCTCCTGTTAAAAAAAAAAAAAAAAAAAAAATATATATATATATATATATATATATATATATATATATATATTGAGAATGTAACAATTCTTATTTCAAACGGAGATATACATTTATACACTTGAAACTATTATAAACATTTAAAACATATAATGCAATTTAATAACTTCAGAAAATCTACTGAACAGAATATGACAAACCAACTAATTTATAAAGTGATTGAACAAATATTCAGTTCTTAATGTCATGAAATTATCAATAATCTATTTTGAAAAGGTAAAAGCATTTCAAATCTTCAAAAATAAAACTGTCAAGATTAAGAAATTCTCTTATATTGAAAAATAAACATATATTAATGAAAATCACAGTACACACACTTGTAGTATAAATAGTAAATACATATTTTTTCGGGAGTTAATTAACAAAGAACAATGAAATTATTTAATATACAAACAAATACAACAGAAAATTGGCCTATTTTTATACATAGTCTGAAATTTAGCATCTTACATAGATTGTTTACTCATGTAAGACAAGAACATATTTTATAAAGATAATTCTGAACAACTTATAAGATCTATATTTAAACAATGGTACCATAGTTATTCAAATAACTCCAGTCAAAATATAAAAATCAAATCAATATAACCACAATTTTTTTTAAAATTTTTGTGTTTATGTACAACTTCATTAAATAATTAAATAATTAAAAAACATGAAAATGTCATACTTAAAATAAAAATCTCTCATATTCATTTCATCATCCTATTTTAGTAATGTTGCAAAGTTGAATATTCTTACTAATTGTGAAGAATTTAAAAACACCATCCATGCTTTTCAGATTGTTAATATGACTCTTCTATTTCTTGCCCACTAAGTTCACTTTCCATTGAAAGTTTTTTTTTTAAACTTTCAACATATACATTCAACTTCAGAATCAGTTAAATATTAATAAATTTTCAAAACTGTTAGTGCATTATCATATGTTATGTAGTAATTTTGATCCTGACTAAAAGATTATACATTTAGCAATAGTTAGTAATTTAGTCGATAGATGATCACTTATTTTTAGCTCATAACTTCTTTTAAAATGATCAAATTTCCTATGGTCTTTAAAGTCAAATCAAAAGATTCAATACGGTACTAAACAGTTATTTCTCCACCCTTAATATGGTATTGAATACAAATACAGTTGTTTAATTATTCTTCTAATAAGTAGAAGGTCTTGTTTACAAAATCAAAATTTTTTTATTTAATTTTAATTGTGCTCCAAGATTTACTACTAATTGTATTCTATGTTTGAAAATTCAATTTATACTTACTGAGACAAATAACTGATGATTGCTTTTGATTGCATTGTATATTTTGAATAACACACCTATGATTTTGAGGTTTTGACAATTTAAGTCTGATTAAAATATGGTTTAATGCTTGCCACATCAAAAATTCAATCATGCCTATTGTTCATTCTTCTGTTATGTAGAATCTATCAAATTACATACATATTTAAATTTAGACTTTCAGCAATAGTTATTTCTGTGTTTCACCCATGTGTTGTTTCTCATTATACAAAACACCATTTACACTTCAATTTTAAATGTGCTTGATGCATTAACTATGTTCATATTATTATATAGAAAGATAGTTTTAAAATCACAGAAATAGAATATTTTATTACCTTAGCATCAGTTGCTGTAACATTCCAATCCCTTGGAGAATAACTAAGAACTAATTTTCTAAAAATTGGAAGATGAAACAAAGACTGAAAAAGAAAATAAGTATATGTAGGTCTATAACAAACATTAAACACCTGCAAGAAATTCAATTAATTCTCTTAAAAACTTTTCACATTCAAAAACAGCAAAACATTTTCTAACTTAACATTTCTTTATTATCACAGTTATTGAACAAAGTTAGTTTATAACTTAGCCCACATAATAGAGTAGCTAATTTATTCAAAGAAAAATTCTAAAAAATAAGATATTTCATTATCTGAGATTCCACTGACATACCCATAATGCATTAAGTTAGTTAAAACATATCTAAATTACTATGATTAACAAACAATCTATTAAATAAAAAGTATAGAAACAATTTAAACATATTAAAATTTAGAAATTTGATGAAAATTGAGCTAATTTTACAGTACAATATACATATTTCTTAACTTCTGAAAATATTTATAACACTAATTATTTGTTGCTTAAGACATCTAATATTTTAGACTGTTTACTGTTCTGTGAATGCATTAAATCTGTTATTCGTTTCTAATTTATAAAACAAATGTGAGCCCAAATTTGGCTTTGTCTTCAAGAAACATCTTATATTATCACAAGTTTCAACAACTTCAAGCAACAGCAACCAAACTTCAAAATGGGAAGGTTTGATTTTGGTTTGGAGTACTATGGTCTACTTTATTGCTACACGTGAGCCAGAACCCACTACTTAATGCCAATTCTGAATGTGATTGAACCTGTAAACTTCAGTACCATTTTCAACATGTAAAGGATCCCTTTTAATGATACTTTCTCCATCAAATTAATCTTCATTGACTCCACTTTCACAGGATTTCTACTAGTTTTGAGGAAGTCGGTTATATGACTTTTCCTAACTTTGGAAATAAAATTGATGACCATTGAAATATCACTGGTATTTAAACAAAATTAATCTTTCATCCCTGAGATTTTTCCCCTCATTAAGTAGCATTAAGTTAACACACAAGTGCAATCACCTCAATATCTGTTTCTGGATAAAGTTCACCCCCCACTTCTCTCATCTAAAATTTTAATCTTTCCAGACAATCGTTTAACAGTTTTATCCTTTAGAAATTTTTCAGTCTCCTTAGCAGTCAGGGAGTCATTTCCCCAAAGTTTTGATGACACATAATACCATGCTGTTCATAATTTAAATTTTTTTCAAACCACCTGCTGCAGTTACAGATGAATATACACAACACTGTGTTATTAAAGTTGTTGAGATTTCCAACAAGATTCTCTTTATTTATCAAAACCAACCCTCCTTTCAATACCATCATTGCTGTGGAAGAGAGAAACCTTTTTACAAAGTTTAGAAATGAGACACCATATTCACTCAGATGTTGTATAAAAAAGCTAATCCAATTTATCTTTCTTTTTCTCATTAAAATGATTGTGTTCAGATTGAAAAGGTGCTTCTTTTACACATTCCCAGACTCAGGTTGTGGAAAGTTTAGTGCAAACACTGGATAACTATTTATTTTTGAAAAACATACATTAAAAAATTTTTGCCCATATTGAAAAGAAGTCTGATATTTTCTAATACTCAGATCTAGCATCAAAACTAACACCTGAAACACCATCTTTTAATGAAAGTAGGTAGAATTCTTACTAGCCCCATATGAAAGATAAAAATTGGATAACTGAACCAGAAGCTGGGAAGAGAACAAAGCTTCTTTTTTTCCTAATAAGCATTTGTTTCTGCATTGGGGAAGAATACATACATTTTCTTACTTAAACTTTCTTATTTAATCTATTTCCCATAACAGCATCACAAAGAACAAATTTTCATACTTTTGTATCCATTGAGAGTATATTTTCTATTCCACATTAAATCAATAAAATTTTTTATAAACAATATTCATGTATTTGAGCTTCAGATATCTCAAACTTTTTTTAAAGTTTTAATTGCATACACTTATTTACTTTAGCAAATTTAATAGCTTTTACTTTTATTCTTAAAGTTAGATCATTTCATCTTGGTACATTAAAGTAAAACACAAGAGAGTGGAACAAACACATTTTAAAAATGATTTTACATAAATGAACTGTTAAACTAACTGCTAAAGAAATGTACAGTTACACGTTTGACTAGAGGACCCCTACAACTTCAAGTCAAATGCTGTATTTCTCCAGAAGATATTTGATACAGTTCCCCTTCAAGATGACCTATTGATGTTTTCACATTTTGTTACTCCCCCCCCCACACACTCACACACTTTTAGCTCTTATCTGAGGTTGAATAGTTTATTCCCTGTTTGGGAAATGTAGGTTGAGTGGGCGAACAATACTAGAAGGAGGAATAACATTTAATGGCTCTTTAAATCCGAGAAATCACCATTTACTACAATTTCACACTGTGAAACAACGAAATTTCCTTGAAACACATTCTGTTGTTGCATATTTATTATTGTATATTACAGCAAAAAATTATGAAAAGTGTGGGAAATAGAAAAAGATTGATATCATCATGTCTAGAAATTATTCCTTTAATACTATATATAGCTCCAAAACATAATATTACAACTACAAAATTTAACACAAAAACCAATTACTATGGTTTGTTACATTGGAAATTTATTACATAAAGTGGGATATTCTTATAACCAATATTCCATTACGAGGGTTCAACTGTGTGTGCATGCATACATACAAGCATATGCAAGGTGAATTATATTATACAAGAACAATTTTGATAATGTTTAGGTATAAAAAGAATATTTTTTGAAGGGCTTGACCTTTTTTACCTTTAAACATTTCTTTGATCTAGCTGAAATTTTTCTAGTAAATAAAACTGCTCTTAAATAATAGATTAAATAAGAAACTTTCTTATTTAATCTATCATTATATAATGTCAATTTTATCTTAACCTTTTTCAGTCATTTCTAAAATCTCTTTGATGGCTTATATATATTATATATATATATATATATATATATATATATATATATATATATATATATATATGTAATATATATATATAATAAAATAAATTTAAAAAAGCTAAGGAGGTGCAAAAGACTAAGAGAATTTCCTTCAGTGTCTTACAGGTATTTCATTAAATAGAATACATTTTATTCTTGTTTATAATTATTGATTATTTGATAAATAAATCTCATTAGATTTAAACATGCAAAAACAGATTTTGTCCTTATGAAGAAACTTTACTAGTTTTAATTTCCTAAAAAGTTAGAATATCTATACTTTAGATAAGATTCCTGGAAAATTGGGGACAACTCATAGGTGTTATATACAAAGAAAATTAGAAAACTGTCACACAGCTACTCTAATTTGGTCAGAATAATGCTCGATCTGCCATAAATATAACTATCAAGTTCTCAGTCATATTCATAATAGAGTTAATATACTTTGCTCTATAAAAGAACTCTCTTCAACACATAACAAAAGAGGAATTTATTTTTCCTTCGCAAACCTTATTTCAAACAACTTGATTTTGACCTTAAGATAGGAATATTTTTTTAATGTGATCTTTTGAGGTATATTCAGAAAAATTATTTTAATCTATATAGCTTTACTACAGCTGCATTTCAGCAGTCATATTTCCTCATTTATGGAATGCTGATACAAGAATCAGAGATTTCAAAAATTTACAAAAGCAGAAGAAGATAAAACCAAGCTACAGCTTACTTGTATAACAGCAGAAAACCAACACGTGTTGCCCACATTTTTCAAACCCACTGGCCAGTCTCCATTGCGCTTCCTATCATGAGGATTGACAGGATCTTGCCATGCTTCTCCTCGCTTCCGTTTTGTTCCTACTGCTTTGGATTCAGCAAGGCTAGCTTCCACAACTCTAAAAAGACATATGTGATAATCACTAAACTTAAAATAGCACAAATGCTTAGAAAATTGCTTTCAAAATACAGACACTTTTGTATAGGAGGGGCTAACAGAAAGTAGCCTCTAACTCTCAAGGAGACAACACTGGAATAGCAGCAATGCACACAGAACTCTAAACTCCAGACTTACAGTTTGGAGTTGGTTTGGTTTGGAGTGCTATGGTCTACTTTTTGCAACACGAGGGCTAATGAGACCGGGACCTACTGCTTAAAGCCAATTCTGAATGGCTATGAACATCCATGCCACAGTGGGATTCAAACCCACGAACTCCTGTTTCGAAGGCCAGCACTCTAACCATTCGGCCATTGTTCAGCTACAGTTTGGAGTTAGAAAGTGTGCTGGTTTATTATAATAATCCAAGAGTGTTTGTAGAATTTTTTTTTTTTTAATTTGCAGTTTTTAAATTTTTTCAGTTTTAAGTTGCATGAATGCACCCTATGGATCCTGTTATAAAAATATTATTTTTATAAATACATATATATTTTATTTTTTTAAACTTTCAGTGTAAAATTACTTTTGTAACATGAGCAGGGTCATTGACCCAGTTAGGGGAGAAGAGAAAACCAAATACAACTGCTAAAGTACCCACTTTTTTGTCTTTTAAAGAGTAAATATAGTAAAATACACAAGTAAATATAGTAAAATAAGGCACCACCTGCTGATATCTTGGTCTTCCATGGAGACCTGTCCGCCAAGGACTCTTTCATGTTCTTTAAGAGACAATGCAATAGCTTTCTTTAGGTCTTCCTCTTTATCAGAACTGTCATTTGTAAGATCAATAACACCAGCTGTAGGAGACTGGGCAGCATCTTTATCAGTATTAAGAAGCGGAGGTTGCTGCTGCTGTTTCTAGAAAATTCAAAATCAATTACCATCCATTCAATACATCTTTTACAAGCTAGTTCTTACATAAAAAATAAAACAGCATTAAATACTTCACTAAAAAATAAATAAAATATATCCATTAAACAGCAATGTATAATTTTAATTTTTAACCTAGGCAATTTTTTTTTAAATAAAAGCCTTTATTTTTTACATGGATATAAGATTTTTTTTCTGCCAAACATTTTGATCTAATAAAGAAAATATAAGTAATGGATCAATTACACTGATAAACAAAATTTTACTTTTTTTCCCCTTAAATATAAAGCTGATATTTTAATTAGATACACTCAGTATTTAAAAAGGATAAAGCTTTCTACTTGGTTCTTTAAAAAAAAAAAAAAAAAAATTATGGATATGTATATATGGATCAATTTAAAATCAGTTCTGGAGATTGTACAATAAAATTTTAAATTGCACACATTTTACACAGCAACAAGAATACACTTTACGTACAAGGCACATCTAGAAAGTAAGTTTCCCGATGTTTTCCACTTTAAAGTAAACGTAATTAGCCATGTCAATTGTGCATGAATAGCAGATCTATGACATATTAATCATATGCCAGCTGTACAAGCCCTGATTCATGCCAGTAGCGGGGTAGCAATGGTCTGAAATGAAAATTCCTTCTCCTGCCGCCTGCAAGGCTCGGTCAGTGATCTTGGACGTACAAAGCATTGTGCCAATTGAAATTTATTGTCAGCTCTCTCAGGTCTATAAGCCGAAACAGACACCCGAAAACAAAATTCAACTCTTAGGAGCAGCACTGACATTTCTGCTACGGTATCACGATGACGGCAACGAGTTCCTCGATAGGATCATCACAGGCAATGAAACTTAGATTTCACACTTTACCACAGAAACCAAGCAGCAGTCAATGCATTGGCATCATAGAGGATCATCGGTCAGGACCCAATTCAAACAGATGCTCTCAGTATGGAAAGGGGTGTACACAGTGTTCTGGGGCAGGAAGGCTGTTTCCATTTACAGGAGGCAGAGTTCTACGACAGAGGTATACGAAATTTGATCCCACAATACGACAGTGTCTTAATTCTGGTTTTGACTATGTTGAAAAAAAGCTGAAACATTGCTGTACTTGTTGGCAATAAATATGCCTGTGAAAGTGTGAGTTCTTTTATTCTTTTAAATAGGGAAACGTACTTTCTGGATGCACCTCGTATGTTAACTAAAGTACATTAGTACCTCTTTGTGCACTTATATTTTTATTCAGTAAGCTCTCTCTTGATGAACCAACAGTAGTTGAAAAGAATTGCTAAATTTTATTGCAATTGATAATGAGATTATATAGTAGATATCTGATGGTGAAATCCTCCCATTATGTTCATCACTAATTGTACCCACATTCTCTAGAAAGAGATCCAGGTGAATGAGTAAGAAATGAAGCTGTAATGACATATGACCTTAATCTTTAAAATTTTTCCATATTTTAACCTATACCCCTGTAAAATTTATCACAATGACCTTGAATGAAAGACATGCATGTTTTTCCATCTTCATATGAACAGTTTCAAACTGGTCATTTTAAGTTTCCAAATACCTGAACCTACAAATATCTTTGATTTTAGCATCTGATACTGATGTAAACAAATCTTGAATTAAAGCAATTGTTTTTCCATCCAAATCCAGTGCTTTTACAAAAAAAATTTTTAAATCCTAGTTTGATATGGAGTGGTGAGAGAAATATGCTGACTAGTGTTACAAGAGGTTGTTTAATTACATTTTTATCACCAGGGTCCAATGATTTCTGAGAACTAATATATATCTTTTGCCCATTAAGCATTAACATTATGTATATTACCTTTTTCTATTACTAAAAGAACAGAAATTACATTAAAGCAAAAAAAAATTTTCCATTTAAAATCATATTTCTACAAAATTGTTTCTTCAAGATATCATGTTTCTTTATCCCACTGAAACATAACCTACATATTTCCAAAGTGAAATAATACTAGTTTTCAGCTCAGTTTAAAAGCATAGATAAAAAAGCTGAGATTCTTATGGTTTATAACATATGGATTCCATGACACTTAGAATGTTTTTACAAAATCTTATTTTACCATCTTTCTTTTTTAAAAGTAATGCAGTCTTTAGAATTCTTCTTTTAAGTTCTTAAAATTTTCCTGGCTTTAACACCCATGTTATAATTAATATAAACTATGTGTTATTCAATAAATTAACAATATTAAATTATTTAAGATTAAATTTCACAATATTATGATATTGGACAACAAGGGAACAGTCTAAAATAAATAATCAATTTATTTTGAACCTTGGCTCTATCTATCACTCATACTTTCTTACAAGGTTTAACACATATACTGTAAACATCCAAAAATTCGTTTTAGAGATTTTAATTGACCTTTACATTTGGGATTTCCCCAAATCTGAAAATACAATTTTTGGTTGATTAACTTTTTTATTACATATGTGCTAATGAGACTGGGACCTACTGCTTAAAGTCAATTCCAAACAGCTATAACATCCATGCCCCACTGGGATTTGAACCCACTATCTCAGAAATCAAATGCAGCACCCTACCTATTCAGCCATCATTTGGCATTCACTTTTTCTTCAAATTATGTCTCTGTGTGTATTTCTCTTTGAATATGATACTTGTGCATTTTTCATTTAATGAAACCAAGGTTTTAATAAATACATTAATAGCAAAATTGTTAGGATTTTTATATGATAGCATAATTTTGTGTACAAATTAAGTTTGTTGAACTCAATATAGTTTAACAAATTAATCACTACCAAAAACGAGAAAAGTAGTTTTACACTTTTCTATGAATATACAAGAAAATTAAGAAAATTCATGATTATCATCTTGATGTCACCATGCTTAAAATTTTCATTATTCTGTTGTATTCATCTGAACATTAGCCTTTGAGTAACAAAGTACATTGCAGTACTCCAAACAAACCCAAAACATCTTAACTAAAGTTACTTTCAAACCATAAGATGCAACCAAATTCAAACTCATTTTTGATGTGAAAATAGTACATGTTATGATGTGAAAAATACGGCAAAGTAAACAGCTGTTGTTTGGTCACAAATGAACTATGTAAAACTCTGCATCAGCCACTACATCATGCTTCTTTACGCATGTTTCTAATTTACTTTTTTCAAATGATGTTATATAAAAAAATACATGTAATATAATGACAACAAAAAGAAACCTTCATTTTGTGGTACTTGTATCTGGCAGAACAAGAAGCTTTGGATATCCGATATCCAGTGAAAGCAATACACATTTTATCAGTAATGACATAAAAAAGATATATGTATCTAGCAGAACAAAATACTCTGGATATTGGATATTCAGTGAAATCAATATCCATTTTATCCCTAATGAAACTTTTGCCACATAACAGATTAATTGCTTAAAACAAAAGAAAAATTAACTTTAAAATATTGATCCATTGATGATATTAAAAAAATATAAACAAATATTGGTCAAGAAAACAGTTTCGTTAGGTATAGATTAAACAAGTATAAATTAGTAATATGTTTAAACACTGTACTCATTAAAAAGTGAAAGCATAAGAAAAGACTTAAATGCATTTGAATTATAGTATAAGAGAACAAAATAAAAATATAAATGATTTAGAAATGAAAAAAAGGACTCATACAAATAACATATTAAACAAAATAAAATAATAAAATTTATTAATATACCCCGCTAGTAAAACGATCCAATGGAGATTGTTCCACAGTCATTTTGCTTCCATTAATATTTTCTTCTATAAAATCGAAATATAAGATAAACACCTAAAATAAATAAATACTTTGTTAAAGAAAAGAAACTAAGGAAAACATAAAAGGATTAAAAATATTGAATACTGCTGATAATACTACTCAATCCTTTTTCAAATAAAGATATGCAATATCTATAACAATTGTATATACATATATAATTCTAAAATGCATAATCAAAATAACTGCTTATTTAACATGTTTTTTAGCTACTAAATAAAATAATTGTTCAAATCTTAGTAAATTTTTATTACAATGAGATCTGACATTAAAATGCAGAAAATGTTGCGTAGACAATTACTATTTTCCCCTAAGAAAACCATGATTTTCAATACAGGGTCAAAATATGATTAAAATATTTGACCACACACTAAGCATGTAATTTTTTTTTTCTACATATGAGACAGTACTAGAGATTATTCACTCAAAAATTAAATGAATTACAGAATAAAATTTATGTATTAGATAAGTATTTTTGTTTTAATGTTTTACAAAACATTCTACATGAGGATTAAACCATGCAATCTTATAAAATTTCGAATTTTCTTTATATGTAACTGCTTATTTACTATAACTGCATAATATTTAGATAATATATATAATAAAAAAAAATAACTACACTTCACATTAGAGCTTAACAGAATACATTATCATATATGATACCATTGGCCTGGTATTGGGATATGAATGATTAAACAATTTACAAATCTATTCTTGAATTATAATAAATTTTTAAATATACTATATGTATCCTTCATTGTTTAATTTTATGAAAAGCATTTTTAAAAGTTCTTTTTTGTGCTTTAACTGTTTAAGAAAATTAATTTTTATAGCCTTATATAGTAAAACAAATAATCAACAAAAATTTCATAACTTCAATAACCATTGTTGAATAATTTACAACCACTCTGAATATTTTAACATGAAACCAAAGAAGTCGCACAACCTTTCAATATCAGAGGTTCAATATTTATGAAAGCTCAAAACATATAATTTAAAAATTATATAAATCAATAAACTGTTTTGGAAGCTATATTACTTTTACAATCAAAGTGGCATAAGAAAAACATTTTTATGGCTGAATAAAACACATATTTAACAGTTAAAAGTACTTCCTTTTAAGGGATCTTCATTTCATTTAGGAAAAAAATATGCACTTCTCTGAATTTTTATTTTGCTATTTCAAGATAGAATTGGTGAAAGGCATTAGGTCCAAAAATGAGTTAACCAATCCATATTTTAATATTAGCTAAATTAAAAAATGATGGGCATTTTTACCTACAACTGATAATGAGTGAAAATAATCCATTATGAAAAAATGTAAATATATTCAAAAGTGCCGTTAAAAAAACAATTTATACCATGTAAGGATAATAATATTTAAACCTTATAAAAAATTAAATTCTTGTCATTAAAATCATATTGCGAATCGGCACTGATTACATATTTACCAAGATATATTGTCCTGCGGCAGTAATAAATTTAGCGCCTCGATCGTAATTTTTAAAAATTTACATTCTTAATACTATTATTTACGCTTGACATTTCTTATATCTCTAAAAACGAATGCAAGGGAATAAAATATAAGAACTATATATTTGAAATTAGACGAAATATAAGATTTGTTTATCGAAACAGAACCGAAAACAGTTTATCACAACAATGCAAACTGGCGCCGTTTTCGGACCCATGTGCAAGGAAAGCACACAACTCATGAACCACTAGCAATGTAATTTTCTGTTAAATGGTAAAAAGCTTTACAGAGTATAAAATTTAAACATTTAGAGAGGTCTACTATACTTAAATTAATGAATTTAATGCAAAATTAGTGACGAAACATATCACATAAACACCTACCTCCCACAGAAACTACAAAACTCGAAAATCTTAGCAGTCCATTAAAAAATTTTTATAAAATGGAAGAAAAGTAATAAAATTCAAAATTAATTTATCCGTAGCGCACATTACAGCACCAAAGCTCATCTAAGCCTAAGATATATAAGCATTAGTCACTACTTTTAAATGACAGAATAATTGTTTACTAAACACTATGAAAAGCAATAAAAACACCAGCAACGCATTTTAAATACCCCAAATAGTTATTTATATAATATGCCTATAACACAAAATTTTAATCCATATTTTCTCTTTTTTTTTTATTTATACAGATTTTCAACATTGACATTCAATAAGGTAAAGATTGATACTAACGGGAATGATTCGCGATCAGGTAGATTCAATCTTAAAGATTTCTATAATTCATTGAACATTGAACTACTATATGACTTAAAGCATTCTAGCAACCTTTTCTGCTCGCAATTTTTAACTCTCAAATCTTGAATCGGTATATCTAGTATTATGCTCCTGCCTATGAATAGTTTCCTATTTCTACCGATAAATATATTGCACCATAAAGAGAGGATTTTATTAATCCAGTATCATCAACAACGCAACAAAGACTTTCTATTTCCACATTGTTTCACTGTGGGATTTAGTGCCCTTAAACGCTTATTATACCTGATAAAATTAATTATTATAGTAATTACATTGTCGTCATATTTTGAGTCAAGTTTCAAAATTCTTGTTAAACTATAGTGTTTGGATAGCTAAAGCGTTTATAAAAAGGATGTAATAACCCTTCTTTAATTTCCATTTAAGTAAAAATTATAAGGATGAGCGAAATGCATCAGTGCAGCTTCGACTATCATAAACCATTGATGCGCTTACGAGTAAAGAGGTATGGACAACACCTCCTAAGGGCCGGTCCACTAATTTCGTTTAACGGCTAACTAAAATTATGCTAGTGGCCTACCATGTTAGTGTCCAAAGCGTTCGGTGAATTCTTTCCTTCCTTCTTTGTTGGCTAGGATGAAATAAGAGAAACCCATTCTTTTTATTGCCCCTTTACTTCCTGTGTACCTCCGAGAGAAACTGTTTTTAACTTAATGCTTAAACCTTTTTACGCTGGATGAATGGGTAGGGCGCTGCTCTTCGGAGCGGAAATTCGGGGGCTTTAATCCCACTGATGAAATGATTTCATTAATGACTTATTCGCATTTCTTTAAAAACTATAGCTCTAAAGTTCATCATGGCTACACTAAGATTTTAAGAAAATCTGGTAAGATTTGGATTACTCTTTTTTAATTATCAGAGGTTTGAGATGGAAAGATATTAATATATGAAAAATTTAACAAATTATTAATACTCACCAACCAATACATGGTTTAAGAAAATATAGTACCATTTCGAAGGGTTTTTTTTTTTCTTTTTAGTATTACAGTAAACATTTTAATTTTTTTTTTTATTTTAGAATACAACTGAAAAAACACTGTAATTAAAAATAAAATCCTTTCAAATCGTGATTAAAAAATAATATAGTAACCCATACCTAAGTTTGGGGAAAATAAAATTAATAATAATTTGTCAAATAGTGATAACACGCTGACGATTGTAAACATAAACTACATGAAAACAAAGTGCGCGAACATGCGCACTTAGCTCGATACCGATTCGCCAATGATTCCTGCTTTAATCCAGATATTGAGGAAATTCTTTGTGTCATAACAAGTTTTATGTTTGTGTACCTTTTTGCAATATTTCAATTAATTGGAATTAAATAGCTTTAGAAATAAGCCAAAGTGGATCGTGTGCAAAATTATGTTCGGCCAGTGATAGATTAAACATATTTTGGTTACCTGTAATTTACAATGACCTTATTAACTGTTACTAGAATTTTTAAAAAATCGGTGAGTAATGTCTTGAGTTATTGTGTAATCGAGAACTTTTTTAAATTCAATGGCTATAAAATTGCACCTGGAACAGCAAGATGTTAAAACAATTATATAATAGCTTTCGGTATAAATTGTTTTCACAGCTTTGATAAGTTGATTTTCTCATTAAAGTTATGTAACATTATCAATAAAGCATCATAAATGACCCGTTAAATTACAATACTAATGTTCATCTCCCTATGTAAAGTAGTTGCTTTCAAGATTTTTCTTTCTTTTATATATTAATACTATTTAAAGTTTAAAAATTTCGAAATCCACTGTAGAAATGTTCACACTTGTGTTTGCCAACTTAGAATAAATGTGAAATAAAAATTTTAATTCAGAACTGTTTAAGTTTTCAGACATGTATTAAAAATAATTTCTGCTTGATTTCCATTTATTAAAAAAGAATTAACATTTCGTTTTATCAATCTCTAACCAAGATTATTTGTTTGTCTTGATTTATTAGAAAATCAAAGATTTTGCTCAACAATAGTTGTCTTTTGTACAATTAGCAAATAACTTTTACTTGTAAACGGCTGTAAACTAGAAAATCAATGTACACATTATATATTGTATTATATTGATGTTGTAAGATGTTTCAAGTACAAAATGTTGATAAATACAAAGTTGAAAAAAAATGATTCAGGAAAATATACTTTTTAACTGTAACAATAGTTTGATTGTATAATAAGCAGGTGAACGTTAAATTATTTATGTAAAAACCAAGACTAAGGTTACATTCCTAGTTTATAGAGAATAAACCGTAACACAATACAGGGTTACCAAATTTCATACAAGAAGTAATTTTAATTGTAAATACAGATTTATAAATAAAAGTTATATCTTTTTTATTGATTCATAAATTACACAGTATAGGGATATGTATAAAATAGCTTACTGGGTAAATGGCCTCCACACCTTTGCTGGAACATGGCCATTTGTTTAAATTTTCCATGACCATTATGCTTAACTGTGGCTGAATTTCTGCAATACACTATTTTCTCCAAGGAATGGATGGTTATGGGCTTTTCATAAACCCTAGACTTAAAAACCCAAAGAACTAATTTTAATGGCATTAAATCACATGATCTGAACAGCAAATCTTAATCACCAAAATGGGAAATAACATGACTAGGAAAGGACTCATACAATAATTCTCAAGCTGTTTGGCATGTAGCACTGTGTTGTTGAAACATGCCATTTATATACATATCTCCCAATTTAGGCATAAAATACTAGATAATCATGTTGTGATAGCAAGTACCCTTAACTAACATTCTCTGACTAGTCATATTTTGAAATAGAATATAATAGTTATGAAGACTAAGATCTGCATTACACAATGTCATGCTGTACATGCATATTTTTCAACAATCACTTGTGTATTTTCTGAATCTCTAATGAAACAACGTTTTTTGGTTAAGCCACATACATATTATATGTGCTTCAAATATTGCATAAATTTTGGAACACCTTATAGTATCAGCAATAAACTATTTTATCATAGTTGGAACTCTCATAATGCATCCTATACCCCTTTTAATATGAGCTTAATATCTTTTAAAACTTGAATGTTTAAACATATGTAATAACATTATTGTTGTTTATATTAAATGATAACCACTATGAATATCTAGTTTTGATGTGGTTAAATTGACAGAAAAAATAAAATTTCATTAACAAAAATATTTACAAATTTTTCAATATTGTGTTCCTTTTTTACCTCCCCCCATCTTTTTAAGTGATTTCTTTTAATTAAATCTGTCGTTTTTTTGATGGGTAGATAGCTAGCCTTATATTTTTCACTTTAGACCCACTTGTTATGTAATAAACATGACTTTTTGTTTGTCAGTTTGTTTTTTAAAATAATTTTTAATATATATATGTGTATATATCAGAGCTCTTTGATAATCCGAGCCATTTTTTTAAATTTTAAATTTTTCGTGAGCTACAATTAAATGCATATAGAAACAGTATGCAAAAAAGTATTAATATTTTTTTTACAGAAATTATATTTATTCAACACATATAAATAAAAGTACAAAATATGTGTATTGAATTTAGATATTAAAAATTAAACACATTTATTTTACTTCTCTTGATAATTCTTTAAAATTTGGTGAATAGTTGTTGACAGCACTTCTCGGTAATTCTTGATGATGCTGGGTAGTTAATACTGATCGGTGTTTGGATTTCACAAATTTTAAAGTGCAATAAAATGATTCACATAAGTACATTGTTCTGAATATTGAAATAATTCAACAAGCAGCCTTTTTTAATTCAGGATACTTCAATTTTGGTACAAATTTCCAAAATTCAGTAATTGCTGTCAACTTATATTTTAATTATAGAGTTTGATCTTCTTGCATCTCTATTAATTCTAATTCTCTATGACTTTTTGGGTCATAATTATATTGAAAATTGAAAACTCACCTTGAATTGTTAATTTCAAATGTATTCAGAAAAAAATTAAGCTACAATTTAAAATATTTCAGTCTTGAAATCTGTTTTGGAATTTTGTCAATATTCCTCCTAGCTCTTTTATATACTTGTTTAGCTTTTCTTGTTTAATATTGGAACAAATTTTTTTTAATTCGAGGAAAAGGACAAAATGTTTTATTTTTAATGTCCTTTTGAAAAAGTAATTTAGTTTGAAAACTAAATATACACTGTGATAGGTCAGATATTGTTTTATCTTTCTTCTGCAATTGTAAATTCATTGTTTGGAAATGTTCCATAACATCAATCAAAACCTTTGTCTTGTAACCATTCGTCATCGTCTAATTTTGAATAGGTTATTTCCTTTTCTTTTAGAAATGCACTTATCGGATCAAACAAATCTACACATTGATTTAATACATTGTAGCTAAATAACCATGTAACAATGCAAAATAAATTAATTTCATTTAGAAGTTCTCCTTGCTTTAATTCATCAAGGAAATTTTTGAATTGTCGATGATTTTTTGCATTGGTGCAAATTTAATTTACAATATGTAACACTGTTTTCATAACATCAGGATACTTTAAATATTTTTAATGAGATATTCTTGGTGAATTATGCTGTGAATCAGTATGAATTGTGGAATTTGAGAATCACCTCTTAAAAGCCCAACAAGACCAGTTTTTTTACCCAGCATTGCTGGAGCTCCATCAGTTGCAATGCTTACAAGTTTATTAAGAGGCACATCGAAAATTTTCATTATAGAATCTAATACATTTTTAATATTGACACTACAGATTGACTCTTGAAGTGCTACTAAATCGAATAATTCTTCTTTAACAACGAAGTCAGGTGAACCAAAATGTATGAAAACTGCCAATTGCAGAAGATCTATGATGTCTGTTGATTCATCAAGGCTAAGCTGAATGCAATACGGTTCTTCAAATCTTTTTTAAATTATATTCATGAGATGTATTAATTGCAGTTATGAGTTGTTCGATTGTGTGTCTTGAGATGGAAATTTTCAAAACAACTGTACAATGCTGCATTATTTGGATCTAAAACTTTAAGTACATCTTCCAAGTTCTTTTTAATAAACTTTTCTTATCCATATGGGCATTTTGCATGAGCAATATACCAGGCAATAACAAAATTGGCTTCAGCCACATTATTAGTTTGATTGCTAAAGGTCATCAAAATTGACTGTTGTTTATTTAAATTTGATTTTAAAGAAGCAAGTTTATCTGATCTTAATTTGAAATTTGGTGGGTATGGATTAGAAAACTGAAGATTATTGGTTTCATAATGTCGACGTAAATTGCTAGCTTTATAATTTTTTATCTTCACATTTTTAAATTCATCCTGTATGTGTGTGTACATATGTATACACTAATTATGCTATTTTTGATTATATAATAAAAATTAGTTTAATAATTTCTACAAATTCCACAACCCCCTTCTCCCAATTAAACATATGTCAGGTGTTACAATACCCACTACTTACCTAAAAAATCATAAAACTTGATATTTTTGTTTATCTTTTAAAATAGATTTTAATATTAGTATGCATGAGTATAAACTAGCAATAGTGTTATTGATTATATAATAAAAATTAGTATATCAATCTTTATAAACCCCAATAAAACTCACCTTGGCTGAGAACACTGGTGAATCCATTAGATGCAAGTAAGTGGGTGTCCTTATGTTTGAATCCTACTTTTATCATAGATGTTTTGAGATGTAGAACTCACGAGTTTAGCTATTTTTTACTGAAATGCTGACTACAATACTTCAACCAATTTCCTATTTAAGTGAGTATATTGTAATCAAGAGAACATTTTGCCATAATGTACACCAGAAAGTGTTGAAAAACTTTTAACATGTTCACTGCCATTAATAAGAATACTTATAGTTGACTAGCTAGCCAACTATGAGATAACTTGTTTCTAATCACTTTACTTATATCACTGAATATGAGTATTCATGTAGCAAATGCAGTCTTGTAAATGTTTGGTATACATGAAAGGACTAAATAATACACTTACTTGGTTTACTGAAATTGATAATTTATCTTAAACATTTATAGAACTCCTAAATATTTAGACCATAAAAGCATATCTATTCACAAGTACAAGTTATTTTTATTAAGCTTTGTCATATGAATTATTGTCAAAAATCTTTTATATCTATTTTTAAAAACAATAATAAAATGCAAAGCATAAAAGATATTGGCACATGTAAACAAATTCACCATATTAACTATGGCAGTGAATGTGTGTTAAGAGGGTTTACTGTTATTCAATCCAGAGGTTAACTTACTTCTTACTTGAATAAATCAAATTCCAAATGTTTCAACAGTTTTTGGTTTAAAGTGTATGTCGAAGATGAACAGTAGATAACTTTTTTAAAAAATCAGTTTTATATGAGAAAACACTGATGAATTGCTTAGAATAAACACGACACATGATACAGAAAGTTTGCCACAGCTCCTTTATACCCCCCCCCCAATTAATTCAATTTTGATTAATCAGATATATAAGAATAACAAAATATAAACTGAGTTAGAAATAAGTATCAAACTGTAATTTATAAAATTCATGGTTCATGTTTACTCTTGCATAAGCATCTCACAAGAATTACATAACTAAATTTGAAAGAGAAATTTTAAGATTTTTGAGCATACAACAACCAACTTTACCCTTACTATTCTTGAGTTATCAAGTGACACAATTGTAAAAATTGAGATTTTACCTGGTTGTAATATATTTTATTTTATTTTAGGTGCTTGATATAATAAGATTTTCCAGTTCTTCAGTTTCACTCCAAGCTTTAAAAAGTAATCCTGTTAGATGTCTTTGCAGTATTGCAAGAAACCAGTCACAAGATCCTGTACCATCTCCAAAAAAGGCAACATGGAAGCCAATTTATTTTTTCCCTTTTATTCATATAGCACGTCTTTTAAATCGTGTAAAAATTTATCAAAGTGTGTTTACTTTCACTCTGGTACCAATATTAACAGGACTATATTATCATAATTTAAGTGACATACAAACTGTTTATGTCATTACTGGAGCTGCAACATTTACTTGCTTATCATTATATATAATTACTGCATTCTTTAAAAGACTTATAGGTGTCATCTACATTGATGAAACTAAGAAGGATTTAAGAATAGCTCACCTCACCTTTTGGGGAAGCCGAAAAGATATAACAGTCCCTATCAGTGACATTATTCCTTTAACTGAAAGTGACTGCAATGCTCGTGATGCTTTTGTTAAACTACATAGGTACAGTACAGAGGAAATTTTATATCTCACTATAAGATTTGGTAAAATTTTGGAAAGAAATGATTTTCAAGATGTATTTGGCAGTCTTGAATTACTTGGTTTTAAAAAATAAACCTTTTTAAAAGTAATTTAATTTCTTTTTTGTATGCAAGTCTAACAGCTACCTACGTCAGAGTCCTTTAAAATAAAGCTATGATTTCAGTGTGCAAGACACATGATGGTAAAGAACTAACTGAGGCAGGGGTAACTCTAAAATAAATTTGAAACACTTATGCACAAAATTAAAACATAAAAGGATCTTAAAGCACACTCTTATATTGCCTATTTCTTTGATAATAACGTTAAATAAACACCAATTTTTTTATGATCTCAGCGATTTTACAAATGTGTATCTACCAGAAAATTTTTTTCAAAATTAAAAATTATTAATATAGTGTATTTTGGTCTTTGTTGATCAATCATAACAATAAAGAAAGTATGTGTAATAAAACATTTATGATAGTATGTAAAAATGTGATTATTGAAGTACAGGTAAAATGCCACAAGCTTCTTTTTAATAATACATAATTTATTAAATTAATATTCATTATATATTGCCAAGGTCAATCAAATTAAAAAGTAATCAATTATTTACAAGAAATTAAATTATGCTAAAATCTCAATAATTGTAAATTCATATAAGCTAATTTTTATAAATCAAAGTATTGTAATTTCAACCTGAGTGGCCAACCAGAAAAATGTTTGCATTGAACTAATAATTTTATTACATGAATAAATAAAGAAGAAAAGGTATAATGCAAACTAATATTAAGATGCTAAATTAAAAACTTTAATCCACTGGTTCAAACAATGCTCATTTTATAAAAAACTTAAGCAGTTTTTATTAAAACGATAGTTTAATACATTATACATAAAACATGTATTCATCAAAAGCAAAATATAGCAGTTTTGCATAAATCTGTTGAAAGCTTTTTCAAAGAAGTAGGTAACTCTGTAAAACAATGAGCATCACTGGTGATGAATTTATCTTTTATATGAAGAATGAGTATAGGATTATTCACTTCCAATACCATAAGTCAGTTCCAAGGTGGTGAAATGTAAAATGATTGGCCACTTAAAGTAAAATGGATTTTCTTTTGGAAAAAGAAAGTTCAGTGACATGCTAACAAACATAATTTAAAATACGAAGATACACATAAAAAATGTTGAAGTATTGACCATGTATACAGAAACAGAGAGAAATATACAAAACTAGATGACAATTTATTTTATAAATTAAAAAATATCTAATACAAATAAAACGACATGATTAATATCTGATAAAAATTTCAAAAGGAACAAAAGAAACTTGAGACAATGAATTTAAATAAGTAGACTAAAATTTATAATTTAGAAGAAAATGTTTATAATAAATAAGCTGCACAAGCTCTTTTGGAAGAGAACTTTGATCTATCAAACTATTTGTGATGTAGGAAAATGTTGAACTAAAAACAGTGCATTTAACAAAGAATTATTTGTATTCTACAATAATCAGTAAAGGCAAATATACTTTTCTTTAGTGAAAAAATATTAAATAAACTTAATTATTTGATTGTATTATTCAAATATTAAGAAATAAATGTTTTTTCAAATTTATCTATGTAGTAAAAATAGAACAAAAATATAAACTGTTTAGAAATAGCACAAAATATGAATTCTTTAGAATTTTTCTTTATATATATATATATATATATATATATAATGCTGACTGGCACACATGAAAAAAAAATCTTCAATGAAAGACATTTAAGTAAACTTGCATGAAGATAGAGAAGAAAAAAATAATACTTTCATGAGTACATTATTTACAAGAGCATTCCGTTCAACTTTAATATGAAAAATAAAATTCTCTCATTTGATTACATTATAAAACACTATTAACTTGCCCTCCCATAAAACCAATGCTTAAGTACCACATTTTTCTGATGCAATTTTCATGAGAACAGCAGCAGATTTTTCAGTTTAAATGTAAGGCAAACCAATATTCTCAAAACAAGTGTATTTTACAGTATTTATACAGATAGTATAGATAATATAATATGATATAAGCTATATGGGCAAACACTTTTAAATAGTGAATAAATAGAATGTAATAAACTATGCAGCAGTTAGTTTTTTAATCTGAAAGAGAGCATTTTGAAATTAAAATCTTTGAATATAAACAAATGTTTTTCTAACACACCCATGAAAAGGCATGTTTGGTACAATAAGTTTTGATATTTTTCAGAAAACAAGATTTAGAAGAAAAAGTAAGTAAACAAATTGCTATATTGTTTAATTGCTCTCTTTAAGCAAACTACTAGGTTGTGCAAAGTAAAACTATTTTAAGAAAAGCATGGTACTGATGCATATTACATTAAATAAGAAAAAATTTATAGTTTAAAAAACTAATGAAAATTATTGATATAGACATTACATTATAAAAAAAAAAAAAATAATCTAGGATTATGCTACTTATCGTCAACTGTTTATAGCAGTTTCTACAAAAGACATATTTAGAAAATAATACAGGTAATTGAATTGATTATTTTTATTTAGAAATACTCAGCTACATGGCAATAACAATATTTTAATCTAGTTCATCTTGATTTATCTTATAAGAATCCCCTTTCGATGATCCAGGTACGGGTTCAGATGGTTCATCACTGAAATTGTCATCAAATCCATCCAAAAGTGATTGAAGGAGGTTACCTGAGTAAAAATTTATTTTTAAAAGTTTTCATTTACTATTATTTTGGAAAGAGCAAATTAAAAAGTAAATACAAAAAAATTGGGCTATATAACATTAAGTAAAATTGAAGAATTGCCAAAAGAAATTTTAATTTTGGAAGGACATGTTCTATACATCCACTAAACATTTACAAAGAATTAAAGAAATGCATTAATTCTTCAGGATGGTCAGGATTCCATCATTTGATATATAATTTAGTTTCATTTATTGTCTTATTAACTTATGTTATATATGTTCTAATAATGTAACAACTTAGCACTATTATCACTTATATGGAATGGAAACTTTTTAACTAAAAATCAATTTTCATTATGGGTTCACAAAGTCCAAATATAATTCATCGTTGATCAATATCATACTAAATTTCAAAGACTTTCCTATGTTATATATTTATCAGGCATTTTATTTTGAATAAAAGTCTAATATCACATTTGATTTACATTGACAATAATGATAAAAAGAAGTGAAAGAGCAGAAAAATAAAAGGATAATTTTATAAAATCTCACTGACTTATTTTAAAACTAACCTCGATGGTTACATATAAAATAAGCATTATTAAAACAAAGAATACGTATAATATTAAAAATATTATTGGTCTGAAGATATTGAATTTCATTTTACATAAAAAAAATATACCATTAGAAAACAAATTATAAGCATGTTTTTACACATGACTGCTTTAAACAGAATAAAATGTAATTGAAACAATTTTTTTAAAATATCAGCCAGGGGAGAAAAGAAATCTGTTATGTTAAAATACACTGATAAGAGGCTGAAAATACTGGCAAGCAGGTAGAATGGATAAAATATTTTTCAATCAAATCATTGAAAGTAAAAGGCTAACCATAAAGTAAATTACCAATTATGATTATAATTTATGTGCTGGACACCTACAATGATAGTTTGACTTAATTCTAACCATATTTCAAACTAGCTTACTTTTTCCATCAATTCGATTTGTTTGTGTAATGTGTTTGCCTGCTGATGAAAACATTGCTATGGTGACAGCAGATTTGCAGTGAATAATCAAAAATAAAAAGCAAAAAATTTTTACTTTTTGATCCTGTTTTTTAGACATGGATCCTAAACACAACACATTTATTAAAATCTAGCAAATAGTACAAACCAATATTGTAAATAATTTTAAAAATAAGCAACTTATTTTCATAAAATGGATAACTTATTTCATTCAAAATTAATGCTTTAATTAACTTCAGGCACATAAAGTAAAGAAATATATACATGCTATTTTTGCTGATATTTAGTGAGTTACTGCTAATGGGTCTGGCTATCACACTAATAGGAAACATCTAATAGGAAAATAATTATAATTTTTGTGAGATTATCGGATATGTATATAAGCCAAGACCAATTTTCCCAGTTTAAGAAAAATGTTCAGAAAATGTACAAAATATGCATTTTGATAATGCTGCATAAAAAATATAATTTTAAACACTAAAATAATTTATAATTTGTGTTTAGTGAATTTTACAAGTAACAGGAGGACAGTTTGTACAATAAAATTAGTGTATTTAAGCCTGTGAGAAAAAAAAAAAAAAGTTGCATCTTTTTTAGTAAATGAACACTTATAAATTCTATAGCAAGTTTATAAAAATGCAAAACCTAGGAATTCTTAGTTTGTAGCTAAAAGAATTTCCCTACCAACAGCAATTTCATATTAATTTTTTTAGCAGTTTTTAGATCAGTTAACTTTTACATAGAGAAACAGGGGGAAAATTGTAAAAAGCTTTCTAAAATTGTGAACAGTGTGGAAAAAAAGAGGATTTATAAAATATAATTAAAGTTACTAAAAGATATGCTGCTTATAAAACTGCTCTTTAGCTTTAACACAATTTTAAGAATATAAAAGTAAAAGGAATTTGCTTAAAAAGTATGTCTATACCTTTGTGTGTACACAAGTGTTTTTTTTAAACAAATGAATAAAAGAATTTAAAAACTTGATGTATTAAATTTTAATACTCTACAAACTAGTGTACAGTTAAAAGAACAGAATGAATATTGGATTTTAACTTATCAATTACTTAGAATTCCCAAATAACTACAATTCTTAAAGAAACTAAAACATACCAAATATTCCTTGCTGCTTTGGTGGTGGTGTTAAGCCAAAAAATACTTGACCAATGCGTTCAACATACTAAAAGAAAAATAAAGCAATTAAAACTCTAAAAATTATTTTTGAAGAATAAGATTCTATTTTCAAATTATCTATTTCTGAAATTAGAATTTTGATTTTTCTCTAAAATTTGACACAAGTTTAAAATACCTGATAACAATATTATTTAAATTTGCATTTTAGTTGTGCAGCAAAATAGACATATAACATAAAAATACATAATCAAACACGAATCATTCAACTGATGAGATGATTTTAGGATGATAAATAAATAATTATAATAAAACAATAGCAAACAATTCCTTCCAATCTCTGATGTGTAAAATTTTTTTTCATTTTCTAAGATATATTTTTCAGCTGCTAAGGCACTAGGATATATGAATTTTCAAATAAATATTTTTTGATGCTGTTTAAATGGTTGAAATTGATTCATAAATGCTCAATTATTAAAGATCTGATTCCAATATTTCTATTTATGTTATGTATCTCGGTGTCTTAAAATGTTAAGAAATATTCTAATATAAAATAATTTTAATAACTTCACTTTCACAATTCTGTAATCAAAGATGATTTATATTAAAGGTCCAAATAAATGACAACACATCTGTAGTATAACAAAATATTATTATTATTAGTATAAATAATTTCTTCATGTTTCTACCTCCCCCTCGTAGAATCCTGTAAAAAATGGAAATAATTTCAAAATTTGACCTAAATTACTTTATTTTGGGCTTTTTTCTGACTTTTAGTAAATATTTGTAAACTTTCCTGACCTTTGTTAAATATTCTATAAATTCCCCGACTTTCCAGGTTGCTTGGAATCCTGTTTATATTGGCTGAGTTTAAACATGCTTATTTCATATTTTTATGTAAAAAATAGTACAATTATTTAATAAACTTAAATTTATATATCAAAATCTATTTAATTATAAATTAAATTTTTCATATTCTACTTAAACATTTATCATTGTAAACATAATAAAACCGGTTAACCTGCTAATAATAATAATAATCCAATCTGCTATGGCATATCAGTCTGGTCATATGTTCTTCCTTTAAACATAAAAAATTTCAAAGTAGCACAAAACAAAATACTTAGATGTATTATAAACCCTATGTTGCCTTCATAATGACAATTTATGGTATGCTACCAACTATTAAAGACCATTCTATTAAAATTTCTGAAAAATTCTTTAATTCTCTTAATAATCTTCCTAATGAAATTGCTCATGATCTCTCAGACTATGATTTTGCAGATCCTGAGTTCTAAAAGAAGCCAAGAGCCTCATTTCTCAGTTATTCGGTCTTTCCCTTGAAATTCTCAATATTTTCAAAACTTTTTCATTAATTCTCTGAAATTTTTTAAGCTTTTTGGGGTTTCAAATACATAATATTCAAGCTATGTGGTGTTGTCTACCCATCATAACATTATTCTGAGTTTTGGGTGACACACACTGACTATTATAGCAATTTTAAACATTCATCCTACTTTTTCAGTTTTTAAGTATATTTTTAACTATATATTTTAAATATATAGTTCCTTCTCTGAATTTTAATATCTCATACCTTTTAAGAGTAATTTTATTTAATTTTAAATAACAAGATTCAAATCCGGCAAAGACATACTAATAAATTGATTTGGGCTTCTACCCCTTTTTGTTGTAAAATTCTATTGGCGGTTTGTTCACCAGGATTCAATTTATGATTCTGTGCTAGTCTTTTCTAAAGTTTACTCACATTTATACTGTACTTACTCATATTTAACTGCTTTTAATATTTTATTCATATTTATTTTACTTATACATTTTATACCACAGCTAAATTTCATTTTATTTTATTTAATTTAATTTTTAAATTTTTATTATTATTATTACTTTTTATCTTATGTAACTGGCATCTTAATTACTTATACATTTATCATAAACTGCTCCCAATTCAAATTGGAGATGTGTTGAACCAAACCAGGTGCTCTGACAATTACCCTCTAGTTGGAGTGAGAGAGTAATCCAAACTACATCCAAAGAATAAAGTGAACTTGACCATACATACATCTACTTAAAAGAATAATATTATCAGGTAGGATATCACTTTATTTGAATATAATACATTTTTGCACTATACAATAACACTGTATAAAAAGGTAAATTATTTCAACAGTATGTACAAGTAAGATTTGAAAAACTTACTTCTGAATAACTGGGATCCCTCCTTAAGGATGGTTGATATTGATCACATAAAGTTCGGAAATAAGCCAATTTCTCCCTATAGGGAAAAATTACTGAATATTATACTACAAGACAATATCTGTAGTTTAATATGAAATAAATTGTACATGTTAATTTTTCCAAAAGGTTCACAACTAAATCTAGAAAGAACAGGAGAAAAATAACAGTTAAATTTCAAAGAACACTTTAGAAAGAATAAAATATTTTTAGGAATTTAAATGCACAGAAATAATTTATTACAATTAACAATATTTTTAAATTTAGGGAATAACATTAAAAACTGCCAATAATTATTTGACAGATTAAATTTTAAAATGCATTCATCCTTAGAGTACTATGCCAGTTTATTACTATATTAGATTTTGGTTTGTACTTTGAAGAACCTTAAAATCTCTATTTTACAAAAATGAACAATCATATTGATATATTACAATTACATAAATATTCCTTCACATATTCATATATAAGTTATCATGAATTATTTTTCCCAATAAATGATGCAAATATTCATATAATTTGACTTTTTTTAAGTAGACATTAAAGTCTATGATTAAATATCAGCTAAAGCAGAATTTTAAATTATTAAAACACTGCATTATTTAAAACAAGAACTTAAAATTTTTGTAAAAGAATTTGAGATTACATTAAATTCTGCAAAATATTCCATTTTACTCAATAGTATAACTCTACTAAAAAATGGTAATATGTAACTGAAGTAAATGACTAGAATGTTATGAAACACTAGATAACACAAGAAATATGATTCAAGAGGGAAATTTTTTTATAAAATTTAAATTTTTAGATGATCTGTCACATCATCTCTTTTCCTCAAAAATCAATGATTTGGTAATGTGACATGTAACTATGCAGAGAATGTTTAAATAATATAAAAAAAGAAATGACTAAATGAGATATTTAAAGGAATGATAAGAAAATGTCATTTTCTCCTATTTATTATGTGATAAATTGATAAAAATAATTGCCTGCTCTTAACTGGGGAAAACTGTGCTTAAAGCAATCACATGGGATTAACCGAATGACTCATACTGCTAGAAATTATTGCTTCTTTCACTTAGTTATGTTGCAAAAAATTAAAAAGTTAAACGCCTGCATTTAACTGGGGAAAATAATGCTTGAAATAATGACATAAAATACTCGAAAAAGGGAGAACGGATGAATTTCAAACATTTTAAAGTTGGTAGTAATTTTGTAATGATACAAAGCATATTTATATCAATTTATTTTACAATCCAACTGATAGTTTAGGAGATGTGGAACGTATATACATATATACACACACATACAATAACTTATTTATAAGATTGGTTAAACAGTATAATTTATTGGTGATGCTACTTATTTGGACTTTATTTCAAATTAAATTGCTGTTAAAAAATTACAAATCTGTTTAAAAATAAAAGACTCCACATGAGCATTAAAGACTTCATTTTAAGAATTACGGGATAGGAATCTCTTTTTAAAGAACATCTAATTTTAAGGAGTTTTACCATATTTAATTTGTAATTTTAAGCAATAGCTCCTTATCTAATTTGAATACAGTTTAAAGCTTCAAATTTAACAATAAAATGCACTTGGTCAAAACATATGCACACAAACTTATTCTAATTATTGATACTGTAAAGAAAAAATAAATTTCCATGAACTACTCTTTTTACATAAAATTTTTGTAAACCAGGAATCAACTGTTTTGTAAACTCAAAAAAAAAAAAATAAATAAATAAATAAATAAAATCAACAGACCTTTCAATAGCTTGTAATAAGAATTGGAGGAAATTAAGAAGGGGAAGAAGGAACGGAAAACCAGAAGAAACTGCTGGATGTTTCTCTGTATAAGTATAAAATGCAGTGGATGCAGTTGATTTATTCTTAAGGCACAAATATCTGCAAAGAAAATAATAAAATCGGATTAATAACTTTTAATTTGTACTATAATCAGAAAAAATCTAATTGGTTAGGCAAGTTATTAAAAGGAAATACTGTACACTCACACTCATACATACATACATACATACATACATATATATATATATATATATATATATATATATATATATATATATATATATACACACAAAACTAAAATCCACTCACCAGTAAAAGATTTTAAAAAAATATTTCTGTGATTACTATATTAGAGAACAAATACTTCATATGGGCAATATTTAATTTAAAAAAAAAATTAAGCTTTAAAATCAATAATGACATAACCTGAAGTTTTGGAAAGAAATTCTCCAAATTAATCAAGAACCTTCTACTCTGTATTAATTAGAATCACACCAAATGATCCTAACTTGTTATCTTTGAGGTTTTAATACAATTTCAAACATTATAAAAATTACTGCAAATACAAATTAATGTAGATTAGCAGTAAAAATTATCTGTGTATTATACAAATGCATAATTATAAAGGAAAGGAAAATAATATACTAATCAATAAAGATAAAATATATAAGCAAACCAAAAAATGGCAAAAAAACAATACAAAATTAAAAAGGGGGTTTCAAAGAAAATGTACCATAGTTACATAATTCTACATTTCCTTTAACAAAAATACCAGAAAAATAAACACTGATCATGAAAAATTTAACTTGTAAAATTCTTAGCATCTTTCAGTAAACTTTTTTTTTTTAATCATTGTATAAGAATAATATTAAGAAAGTTAAGAAGTTAATATCATATTTGCAATGGTTACAGCAATATCACTACACTCATTTCACTGTGAAAAATTTCTTCAAATAAAAAGACATTTTAACCAAATATTTCTTTAAAAGTATTACATGTTGGCAAAAAAGGGGATAATTCTAATGTAGTTTTTTTTTTTTTTTTAAGCATTAATTTTGGCCTGTAATTTCCCACAATAATTTAGAATAAGAACCACATTTGCCAAGAATATTTTTCCAGACATTTGCTTTAAATAAATATTTAATAAAAAATCCTAAATACTAAAATTTTCTTTTTGCTCTCAATCTTTTGCTTCTCAATTTGAACAATTCTTTGAATTCTTACTAGTTACTTTAAAATATCTTAAATAAAAGCTTTACTTACTATTTTACTGTAAGCATTACTTTTTCTTTTCCATAAATTATACTTTGATTCATAAACCAGAAATACTTATTTGAAGATTGTAAACAGAAAGGATAAAATAGATCAATGATATATTAAATTCAAAGATAAAATATTTAAAATTGATTACAATGTATTACAAATTTATATAATTTTAGTAATAAACCCAAATACTCAATATCATGTTTACCAGATTTTCCCTTTTTATCAATCTTTTCTGATATACCAGGTTACAGTTAACCTTAAAACTTGAAACAAAAATTGCTGCATTACTCTAAAGTCTTATATTTATGCAACAACAAGAGTACAGAAAAACAATTCACAACAAAAAAGGCATTAGACTTATTTTTCTTTTAAATTAAATCAACTTTAAAGAATTGTTTTATTTCATATATGTTTGTTGAAATTTGCTCTAATGCTTTCTTTGTTACAAATGTGTCAAAATTTTGAGTGGTGTTATAATGTTGTAACATACTATATTTCAAATAATGTTGTTAATATTTTATTTTTTGGGGGTAGAGGTTAACCTTATATATTAAAATCTGATTGTGATTACTTATCTATCTACATATGTGCATGTATCTCCTCATGAATTGTTGGACTTAGAAGAGCACTGAAGATACCAAAAGATGCAGGACAATCCAAGGAAGTCATTTTGCCCATTTGCTTTCCAATATTCCAATTAGTTTGAAAGATATTAACTAAAAACTGACTAAAATGGCTGTTTAATTTTGCCGGAAGTGCATTTCCATTGTTGAGTTAGCATCAAAATATGAGTGTTATTCAAGGTTGGCATTATTGTCACCTGATATTTTGGTAATCCAAGTAACATAAAAATGTATCTATGCTATTGAAATTCAAGTGTAAATATATATATTTATGATGACATTTATGTATATGAGACTATTTTCCCATCTGCTAAATGCTCAACTCATATTTTTTAGAAGATCTTTTTTTTCCCTATTTTATTATCTTGGCGAGAATTTTGTCTTTAGTAATCATAAACTTGCTATGTTCTATCAAATTTCTTTGTATTTTGCAGTTCCCTTTCTTTAACAAAAACTAACTTATGGTTATAGGTTTTGTTACTCTAAATTGGAGGTTTATTTAAAAGGTTTTGTACCCAAGAGAAAGAATAGACAAATGATGTACTTAGGTACTGGGAACTAGTAAGTATTCAATTTAGAAATGTGTTTTCAAATAATATAATTGTTCTTAATGTTTCAGCCTTATTTATTTATTTTGATTTATCAATATTGATTTTGAATATTTCTTTTATTTTTAATTCAACTGTGTTATTTTTATTTATCCAATTTTCAGACATCAATCTGTATTCCACCTATTCTAAATTAGGCTTGGAGGCATTCGGTACATATTCTCTTTTAATTACATGCTAAAAAAATGAAATATTTTAACTTAATCCATTTGATAACGTTCAAAATATGTTTTCAAGTAATATAAATATCCTCAGCTTCTGAACTTATTTACTTATTTCATTTTATCATATTAATTTTGTATATTTCATTTCAATTCAACTGCACCATTTTTATTTATTAATTTTGAGATGACAATCTTTATTCCACCCACTCTTACTTAGGCTTGATGGCATTGAAGGAAACATATTAAAAATTTCTTCCTATATATTAAAATCTCATTGTGATTATCTATGCTTGTAAGTATGCATGTATTTGTATCTATCTGCTTGTGACATTAAAACTTCTTCCTCCCAATCTATCCTGTAGAATGACAATTTGTGCAAATAAAATTTGAAAGAAACATTTTTTTCTAACTATTTTTCAAAAATTAATCAAAATTTAACTTAAGCCTTAATAAATCCCAATCTGTTTAAGTAATCTATAATCTATAACGGTTCTATAACAAAGTAACATCACCTTTTGGTATGTCTTACGTAGTTTAAACCTACATGATAGAGATAATAAATTAAATTCTTTATAATGACAAAAAAATTCATTTTGACGATTTCTTGGTTACATCATAAAAGGAAACTATTCAATAAGAGAGTGTAAAATCGGATAGGCAATAAAATATTTCTTAAAAATCTATTTGATATTACATGTAAAACATATCTAAAACATGATGAGAATTATCTCATGTAGTATCAAATCTCATGGCAATTAGCATCATTACTCTTTGGTTCTCATAGCATCATTAAACTTTGGTTCTCATGCACTACTGTGCACGTACATATTTATAATTGCAATTGTCGGTTGTTAATAAGCTATCATATTTGTCAACAATCTGCAGCATATATTTTTTCAGCATTTCTATTACTGCATCTCATTATCTTTAATAGTTGTTCTAAACCTTTGATTGAAATATTTTAATACCCTCTCCAAAGGCTCAGTGCAAAGCAGCTAGTTTAATTTATATTTTCGGACAAGATTTTACACTAAGTTTATTGAATGATAAAAAATATTTAGATATGTATTTACAAAATATTTAATTTAAGAATGTAAAACATACTGCAGCACTGTCTGAGCTATAAATAAATCGACTTCACTAGGATATCCTTTTGTAATGTGATATTCAATAAGCATAGTTGCACAACCATGGCCATCACTGGAATGGATGAAGTGATACCTAGATTGCTGATAGTTCTTTTCTAGAAATGGGAACAGAAGAAAAAAAAACTTTAAAATACACATTTTTAATAAAACTAACATTTGTGAACAAAATAGAGAAATACTAAACAGGAAATGTTGAATTTCAAATTAAAATAAACAAACCTTTCCAAAGTGTTAATGCAACTGATTGGTGTAACCGGGGATGTCCAAATGAACTAGAGCTGGAACCATCAGCAGCCTTGCCAGACCATTTGAGAGCTGAGGCCAAGAAATTTGCTCTTTCAGGTGTATCTGGTAACATCATTGCAAAAAGATTTCCCAGCTTATCTGGAAATTTTGAATACTTTGTTAGAATGAAAGGAAATATATGCTTTTACTCAGAAAACCTAATCTCAATTTGCACCTACATGCAAACTGAAATCTTGAAATTCTACATCTGAATAATCAAATTTTCCAGGTAAAATGATAATTCAACGAATTACATTGAATTATCAGTTATAATATATATATATATATATAATAAATTTGAATGTGCATTTCTACAACAGACCTAGAAGAAGATGAATAAAAATAATCTCATAAATATGAAATATTCAGATAAAAAATAATAATAATACTTGCGACAAAAAGATGAGTAGGGGAAGAACAAGCACAATATACATGCAAGAGAAAATGTACAGACTTTTTAGTCAGTTTGTACATTTACCATATGAACAGAGACTGAGTAAGTTATACCAGCAAATAGTACTGATGTAATGTCTTTTCAACAATAAAGTATTTAATACTACTTTTGAATCAGCCTTGGAAATGAAATGAAAAAAATTATTTGTTTACACATATCAATTTTTTATAAAAGCTCAAAAAATTATACAATTCAAAAAACAAATCTATGTTTTTTTTAAATGGTGCAATTTTTTTTCTTTCTACTTGTAAATTTAAATTTATGATCTTGAGTTTTTCCCACGATACCACTTTTATAATGTAACAGATACATACAATATTAATTAGCTGTAGTGTTAATCAGTTAACTCCATCATGACATTTAACGTCACCATTATGAGTTTACATATGTAATATAACCTTCTCTTGGATCCTTTGGAGATTTCGATGCATTATTTCTATTTTTAGTGAGGTTTCTGCCCTGCTGTTACCAACCTGTCATTGTTTATAACCGGCTAGTGTTTGGTAACTAACTCTTCAGTGGATAAACTTGATTTCATTTCTACCCATCTGAAAGAATTCTTGGTTGCTAATGACAAAAATGCTCCAAGCTGGGATACATCATATATACTTCATAAAAATAACCAAACTTTATTTCACAGCGAAACATCAATGGTATGACTTTACAAGAGACTTAAACAAGGAAAATTATCCTTGTAAAGTTAAGATTACAGGTTTCTCAGACCACACATATGAATAGTTTCGTGGTACAAGCTAAGAAACACCCGAGTTCAGAGATACACTGACAGACAAGAGAATGCCTTTATTACTATTAAAATCAAACTATTTTAGATAGAAAAAAAAAGTATTAAATTTTAGCACATAGTTAACTAAAAATAAATAAAGAGAAAATAAGGTCTTAAATCTGGCATAAAATTTATTAAAATGTGATATAATAAAAGGTGCAATTAGTTACCCATATGATCTTCAGTGACAAGTGCTTGAGATTCAGTCAATACATTAACTAACAAAACAGCTAAGTCTGAGCCACTGTTGTGCTAAAATATAAAAAGAAAAAGAATTAAATCCATTAAAAATAAGGAGTGTTTTATACAAAAATAAATTTTTGTTTTATTGAGGATGTTATGAATACATTAAATCATTAATTAGAATTATTTTGTTTATCTACACTTCTCTCTCTCTCACTTTTTTTTTTTTTTTTTGAGTATGTTAAATTTTGCATTAAATTTTCTAATTTTATTTATCTAGGCTAAATTTTCTTATTCACATATTAATATTATTTTTACAAATTTTAGCTATAAATCTTTTTCTACTGAAAAAAAGTTTTTTTTCTTGATTATACATGGTGTCTACTGAATGAACTGCTAAGTCCTTTTCTAACAGTTTCCTGATATACTGAAGATACTTTTAAAGAATTTCATAGCTCATTGAAAACAAATATTTATAACCATTTTCCATTTGTTGGTAGGAGAGGTATACTTCCACAATACCAAATACTAGCAAACCCATTACATTACCCTTGAGCATGTGGTGACCTTTGAACAATATTTTATAGTATAGAGATAAAAAGAAAAAATCATTCTGGCTCTAACCACACACTTTGCTAATGATATCATTATTTCTTTGATTCTGATATGAGGAATATCTAGATGCAACAACTTAGCATGGAATATATCTTTCTCAACTGAGTAATAAATGAACAAGTTTTACAATCCCAGATATAAAAAAAGGAGAGGGGGGTCAATTTGTTGTTGCATTTACTTTTAGTAAGTGATGACATCATCAAAATTCTTAGCAGAAACTTTGATGACAATTTTTGTCAAAAGATATTGCACTGACAGAAACTTGATTTCAAGAATTGCTATGGTTGGCTGATTAGGACTAATGAGAACAGAACTTACTAGAACTGTTATGAAGACAAAAAAAAAAAAAAAAAAAAAAAAAAAAAAGATTTATATGACAAATATTCATGACAAGTAGGCACCTTGTTATAAAATGACTAATTTAAGCTGTGACATTAAGCATGTATACATTTAAAATTTTTAATAGCTTTACAACTGAAAAATAAAAACATTAAAAAAAATTTTACTTAGCAATAAACAAACATATTTATACACATAGGTATAATCAAAATTAATCATAAAGCAACTTTCCAGTACTTGCTAAACTTAATATAAATTGATATACAATGCGAAATATTGTTATAGAAATATTTTTACATGGATATGCAATTAGGCATGGGATAACGTAGTTGTTTGTCTACAGGCCTAAAATCCTATGATGCTGGATGTTAAACTGGTGAATTTTCCAAAAACATCTCCCTTAGTAACCTATATATCTTTGAGAATTTGCATATCATCTTAATATTTCATTACCAGAACACTAGCAGATGAGAGGCGTAAAATTAGGAGCAAAAATACTCCCTTCTGAAGATGATCCCAGTGGAGGCCAAGTGAGTTAAAATAATACAGTTATGTTTTTACCAAGTACACTTTAAACATTTTCTTTTAATATAAAAATTAACCTATAAGCATTCTGCATCGATTGCTCCAAATTATTCAATATACCTACATGTATATCTTCTCATGAAATTTAGCCAAAAATATTGTTCTGCAAACAAGTAAATATTCACTAGATAAGAATATTTTACACTAAACTGAGAAACACTGACACCCCCACACACACACATACTACAGTATACGTGTATTTTTTATTTATATATGTAATATTTCTTCCTAAAATTAAACCAACGTAATAATGTCTATCTTAAATTAATTTTTAAATTTGATTTTATCTTTTCTGGCATCCTCTTCTAAAAACCTCAGCAAATGTCTTTGCTTCCCCTGTGGATTTCTTCCTGTTTCATAAGTAACTAAATATAAATTCTAACGCGTAAACTAGTCGTGTAAAAAAGTCATTGGTGCGACTCACATGATTTGTAGGCAATTTCTGATTGGTTGGCACAAATAACTATTTAAGCATAATGTAGGGGTTTTGAAAATAGTCATTTGTCACTCCTTGAATAAACTATGTCAGTTGTATCAAAGTATTCCAATTCATTTTCACTTGTCTATGATTCTACAACTGCCAGCTGACTTATCAGCTTGGAATTCCCTTTGAGGTCAGGCAAAAACCTCATCCTTCATGTCTTTAGGTTTATGAAAGAAAACACAAGGGCACATGCAATAACACAATATTTATACTTAATCTCTAATCAGTTAACATTAGTGTTTAACTAATTGCATGTGTTTAATATGCAAAAATGAAAAACAAATGGTATGACTTAGCTAAATTGGTTCAAGCAGTTAAATTTTTTTTATTTTCATTTCTACCTGTGTAGGTATAACCTAAGTGATAGGATTTAAGTAAACTTAAAAGGAAAAATGATCACAAATGAAGTAATATATAATTATGAAAACAAATTAATATTATTTAACTTCTTTTAACTTTAACAGTTAAACTTAAAGCAAAAAATCATCTAAAATAACAAATAGTTTTGAAATAACATGAACACAAAGTAGTGCCCCAAGCATCGATTTCTATTGATATTATAGGTGGTTTTAATTACTACAATTTGACAAAAAAAAAAATTTACACATTGTTATTGATCATGCAACCAGATACGTTTGGGCACATTCTAAAGTGCCCAAAGTTCTAAAACTTGGGGACATTCTTCATACGTTTGGGATACATTCTAAAAGCGTAACTTCATAAACCTTCGTTAATTGTCTAAAGCAAATATTTCAGATTCAGATTCCAGAAAAATTCTCAGTGATCACAATATGGCATTCACATCTTCTAGGTCCAAAAAATTTCTTAAAAACCATAATGTGTAACAACTTTTGACTTCAGCTCACCGTGCATGAACTAATGGTAAGGTAGAAAGAGTAAATCAATCAATAGTAACCCAACTAAAATGTATTCTTCCAAAAAAAATACCATGGACTAAATTACTAGAGCTGGTTGTTATTGAATATAACAATTCTCCTCAAACAGTAATTAAGATCCCACCTGCATATTTGTTATTTGGTGGTCTTCCTTTTGAATCTCCCATTGATCAAAGTAACTACCCTTCCTTTAAGGAAGTGAGAACTTTAATTAAGGAAAGAACTGACAAACACTACCAGAAAAATAAAATGAGATATAATACAAAATTTGAGGAATCTAGATTTAAACCTGGAGATCTTTATTATGTCTATCTTGAGTAAATTTTTGGTTTCGATTCTATTTTTTTGGCATCCTTTTCTAGCAACCTTAGTGAATGTCTTTGTTTCCACTGTGAATTCCTTCAAAATGATAATGAGAAATTAAAAAAAAAAGTAAAACATAAAATTAAAAAATAAATGTTTAATGATGTTGTGTCTCATCAACAGCACTCACAAACATCATCAAACAAAAGTATTGTTTCTGACAGATGTGATCTATACAATAAGCACATTTCGATACTATACAATCTTTATATTAAAAAAAAAAAAAACATCTTATGCTGTTAAGCTAAGTAAAGATGTGCTAGAAAAGATAAGTTAGTGAAGCTAACTGGATGAGAACACTGACTTAATGTCTGTGGAGTGGATTGTAAAAACCATGGAGTAAATATATAAGAAACAACATCAATATGCCAAATATGAACACATAATTATTATACTATGACATTAAATCATTATTCAAAAATCAAAGCATAAATTTAGTTACATTAATTACATTAAATCTATAATAATATTATCATTCATTATAATATAATGTTTTATTTCAGATATTTATAAAATTATGCCCATGAATAATTATTAATAAATTATTCTCTAAATCTAAAACTACCAATTATATCCAAAGAAGACTAACAGGATAATTACTTTTCAGTAGCACATAATAGGTTTTTAACATGTTTATCATGATTAATTTTTTAGTATAGTCTGTTTATTCCAATAAGCTGATTGAATATATATGTGTATATATATATATATATATATATATATATATATATATATATAAAGATAGAATTGTGATAGCAAGAACTGAAGTCCTGAAATTTAGCAACTTCAAAACTGTAATCAGACCTTTTATTATACAAATCAAAAGTAAATAACTGCAGGCTATTTGTTTTAATATTTAAGTTTAAAAAGTTTACACATAAAGGATCAATACTATTAGACAATAATTCAAATATTTTAGAATAGAAGTTTAAATCCATGCTATCATTGCTTTGATAATATTATGTTACCTATGTACCAGAATAACTCAAAACGTTTATTATATTTTTAAACTTATATTGTTAAAATCATAATAATAGATATAAATTAGCAAATATATTAGAGGCATTGCCACCATGAGGTAAACTAACACTTTGGAAATACAATTGATTGTTAAGTATAATATAATTATGTAATGTGGTAAAATCTAACAATTTATCTAATAATATTGTTAATCTAACAACATTGAAATCCCTAAGCAATTTCATAACATTATTAAAAAATTTCATATTTTGATCTTTAATATTTATGCTATTACACATCTTTAAAATCATAAGTTTCTTTTGTTTTACAACATAATATAAGCACTAACCTATTAATTACACTATGATTATGTCTATTATAACACTATCAAAAGTACAAATTATCCAAGAAAGATTTTAAATAGCACCATAACACTGATCTTTAGTTGCATAACTGCTATAACCATAAGTGACAATCCTAATTATAGGTTTTATTTTTAAATGAAATTTTGGAACCAAAGAAACATACGGGAAAGAAAAGCTATTTGCTTTGAGGCTTAACTTTCTTGTATTTAGCAATTATTTTTTTTAATTATGTTAGTAGTTATTTTGATAGGATTATAAATACTGTTATAGATTCATTATTATAAGCATTAAGTATAATATTTTTTATAAATTATGGCACAGTAATTAAGTGCTTTATCTATGGATGTGATAAAATTTTTATTACATTTTTAGGTATCTTCAATTATAGACTATATATATATGTTAGCAGGAAAATGACATTTTAACCTGATTTATTAATTTAATTTTAATAATTAAATGATTCAGTAGGCACAGAGTAGTTAACAGTAATTTTATTATAAAATGGCAAAAATGTGTAATAATATTGCTTTTACTGCTAAATTTAGAAGGTAATCTGAATTTGGTTTCAAAAGTTCTTTGAGCATTTGATTTAATGAAGTCCAATAATATATATATATATATATATATATATATATATATATATATATATATATATATATCAACAGGAAAATAGCTACTTATTTTCTACTGTACCATAGTGACTATTAATTCTTAGTTGTATTTAGTATCAATACATTTAAAATCCTCTATGTCTGCTTGCTATCTATTCCAAAATGGTTCGATTAACTTTGATGAAATTTTGCATGATTCCAGATAGATCAGGGAAGATTTTTGATACTAATCCAAGGTCAAGGTCATTGATGACAAAATGCTAACACTTTTTGCTCTCTCCACCATTTAGTCTTGTGATCATAAAATGTTTTATTAATCTTGATGACATTTTGCATGTGAATTCTGGTAGTGATATAGAACATACTATGCTAGTTGAATTAAACTGGGGTCAAGGTCATAAGGGAGGTATGCTTTTTTTAATCATCCATCATGCCTTGAAAACATAAATGGTCTGATTAATCTTTATGCAATTTTGCATAGTTTCCCAGGTTGACCTGTTTTAAACCAGTCAAATTTATCTAATGTCAAAGCCATGGGAGGGATGTGCTTTTTATTTTAATCCCTTTCATGCCTTCTATTGGGCTTTACAAATATACAGTAAAGCTATGCAGTTTAAAATGTGTTATTTTGCTCAAAGAGATGATAGATATCAGATTTCAGCTTTAGAAATATGCACCCCTTTTCTAAGTAATAGTAACAATGTGAAAATTACTGAGGACTTGATGGGAACAGCTCAGGATAAACGCACTTACCCATTGCTATTATGAATATCGACATCCGAGTTCCTGTTCAGATCAGCCTCTTCATCTCAAAATCACAAATTCTGACCATCTGCGATAAAAAGTGGTAAGTCCAATGCCTACATTCTAAGGGACTTTGGTTTTTAGATTAAGGTATGCATTTTTAATTTCTTTAACTATTTTTTTCTGAAAATTCTATAATACAGAATTCTTTTTTAGTTGAAACACATACATCAAAGTTCTCATCTACATTCACGGTTGACTAACTTCAATAATATCAAGAAGTTTGTTTAATACTTTAGGTAGAGGGCTATTTGGAAAAGAAGTAAGAAATATTTTAAGCAATTTAGTATTCCTCAAATCTATTTTCTCTTTTGGTATCAAATTTTCTATTTACTTAGGCTGTGCCACTATACTTATGTTATAATGTTACTTATGTTATATTTATCACTAATAAGTTATAATGTTCAAATGTTCATATCTATACATATCAGCTTTAGTAATAGCTCCAGTTACAATAGTACCTATATAAATAAAATACTGTTTAAGTCTATTCACTAGGCATTTTGAAATAACTAAACCTGAATGAAATTTTACAGGGTGATTCAGATAAACCTTTGGTATGATTTAAACAAATTGTTCAGAAGTAAAGGAGATAGGGGTGAAATAAAGCCTTTTCACTACATTGTGACCATATAGTAAAGCTCTATTGAATAATATATTATGATAAAGTGCTTAAGAAGTTCTGTCCAAGAGCAATATGCCAGTTAATTATTTAGCAGGTCTTTTGCACAATTTTTTTTTTAATTTGAACAATGCCCTCTATTAAAGTTAGTTTACAGGGTATTAAATAAATAAATGCCATTTAAGAGCTACAAATATAATTTTGAAGAGAAAGAAAACTTAATAGCTATCCTAACTTAACCCTTTCGCGACGGGAAGCGCAAACGCGCGCTTATCTCTGAGGCCGGCAGTCACTTTCGCGAGTGAGTATCCTGGGCCGGAGTGTTTTTTGCTATTAAGCCTAATTCATGAAATTAACGAAGTAGCAACGCGTTATTTATTAATGCTGCGTAAAATATTTAAACGGAATGTGATTTATATTATATGTTTATAGATTATTTATTTAAGCTATTTCTTACTTAAATATATATTTTACACTTTACTTTTTTTTCATTTTTTACTTAGTATTTAATTACTTTTAACATTGCAAAACTGAATACTATGTTATTTAAACTTTGTTTTGTATGAAAAATTTTAAAAACAGGGATCTACAAACAATCCTACGTGACAGTCCTTGCACTCGTAGTAACTCATTTGCCGTTTTGAATGATTTTTCCGGAATGTAAAAAAACGAAACATCGTCAATTTCTTTGTCAGAAATGTGCTCCTCATCATTAAAATCACTAGATCCATTATGAACATAAAGAACAATCAGAATATATTATAGTGTCATTATTACTAATATTCTAATCTGTTTCAGAATCAAAATCTGAAATATTTCGCGTCATTTCAGCTATTTTAAGCTTAGTTAAACACTTTTGACGCTTCGAAAATCTAACAATAAAAAAAAGAAAAAAAATCATGTCTGTCAGATCTAATTTTGTACTAAAAACTGGACTGCAAACCGAAATACACAAAGCTTGAACAAAAATAAAACTCCCTTGCTAACATAAACAAACACCACGTGGGAATTTAAAGAGCCGTCATAAAACATGTCAACCGGAAACATTCCTTTACCCTCATGTTTATATAATCAAAAACCACTTGCATGTGTATCCTACTACTCTCCTATTGAGTACAAGGTCAAATCTACATGTATCTAAATCCATATGGACATACAATGCCATCTTGGGTCAAAGCTTATAGTTTTTAAAATGTTCCACAACGCTGGCACATATATGTGACAGTCGGGGGTGAACGAGAAAACGCACTGGCACGCCAGTGTGTCGGCCGGGAAGTGATTGCGTTTTTTGCTGGCACGTATATGTGACAGTAGGCGCGAAAGGGTTAAAGAAATAAAACCACAAGAATATGTAACTAAAAATAACTAAATTACTGCAAATTCTTCAAATGATTTTCAATAACTGTTCACTTATAATTACACAATAATAAAAAATAAATATCACTCAATAAAGTTATTCTCAACCCCCGCTCAATAATTTTAGTTTTTATACATGATTTTGAATTTAAAAACCAATATTTTAAGTCTCTATTCCATTATTCAGAGAAATTTATAATTCTGAATATAAATAATAGACTAATCAAGAAAAATATACTTAAAATTATAACCATGATGTTATTTTTTATATTATAAATATGATAAAGCTTAATTATATGTATCATACCTGATTATGTGACAAAAAGAGGACAGCTCCGTCATATAAAAGTGACATTAATTCATCATACTTCTCCTGTGATAAATATCTAAGAACAAAAATAAATGAATAAGCTTAAAAAAGTATGAAAACATTAAAAACATTTAACTATTACTTTCTGTGATAATACAAGATCAATGATAAGACAAAGTAAAAGAAAAGAAAAAACGCTCATTATTTTGGTGCTATAGAAAAAAAAACATGACAGTTTATTTTTGAATTGTTGCCAAGTACAATAATAAGGCCACTGCCATTCTACAAACCAAAATTCATGTGATCTAAAACCCTGTGATACAGATGCAATGAAATTCAATTTGTAACATCCTGCCCTCCCCCCTCTTCATGAACCATTAGGAGAATCATCAAAATTCTGTGAAAGTTTAACAAATGAAGCATTTCCTAGATAAACAAAAATAACATCATGACAAATTATAGTTTCAAGAATATTAAAAACAACACTTCATGTCTTAAAATTACAGTATATTTCTGAATTTAAGCCTAGGGTACTATTTTCCTTCAAAAATTTACCCAAAATTCAAAACTTGTATACAAGCCGAAATAAAAAAAAACAATTTCTAAAATGTTCAAATATGTCACCAAGCAGGTAAATGAGGGAAATATTTTCCAATCAAATTGCTCTAAATTAAAATGCTAGATCAATGTTTTTCAAACCAATTTAAATATCATGGAGATAGAGGATCGGTTGTACCTGGAGAAAAATACAAGGACACCTTTTATCCCACTTTGAAAGTCGAAAGGGAAAACAACTTACATTTTGAATTTTAATTAATTTTGTGCTGTCTTTATTCATTTCCCAATTTTATGCTAATTTATCTAGATTACAGCTGCAGTATACAGTTTGATAATCAAATCCCTAGACTACGTGGCCTGTGGTATTTTTACTTATGCTAATGGCAAGTTTCAATTTCTGGTAACGCCATATAAAGATATCTTTTTCTTAAACTTAAGCAATATAAGCTAAAAAAAAAGAAAAAAAAAATGCCATGTTAGAATTTTGTTTATCAGTAGATTAGCTAATATGCTAACATTATAGTACTATTGTCTTGGAGTAATTATAACACAGATAAGTCATTTTAAATTTATTTTTCAATATTTATGTGCTTTCTCATCTCAAAATTTTTGTAAACTTAATTTATTTTTTTGCCCTTATGCATTTTCATTTTTGTTCTTTACTGCTTTTTTAACCGTTTCATTAGTTTTTGTCAATTTAACCATTTTTTATTGCCAACAACAAAAAAAAGTCGCCAAAAAACATATGTATTACATCTGCTCCATGGATTCATATATAAGCAGACCCCCCCCCACACACACACACACTCTAGGTCTTTAAAAAGCCTAAAAGAATCCCAGCTTATACATAGAAATATACAGTATGTATGACTAAAATTGATGAAACAAGTTAATAAATTTAAATATAAGCCCAACCATTATAATCAATAATCTTGTTCAAAAGTAATATTTTCTTTCAAGATCAAGAACAATGATTTGTTTTACATTATTTAAATCCAAGGACAAAGGTTTCAATAATCTTAAAAAACATTAAAACATATTAAGACATATTAATAAAATACAAATTTTTAAATCTGGAGTTCTAAACTGTAAAATAATTGCATAGAAAAAGATGAAATAATTCAAGAATTCATGTCAATTTCTAGGAACTTTGAGGTAAATTACCATATTTTAACCAAAACAATATTGTTAATTTAAATTGGGGGAATTTTTTAAACTAAGCTATGATGAGCTAATTTTAAATTTTGAAGTACTCACTTTTCCAACAAGATCAAATGGAGTTCATCAAATTTTTGTGATAATTATATGCTTTTATCAAAGATTTCCTGGAAACAAAATTAGAATCAAGGTCTAATTTTACAGAAGGCAACATAGATATTGGTTTATTTAAAAAGAAATAGGCTGGGATTAAATGTTTTATGAGGTGTGGTTTGGAGTGCTATGTTCTATTATTTTGCTACACAAGGGTTAATCAGACTGGATCTACTACTTAAAGCTGATTCCAAACAGCTATTAACATCCATGGCACTGTGGATTCAAACCCACAAACTCTGGTACCGAAGATCAGCACTCTAAACATTCAGCTGCTGGGGGTCAAGGCATCTAACTCTTCTGTGCCATTTTCAACATAGATCATTGGCTGAGAATTAATGATCCCTTCTATTTTCATAAGGATGGTTTGAAACTCATCAATTATGATGACTTTCTAAGAATCTTTCCCAGAGCTTCTATCACAGTATGCACCATTAACCCTTTCGCGATGGGAAGCACAAACGTGCACTTTTCTCCGAGGCCAGCAGTCACTTTCGCAAGTGAGTATCCTGGGCCGGAGGTTTTTTTGCTATTAAGCCTAATTCATGAAATTAACGAAGTAGCAATGCATTATTTAATAATGCTGCGTAAAGTGTTTAAACGGAATGGGATTTATATATGTTTATAGATACTTTATTTACTTAAGCTATTTCTTATTTAAATATATATTTTACACTTTACTTTTTTTTTTCATTTTTACTTAGTATTTAATGACTTTTAACATTGAATACTATGTTATTTAAACTTTTGCATGAAAAATTTTAAAAACAGGGATCTACAAACAATCATACGTTACAGTCATTGCACTCGTAGTAACTCATTTGCCGTTTTGGAGGAATTTTCCAGAATGTGAAAAAACGAAGTATCGTCACCATCTTTGTCAGAAATGTCCTCCTCATCATTAGAATCACTAGATCCATTATGAACATAAAGAACAATCAGAATATATTAAAGTGTCACTATTACTAATATCCTAATCTGTTTCAGAATCAAAATCTGAAATATTTTGCGTCATTTCAGCTATTTCAAGATCAGTTAAACACTTTTAACACCTCGAAAATCTAACAATAAAAAGAGAGAGAAAAATCAAGTCTGTCAGATCTAATTCTGTACTAAAAACTGGACTGTAAACCGAAATACACAACGCTTTAGCAAAAATAAAACTCCCCTGCTTACATAAACACCAACAATTTAAAGAGCCGTCATAAAACATGTCAATTGGAAACATTCTTTTTCCCTCATGTTTAAATAATCAAAAACCACTTGTATGTGTATCATACTACTCTCCTATTGAGTACAAGGTCAAATCTACATGTATCTAAATCCATATGGACATACAATGCCATCTTGTGTCAAAACTTAGTTTTTAAAATGTTCCACAACACTGGCACACATATGTGATGGCCGAGGGTGAACAAGAAAACGCTCTGGCACGCCAGCGTGTCGGCCAGGAAGTGAGTACGTTTCTTGCTGGCACGTTTTTGTGACATTAGGCACGAAAGGGTAAAAAAACCAGGAAAAAAAAACCCCTTCTTAATATATGGTTTGTTCCACTTTATAAGATTAGATAAATAAAATATTTTCACATATGAATGATTCATAATTGGACATTTTGCATTAGCTATCGTGCATGTTGGAAGGTATGTACATTATCCGAAATCACTAACAAACACAAACTTTGTAGAGAAATGAAACTTCAGAAAAGACAGTATCAGTAGACAGAAGAGTTTATCAGTAGACAGAACATCAGACATGCCAACATTCAAGCACCTCTGTCAGGAGCAACAGTGCAATTTTAAAATTTAACATGATACCCACAAAGTACATGTGAAACAATGCTGTTTGACAATTTATCGATTGCTTCTGGGTTACATACAATTATGTTTATTAGAAGATTAGCAGATCTACTAGTTATAGTACTGTTGTTTTGGAATGATTATAACACAGATAAGTCATTTTAAATTTATTTCTCAATTTACATATATATTTTAAAAAAATTACATTTGTTCTATTTATTTATATATAAGCTGATCCCCCCTACTTAAGGTCTTTAAAAAGCCTTAAAAATTCTCGGCTTATAAACAGAAATATACAGTAGCTACTATTTTCAATAGTTTTACATATATGGGATTGTTAATGGATTACAGTAATTTTTACTCAAATTACAGCAAAATAAATCAGATGACATAATTTTCATGGATAAATATAATAAACTAATACAACAATATTGTTATCTATATGAACTAGGGTTGGCATGATTTAAATCAGTTGATTTTTTTTAAAATATCATTGATTTAAAAATTTTTTTTTTTTTTACTTCTTTTAAAACCTATATTTCAGAAACAGGAGAATTGGGAATCAGCCAGCACAGTAATACCAATAAGTAAATAAGTGCCAATAGATAGCTTGTGCTTTCCAAGAATTTAGGGGTTGTTATCAGAAAGTATGTAGTACAATGATTGATTATGACTGGTGGAATTCATTTTATGTAATGGGAGGTAAAGAGAGCATTACAGAACTTGAAATCCAGTTTGTCTACCCAATAACAACAGCCGTGGCTTCATCTGCTGGAATGGAAACAGATTTTCAGATTTTGGTATTGTTCATTCTATCTAGCCTTCATAATCAATTAGGAATGGATAAAGCATCAAAGCTAGAGTTTTTATTGAAACAATTAAATCCACAATTTGGTGCTTAAAAAATATTAAAATAATTGTGATTTGTTTTTTTAAATAGTTTGCATTAAAAGAATATTTAATTTGTTCTTTAATTTTACATCTTATTTAGTTTGCAATATCTAATTACAAAATAATGGAATGTATTTAGATTACAATTTATATATTTAATTTTAGGTAATCAGTGTGTAGAATATACTAGATAGATGAGATGTTACTTCTTATAACAAACTATTCTATGTATATTGCAAAAAACATAAAAACAACAATTCAAATTAGTATTCAGAAAAAAAATAAAAAAAAAAATCTGATTTAAAAAAAAAAAAAAAAAAAAAAAAGATTTAAATCAAAAATATCTGATTTAAATCCAATAAATCTGATTTTTTTTTTATATTTAAAAAAAAAAATCCCGATTTTTTCCCAACCCTGATATCAACTGTTATGAATTCTATGTCCCTCAGATTCCTGTGAATTTCATAAATCTTTTACAGTATCCGAAAAAAATTGCGACAAATGGCACAAAACTACTGAACTTTTCATGGGGAAGTATTACTTATCTACTGAGAAAATGGTAAATTAAATATTATGCATTGGATGATCCAATTTCAGGCATCACAGAATTGAAATGCCATTTTTCTCTTGCCTGAACCCAGTTCAGGCATTCTAAAGTTTGCACATTTGTGATGCCAGAACTGAGTATGTGCACCACAGGCAAGGGTTAAACCCTACATCTATTAATACATTAACATACTCACTGTTTCCTTTGTATAAATCTGGGACTTTAGAATAATTATTTTGCTATAGGTTACTCATACCTACTAGCATAGACTAATTTATAATATTTCTTGAAAAGTAAAATTTAATACAAGACTGTCACATCAAACTTTCTATTATTTTTAGTCAAAATAATAATTATGATAAATTATACTTTTCACCAAGTACAGCATAAAATATCATAATTTTAATTTAAAGACTTTCCTACATCCCAAATATTTGTTGTTAATCTATTTGGTAATAGATTTTATAATTGTTTAAAAAGAATTTTTTAAAGTGCTTTATATTAAAATAATATTAAACAATTAAAATTCAGATTTTCCAAACTAAATTCTAAGGCACAGTTTGTACATAATGCAACATTTAAAATTTTAATGAACTACAAATTTAATTTATTTTCAAATGAAACAAAAGTGTATTTTTCTTAGAAATAAACATTTACATAACTTACATAAACTAATTTTCTTCTACAACAATCACTATTGTGAGTAAATGCCATAAATTTACCTATAAAATAATTGGTAATAGCAATTCATGTAAAAAATTCTTCCATCACAATACAAACACTTAAAGGGAAACATTACTACAACCTTTATGTTGATTAATAAAGATAAACTAAACAAAAACTGTAAAGTTTGAAGGAAAAGAAAAGTTGCATTCACTTAACATAAAGTGCTTCTATATTTTTGCATTAAGAATAATTTTTGTGTAATAGATGAAATGTTTACAAAAACCTTAAGATTATTAAATGTTAATTTCTTTTTTACAAATTGAGTAAGGTTACAATTAGAAACTTTTGTAGATGGCAAAGAAAACGTGCATCACAGGTCATTAAAATTTAGCAACTAATATCAAATCTTAAATTTAATAGTTTTCTTACAGGCATTTGGTGATAATATCTCATATGACGAAATATAATCTGAGATGTGACAACAGCGAAATAATTACAAAAAAAAAGGAAGTAGCACTATCTTGGGATTTCATTTTTATGGATAAATTTATAGAATACAAACAATTATAGGACTACACAATTCCTCTGATTATGTATATGTATAGCTCAACAAAATTAAAACAGTACTTCCGGCAAAATGGGAAACAAACAAATTCATAGGCCTAGCACTAATGCTCCTTACCTAAAATATAGAGTTCTATACATCTGATGAGCTTCATAGTATTGGCCTAGTTCAATGCTGACTTGGAGCTTTTTCATAACTCTTTCTATGCCTTGGCCTCTCATTTTCTTCGGCATGGAACTCATTTCCCAGGTATACTTAGTTTTCTCTGAAAATTCAGAGTTGAAAGTAAACACCGTACACAAATTCTACAGATTTTGATGAATGAGTTCAGCTGAGTTGTTTCCCTTTCATTGTAATCTACATCGTACAAAACTCAAGTACTTGAAAAAAATGTTCAAAACTAATTCATACCGGTTTTTGAAAAACTAAAGCTTTTTATAAACAGCAAAACATATAAAAATCAAAATTTCATAATAAAATTAGTAAATGTTGAAGAAAATATACAATATAAATAGCATGTATATATTCCAACATTATACATAGTAAATGGCAACTGACTATAATATTGTAAAGAAATCGTAAAAATATGAAATTGAGTGTGCCGTCTGGCTTTTAAAAGCGTATAAAATGATTAAAAAGAAAAATACGTAAATAGTATTACTTATATAGTTTAAACAAGACTGATCATGAAACATCGTAAAAAAGAATACATCTTTTCAAACTATCTGAATGATTTATTTTTTAGTATTTATTCTTGTAAATCAATGAAATTGAGTATTTATGATATATGTATTATGATAGTAAGTTTTTCAGACTTTTTATTAAATTACGTCATGAAGATGTACCATTTGAAGTTATCTTTTAGTCAATGTTGGTAGATAAAAGAAAATACCAATTGTAATATATTACGTGTCTCACTGAGATAATTACACGTTATATATATATATATATATATTATAGTGATCAAATGTACTGTTTTATGTTAATTTTATTTTTAACTTTCATACCTTGGGTGTTTCTTTTTATATTTTTATGTTATCGTAAATTATAGAATAAATTTTTCCCAGGTGTAATAATAATTAAAAGGCTTTTTACTTCTTTATGTGATAATACCATATTGACAAATACATTTAGCATCTAAAATAAATAAATACATTTAAATTTTAAAAAAGAACACATATTTCCACTCCAGAATGCATACAGTTCCAGAATTATTTTCGAAATTAATATTTTTATGGGAATTAAATGTAAAGTGCTATATTGGTAAATGAAATATGTTTCTGATTGTATTAAATATATATTTAAAAAGTTTCAAACTTTAATTTCGACATCTTAGAATTTATTTTAAACTATATTAAGAAATATCAAGTATGTTATGGGATTTTGCCATCACCAATGTAGTTGTATTAATTAAAGTTATGTTAGATGTCTTATGAAGTATAATTAAGCTGTCTGTTTTAATTTTAAGAAATTTAAAATAAGTTATGAAAATTTATTTAAGGAATTGTATTTTGTGAGACGACATTTGATTTGTGCATAAATACCAAATAACTATCAATAATATTTTTGCCTGTTATTATCGGAAGTTTGTACTTGCATAATTTTCTTGAAGTGAAAGACAAAAGAATGGCTAGAAATAGTCAAATGGGACAAAAGAATGGTAATTTTTTTATAAATAAAAATAATTAAGCATTCTGTATTAAACTATTTAAAAGGGTTGTATATTTTCACTGCCTGGGTCTAATAATGATGAAAGGAATTTCTAAACTTGTACCATTATTAGTTCTGAAACTTGTACTAAAATATTTAATAGAATATCTTTTTTCTATTTTTAAGGTAGAAAAGTATTTATATCCTGTGTGTAGAAGACTTGTACTTCCAGACTTTGCTCTGCAAATGAAATGTCTCTAAAGGTTAGTTTACTAAATTGATATCAAGGCTTTCACATTTAGACTCATTTTTATCAATCACTTCCGATTCTGCCTCAGGGTTGGTAAAAATATTATAATTATTTTTAAATTATATCAATTGTATTTTTTTATTAAATTCTTTTTATAAATGAAACATTACAAATGAAATTATTTAAGCTGTTATTAAATTTATGAATAATGATTGCACTTATCCTACTTATTTTTTGTGTTATAATGTTTATTAAAACTTGCATATGACAAATTATACCTTATAAATTTTTCTTCCTTATTTATAAATATAGACTTATTTATCAAATCAGTTTTTGAATCTTTGTAATCTAATTTAATCAGTAGAAAGATCTAATTATTTATATACAAAGCTTTAATGAGGCCTGTTCTTACATATGCTTCTGAAACATGGACAATGACTAATAGTAATAGAGACTTTTGCTGTATTTAAAAGAAAAATCTCAAGAAATGTTTTTGGAGGAATCAATTATAACAATTTTTGGAGAAGAACCAACTCAGAAATTTATAATTTATTTAAAAAGATAGATATTATGAAATTTATTACAATACATAAGTTCAAATTGGTAGAACACCTAATAAGATTGTAGGACAAATGAACCACCAAACAGATCTATTTGGCTAAACCATTTGGGTCATGAAAAAGGAGGAGACCAAATCTTAACTGGATTAACTGCCTGGAAAATGACCTGGAAGCTATGAGAGAGAAATTGGAAAACTCTAGTATTAAAATAAGCACAAAAACAAATAGATGAAAATTATTTATTTGACCAATAAAAATGAAAAATATTCATCCCCTTTAACTTAAAATATTTATATGAATTCTTGAAGAATAAATAAGGAAAAATTAAGTAACAATACTATTAAAAAATTTACAATTGCAGATTCAAGAGTTACAATGAATCCTTATTTAACTTTTTTTTTTTTTTCTTAAGTTTAGATGTATTTACATTTTTGGAGTCTTTTTGTAAGTGCTTGCTAAACTTAAACCAAAGGTAAAAAACACTTCTATTACATCAATTGCTGTAACATATAAACTATTAAAAAAAGTATTCTTGATTTTAAATCAATGACTTTTTTTTAAATTCAGTGATTTATTTAAAGGTGATATAACCTTTTCCCACTGCCCAACATTAAAGCTAGAACAGCAATTTTGGTATACATGAAAGAAGACAAGGTGAGATCATTTCAGCCAATGTCTTAAAATGTCTCTAAACCATACTTATGTTCACAATTTCTTTTCTGAAATAAGTTTTTGAATATATTTATTATTTATTATATTCAACATGTGCATCATATTAATTTCTCAGTCAGTTCTCATTCACTTCAGAAAATCAGAACTAAAGCTAACAACAATGATTGCATGTTCTTTTTACTCATGAGTCAAGGTTTAGTTCCATAAGTTATTGAGCCATACTTACATCTGGAGAGAATCAGGAACTCGAAATTATCCCTCAAACATGGAGCACAGCTGTTTTGTTAGTGTAGGTATGATGGTATGGGGAGAAATCATGATCGACTGACTTACATCCTACACATTTTCAACAATGGATCTGTGATTCGGATAAGGTCTTATAACCTCATGTAAGACTTTAGAGATGTACATATGGATCTGATTTTAAATTTATGGATGATAATGCTCTTCCCTGTTGAGTAAACCTCATTGACAAGTTCTTTGAAAGGGAAGACATTGACTGAATACTGTGGTCAGTAAAGTTTCCTGAAGTTAGCCTAATATAGAATTTTTGGATCTACCATGGAAGAGCAATTTCATATAGACATCCTTCTCCTAAAGATTTATATGTTCAGAGAGCATTACTAGAAGAGTAGAGCTTAATACTCCAACCTGCAGTTAACAACATTATTGCCAGCACGAAAACATGTTGTGATTTGTGTGTACATCTCAGGAAAATAATATTCCTTATTAAATTTGGAATACATAATTTTTTTTTATTTTTTTCTTAACTGTCATTTTTATTATAATTTCTTTTGGTTCATGCTACAATTATATATTATATCAGTGTTTTTAAATTTTTTCTTTTGTATTAATGTTTTTGCATGTCATAATGTTATGCATAATTCCATAAAAATTCATAAAATCTCATTCAAATGATCAGTTTCTGAGAAATCAGTAAATTTATGCATGTTCAGATAATTTTAGACATGAGTGTACTTAAAATTTGGCTTTGTTCTTGGATCACAAAATATTTTACAATGAGAATAAAGTTAATAGCTTTATTGTGGCATCAATTTATTTGACAATTTATCTTTTCTGCTTTAGATAAGCATATAGAAAAATTAGCAGTTGTATTGTTCAAGTATTGTAAAATGGCTATGCTAAATGTCATACTGCATATTCTCTAACAGTGTTATCAATAGGTCTATTTTAAATTCTTTTTGTTTAATCATGGAAAACCATCAATGTCATAATCAACATAACAGCTCAAGGTTGATCAAGAAAGCTCTTGCATGACAGCCTACTTTTTGCTTTTGTCTGTCAGTTCCCATTGCTTTAAAATTTGATTCAACTGAATCAGTCCAACAAAGTTTAGATCTTCCTTTACTTATAGAATATAAAAGGCTTGGCAATGAAAGCTTTACTTTACCTTTGATTTATAGAAAACCATTTGCTAATGTAACATTAGTTACTAGCCAAAATTTTATCCAGAATTAATCATGTTTTTGAGAGATATGTGTAAATTGTCAAAATGTTTTAACATTGTGTAATGGTGAAATAGTTTTGTTAGTAGTTTAGTAGTTTCTAATGCAGTAGGCAGTACAGGCACCATGTGCCTTTATGCCAATACAAGGCTGCGATTGTTATGGTGAAAACTTTGTAAATACACAAAAGAGATATTACAAACTGGCAATTAGATACAGTGTACAGTAAAGAATTAGCTTGAGTAGCTGATTCCTTATCCTTCCATTCTGGTATTTTTTTAAGAGTTTCAACGATAAGCTCAAAAAGTTCCACCACAGCTGTTACAGCAGCCCGTATCTTTCCATCCAATGGGTTGCACATAGCTGTTTAATTTTCTCCCTCTTAGAGCTAGTTGCCATCTCCTCTATTGAAGATAGGACATCTTGTCTTTTTGGTGTATTTAAAAGGTTGTATAATGTTTTAATTGTCCCTAAACAATTTCTAATGCCAGTTATTTTGAATGCATAGGCCAAGTTGAGGCTATGAACAGAGCAATGTACATAGAGTGCTGATGGAACAATACTTCTTATGTGGGCTTGTACACCATTAATTTTACCACTCATTGATGCAGCACCACCATATCCCTGTCCATGTAACTTTTTTATATCAACTTTCATAGACTGTAATTGGTCTAATATTATTGTTGCTATTGCTTTTCCAGTTAAGTCATGCACTGGAATGAATCGAAAAAACTGTTTGGTGATGTTAAAATTTTCTTTATCAACATATTGAATGCATAACGACAATTGCTCTATATCTGCAATATCAGTTGTTTCATCTGCAAGTATGGAAAAGCAAGTTGCATCATTAATCTTGCTAACTAGTTTTTGTAGGATTAAAATATTACAAACCTCAATAACTTTGTTCTGAAATCGAGGGCTGGTATACTGAGCATTTTTGCTACTTGACTCTTAAATGTTTTTAAGAGTCGAATCGTTCTTATTCCGGAAACGAAGCAATGCCCAAAAATTTCCGTCGTTCTCTTCACCTGGTTGTTCAGCAATTCTTCCCAAATAATTATGTCCTCTTAGAGCGATACCTTGATTTCCACAAAATAGGATGGTTTCAATGATTGGAGTAATATTTTTTCTATTTTCTACTTTACTTCTGTTTGCTACACTGTCAACTTGTTGAACCATGGGTTTCTTCTTTCGAAGTAAAATATCATTTAATGTCCCATCAGTTTCGATTGATTTTATGTGATAAAGACATTTTTCGTGTTCAGAAAATCTCTCTGCTGCTTTTTTCCAGTTGTCAAATTTTACATTGCACAATTAGCCTAAAGGTTACTTGCCAGAACCGGCACCGCTTGGGTCGAAAAGTACACAAAATGTTCAAAAAGCATCACCTTAACTTCTGAATATGTAGGCCATTTGTATTGAATTTTTTTCCCTTTTTCAGGAAAAACAAATGCAGGTTTGGGTTCCCAAACATTTTTTATTATATCCAGTTTTTTACCTTCACATGTACTATCTTCTGAAAAAAGTCCAATGTCATATGGGTGGGAAGTAGCACTTTGATGGCCACTTTCACATTCACCAGATTTTGTTAAGCTAGAAAAGTTTTCTTCAACAGAAGTATCACATTTCTGTTCAACAGAAAAACTGACATTGGTACTAGATGCTGTCACCTCACTAATTTCAGGTTGGGATTTTTTCTCAAAATAATTAAGAATTGTTAAATTCTTGCATTTTGGCATCCTAAAGATCCAAGGAGAGCAAAAAAATGTGAAATACCAAATCGAAACAACCTAAGCGACGAGCTCTGAAAGCCAAGCAGTAGAGTTAACTCTTAGTCTGATTAACTCCACTGTACTCTGTTACCCCTTTTATAGAATTTTTCACCGCATCTCCAAAATTCTCAAATTGTGTCAAAGACAACATAATGTCTAGGACTCCAGAATCATCGTATAAAGACCTCGTGAATCTCAGCCAGTCTCAAAAACTATCATGTCTGGTGGGACAGAAAGGAACCGGTGATTGGGGCTCGCTGTAACAATATCAAATGAACTTGGTTTCAAAAGTACATTCCTATTATAGTAAATGTTTTTTCGGTATTCTGATAAATACCGTGAGAAAAAAAAGGTAGGGATAAGGCATTGAATACAAGACTTTTCTAAAAACAGTCTGATCCCTTCATTTCTTGTGTGGTCCTATTTTTAACTCTTTGAATAGGTTAACAAAACAAATTTCAGCGAAAGGTAAAAGCCTGAAATCAGAAATCAGGGAAAGAATTGACTCAGTACGTACTCATATTTATCTATTCTCTCTCCCGTACTCATATTTATCTATTCTTAACCCTTTCGCACCTAACGGGACACATACGTCCCAAGCAAATTTCAAAAAATTCTTAACTTATTTTCATCCACAGAACATAGATGGCACTAACGCTTTCTAGTGTGCCCTACTCATTGTTTATGCTACCAAAATTGTTCTTTTGTAAAAAAAAAAAATACTCGTTGCGAAAGGGTTAAATGTGTGTGTGTGACATGAACAGGTGCATGATGAAATGTACGATTGTATTTTAAGATCCCCCCTTTCATTATTCCTTAAACCGGAATACTCAAGAAGATTTTTGTTAGAAAAAAAAAATATATATATATACCTTTAACTTTGGAGTGTGCCAATTCTAAAAAATAATAGCCTGCATAATTTCTACTAAAATTTTTATTTTTGCCATTTTGTTTGAGCTCAAGGTAGAGGGGTTAAACCCCTTAACTCCCTTACGTACTCCCCTGGTGCCAGCCTTCGGTACCAGATTTCATAGGTTCGAAGCCCACATTGGGCATGGATGTTTGTAGTTGTTCAGAATCGGCTTAATTGTAGGTCTCGGTCTCATTAGCCCTTGTGTTGCAAAGCAGACTGTTGCACTCCAAACCAAACCAGGGAGCATGTGTAGCTTAAGATATGCTACAAACGCAAGTAACATTACCCTTACTGGGTCCTCATAATTTAGAAACAGGAACCAAGCAATCCACATGGTGAAATAATACTGTTGTGTGTTCACTTGCTTTATAAGAATGTTAGTAGTTTTCAATATGCTTGTGTCAAATTTCTGATACTACAGCAGATCTATTTCAAGTCTTTCAGATTTCATTAATTCAACCATACTGCAAATATTTAATGATTTCTTATAATGAGATATACCATAAGTCATAGTTTTGTGAAAAAGTTTGGATCCCCCTTGTTCCAGATCAGAAATTATTTGTTATAAATTTTTTAATGAATGCTGAGGCGTTTTTTTTTAATCAATCTTTTTTTTTTTTTTAATCTGACTAAAGCCATCACAAAATAAAAACCAAATGTAAAACATAACTCTCACAGATATTTGTTCAGTGGTTAAAATGACCTAATAGCCATTATAGGTATATATGCTTCTAATTTTGATAATAATTAGTAAAATTAAATAATTGATTTGAATTATCTTCAGGAATAATGAGGAAAGTCATTAAAGAAATAAGAAACTGAATTTGAAATTCCTTTGTGGTCAAAATGATAGCTTCTGTCTTTCTAGTGCTAATTCCATTTTAGATAATTGTTAAGAAATATATTCCAAAAATATGATCATATCTTCTAAAATTTTTATAAATTATGTTATTAATATTATTTTAATTAAAATCTAAATTAATTTAATAGAATAATGTTTAATAAATATAAATATTCTGTTTCTAAAATTTATAACTTGTGTGGTTGTATTAAATAATTTTTAATTAGGTTATTTTACATTGTATCTTATTTTTATGTATTCTTTCAGATAATTGCTTGTAGAGAAGCTATATTGAATTTATATTACTAGTCGAAGAAATGCATCAGTCAATCCAAGACTGGAGGCAAGCTGTAAGGATGCCAACTGCTTATAGAGTTGGTAATTCTACTCTTCGAATACAGACTCAGTTTGTTGTTGGAGTTGCTATAGTAGGTGTTTCATTTTTAGTTCTTTTATATGCCCTTCTACCATACACAAGAAATCAACAGCTAGTTAGTGATATATATCACCATGATGAACATGGGCATCAACATGTTTCAGAAAGTAAAAAACTACCATGGTTATATAATTCTACATATCCATTAACACCACCTGTAACTACTCCTAAAGGACTACGTTACAGAATTGCTGTGATTTCAGATTTAGACACTGCATCAAAAGATAAGGAAAACTACACGTGGTTTAGTTATTTAAAAAAAGGATATTTGACAGTTGATATAACTAAGAAGCATATTAGCATTGAGTGGGATAGAGATCTTGTGAAATTAAAATCAACACTTTCACAAGCAGGTAGAGGAATGGAACTTTCTGAATTGGTTGTATATAATGGAAAACTCTTGGCTTTTGATGACAGAACTGGTGTGATTTATGAAATAAGTGAAAATAAAGCTATTCCATGGATATTACTTACTGATGGTAATGGCAGAACTACAAAAGGTATGTTTCTAACATTAAGGAGATATTATTTATATTGTATCTTTTAGTAATATTAAAAAAATTACTTCTTTCTTTATTATATTTTGGTTGAAATCAATAATAAATACCAAATCTGTTGAATAATATTGAATAATTCATTCTTAAAACTGAAGTCAATTTTCAATTCATTGATTAGTTAAACTTAGTTTTAAATTTCTACTTGAATTTTTAATTGTTTGTCACAGCTTTATATTTCTATAATATTGTATAATAATTGTAAAGCACATTAGAACATATCTTGCTTTCTCTCTGTTAATGTTGTTATTCACTTTAGGATTACATGTATACATAGTTCATAAAGGAAATCATTCTCACTGGTGTTATCCCTTATTTGGATAAAATAAAGCATGTGTATGAATACTCTAATAGTAGATTCTTTTAGATCATTTGCCATATTACACTGTAAATTTTATCTGATTTTCAAGCATAGAGTTTTGTTTAACATATTCAGAATAAAATAATTCTTTTTAAAGTTTCTAAATCAAATCTTCGACTGAAGACAATTTGCTCCTATGAATTCTCAGTACTAGATATCTATCACAAATATCTAATTTGATAGTTAAATATTGAGATGGAGTTCTGGATGTATAAAATAGCCAATTTGTTTTTGATACCAGAAATTTGCTATATATCTGTTTCATTCCCAATTGAAATTAACTAAAATCATTATTTTTTAATTATATTAATTTCAAAACTAGACTATTGAATTTCTAGGGTGGCTATTTGCTCTCTTCAATGTTATTACCTTGATTGGTTTGATTTTACTCGCATGCAATGTGAAATAATGCATAATATCCTTTGTATAAGTTAATACAAGTGTAATTCAGTTTTTTTTTCAGATAGAAATTCGGTGAAGCACTGAATATTATTAGAAAAATTAGTCTGTATGTTTTATGTTGATTATTTACTTGCTCCAAAGTAGTTCACATGCATTTAAACAATATTTATCAGTTTTTCTAGCTATTTACCTTAATCTTATTGAGGATATATATATATATATAAATGGAGAATTTCAGAGAGCTTTCTTTCATGTTTTTTCATCGCTTGTTATATTTTATAAAGTAAAATCTACATAACTTTACATAAAATATTTTATAAAAAATTGTTGCTATTAGAAAATATAATTGTATTTATATGTTTATTTTTTTAGGTTTCAAGTGTGAATGGGCAACTGTTAAAAATCAGTTACTGTATGTTGGAGGGTTAGGAAAAGAATGGACATCATCTACTGGTAAATTAATAAACTTCAATCCACAATGGGTAAAAGTAATAACTCCTATAGGTCAAGTAGAGCATAAAGACTGGCGACAAAATTATCTATCTCTTCGAAAAACTGCTAAAATAGAATTTCCTGGTAAGTAGGTTTTAGTGAAAAGCTTCTATTTATATTTTATTGTATGCATAAATATTTTGTTACTAAAAGTTAAAAATTTCTATATATTGTAATATAAACTATTAATTTATTTCTTTTGGTAATTAAAATTATACAGTTAAATCATAATGTTTGCTTTTATGTGTTTGACAAATTTTACCTATTATGTTCATTTCATACTTACAAATATGTAAAATTATGTAACTCATTACTATTTGCCTTTTTTTTTTTTTTTTTTTTTTTTTTAAAGAATATTTAGTTTGAAATTCAAAAGGCTAAATGTATCAAAACAAACTTCTATCTTAAAGTGTTCAATCTCAAGTTGTCCATTTAAATTTTTTTAATGATTGATATAATTTTTCTTTACCTTTTTCCCTTTTTTCAAAGGAGGGGGAGAGGAGGGAAGAATTTTTTGGAACAGTTGGGATATAATCCCCTATGCAGTTCATTTGGTTGTGTGCACAATATTTTTTTAACCCACAATTGTCATGTTCGGCAACTAATCATGCTTATTTTTGATGATGAAGCATTATTATTATTATTATTGTTGTTGTACTGGAATTGTAAAGTTATACATTTTTAGGAAATTTGATATAATAGTTTTTATCTATAAACAAATGAAATTTTAAAGCAGGAAAAAAAAGCCAATTTCAACAAATTTGTTATTGAGATAAAACAAAAAAATTTGTACTTTGAAATAAAAATATAAAATTATCTCAGTTAGATGAAAATTAACTTTTGTCTTGTTTTTATTCATATTTTAGTCAAGTTTAATTTTTTTTAAAAATCCCAACAAAACATAACTTTAACATGAAGAAGCACTAAGAAAACTTTAAATAAGTTTGTTCATGAGATGAAATATGTAAAAGAAAGAAAAAAGTTGTACATTTAAGTAATAAGAATAAACTCTTTATTGAATTTGAATATCTTTATTAAATATATTCATATTTTATCGTGGTTATATTTATTTTGCACACTTACCAGTTGCACATTATAAGAAAATCTCGCTTAAAAATGAGCATAAAAATATTCTTGATTAAGTGTAATCCATAGTTGTCTTTCTTGGTTATACATTGTCCATTCAAGAAGATTTTACTTAAATATACATAAAAATTTTCTTTATTTTAATAAAGAATAAATAATTTAAATATATATGTAATAAAGAATTTATTCTTTATTATTTTGTGTTACTCTGCCATAATGAATGCTGCCAATAAGAGTATTGCCATGATAACTTCAAGATACCTTTCCCTAGAAAACATCAACATAAATTCTTGGATAATTAGCAATGGTTATAATTTATTTCAGTAAAACAGTTTTCACATACCGCATCCTTATAGATGTCACTTGTATTTCACTTTTATTGAATTTTTCTCTAGCTTGGATTTCAATTTGTTACAAGGAGTTTCTGTCTGCTAAGCATAAAACAGGTTTTTAATACTTTACTTAAATTTAAACTAAAGTATAGTTTTGTTCTTTATGGCATTTAAAACAAATTATGTATTTAGAAAGGTAAATTTGTAGTATTTTATGTATATAGTTCTTAGCAAAAGACAAATTCATATAATTAACTTTTTCAAAGCAGTTGTTATCTCTGAAGCTTAGTACCAAGAACAAAAGTTAAAAAAAAACTAATTAGCAAATGAACGAGAGCAGACTGCATCTTAATAATATTTATTGCAAAACAAACTAAAGCAATATTTTGATGATAAGAAGTATAATTAAATTCTAATGAGGAAGTTTTTAAACGTAGCAGGTTTGGATACCCATAAAAGGGAACATCTGCTCTAGGCAACAACAGACAATTCTCACCAAATGGTGTTCACAAAATACAAGCAAGTTCTTGCAATGTGGGAGCTCGAACATGCTACCCCACATTGCATGTCTATGATGTGCTAAACAAATTTACATTTTTTCAACACATGTACACAACAATTTTTACGAAATAAATCTTTAATATATAGAAAGCTACACATTTACAACAATTAAACAGTTAACATTTAAATTATGTACAACAGTTTTATACAATATTTACAAACAAAATATTAAATTTTCATCCAAATGTAATGATAATTAATATTCAAATTCTTTATTAGGAAACTACAAATGTTTGATATAGGCCTTTTATAAATACCTTGTTGGGTTTTAATCATGCCTACACGAACTTTGATATCTGAACCCAAAATTACTTCTGTAATTTGTCCAAGTGGTCAATCACACATAGCAATATCTTTGATTTTGACTAAATCTCCTATTTTTACATTATCCTTCTTCAAACAATTGTACAATTTAGTTTTTTGTTGTAAAGTATTTGAATAGCTATTCATCCATTTTTTCTAAATTTGTTGAGTCAATTTTGTCGTTTTTTGCCATGATGATAATTTGTTATCCTCAATGGTTGTGGTGTTTGGTTCTACTAAAGAATTTGTTAGCTTATTGAAAGCTATAATAGAATAATAGTTGAAGTAGAAGCATTTCGCCCTATCAATCCTGAACAGTATTAAGGCAAACGTTAGCATAATTTAAATCTACATTTATTAAACCTAAAAGAAAAGGAAAATAAACATTAGCTAACTGCTGTACACACATAGCCATACAACTACTATCACTGACTGATACATAGCCTTTTCTCCCGAGTACTTATCGTAGGGAAAGAAACAATCTTCAGACGTATGCAATACGTCACGGCTCGGAAGAAAATGGATGCATAATATGCTAATATCGTCAGTGGTTATGAGAAGGGTAATAAAATAAAATATTTAAATTACTTATTATAAAAATAAAGTAACTAATTTTCTAACATTGCCCCCCCCCTCTCATAATCACTGACTGTACACAAGACTGAAACAAAACATACTCGAGCCTTTAAATATTTACAGATATCAAACAATTATAATATTTTGAAGAAAAAGTTCCTTTACCAACCATAAATTCTTACAATGCAAACAAATTGACTTAATAATTATGAACATTATTCAAATCCTGAAAACAATTGAACAAACTCATTACTAAACTTCCAAGGAAAGACATTACAGTACATCTTCATATAGTTCTTTCATAAAATTATAAAGTTCAATTTTACTTAAATGTTTAGTAAAAAATATCGGATAGATTATTTTTACTGTTAATATGTTCTAATTTGAAAGATTTTTCAATTACAAGATTTCTTAAAAAGTGATACTTTATATGTATATGTTTAGTATGATTATTTTCTATGGGGGAATTTGAAAAACCTATTGCAGCTTTATTCTCACACAACAATGTACTCTTAGTGGTATCAAATGAATGCATTTAGATTCCTACAGTTTTCGAGTATTCTTATTATCCACATTGATTCCTTTGCTGCTTCTGTGAGTGTTACATACTCCGATTCCATTGTAAACTCACATTTCTGCTTGAAGGCCCTCCAACTGACAGGTACCTTGTCTATAAATATAAAGCCTCCCATAGAGATACGATCCTCACGATTCGACGCAAAGTCAGAATCGGGAAAACATCTGACATTAATTTCCTTTATATTTGATAAGTCTAACATATAATGTTGGGTATTTTGGATGTAACCCAATAGTTTAAGCAAATAATTCCAGTGAACTAAACCTGGGTTCTCCTGAAACTGGGAGAAGATATTCACGGCATAACTTATATCGATTCTAGTTTGACTGGCTAAAAATGATAAACATCCTATTATACTACGATAAGGTAATTTTGACATCTCTAAAATTTCCTGTTCTAACATAGGGCAATCTGATTTTGAAAGTACTACTCCTTTTGCTAAGGGTAAAAAGGAAATTGGAAAATTGTATTTTTTAAACATGTTACAAATTTTACTAATATAGTCCTTTTGATGAATATACAAATTTCCATTTATTTCACAGAAATCCACGCCAAGTAATTTTTTCATTGTACCAAGTATTTTCAAGTCAAACTTGTCTTTCAGCATTTTTAGAGAATGTTCTGCGCTTACAGATGTTTTATCAAACAGAACAATAATCATCAACATATAATAATAGTATAGTATTATTTTCATGATAGTAAATACAATTACTCAATTCAATTTTTACAAAATTTAAACTTACTAGGATGTTGTGTATTTAAAACGAACCATTCTCTACCACTCTGTTTCAACCCGTATATAGCTTTGTTTAGTTTACAAATGTATCTGGCATTTCAACATTAATATAACCTTGGGGTTGAGATGTGTATATAGTTTCTAAAAGATTAGCATATAAGTATGCATTTTTGATATCTATTTGATTTGACAATGTTTAAATCCTAATAAGCAAACAAGTATTGCAAAATCATATGAATTAGGGGGAAATTTATTACAGGGCTAAAGACTTCATCATAACTTTCCTCTTTTTTTTGCTTATACCCCAATGCTACTAAACGTGCTTTATATCAAACTACCTCCCCCTTTTCATTTTTCTTTACAGTGTAAACCCACCGATTACCTAAAACTTTATATTTACTGTTTGGGGGAATCAGATTCCAAACATTCCTTTCTTTCTTTGTTTCAATTTCCTCATTCATGGCTTTATGCCATTCATTGAATTCTGAAACCTTTTTACATTCCTCAAAATTACTAGGTATAATCATTTCAACGTGATTAACTTCCGGTTTGTCATTATGGATAACTTTACCTGAAAACTTATTTTTACTACTAAAGTTAAATAAACTGCCTTTACAGTACAAAAGTACTGTAATTTTGTGCTCATTACAGTACTTTTGTACATCGTTATTTGATCTAAATTTAACATTTGTACCTTCTATACCGTAGTATATATAGGTACAGGAGCCATGTTTTCAAGGAATGACTCTCCTAACCCATTCACGGGGAATTAATTTTGAGGTGTCTATATGGTTTTCGTCGTCCGTATCAAATTCCTCATTGTCTGAAATTGAATTATGACTTATTTTAATTCTAGGGCCCAGGACAGCTTCCTTGTGCATTAAATCTTCTTGAAAGAAACATTAATCGTTTCAACTACTTTCTGCTTATTTATGAGCCATATGCGTTATCCTTTTGTCTTGTGAGCATATCCCACCATAATACCCTTTTTGATTCTCAAATTGAGTTTTCTTCTAAGCTTTTTCAGGATTCCAACATAAGCTACATAGCCAAATGTCTTTAAATGGGTTACCGTGGGTCTTCTGCCACCAAATAGCTCAAAAGGATTTTTAGTCATATTTTTGTGGCAAACGCGGTTCTACGTATACGTAAAACATGAAAGGGCTTCTGCCCAAGACCTCTTATCTAAACCGCAATTACTTAACATTGCTCTAATAGCATCTACTGCAGTGCAATTAAATTTTTCCATGGCTTCATTGTGCTCAGGGGTGAACATGTTGGTTCTCTCAGCTTTTATACATTGTTCTTCTAAAAAATGGGAAAATTTTGTGTTTCAAAATTCAAGACCGTTATCGCTTCTAACTTTAATAATTTTAGAGTTTAAAAAGCGTTCAGCTCTCTTTTGAAATTTTATAAAACAGTCAAAAACTTCAGATTTTTGACTCATTGGGTATACTACGACCTTTCTAGAAAAGTTGTCTATAATAGTTAAGAAGTATTTACTCCCACCCAATGATACTGCATCCATTAGACCGGCAACGTCCATATGTAGTAACTCTAGTGATTTCGGCGATCTTATTTTAGAAATAGGCTTAAATGACACTCTTCTACTTTTAGCTGACTAACAATCCTCACAATTTATTTTAACAGGTTTAATTTTTGTATGCCCCTCCCCGAGTCATTATTACTCGTTTGGCTGATATATTCCATATTTACATAATTGTACCTATTATGCCATAAAACCAAATTATCACTGCTTTCAGATGTTAAGATTTCGACTTTACTGTTATCCTCATAAACAGTTCTATTCTGTATTTTAGGATAGTGGGGTTTACAGTAATATAATCCATTGACATGTTTAGCATAAAATAATTTCTGACTCTGTTTATTAAAAACCCATATTTTTACCTGTATGTATATTTATGTGTATAAATAGTATTGAAATATTCTTATTTTAGGGTGGTTTGGAAACCATTAATACAGTGCACAGGCTTTTTTATTGTTATTTTGTAGTTCTTAAAACCACAGTTATATTTATTTCAATAAGTGTTGTATTGTGTTACTGTTAAAACTGAATTTACTATATTTTTTCTTTTTTAGGATATATGATCCATGAAGCATCTGTTTGGAGTGATGTTCATCAGCAATGGTTTTTTTTACCTCGAAGAGCTAGTCCAAATGCCTACAATGATAAAGATGATGAAAAAAAAGGAACTAATTTATTATTAAGATCCAGCGAAGACTTTTCTCAAATATCTCTTACAACTGTTGGACCTTTAATTCCTACTCATGGATTCTCATCTTTTAAATTTTTGCCTGACACAATGGATTCTGTTATTGTTGCTTTAAAATCAGAGGAAAATGAAGGTCGTATTGCATCTTTCATTACAGTATTTACCATTACAGGGGATATTTGGTATCCTGAAACAGAAATAGGTGCCTATAAGTTTGAGGGTATAGAATTTATTTAGAATAAAGTTATAAATTTATGTAAACTATCTGTAAATTTTCGTAAAATTTATGTATATAAAGTTAAAATTTATTTATGATTATGTAAAATAAAATTTCACATCTTTCATGAGTGCCTTCATTTGATTCATTTTCATTTATTGTTACTAAAATTATATTTAAAAATATATTACATAAATTCTTATGAAGGTATTTTCTTTTGTAATTGATAATGCATTTTATAACAGGATGCTATAGTTGAAATAGAGTGCAGTAAAAACAAAACTACAATTTTATTTTGTTTTAATAATTTGAGTATTATGATTTATCTAGAGAGAGATGACTGCTTGAAATTACAGAGAGGAAATCACTATGTTTTCATATTAGTACCCTTTACAAAAAAATAAAATTTCATATTTTTTTTTATAGTTGTATAATTAGTACAAGGTAAGTAACTGGGTAGAGGAATGTTTGTATTGATCTTTGGTGCACATTAAATTCTTTATTCAAAAAATCACTTATGTTTGAGGACAAAATCTTGAAATGTCAAAAAACTTAATTTGGGGTTTAGGTAAGCTGTACTTATAGTTATGAAAAGTGTTTAGTTGGAATACTACTAAAAAGCTTTTGGATAACTGAGGTATTATATTATGGTCATATACAAGGATTGAGCAAGATGAAAAGACCAATTGTTCTACCCAAACATGTCCTGTTTTTTTTTTAAGGTTTAAAATAGTAAGCAACATCCTAATGGATGCTTAACTAGGTTTCATGTTTATTAATGTGAGAAAAATCAAATTAATTTGTATCTGTCAAACAGAAAAAAACATTTGATTTTTACATTTGATTACAAGGTGGTGGAGTCTGCTAAAACTGCACAGGAAAGATAATTTGTTCTTCATTATCTACAAGCTGGATTGACCAGCATTGATTAGGTTTCAGTAAGGAATTTGTTAAAATTCTCTCATATACAATAAATTTCTTCTAATTTACTTCAAAGCAAAATTTTGCCATCTTAGATGAAACTAAATTTTACTTTGATAGAGAACAAACATAATTTTTATTGTTTAAAACAGAACTAGAGCATATAATTTTTTTTTTCCCAGTAATTTAGCATCTTTTGATTTAGATACAAAGTCCTAGATGTTCCTTTCATTCTGTATATTATATAATGGGGAGAATCAGGGTCTATCTTAAATATACTTTTACATTAAAAAAATACTTATAAATATTGTGAAAATATAAATTTTAAAGAAAATCTTTCTGCCCTATTTAAAACTGATCTATTTATATATCGGAAAAAATATATATTATAATCAATGAATTAATGAATTTAAATCTTTAATATTGCAAGAAATTAAAAGAAAAATTAATCTGGAACATAATAAAAAAATAACTTAAATAATGTGCACGCATTAGCACATACTATAAATATATAATCTACAAAAAAAAATTCAAAAATCCATTGCAGAAATCCATAAAATTAATAATTTAAAAAACAAAATCGAAACAAAACTTAAAATAGAAATGAAGCAGAATCTAAACAGGAGCCTGTAAAGTGTTTTTTCTATCAAGGTTAGAGGAAATCACTTCTATCGCTTGCATGCCGAACGCTGGCCGATTGGTTAGTGTGCTGATCGTCCTTACCGGAGTTCATGGGTTTGAATCCCACTATCACATGGATGTTCGTAGCTGTTCGGAATCGGCTTTAAGCAATAGGTCCCGGTCTCATTAGCCCTCGTGTGCAAAAAGGTAGACCGTAGCACTCCAAACCAATCTATTGCCTATGTGTTTACATTATCTATACAGTGCCTTTCCTTCTTCCTACGTCTGCATTCTTTGATCTGGACATCATCCATCCACCTCTCTTTGTGCTACTTATTACACATGGGCCTCCAATGCAGGATCTGTATCACTCAATTTTCAGGTGATCTCTTAATGTAACCTATTACTCGCCTTTGACGTCACTATGAATTTTTATATTTAATGTTTGTATTTTATATTTGTGAATTTGGCAACAAGTGAGTTATTCTTTACATTTTGTTTTGAAAGTTGTATTCAAGTTCGTATCATACGTAATTAAATCTCATGTACATAATGTAAATATTAAATGTTGATTAATAAAAAGAAGTGTTTGTGATGATAGTCTGCACGTCATTAGTCTTGAGCAATTGGAATATTGATCTATAATTGAGTTTCGAATACATCTAGCGTTCGCGATAGGACATAACTGCGAGTGAGTTATTTTTGTTGAACTTATTTTCGTCGCCCGCCGAAAGAGAGTCATTCGAGCATTTAGAAACTGTTTTGATGTTAATAACTACTAAAGAAAATTAGCTAGTCGACAATACTGAAGAGAATGCATTTGGAACATGTTAAAGAAATTTAATAAACTGAAATTATTTGCATCGTTATTTACAGGATTTTTAATATAATTGTAAACAATGGTGTTGAACAACACATCGCTAAGTTCCGAAAGTCAAGATTTTCTTTTGGTATTCCAGTAGAAATGGAAGTGTTTTTCCATGACATATGTTAAAAGTGTATTGTTTTTATTGATTTATTTATTAAAGGGCAGCACACATTTGTTTTGCAAAGTTTCTTTTTTTGCTGATGGCAATTTTCGTTTTCGGCCCTCATTTGTCTATAAGGCAATTTGTCGCAACGTCATGAACAACTATAATGCCCTTCCCATTCATTTTCATGTTTACAACAGCCAATAGGCAAACAATAAACTGCCCTTCCGTTTGAAACTAAAGCCAGAATTGTCATAATTTGAGAATTTGCCCTACTGCGTGAAATCGCCTTATTAGAAACAAAGTATTACTATACAAAACAGTAATACTGCCCGCTGCAATTTACGCAGCACCGGTCTGGTCGTTTGCGTTTCCTGCTAACTTAAACATCTTAAATGTTGCTCATAATTCTCAGAGAAAAGGCAAGGGCTCCGCTCTACTAACGTAACGATATCATTAGACATGATCTTAATATTCTAACCTTCAAAGAAATCTGCATTAAATTCTATGACAATATTAATAATGTTAATATAATGCAATCATTGCTGAGTTACCAGACTATGATTACAGGGAAAGTAAAAATAGTAAAAGGCCTCGTGCGGCCATGCTTCCGTAAAATAATTTTATATTCCAAATTCACTTAGTTTTCTAAGTCTTATTCCAAATTATTACTTTAATTTCTCGTGCCGATAAAAGATGGCGCCACTATGAGGCTTCCTATTCTTCGATTCAAGTTAGCAATTTAACTACTGTCCTTTCCTATCCTTAGTATTTCCTTTTCCTCTCCTTATTTTAATTTTAAATATTTAAAAATTAATATGTATATATATAAGAATAAAACCTAAAAAATTTTAAAAATGAATGCCAGCATCCGCAAAAATATTTCCCTATCCTTTCTCCCCCTTTTATCTTTACTATCTTTAAATTTTTTCCTCATCTTATGATTTTATTCGCTATCAAGGGCCTTAAATTTTTCTCTCAAACCTATGTAATTTGTATTTTTATTATTATCTAACATCTGATGGAACCCCATTTTACAATGCACACCCTTATAGAATGTCTCACCCAATCAAGACTGGAGATACGGCCTTGGGCCCAGGTGCTCCAATGAAATCTACTACTGTTCTCATAGAAGTCAACTACGTGATGTTCCTTTTATCGGAAGGGCTTTTCACACATGAAACAGATGCACGTTTATCTTTTCTCCGTGTAAAACTCGTCTTTCAGTTCTCTTTCATTATTATGAAAATAAATAATTTTTACTAAGCACTTCACTTGGTCTTGAGTTCTGAGGGAGAGCCGTTTTCGCTACGAGGACTGCATTTGAGTTGCATTGCCAAGCAAGCCATGGAAGCTAAAAATGGGGGCTATTTCTCCCATGCAATCGATGAAGAATATTTTTAGCAGTTACACACATATACAAGGGTGTGTGGAAAAGTTTCCGGCCTAACAAGTAAAAAAAAAAAAAATCTGTTTAAAGCTAACTTTATTTTTCAACGTAGCTCCCTTTCAAATATATACACTTGCTCAAGAGGTGCTGCAATTCTTGGATCCCATCTCTGTTGTAAAAACTTTCGACTAAGGCTTCAAAGTAGGAATTCGTTGCTGAGATGACTTTGGTATCAGATGAGAATTTATTTCCAGCCATATTTTTTCCCATTTTGGGGAAGAGGCTGTATTTCGAGGGGCCATATCAGGAGAATAGGGTGCATGAGGAAGAATTTAAAGTTTCAGTTCATAGAGTTTTGCCATCACAATGACAGCCTTATATATGAAACAGGTGAAACAGGACTTTCTTTTTGGCCAGATCTGGTCTTTTAGAACGCAAATTATCCAAAAGATTTACATAATATTCATAATTGATGGTCCTGCCTTTTTCTAAATTATCAAAATAATAAAATTCCCGCAGCATCCGTAAAAACTGTTGCTATAAACTTTCAGCAGATGGAACACTTTTTGTTTTTTATGCCTGTTTGTCCTTCGCTGTCCACTGTTTTGATTGGCTCTTGGTCTCTGGAGTATCGTGATGAATCCATGTCTCATCCACAGTTACGAAAAGCTGCAAAAAATCAGTTGGGTTTGAACTGTATGGCTGCAAACATTGATCCGATATCGCCATGCGCTGCAGTTTTTGACCCAAAATCAGCAAACGCGGCACCCATCTTGCTGACAACTTTTCCATACCCAAAATATCGGTTAAAATATGATGTGCTCTTTAGCTATACCAATAGACTCAACAACTGCTGTCAATTTCAATCAACGATCGTTCATAATAGTTTTGTGAATTTTTCTAATGAGTTTGTCTGTAGTAGCTGATTTTGGTGTTCCAGTACTCCGCATCCAGAGTGCTTATACGACCACGTTGAAAATCTTCAACCCATGTTTTAATAGTTGTAAACGAAGGAGTTGATTCCCTCAATGTAGCATCTAGCTCAGTTTTAATATCCGATAGAGATAAGCCTTTTAAAAATATTTTATCACAGCTCGCACTTCAGTTTTATCCATACCCAATTAAACACAAAAGAAGAAATTTTTAAAACAGCACAGTATAAAAAAACAAGCACAAATGCTCTGAAATATTCCGGAAGTTAATATGTAGTACTTGAAGCAGAATAACGTAACAACTGTTTCTTTAAATTTGTGTGTATAAATTTAATTTTCGCAACCCATACATTTTGTTTTACTATCTTATTTATGATTAAGATGCATAGTTTAAGAAATACTGCTACAAAATATAGTGACAGTTAGAAAGAATATTTTTGCTCTTTTATCAAAGGAAATATATATGTTATGATCCAAAGCCTCAAATCGGCTAAAGTGAGAAGAGTTCGACTAAATCATGAAATGGCAAAAGCATCTGGTAATTGATCTGCCTAATGTCCGATCTATTGTGGATTTTCGGATTTTAGCCGTGCAGTTTGAGAAATAGCAGAGGCAATTGGACAAAATCGGGAGAAAAAAATTGCAAGCAGATTATATGGATCAATATGCTTTCATATTATTTATAAACTGCAGATCTTAATCATCATTTACAACAAGATGAACTTTTATGTCATTTCGAATTGCACAACAGTTTGTTATTTTTACATTATCAGCGTTTTGTTGTGTACTTAGTAGTGAAATTGCATAGAGTGCAGTCTTGCCCACCAGTCATGATAGGGACAATACATTATTATTATTATTTGTTTGTTTGTTTCCTCAGACTGCAGTTTTTCATGCAGAATGAAAAACTCACTTCTGGAATACAGTTCTTTGAGAAAACTCATGTTTTGTTCCTAGCTTGTAGAAAGCGCCGTGGACATTCATGACAACTGCAAGAACATTTCTAGGGTCACCACGACATTTGTAAAGATCGGGTATAGGGATGCGTACATTATCTTCAACTTTCGCTATTACTTCTGAATTTTTTATCATTGCACCTTGAGCTTGCAAAACTAACATGAGCTGCTGACCTCTTGTTCCAGATTTCTTTTTTATTATAATATAATCTGCAAATAATTGGTCCTCCATACATTGTTATGCTTCGTTGCTCCTTCCACAAATTGCATGGACATAATTACCTCAGAATCTACAAGAATATGCCGAGCTAAATTTTTTCACGTACTAATATTTTTGCGTTTTTCTTATAAGATTACCGGTCTGGACTTTTCGATAGTTTCACCTGCACTGCAGCAGCTTCGTTTCTGGAGGCAGTCCCTGTATTTATAGTATCCCCCATCGCTTGTTCAAAGTTCCCAATGCCTTTATTTAGGACTAAGTTATTGACAACCTTTCTGGGAAGAGTACCGCTTTTTATCCAAACATAGTCCTATAAGGTGACTGCTCAATATCTTAGTGAAAAGAACGTTTTTTTTTTATGAAATCAATAAATTGGAGAGTCTCTCAGCCCAATGTATTGAACCATATGTCCGCATCTATGTCATCATCATATTCTGAACGTCCTGGTTAGCACATTCAACAGAACCTTGGCTTTGGCTATCCCTCCTGTACTGATTTCAGTTCAGGCTACATGTTCTTTAGTTCATTCATAACTTGGTTCGAAATGGCCGACCAATCCTTGAATGGGCCTAACTTCGGGATTTAACCAAAATATCTGTACGGGAATTGCTTTTACTGAAGAATTTGTTTTATTTTTCTTTATTTTTGTGTTCCAAATAGAAAGTTTAGAATACGTTGAAAGCCACATCGAGAAAAACCCTTAGCGATTTTTATTTTCTTCAGTTACCAGTTATATCTGATGAACGACAAGACAATCATCAAGCCGTATGCAATTTTAGGTTTTCCTTCCATAATTCTCATTAATTCCATTAATTTTTTTTTTAAACTGGTTAGGGTTTGTAGTATATAGGCAATTTGTCGCAACGTCACGAACTACTATAATGCCCTTCCCATTCATTTTCATATTTACAACAGCCAATAGACAAACAATAAACTATTCTTCCGTTTGAAACTAAGCCAGAATTGTCATAATTTGAGAATTTGCCCCACTGCGTGAAATCGCCTTATATCGTGGCTCAAGACTTAAAATATTGTGGTGTTCTCGTGATGTAGCTCGTGACAGTAGGTAACTTTATCATAAAAATATGAGAGGATGGTAGCTTGCTGGTGCTATTCCAAACAAAAACCGCTTTGTAAACCAACACTCTAAAAAGTTGTTCTTCAACAGGAAGAACCCAGAAACCTATTTTAAGTGCTTTGGTATTTAGCTTGAGTTTCAAGACTATGGAGGAATCTTTTGATGACGTAAACGTTTTTTCACCCTAGCAGCTGATAATATACATTTCTTAAATACTTTCCATACCTTCTTCATATTCCTCTTCACACTATTAGGTTGAGGATGACAATCTAAGATGAAACAAACTATAACTCCAACATAAACTAGCCCCATGTCGTAACATCGGTTGCTTATAGAGCGATTTCATGCAACGTCATAAAACGCTTTAATGCTCTTCCCATTCATTTTCATTTTTACGATAGCCAATAGACAACCAATAAGCTGCCCTTCCGTTTGAAATTAAAACCAGAATCGTCACAAGTTGAGATGTGCACTGCTGCGTGAAATCACCCTATGAGTAAATGAGGAAGTTTTGAAATTTTTAATGTCTTTCTCTGAAAAAATGAAGCGAAGCTATCAGAAAGGGGTAAGCTTTACGGATAAAAAAAAAATGTTTAGTCTGAGAGGTACAGTTTACCAATCATTGAGTAAATTTTAAAAACTCATTGGAAACCTTTTTATAATATTTAGTAAATGTTAATTTCATTTTTTTTCTCGCATAAGATTGATTCTCATATAGGCATTTTTTAGTTTAAAAACAAATTAAAAATACATAGGTAACATTATTTAATACATTTTAAGAAACTATTACAGTCATCCTAATTTTAATAACAAGAATTGATAAATTTTAGAACTGTAACTTTCTCTTTAAATAATCTGTTTTATATAAAATTAATATTTCTTAAAAAAGGTAAAATTAATATTTCTTAGATTTTTTTTAACCTGTTGTTTTTAAAATTTAGTAGTATTTTTGATACGATGAGTTTTTTGATAGACTGTATCAGAGATATGACAGTTCGAGAGCTTGAATGTTATTACATCTCACAAAATTTTTGATTCTGAACCATCATTGTTAACTTGCTTTAATCATCTGTCTTATACGTAGGGATGTAAAAACTGCGGAATTTTGAAGAGGTGGGAATAAACCCGAAATTTTAAGAACTTTGGAAAGAAATCATTTTAACAATGTTTACATTTATTTTTTCAACAGTGGCTATTTAAGAACTAGCATATTATTACTAAGAGATTCTTTTTAAGTTTTGGCAATATATATATATATATATATACATATATATATTCAAAAAATAATAGCAATGACCATTTAAATGATTTTATAGTAGTGCTTATGTAATTAATTACTCTGTTAGTCTTATCAAACACATAACTGGTTGCTTCAATTTTAATTGCTAATATGATAATTATATATATTATTTTTTATCATTATCTATTATTTAATTGCTTTATGTTAAACTTCCCCCCCCCCTCCTTTTATAATATAAAAATAAATATTTTTAAATTTAAAATAACAGTTTATTATTTTTGTAATGCATATATCATTTAAAGGTGTCATCAAATGACACTGTTGCATTTTGTGTCCAATTCCTACACACACACACATTATATATATATATAAAGAGAGATGTTATCCAAGAAAAATAATGATTTATGGCTTTTGTGACCCTACAGATTATTGCCTAATATTTATGTAATAATGAAAATATGTGAAATGTAAAAATTGTCTTCTACGATTAGGATAAAAATACACAAAATACTTCAAAATTCCCATGTTTTGGAAATTTTCAAAATTTCCTTCCCCAAAAACCCGGTTTTTTCCACTGCTCACAACTCTACTTAAACGACCCAAGCTGTATGAATGGGGAACTTTTTTTTTTTGGGGGGGGGAGGGAGGGGAAGAAAGATTCATCTTCATATCGATGTATAATGCATTTTGTGGTGGGTACTTCAAAGATTCTTTTTACAACTTACGTTCGTACTGACCGGAGATATTTGGTGATATTTCATTGATACTTTATGTATAGGAAAAACAGGGTATCAAGCTGTAATAGTGGGGAACTAGAAAATAATGAACTCTTATTGTACAAATTTCATATTTATATAATTTAAAGCCTTAATATTTCTTAATGAAAAATTTTGTAATCCAGTAAATGTCATCTTTGATTTCGACAGCTAATGATTCATCTTCATGTGTTTTAGAGTTTAAAATATCAGAACCGTTCCACGAAAATGGCTGACCGTTGACACATCACTCTACAATTCTCATGCAGGTAAGAAACGTCTAGAAAATTTTGTTATGACACGCATTTACTGCTTGTCTTGTTTGATACCTATCGCCGTTTTATGTCAGGTGTATTTTGACACCTGCTACCGACACGAACGCCAATGAAACTCTTTAGTTCTGGGATTGAGCTTACGTGTGTAGAACCAAATCAGGTCATCAAACACCCAGGTAGGCAGAGATTAAGAAAATACCAAGCACAAGAAGCGAGTGTTTTTGATAGCATCAGTTTGTTTTTGGTTTAAGTGCGAAGTTGAGTAGAGCTATTAACATAAATTCTTCTTTCCAATCCTGCATAAAAGGTCTACCCTTCCGTTTCTCTACTGTTAGCTCTTTGCAGTTGAACGTCAAGAAACTTCACAGGTATCTTAATTTACTATCTATATCGGCATTAGACATTAATGAAAATGTACCCTTTTTTATTATTATTCCTAAGTTTAAAAATATCCTCTTGTTTTATGAAAGTGTACAGTTTATACCAAATTATTTTTATGATTTTCAATTTCGTCGTTAACATTTTAACAGTTTCATTTTTTTTCCAGAATTCGATCAAAAAAAAGTTATTTTTTTATTGCATTTTTTTGTTCATTTTACATTTTGAAATAAAGATATGTTACTAAAATTAACATTTCTAATATTTTTAAGAATTTATCACAACTTTTTTTCTTTCTATGAAAGCATCATAGAACTGAAGTTTACCTTTAGTCTCATCGATATCCAAGTTAATTTTTGGAATTCCAGTGAAAGCAAATCTAGGAGGCGGATCCGAAGGATTATCACAATTAATTTTAAAAAAATTGTCTTGCTTGACTGATTTCATCTGTACTACTATCAGAGTCACTACTATCCAGGTCATCTAGTAAACTTTCGCTACTATCATTTACAGATAATTCAGTTTCTGATTCCGAGTCACAGTTCGAATCACAAGAAATGAGCTCCATACGCTCTGAATTATCCATTATTTAAAAGTAAAAATATATTATTCAACTCTTACATTAATAAAATTATCAGGCGGTTAGTAAAATATAACCAGAAAGCTATACACTGAAAGATAACAATTCGTCTTCTGATACAAAACAAGCAAAAAACCCTCGCTTTTGAACCAATCAGAGTAGAAAATACAATAAACTGCAAACTATCATTTACTGGACAACTATCACCATCCATACGAATAATTTGCTACTAAAATTGGAAAAAAATATGGCCGAAAGAGTGCAAGCGAAATGGAAATCAGATTGCCCGTACGCTGTACGGACAAATCAGTAAAGGCTCGAAAGCTGTGCTCATACGGCGTACGGGCAAAACAGGGAAGGGGTTAAATGAGAGCTAGAACTAGAGCAATGTATCCTATTTACACAGGTTGTTGACGGCGATGGAATCAATGATATTTAGAAAACCAAATTGTAAAGAATATTAGTGTTTCTTGTGTGTCTTATCCTCAGTTAGTTTACGAAGATAAGCCTTTTTTATCACCTTATTGTATAGTAACACTGATGCATAAAATGGATTTGTTGCAAACTAAAAAGATAGCAATCTACACAGACAAATGAAGTGTTCGATCGAATGCTCCTATTTTCAGATTTTACTTTGTATCTAAAACTAACGAAAACCACTACTCTCTAAATTATCACAAAACCTGGAATTCCTTAAAATATATCTTCCATAATGGTTCCATAGATGTCATTTTACTACTTTGGCATCCACGTCGTAAATTATCATTTAAATATTTTATTTTGTTCTATTTTTATGTTTTACTTCTAAGCCGTTAAGATCCATTAACATGAGTTTACTGTAAAATCTTTTTCACACTATGGTCCCTTGCAAGCCATTACCCCTGTATAGAATGGGTATGGCTTATCGAGGTTGACGATGACAGACGATAAAATCGCCTTGACAAAGGAAACGGTTTTTCTCAAAACATCAGACAGGCAGATGCGCTACTAAAGTGCGCAGTAGATGCTATGGACGCATCTACGCTCTCGGCTCATTTAGTGGCCCAATGCATGAATGCAGCCCTTTAACCATCACCAAGGTCGCCATCGGAGCTAGTACTGCAATGGTGAAAAATTGGCCATAGTGTGGAAGAGGCATAAGAACGAATCCAATGAATGCCAATCAAAGAAACGTATCAATAATAAACTAATTCTGAATTAGTTCATTAGCTCTTTATACAATTCAAACTAAAGGAAACTATGTAAAGGTTAGGATATGCGGCCGCATATCGGTAAGTATATGCCCAGAAAGAGGGTTATTCACCGTATGGTGTCGAGAGTATAGAAAACAAACATGTAAATGAACAAATGTTCATTTACATGTTTGTTTATGTGTCAATCTTGACTGGTATATATTATTACTCTCTCATCTTTTAAATTTGATTTACGGTTTTCAGAAATAACTATCACTTGCGTAGCTTTTGGATGTACTACTAATAATATTATAAACATATCTGGAAAAAAAAACATTCATTTTTATGGCTTTCCTTTCATAGAAACCTGTAAATATAACCTTTAATTGTTATTTAAATATATCGTTTTATTCATAAATAATAAAAAAAAGTAACACTACTGTTAGCCTCGCCGAGTGGTTTTCGAATGTTTCTACTTCCGATTATAAGTCATACCCTAGTCATTTTGGCTATGACTTCGCATGGGTCTCGTATAAGGAGCAGGTATGGAGACGGGAAAAAAAAACATTTAAATAAATATTAAAAAGAATGCAGATGCAATCTATCGTTCAGAGAGGAGATCACTATTAGATCAACCTCCTTCCTTATAAGTTCAGCCGGGAGTCCCCTCTCGTTTCTTCTTTTCCAAACAGGAAACCTCGGTTTTAGGGGAGATCGCCCAACTCCCTCTTTGACCCTTGTCCTTGGGGTAGCCGAAACGCCCTTTGGCGCCCAGCCGACTCGGTCACTGAAATCACAATTTCTTTTCTCTGTCGGTGGGTTGACAAAAACGGCACACTTGACAACTCTAATCGTCCGTGCGTCAAAAAGACCATTACTGCTACAATACTGCAGTTTTCAATTGTTCAAAAGAATAAAAGTTCGCCCGACCACCGACAGAGACGGACGCGACTCTTACAACTACTATTAATAAAAGTTAAATTTTGCATTAACCCTTTCAGACCTGTTTTTTTTATTTTCGCTAATCGATCTGACAGCTTTTCTTTTTGTGTACAAGTGTACACATCCGTCCAACGTAATGAAAATATTATATGTGAAATTTTTATATTATATGTGTACAATTGTGTACACCAGGTCTGAAAGGGTTAAGGTAACAAACCACGTTCAAATAGCGATTTTCATGGAAAATATCGAAAAAAAATTATTTATTTATTTTAAAGATCAGTCCTTTAGCTTTCGAAAACAGTTTTCAGATTGTTTCTATAGTCATTAGAAGTCATGATACAGCTGTTTAATCATCACCGGAAGTGTCGAAAAGATACCGGAAGTGAGCAGTTAAAGGGCTTGACTTTGAGTGTTGGCATGAAAAACGTCGTAAAAAACGTATTGTAGCCTATAAATAAATAAATTACTCCAGCATATTTCTGAATGTTTATCAAATAAAACACTTAATGAATTTATCCAATAAAATCTTTAAATTGAATTTCTGAAAAACTGTGATTTTTGCCTCACCCCCCATCTCAAGAGTCATAACTGCTAAAATATTTTTTAGAATTTAATTAGAATTTAACTGTTTGTTTTTAATGACGTTATGTATGCATTGGACCTCAGGATTATAAATATATTCATTTTGAGATGAGTTATGGACATTTATGTTAGAAACTTCATTATTTTTTTCTTGAATTTTTGCTCTAAATTACTTGATTGGCTATAACTCGTTTATACTTTAGAATATTTTCATTCTGGAGGTTCAATGCATACATAATGGATATATGTCTACATTTATCCAAGTAAAAGTGATATGTTTTGCGTATTTTTTTAGTTAGGAGTGTTGGCGTAAAGTCAAAAAATGCTTGTTTTTTTTCTCTATTTTTGCCAATTTTTAAGACAATATATATGTATTTATGTTTATTTTCATATTTTTCTATGTTTTATAACCTATTACTGCAATAACTAAAAAAATATTTCCATAAAAACCTTATTTAAAAATCTTGGCTCAGAAAGTAGTCGGTTACCTTAAAGTTAAAATCCCAACAAATAAAAATATAATTATCAAATTAAAGCATCATACGATATCATATTGTAACGGCATGATTTAGAGGTGTGTCGACATCAAAGAACTTCGCTTGTGTAGATACAAAAGGATTGTTTTCTCTGGCTCCACGATGTCTACACTAGTGTGCCCTATAGTAGAGAAACAATATACCAGACAACCCGGCACCTTCACTGACAGCCAGAAATAAGATCATTGGAACGACAAAAGATTTGCCGCGACTTGGATGTAGCCGCTAAGAATTCCAGGGACCCCTGGGTTTGTGGTCGATGATTGTTTAACCCGGACCAATCCAGTTGTTCGAAGGTGAGGTCATCGCTAGGTGATCCAATATTGAAATTGTGGGTGAGGCCCCTCTCAATTATACATTTAGTTTGAGCTATATTTATATTCTTATCCCTTAATCAGGCATATAATCCAATTAAAAGAAGCGAAACATTTTCCAGTCCTCTTAAAACAACAACTTTTATTTCATAGCAGAACCAAAACTTAAAAAAAAAAAAAAAAAAACCTGCAAACGATTTTTAATTTTAAAAAAATCATTGAGTCTGTGCTACCACAGAGGAAGAGTGCATCCATAATCCAAACCGAGACTTCAAAGATTTTGCAGAACACTTAGATGTTTTGTTTCAAGAATTTGAAAGAAGATTCGCTGACTTAATGAGGTTGGAAGAAATACTCAATTTTATGATATTTCCCTTTAATGAATTATTTATTTGTTTTGGAGCACTACGGTCTACTTTTTGCAACACGAGGGCTAATGAGACCGGGACCTACAGCTTAAAGACGATTCCGAACGGCTACGAACATCCATGCCACTGTGGGATTCGAACCCACGAACGCTGGTACCGAAGGCCAGCACCCTAACCAATCGGCCATCGTTCGGCTTCATTTAATGAAAATGTCAACATTGATGGAGTATCTAAAAAAATAGGACACTTAATAAATACCACATCAATCACGGTCGAGGACGAAATTATTAAATTAAGATGCGATATATTTCTTAAATCCAGGGCATCTAGCGATACTGATTTTTGGAAATTAATTTCTGAGGAAACGTTTCTAAATATTTACAAATTGATTTTGTATTTGAAATCAATTATACTTTGGATCAACGTATCTTTGCGAATCTGCTTTTTCAACCATGGACGCCATAAAAACCAAACATAGATCGCGTTTAACAGATGAACATTTAATTTCGTGTTTACGTATTGCAATAAGATCGTGCCAGCCACACTATGACAAACTTATCGCAGATGTATCGTGCCAAATTTCAACTAAACGAAGTGAATAGGATGGTCAATTTTTGATATATGAATACTTTGATTATTTTTGTCAGTAAATTTTTATTTTGTAAATATTAAGTTTTTTTTAGAAAAATTAGATAATTTACCATTTTTTCTTGTTACCGAAAATAAATATATAAACATGTACGTTACGTTAATTTAGCTCTGCCATTGGTAGACCGCCTTCGATTTTTTAAATGTGGAGTAGACCACGGATCCCAAAAGTTTAGCCACCCCTGGTGTAGAGGAACCTTAACAAATTTTAAAAAAATCGCTTGGCATTATACGTTAACATTTTAATTCTTATGAAGAAATTTATAAACTGAAAAAAACAAAAACAAATAAGAGCTCCCAACAACTATGATGCTTTCCTAAAATTACAAACATTACCATTTAATAGATTTTAAAATTGTTCTATTTACTAGCATTTTTGCTTGTTTCTTTATAATCTGAAAAAGATATACAATGAGACAGCTGCGAAACAGCTCAATTTGTTCACCTGCATCTTTACTTACCTGAATCACAGTTCACGTAACAAGATATTTCTTCCTGTCCGACACACCGTAAGTAAACTTGACTATAGACATTAATATGAAATGAGTACTTCTGTTCAAACAGCGTGAACTTAATTTCTCATCTGTGTGAAAATAGGATAGGAAATGGTTAATTTAATTATATTTTTGCGAAGCTGATTTGAATGCTTGTGCGGGACACCTAACTTGCAATTTGCTAAATCAAACACGTGCTGTTGCATTTGTTCCTGATTTTCGCGTGCCTATGGAGCATTAGATGTTATGTGTCGGCAAATGCCAGATTAGTTCCTGTTGTAATATTGAAGAAAAGCGTTGCCTTCTATATACACAGGGACATAACAATTCAAAAAACCAATACTAACTTTAAAGTTCTAAAACTTGTTTTTAGACCCACACCATGTAGCTTTATTTTAGACTCACACCATGCATTATATAAATTAGAATACAATTCCCACGGAGAGAAAAGGGAAGACCCTTCAATTTCCTTCCTTGGTTATCTTGACTTCTTACTTAGTACTTGTTTGAAGTGATTTGGTAAAGAATAACTACATACTTTTGATATTATAAAATGTCACACTTTCGAGCAATTCCATTTCATTATCTGCCATGAAACAGTCTTATGAAGACTGCTTATGACTAACACTATATTGTTCTTCTACTGATTTACAGTTATATCTACCATCAACTGATATTGCATTTAGAGGGTAAAGTATGTAGTTGATAACTGATATTTTTACCATGTTCCGATTTTTTATTGTCGATATTTTTTTAATTTCTTTATTGTTTGCCATTTTGCGATTCTTATTTGTGATTTCTCATACTGTTTTTCAAATTCAAATAAGTGCAAGGCATATAAGGTACAACTAGATTGCCTGGGACGAGCCCTCTAATTCAGAGATTTCTAACAGTAAGCAGAATAATGACAACGAGCAGAAAATAAAACAGCTAAAAAATGAAAGAATGGGATAGGGAGGTGGATTCGTGAGTTCATAACACAAGAGTAAAAAGCTTAGGGATAAAAATATATATATATATATATTTTTGCTGCCAGGGGCATCCATAAACTGCGACGACCAGAGATGAAGTCAGTAGTATTGTCATTCTGGCGCGATCCAAATAGCCACGAGAGGACCAATAGAATTGCAGGGATTCGTACAATCAAATTTCATGTATTTTCGATGTTAGAAATAGGTACGAAGTGTGATGTACGACCAGATTTTAGTTAGTTATTTCTTTTTGTTAGTGCTGTCACTTTTTGTTTATTTTTATTTACCGTGCCAAGTTGCAACTTTTTAATGTTCTTATTTTTTTATTGTATTATCTATTTTATATATTTTCCAAGCTTCATGTTGTATTGAATACTATGCATTGCTGTTAACCATACCTTCTGGTCATTGTTAAGGTTCCAGTCTATTTATTCCCTAATTAGACAACGCGTTGTTTACTCATAATTTTTTATGAGAACATCCTCACCTCCTCGCTTCCTTGTGAGCTGGAGTGTATTCAATTTTTGCTTGGATCACTTTTTGCCTAGAGGCCTAAATTTATGTTTTGATCTGCTTGCGTTCGGAGGTTAAAGTGAAGACCTTACACTTCGCTAGGTACTCCGTTAAACCCAATTACCTTGACCTTGACCTTGATTTTAGTTATTTTAAAGCTTTTTTCTTAAATACAATTTTATATATTATCTTGGAGATTTTTCAGTTTTTTATAATAACAACAGACAAAAATTAAGAATTTTTGTCTGTTGCCATTCTGAATTTCTGCCAAAGGCCTTCTTCTATTGCCAGCATCAATGTAGTCGTAATTGACAAGATTATTAAGTAAGTCATTATTTAAATTTTTATGGAATTTAGTGGGAAGTCTATAGATAAAATTTGGAATAGGAAGGATTTTTTACTCTTCATGAATATCGCTATTTCGAAAGTACCAGGGATCATTAGTAATTTCTCTAAGAATTAAGCTTTGAATAGTAATTAAGTTCTTAATATTGGAATCTGCTGCATAGGACCACATTTGTGCCGCATAGGTAATAATGGGAAGCAAAAAGGAAGTGTAAACGAGTATCTCAATTTGAGTATTCATTTTGCTATGGCGAGAAATGAAGGGATACAGAGCTCGTTCAGCATTACGATATTTATTTTTTAATAGAATTAAAATGCTGTAAAGTTTCTGCTTAACGTTACACCTAAATAATTAACGGTATCCGACCAGGGAATACGGGTGTTATTAAGTTCTCTGTTTTGAATGATCGCCTGTCTAACTGTCTTCATTTCGAATGATCATCTAATTTTTCCTCGTCTTGAAAGATCGTCTAAGTCTTCTTCTTAGCCTTTCTCCTTCTTCGTCTTTCGTCGTCTTCCTTTTCCGTCTTATCTACATCGGCTTTAGTCATCTACGTTTGTACATATTATACAGTCACAATAGAGCAATTTCGAACAACGTCACGGACTACTATAGTGCCCTTCTCATTCATTTTCATGTTTACAACAGCCAATAGGCAAGCAATAAACTGCCCTTCCGTTTGAAACTAAGCCAGAATTGTCATAAATTGAGATGTGTCCTGCTGCGGGAAATCGCCTTATTAGGTTTAAGAAAATTTACAAACATAATCGGTCGGCAGTCCTGGAAATATAGAGTTAATAAGGAGTCATGCTCCATTCCTTGAGAAATACAAAGAGTTTAGTTGTTATATTCGGGCCTTCGTGATCGCCTTCTTTAGATACTTCTTTGTCATTAGCTTTAATTTTTATAATTTTGTATGGCCCTAGATACTTTGGCTTTGAGAAGAGGTCCAAATTACGTATGTTTGATTGCAACTAAATCTCTTATTGCAACTAAGTTATATGCTCTCTTATTTTGTTCCTGGATTTCAAGAATTTGTTTTATAGTCTCTCGTCTTAAATCATTGCAATGTTTTTTAAAACTGGCTTGAAATTCATCTTCCAGCGTTTCCTTTAATTTATGTGTCAATCTCGTGTTCATTTTAATGCCGAAAAGTAGTTCGAAAGGTGTAGTATTAATATTTCTCTGATGCGTTGAATTTATAGTTTGCTGAAGTTTATTAACATGTTTATGTCAATGAGTTGGAATGTCTATATATAATTTTGACAGCCCAGAAGTAATTACTTGATAACGCTCAACTTGGTCGTTGGCACTGGGAAGTCCTGCGGTGATTAGATGATGCTGTATGCTTTCTTTGGAACAATATTCTTCGAATTCTTTAGATGAAAAGGTAGTACCTCGGTCGGAGTTTATTTTAACTGGATGTCCGAAATTAGTTTTCTGAATTTCTAATTTAGAGATTACTTTAGCCTATTGTGTTACTTTGGTCGGATAGAGCCAAACAAATTTAATAAATCCGTCAATAATTGCCAAAATATATTTATAATTTTTAGAAGTGCTTTCCAGTGGTCCTAGGTGATCAAAATGGTACGTAGATAGGGGCAAGTCGTCTTTGTGAATGGGGTGAAGAAAACACTTTTGTTTCCCCTTTTTCAGATTTACTAAAATGCAGTGTACACAATTCGTTATTATTCTTTCGATTTTTGATTTAAGTTTCGGAATGAAATAATTGTCTTCTAAGTGTTTTTCGGTATGTTTCACTCCCATATGTTCTTTTCGTGAGCATTCTTGATTATTTCGGTTTGTAACTGTTCTGGAACAACGATTGACAAATTTGTACAACATTTCGTTACGCAAAATGTAATTAACACAATTTGAAATCTTCAACAGTTCTATGATTAAAACAATCAATTACTTTCATTTAGAGCTAGCTGAAGTTTCTGTAAAATATTTTCAGTAGTAATACAAAATGTGTTAATTGGACATCTACTTAGGTCGTCGACATGTGTCATTTTACTACCATGGCGATGTTCAATAACGTAGTCAAATTCCTGTAGCAAGAAAACCCAGCGAGCAACTCGCACAGATAACTCTTTTTTGTCTAATGTCTTTTGAAAGGCGCACAGTCTGTAACAATTTTAAATGCCAACCAAATTTAGTAAAAGGTGACAACTACCACGAGATCCAACGAAAACACCACTGAACCACCCGATCGAAAGAATATGCACAATTTCCTCTCTGATAGCTTCACGAGCGCTACTATTTTAAAGTTATTTTAAACCATATTTACACGCTTTAT